>CM062811.1:540144590-541344590 GCA_031772625.1 Pinus tabuliformis
ATCACGAATTAATGTCCCATAAAGGATCAAATTGACTTGTTTTTTTGTAATATGTGTGGTCTGAGAGACCAATCACTGGAAGACTATCCCAAGAGCATAGAAAAGGTTATAAATAAAAGAATCATTAATCTACTACAAACTGTCTCGAAGCATGATATTTTGAACCTAAAAATCTTCATGTAGTCACAAGATCAAGAGATGGAAGAGAAAATAGTGATCAAAATAATTAGTTGATCTGATCTATCAATATTTGAACAAAGTATCCAGATGTACAACAACAAAATCAAACAATTTGTAGAGCAGTTGAATTATTTCCAAAATAAAGTGAAGATCAAAGTGTATCTAAGGACCTAATCTTAGAGTAATTTCTCGAGCTTCTAAAGGAAGAACACTCTCTCACCCGACTCATCAAATTATTGAATATGATAAAGAACTATAGTGAAATTAGGGAAAGAGAGAAAATTTTCAAAAAAAATTCACATGGTACCTAGGTAGATGATCATGACCCACAAGTTGGCTTAGAAACAAATGGGTTCATGGTTAAACAATTTCTTGTCAATTTTGGATCTCAAATAGATAATCTAATGAGAGATACATGGATCAACATGGGATGACCAAGTATACAAAAAACAACCATCTTAAATTGGTCAACCAACTATTCATTGAACCAATTGATACATTACGAAATTTCCAAACATCAATAATAGGGATCTAGACAACAATCAACTTTGAAGTCATCGACTTGGTCATTGGCATACCTGCTTATCGAGTGTTAATTGGATGACCATGTGGACAAAGAATCAAAGTGACCATATCTCTAGAAAAATGTATAATTAAATTAAAAGGCAATAAAAAAGGATCAATATTCCTTTAGATCCTCACGAATGAAAGATGTGGGTAGAATCTACTAATGAAAAAGCTAGAAACTGAAAGTTGTGTCAAGTACTGCAAGATTAGCATGATAATGTGGATCTCACTGCTTCGAGTGAGACCTTGACTATATCTCATCTTTCAATTGGATAGAATTCAGATACTAATCTATATGAATGGAAATTTGAGAATTATGAATCAAAGGAAAAGGAGTGTTGGACTATACAAGTTATCCTAACATCAAAAATATGACCTTGCTATTTTATGAAAGTTCTACCAATCATACAAGTAAATAACTTTCAAGAAACACCATCCTTACTCTCAGCTGATTTAATAACCGACTTTAATTCTCACATCCATTTTTTATAAAGGGAATCCCTTTTTAACCATGTATAACGGGTAATGAAAGCAGTTGGAAAACAAAGATGAATGTGGATTCTAGTGTAAAATTTTACTAGCCATGCAACAAGATGGTGGGATACACATTCACCTTGACTTCAGACCTTGAAAACTGAAACCCCTTATTTTATTTAGTTATTTGGAGGGAGAAATTTATCTACAAAATCAAGTATACCAGCTTTCAGCATTGGTCAGGATCCCATTGAGCACATCAAAGTCTGTGAATTAGAATGACAAAGACTTGGATTTAACGATGAACTTGTTTAATAACACATGTTCCCAAACACATTGGATGATATTCCAAACAAGTGGTAGAAGCTAGAGGAAGTGACGGACCAATCCTTCCAGTGGAAGGATTTAAAAGAAAACTTCATTGAATATTTTGAGTTTCAACCAAAGGAGGTAGAACTAAAGCACATCATCCAAAAAATCAAAGAATTTATACTAGAAAAACCAGTTGATCCATAGAATTCAATAAATAATTCAATAACCTACAATTACTTAGCCTTTACTTATGAATACAAGACATCCATCTGGCTATAAATGGAAGAATCACCTATTCTTGGCCAGAGTTTTACCTTGAATAAGAATCATCCAGAAAATCATAAGAAAATCTATTCAATATACAAAGTTGACAAACATGAAATAAATAAACCAGACAAGTTAGACTTCCCACCGACATATCAGGACATGAAATTTAGGTAACTCCGACTTGATGAGTCTAAGGTACCCGACTGGATGGACAAAGAAATTAAAATAAAAGAAGTCGGCATATCAAATGACCATTGACCAAAAATCACCTACCTTGGTGACTATTGGTCGGAGAAACAAACAAATGAATTTTTCGAATTTCTCAAAGAAAACCAAGATGTATTTTTCTAAGACTACAAATATTTAAAAGGATAAGTCAAATAAATTGAAGAAATGAAGATTAATATGATCCCAGGAGCCAAGCCAATAAAGAAGATTTTGTATAAATTAGCTCATAAATACAAGCCTATTGTACAAAAAGAAATAGAAGGAATGCTTGCTACTAGCGTAATATACCCGATAGAAACATCAAAATGGTTAAGTACCATATTTGTTCATCCAAAAAAAACATGAGCCGATAAGGCTACGCATTTGCATCGACTATCGCAGATTAAATATGTTAACAAATTCACCAATCCATTTCCAACTCTTTTTACCAACGAAATCATTAATGAAGTAGCAAGACATAAATTTTATTCCTTAATGGATGACTTTTAAAGGTACAATAAATTACCCATAACAGAGGAAGATCGAGAAGAAATAACATTTGTAATGGAATTCGACTCTATTGCATATAGAGTAATGTTGTTCGGGCTGAAGAATGCACTAGTTGTATTCTCAAGAATCATCGTCAAAGCATTCTAGGAATATATTTATAAGACCAAGGCTATTTATTTTCATCACTGGATAGTCTACATACTATTAAAGGACCATATTCAGTGGTTAAGGTTAATTCTCAAAAGGTGTAGATAGATATTGTTGTATCTTAATGTAAAGAGATGAATTTTTGCAAATCTCATTAGAATATTAATAGGTCACGTCATCTCAAAAGATGCAGTTAAAGTCTATATGGATAAAATAAAAGTAATCCTAGACTTGAAACCCCTAGTTAACTAGAAGAAGATTAAAATACTTCTAGGAAATACACAGTATTATAGAATATTCATTCGACACTACTCCGACATAATGTTTCCAATTGATGAACTCCTGAAAAATGTCACATTTGTTTGGTCCGATGAATGTGATGAATTGTTTTAGTTATTAAAGAATAAATTGGTCGAAGCTTCAATTCTTAAATTTCCAAATTGGTTTAAGAATTTTCACGTTTATGTTGGTGCATAAAATGTGGAAGTTAGGGTAGCCTTAGTGAAAATCAACAAAGAAATAATAGATCATCCAAATGCTTATGCTAGTTGTAAGTTTAACAAAGAAGAAAGAAACTATTCAGTGACAGTGCATCAAGCCTTAGCAATGGTATTTTCTCTACAAAAATTTTAGCATTACCTTATGGAAAATTCTTTTATATTTTACATAGATCATCGAGCTTTAAAATACATTGTCAACAAACCTATGCTCCAAGCCCAAATTTGCTGATGGCTACTATTATTCCAAGAATTTGAATTCTAAGTAATGTTCATCTAGGAAAACAAAACGATATACTTGATCATTTATTGTGACGGGAATCATAGGATGAACCAATGGATATCGAAAATTACCTTCCCAATGTACACCTATTCAATGTTGAAGCAGTCCCTATCGAGCTAGCCAAAATAGAAGAGTTTCTCCACATAGATAAACTGCCCACGGCTTAACAGTATATATATATATATATATATATATATATATATATATATATATATATATATATATATATATATATATATATATATATATATATATATATATATATATATATATATATATATATATATATATATATATATATATATCTTTATATTTATATATATGCTAGCAATTAAAGTAGCACCATACACATTAATAAATGGCCAACTCTACAAACTAGGAAATGATGAAGTACTCAGAAGATGTGTCGTTGACCATGAAAGGGATACCATTATTGAAAAAGCCCATAAAGGGGGAGTTGGACGACATTACCAATGAGACATAACGACTCAAAAAATAATGCAGGCTAGTTTGTGGTGATCAAGAATATTTCGTGATTATCGACAACGTGTACAAAAATGTGACATATGCCAGAGAACCAACGGAGCTCTTCCAAAAAATAAAATGTTGTTATACAGCATAATTCCATATCTACCATTCGAAATATGGGGGATCGACTTTTTGGTCCATTCCCTAAGAGAGAAAAGCAAACACGTGCAAAGTACATCATCATTGTAGTAGAATATGTAACGAAATGGGAAGAAGTAGAACTAGTAGTATCATGTACTATGGAAGTTGTAGCCAACTTTATATATGGAAACATAGTAACGCAATTTGACTACCCCTTGGACCTCATTAGTGATAGAGGAATGCACCTTTTATGGCATAATTAAAGTACTCACAAAAAACTTCATGATTGAACATAGAAAAACTAGAACATACCATCCCGAGGAAAATGGTGCAGTCAAGTCCTTTAATAAAATTTTGCATAAAGGATTATTGAAAATATGTAATACATACAAGGATAACTAGGAAGACAAGATTCTAGTAATTTATGGGTTTATCGTACAACCTTTAAGAAGTCGATGGGGCCAACGCCATTTAAACTTGTTTTCAAGCAAGAAGTAGTGTTACCAATTCACTGTTCAACAAAAAGATAAGTTTTTTCGACCATACTTAAATGAAATTAAAAATTACAAACACAATGATTCAAACAATTACATCAATTGGAAGAAGACTGACTGTATGTGCTATATCATCAACAAATTCATAAGGCTCAACAAAAATCTTGGCATGACCAAAACCTACAATCCAAAAGTTTTCAAGTTGGAGATTTAGCAGTACTATATAATAGTCTAGTGAAAAAAAACATAAAAAGTTGAAGTTTCATGACTCAGCCGATTTTCTATTGAAGATATTCGATCGTCACGAGCAGTCTAACTAAAAACATTGCAGGGTCACCTATTCAAGTCACTTGTTAGTGGTGACCATTTAAAAATATATATTACATAAATCATATTCAATATAGGTTAGATGTAAACTATTGATAGATAACCTACCATTATGCAATTAATTATTTAATAAATAAATATATAAAATTAATTATTAAGGTTATTACATTTTTTTTTCAATTCCCTTCTACTTACTTTAAATTTCTAACATTAGAAGAAATCAGATATAAGTATAATCGACATAACAATTGGCACATCAATAAAAAGACATTCCAAGGGCAACCATATAATCACACAAGTGGACTCAATGGAGCACGAGGATCACCTACACAATCTTTTAAGAGAAAAGCACAATTTAGACTAACGCCAACAACAAGACAATCAAGATGAAATACATAGAATTAAGAGCTGACCTATACATCGTAGACACCAACCAAAAGATCAAACTCACATGGTAAGATTCCATAGATATTTAAGCCTAGAAGGAAATGACGACCAAGTACCAGAGATTAGTTTGCAAAATATGGCACCACAAAAATTCAACATGCATGAACCCGACCGAGAAATTCACAAAATACAAAAAGGTGGATTTACAAATCAAGGAAATAAAGTATATTTTCATCCTTTGACACATCCCATGCCTCACACATATCAACACCATCATATAGAAAGAAAGGGTCATTCCAAGATTTCTAGTATTTAATACCCACTCCGCTAGAAAGGTGGCAAACTAATGCCATTCACACATGAAATAATAAACAATAGATTAGACAAAAATTGAAGTGAACACTTGAGGAATCACAAGAAAATGATAAGGATGGTGTATTTAATGCCACCTCTATAAAAATACAGGAATGTGCCAGATTTCTAAAAAAGCTTGCCGGAAATTAGAAGAAACTCCCCTTGTGACATGGAGGACATTCTAGACATTCGAAGTCCTATAATCTTTGATTCAGAGTTTCTTTATTGTCTTCAAACAAAATAATTTCGTAGACACTTTTGCATGATTAAACAAAAGAATAGATCGAAGGAAGAAGAAGTTACAGTCAAACCCAGTACCACATATTAGTTCAATCTTGTTGCTAAAAGAGAGCTAGAAGTTCATTTCCATAACATATTCCAAGTGAAGGTCAAAGAAAACACACATGAAAAGTCTTTTGATTACTATATAAAATGGGCCAAGACATGAAACAAACAGAATTGATAAATGGAATACTTAGAGAAAGTGGGAATACGTGAAATTCTTGGGGACGTATTGATTGCAGATCTTCAAGGAATGAAGGAAGAAGTTGCGGAGTACCTAGTGAGAAGATACCACTACGGAAAATTATGGCTAGATCAACCATATTATATTTCTAAAACCACTATCCATCTAATCAAAAGAATTCCACATAAAGTACCTAAGGTACTAACTATAGGTGACATGACTCAATGGCTTGCAAAAATTGTTGGAGGGGTCTCTAGAAACAATTTGAGAGCTTTGGTGATCAGCCAAGTGAAATTCCCCTTGGAAAAATGGGTTTGCATGATTGTTTCTTTGTGTCTGAATTTAGCAGTTTGATCTTCATATGTTAAACTCACCATGCTGGAAGCTATCAACAAAATAGAAAAAATATTGATTTCAGTATAACGGGGAAGATCATGTGGTTGACTTAATTAAAGCTAATTATCAAGACTATTAGAATTCCAGTAAGTCCATATGCTTTCCCTCTGTACGGATATGTATTTTCATGAGGGCACACTAACTAGTTGGGGAATCTAATTTTACAAAGAAAGATCCACCCATGATGAAAAAATTTCAGATTTTCTCTAGTAGTTGGTTAAGGGAGTCATAGTCACTTGTCCCTAGTGAAATTTTTAGAAACAGGCTACTAAATATTAGGAATGTTTCTGATAGGTGGATAATTCCCCAACATGTTCATTGTACCCTACCTCCATTATCTAATATTCAAATATTCCCTGACTACACTAAAGTCTATTATAACAATCCCACTAAGATCGACCCCCAGCAACACCCCTACCAGCCAATAATAGAACAGATATTTGGCGAGTTATGTCAACAATATAATACTAAATATTCCATTCCACCTGCCATTTTCAAACCGACCCATGACATCATTACACCTATGAAAGAAGCTAAAGGAAAGGAGGAATTCTAGGCTATTCTCTACTTACAACCCTTCAAAGTTGATTTATTAGTACCCTACCTGAACCTTCACATAAGTGCACTAGAAAAGAGCATACCAGCCCTAAGTCTACCCCTTCCAAAGCTAAACCACACCAGTGAAAGAAAATACTTAAAAATATCAAACTCACTGATCTAGTCAAGCAACAAAAGTTGGATGAATCTTTTAAATATCTGGAGCCTGAACAAACAATTGTCAAAAAGTCTACTAAGCACATAACTCCATTCACCAAATCCATATTTGAGATTCCCTACAAGGTTCTTGGGGTTTGCTTGCTAAGAATATTGAGCAAAAAATAGATGAATTTGTTCAAAAGTGAAAGCATGATACTGAGTCACCTTATCAATCTAATATGCAAACAAGTCAATCTACGATAGTTATAGAGATTGACTTAACCAAGGATACCCTCGTTAATTCTCCAACTTGAGTTGTTGAAGAGAAAAGCAACAATGGGAAAATGAATTATGACAAGGAGCATTGATACGAAGAGAAGCCTGAGAAAGATGAGTAAGATAAACAAAACTATGATAAAGAAGATTCTAACAAAGATAAATATAATGAAGAATAGTCAGGAGAAGATCAGTCTTGCAAAGACAAGGAAGAAAAGAAACAAACAAAGTATGTTTAGTCAGATGACACTCAGAAAAGTAAGTCCTAGTCAGAAGTAAACCAGTCATAGGATAAGTAGACGAACATCCAAAATAATTTAAATCGTACTTGTAAAGACAATTCGTTGGAGAAAAGTTAGTCTGATGAATTTGTTAAAGAGCACAACCGGCAGGAAACTTGTGGTTTGACTATGTTGAAACAAGGAGAGCTAAGAGGAGTACATGTTGGTAATATAACACCAACAACTAATCCATGTACTACTGATGTTCTGACTACTCAAGTTAATTCGAATTTGACTACAACAACCACTTTAGTAACCAAGTACAAGAAGAAGCATCTTCGACATCACTACTAAATATGTTGATATTCAACTTACTAGTGATAGACAACTTTTTCAGGTTATGTGACATTTTGTCAAAGTTGTTAAGAAACTACTCCAGAAAAGAAAGAAATACATTGAGAAGTTGCATCACTTATAAGAACGGGAAAGGGAGACTTGGTTGAACTTCCATACCCAGGAAACATAAAATTTAAACATTCTCACTGCAGCCAAGAGTGATGATCATCTTATTTCCGTTCAATAACTAGTAGAGTAGTTGATTTAATAGAATGTTTAGCTTAATGCACAAGTACTAGACTTGCAGTCCTAACTTACCATTGTTGGTAATCATAGCTTTAGACAAGATTTTCATAAGGCCCATGTACACTTCCTAGAAGTGAAACAGAAATTGGAAGCCACACTTGATAAAGGAGATGTTTTTACTGCTACTTTGAATAGTTTTCTTTCATACTTGGTTGTTGTTCATTCGAGGGTAAGGGCCCAAGAAACGCTTGGCTGGGACCTATCAGCTAGGAAAACCTCATATTCCAAAGCGCAACAATCGATAAACACTCAACAAGAACAATGGAAAGAATATTATGCAAATCTTTTGCAACAACATCGTCAGTGGTTGCGTGAAGGATATAAATCTAATAAAGAGGCTTCAAATACTTATGAATTCCTACATCAACTCCTGCAACAGGTGGATAATATTGAGAAAAATAGACCTTTTAATTAGAGGATATAAGATTATGTAGTGTAGAAGACAATGTGAAATACTTGCCTCGCCTCATAGAGTCAAGTTTAAAACTTCAAGTAGCAGTCCAAAAATGGTCAATCTTCTATGAACATTTACAAATTCTGACTCTAGTGATATATCAGACAACATTTCTTGGCATAACTCCACCACTGAGGACACATTGTAAATCCCCACTTCCCCGAAGGCCTACCCATCAATTTTATGCACCAAGTGTTTTGAAATTTACCACTATTTCAGAAGAACAATCTCACGAAAAAGATGTCTATCAAGCTAGGGACCAACCATCCTAGCCTTCCTCAGAGATACTGACTACAGTAACATAACCATCAAGCCCGAACCCACCAATCATCTGAACTTGATATTTTTTTCTTGTAATTCAAAATCATGAATGTAAAAATGTCCCTTTTTCTTTTGTGTTTTTTTGTGTTTTTCGAAATAACCCCTTCTTCGAGACGAGCAAAGCTTTGAGTGTGGAGGAGATGTTGAAGGAGCTATTCGGGTTGACAGATTAGGTGAATGAGAAAAGGCTAGTCAGTGAAGTGGACTAACATCTATGTAATATATTTTAATACAACAATGGGACAACTAATGATAAATTAGACAGTGTGGTTAATCTGTTAGTTAAACTCTTGTAATTGTTTATTACTCTATATATACTTGACAGTAGACTAATGTAACATAGGAATTCCTGATATAGTAAGTGTGTGTGTATATATATATATGTGTGTGTGTGTGTGTGTGTGCAACTTGGCTATCTCCTCATTATTGTATCTTGTCTTTATTATATGATTTTTTTATGTTCTCTCATGTATATCTACTAGTAAAAATGCTTACTTTTGAGTAGATTACAACACAACACAAATGCACCTTATATCAACGCACCATAGATATTAATAGAAACACATCATATATTAAAGAAAAATACCATATAACAAAATCACCATATAAATAATGCACAAAAACCCATGCTTGGTAAAAAAAATTGTTGTGAAGACTTCAGAACCAACTTTGATGATTTTCAAATTTTGGTAAGAAATTTATGCATGCCTTTCCATGTATAAATTATTCTGACCTTTGACAAGAATTTGATTTTATTTGGTCCTATTTGTACATCACAAAAAAAATATAATCTTCCCTGCTCTGTCCCAAAAAACTATTCCGGAGAGAGAAATTTGAAGAAGAAAAATCTGTCATGAAGATAATTGAAGGGTTCACTCTATGATTCACTAAGGGAAAATATAGATCACATGTTGTCTTAATTGTGAGTGTTTTCTACATGATTTTGGAAAAGCTAATTTCATGATTGGGACAATTAATAACCAATAAGGAAATGTTTGAAGCATGACTTAGAAATTAGAGCATAAAACCCTAAAATCCACACTAGAAAACAACATATACCATAATTCTCAATAATGAATACATATAAGCAACCAACTGATGCCAATCCTTGAACCATTAAAGTTTTGAAAATGTTGCCTTGATCACATTGCATCCTCAACCTATATAGTTTGTCGTTTAATACATGATGGATGAAAACTGGAAATGAAACTGTAACATCCCTAGATAAAAATCCATGTAAAAAAATATAGGACCATAGTCATGGGACATGTATAACAAGATGAATGGTGTGAAAGAAATCATAGTGTAGGTGTTCATTCAATTTATTATGGATAAGGAAATTGACAAAGGCAATGGAAAAGGATTTGGAAAGGCAAATGGTAGTTTTGGCACATTTATTAATGAAAATAATAGAAATTAGGAGAAAGGAAAGGTGAGAGGTCACAGGTTGCATGTGAGGAGGAAATTGAAGGAAAATAATGGAAATTGAAGATAATAGAGGGCTCATTAATAAAATGGCTTATGAGGATCAGTGGGTAGGCTTGGTCAGTGTCAAGTTTTTAAGTTCGGTTTTGGAGCTCTCTATCTATTCTCTCTCTCTCTCATACTCTTGGAAACATAGATTTTCTTGGAGCACTCTTAGAGGAGTGTGGCATACTTCGAGCCTTGGAGAAAGAAGGAAAAGAAAGATAAGGAACATGTAAGAGGACATCGGGATCATCAGCTACAGAGGGTTTTGACTGTAAGTAATGAGTTGCATGTATGTTTTCCTCACTAGATTTGGCATGCATGGCGCATGCATGTGGTTGATTTGTCATGATTTTACATTGGCATGGAGGATTGCCTAGATTGATAGTGGATTTTCCTAGACTTACCATTTCCTAGATAGCCATGGTGTTGTCAGTTTATTTATTTATTTTTCTAGTTGGTTCTCATGTTTCCTTTAATTTCAGTTGAGTTAATAGTCCTGGAAGCCTTGGTTGGACAAATTTTCTGGAAGCCCAACTTGGGTTGCGTTACTATTCGTGGAAGCCTGAAATAAGTTGTGGGTTGAGTTACTAGTCTTGGAAGCCTTGGTTGGAACAAACAATCTGCATCCCTAGAAGGCTTGCATTGAGACCAATCTAATGATGGTTTTGTGAGGTATGACCATGAGGTGGAATTATTGTTTAATGGGTTCAGGTTGATGGCCTATGGAAGCCCTGCATGGTTTTAGATTGATGTGTTATATGAGATCCCACATTCATGCTTAGAATATGGCACAAGGGAGACTTTTTAAAGAGAGATTTGGCTCAAGAATTATCTGGTCGAGTGGAAAGTGGTAGTCCCATCTCGAATTTGGATTTGTCATCATCAATATGAGGTTATTTGTCCTTGTATTTATATGAGTATTATACTAGTATTATACTTGGTATTTCTATTGCTATTATGTTGGTTATGTATATTTTTAATGACAATAGCTATGTATGGCTCTCATCATGTTTTTACTTGTAAGTGAATGAACAATGTATCTATGACGTAATGGATGAAACTAAAGCTAATGTGTTGAGGAATCAATGTATCGTAGCAATTCTTAGATGAGTATGAGACCCCTATGCTTAGAATATTGTTTACACCTATAGATTACATATTTGTGATATATTTTATGAAATGTTTGTCATGGCTAGTAGGGGTCTAGTCAAGGGCTTGTTCAAATTGTTATAGACATTTTTGTGCCTTACAGCATAGAGCATGAAATGTCAATAATCTAAGGGATCCAAAGTCCCTAAACAAGTTGTTCTTACCCTTAGAGGAACAAGGTCAGCAAACCACAGCACTGCAAGTCAGTTCTCCACTGAAAAACACTCAAAAACAGGTCAGTTTTGGATCATTGCAGCTGCTCCACTAGGCATCTGCGCTGCATAGCAGGTACAACAAAGGCTACCTGCATTGCATAGCAAGTAGAACAAAGGCTACCTGCATTGGGCATACTTGGACATGTGGAGGAATCTTTTTCTCAAAGTGCCAGTGCCCAGGAAGCTTCTAAAAAGACACTTGATGATAAGATTCGCCTAATGATGAGTTAAGAGCTTCTAAAACTCCAAGTGGAAGACAGAAACTCCAAGTGAAGAACTGAAGAAAAACTGGAGTTGAAGAGGACAACAAGTCACACATCAAGCTGACTTATCTTCACTCCAAAACTCTATATAAGGATCTCATCCCATGGGATCAAGGAGGCCAGAATTTAGTGCAAAGAATTGCTGTTGGTTTACAGTTGTGAGCATTGGGTGATTGCTTGAGGGAGGTGAAGAAGAGATTTCTCTCTGTCGGGAAGGTGATGCTGGATTGGACCTCTCATGGTTGTATCACCGCCTAAACCTTACTTCCATATATTAATAAAGCTTTTGAGGTTCTTCTATTCACATGTGTTTCAATGATGTATTGTCTTACTTGCGTATTTGATTTATTCTAATCCTTGAATCAGTTATGCATGCATGCTTCTTGTAGTCTCCTTTCTTTGTCTTGTTTGCAGGATCTCGTGTAGCTCGACTCGTGAAAAGACTTGGAGCTGGGAGCAAGCGGCAATCAAAGGAGATTGGATCGACCATTTGCGCAAGACATTGGTAAGTGGATCTCTTCCTTTTATCTCTTGCATGTCATAAAGAAGAAACTTTAGATAGCTTTGCTTTCAGCTGTTGCTAAGGAACTGTCACCCTTAGAGTGGGTTAGGGTCATTCCGAGTTGGATACTTTCCCCCACAACAGACTGGCGACTCCGCTGGGGACCATGTCTTGTTGGTAGCTTGTGTTTATTGCTATTCATTTCTTAAACAAAGGGAGTACCGAATCGAAGTTTTGCCTTGTGCAACTTGGATTCTCCACTGTCTGTTGCCCAGTTTTCAGTATTGTTTTTGCAGCCAGTTGTCAACCTGTATACCCAGCTGAAACCACTTCTCTTTGCCTTCATTCTGCCTCAGTTGTATGAAGAAACCGTGATTGTTCTTATCGTATTTCTTGTTTTCATTCACAGTTTCCCATAGCGAAAGTGAACTAGTCTTGCTATGACCTCTTGAATCTAGACCTGTGAGAAAGTGTCGTTGTGATTCTAAGAGATTAGTTTATTGTTGTTCATAGCTGCTTGAGCATTTGCTTTCGTTATATGGTTCGAATTTCAATATTTCTTGTGTTGGAACGAGTGAATCTTAAGGTGTTCTTTTGATTATTGGACAAAAACTTGTTTTCTTTCACTTGAAATTGAATTCGAAATTATACAACAGCTTTTTTTTTGTAATACATCAACATTAAGGAAGAAGAAAAGAAATACTTGCATTGTGCATGTGCATGTTGACAGTTTGCATGTCGATTTAGGAAAAGTGCATCAGTGTGTGCTCTATGATCTGTTTGAAAAGATGATGTCTTTCTTTTCCTTCAGTAGTTAAGGTTTTCATAAGTTGAAAGAATTGAAAAAGCTTGCTTATCATTCTTAGACTGCATTTAGGAGTTGTATCATACATCACGTGGTGATCCGTAAAGGCAAACTGCTAAGCAAGATCAACCTAAAAAGAACTGAATTTATCTAACAACGCTTTGAAATATAACGAAACACAGTAGAGGTCTAAGTAGAGATGTGAACCGGCGTCGTTAAACATAGTGACTGTTGATCTCTACGAAGGTGGGTGATTCCTCCTGAGGGACGATAGCACTAATACGAACTTGTGCCCCCGCGTACCGTCGCGTATATTGGGGGACCCCTATAGGAACAAAGCCTTTATCCATAGGAAGCCGTGTCGGCCGCCCTACTGATCGCGATGCAGTGAACACAGCATTCACGAAGATCGACCACTCGTACCGTAAAACGTATTCTGTGGTTTCGCGAAAGGTTTGGCACACCCTTGCCTAGAACTCCAGAGTAGTTTCTTTTGGCCTTTTTCAAACTCTATAACTGAAAAAGTCCATCCAAGCATTTGTCACTTCGGGCTCGTTAATACATCGAAGGAGACTAGAGTCATCTTTAGCTTTTTCTCGACTCTTAAAAAGTGAAAAAGCAAGTTGTGTCTTAAAAAGCGTCGTCATATAAAATTCATTCTAAACGGAACATAATCACCCCTAATTCCTACGTTGATCTTAAGGTTGAGAACATGGAACACACCAACCAAGGGATTCCACAGCATGGGACCCCTAGCCCTTTCTCCTCTTGGGGAGAAGTTGGTGCGCCCCACATGGCCACATTGTCGCTTCCAGGATTGACAATTGGCCTGCCAATTTGGCTATTCTCAACCGCTGTAGTTCAGACCACCACGGTTCCTGAACAGTCGATTCAACAGTTAGACCAGTCTAGAGCTACCCTCCAGCCTTCCACTTCTTGTGAGCCTTCCTCCGATCCTTGTTCTTCGAAAGGTCAAGCCGCCAAAAGTGGAGCTCCCATAGAAAAGAAGAAGGAAAAGAAGAAGAAAGAAAAGAAGCAAAAGGAGCCAAAGGTGCCTGGGGGCAAGCAAAAGGCATCTAACGAAAACCCACACACAGCATGGACCGGGCCCAAATCGCCATGTGTCATATGTAGAGGAGACCACCTCCACCGTGATTGTCCCAGTATTCCCTGGATACTAAGGGACTGGTCCCCTCGTTTGCACGATTCGGAAGCGTCAACCTCTGACAACCAGGTTGAATGCTTACCGTCGACCAACGAAAGTGAAGGTCGCAGACGACGAAGAGGGATGAGATTCCCCTGCGAACTGTGTGAAGGCGATCACACCCTTCGCCGTTGTCCCTTTTTAGATGAGGCAAAGAGAGTTTTGGAAGATCAACCGGTGGCACTGGTGCTACTTCCTCCTGGATATCAAAAACTCGCGCCAGGTCCTTCGTTGGTCGAGAATACAGCTGTCTTGCTCAGAGGGCCAGCTAAAGTGTCAGTCACTGAAAGTGAACCTACTGAATCCGGACCGGACGAAAGTCCAAAGGTCAAAACGGCAGTTGACCCGGTTCTCGCTTCAGAAGTTTCATCTTCAAACACCACAGTCACTGAGGATTCATCTTCAGTTGACACCCCCGCCGAAGAGAATAAGGATGACACCGTCCATATTCTTTTTGTCAACTCCGATTCTGATGAGCATCTGGGCAAAGCGCCCACTCCTTTATCGCAGGAAGGAGCATCGTCAGGATCATATCCGACCGTATATTCGGTCCCACCACCAAGCAACCTAGTTGTGTCCTTTGATTGGAACCAACTAGGCAGACCCTGGTTACCAGCGAGTATACCATTTAGAATTATAGTCCAAATATACAAAATGGTGATGGCTGGAACTATCATTGATGAAGGGGCATCTGTGAGTATCTTGTCCTCTATTGCTTGGAAAGCACTGGGTTGCCCGGCACTTTTGCCCGAGACAAGGCGTCTCTCGGGTTTTGATAGGGGAACCAGTCGACCATTAGGGATTCTACCTAATGTGCCTATTACCTTGAAAGGGAAGGCCGTCAAGATGAATTTGATGGTCGTCCAAGGACCCTTATATTATAACCTACTCCTTGGACGGGACTACATATATTGCATGGAAGCAATAGTCTCCTCACTCTTTCGAATAATGTGTTTTCCATACGAAGGAAGAATGGTCAAGCTCGTAGACCAACTTTCATTTCCGGGATCACGCATCACAAATAGTCACATACCTATCCTGAATGGTCTATTTGATCAAGAAAGGTCTCTACCTCCGGTGCTTCTTCCTGATGAGCGCGAGTGATTCGGGAAAGGAAGGCCGGAACCCAGGGGGCATGCGTCCTGGTCTGCTCTGGAGGCAGAAAAAACCTTGGGTGTAAAGTAGAATTTCCGCGGGAGAATATGACTAGTCCGTACCCCATCCCCCCCTTCATCTTTGAGAATCTTCCTCTGAGCCATCTTCATGGAGAAGAAGGACAAGAAGACAAAGAGAGAGATGGGCTCTCAGAAGGGGTAATTAGGATTGGGGTTGTTCTAGAATAAGATTCTTTTGTTAAAGTTATGTGGGAGGACGGGGGCCCGTTACTCACCTTTGTCTAAATAAGTAGGCTCTGCCAAAGAAGGGGATCCATTTGCGGCAGCAAGGAGTAACCATCTTTGGATAAAAGGCAAGCCTCACCCATTAAAACAAATGTTTTAGAGGATAAGTAGGGGCAGCCTCCAAAGAAAGAGATTCTATTGCTGCAACAAATTGTAACCATCTTTGTGTATCCTAATGATAGACATCGCCGAAGAAAGAGTTTCCTTTGCGCCAGCAAATAAAACCAATCTTTGGGTAACCTGAAAGAGGTAAGCCTCCCTCAAACCCACCAATGTTTTGTCTATTGAGAAGTGTTCTTCTCTTGTCGCAAAGATCAGTTAAAAACTGGGCTGACGAGAAGACAAGTACCGCGTAAGACCCGCTAAAAATAACGAGAAGACAAGTATCGTTAACATTAGGACTGACAAGACGACAAGTATATGAGAACACCCAAAGAAAAACATAAGTGGAGGAGAGGAGGGGCAACCTTGAAATTATACTTTATACCTGGGGGCATGCAAACCTCTTGGAATGCAAGCACGGGCGGCTATTTTGTTTTTAGTTTTTTAGGTCCTCCCTTTAAACCTGTAGGTCTAACCCGTTAAACTCGTAGGATTAGCCGATACCCGGCTTGCACAAAGAGAGGATATGGAGCAAAGCGTAGGGAGATGAAGCTCCTTAAAAAATAGGAATCTTCCATGAGACCTTACTACTTTATGACTGGTAAAAACGAGCAGTTTTGGCAAAGTTCATGCTCGTTAAAAAATAAACGCAAGATCCGAGCAGTTTTAACGCGGAAATTCATGCTCGTTAAAAAATAAAATAATCTTGTGAGCAGGCTTCCCCCCTAGAGTTCAAGCTCATTCAGAAAAAATGAACTGGTAAATAACCATTTGAGACCGTAAATTCATCAGCCACAAGAGCCTTGGTCGTGTTTGTGCACCGTCACCTCCACTTTTCATTTGGCCGATCATTCACATCCACTTGATTGTTTACCTATTTTGAGGAACAGCTGCGAAGAGTGATCTCACCTAGCCATCCTTGTAATACTGCCGTGATTGGAAAATTCCAACCTGTACCTGGAATCTGTTGCTATCCCTGTTTATCACTCGTTCCTCAAAAGACGAGTCTTCTTTGAGCTCTTTTCACTGACTCGTAAAATATGAAAAGTTTGCCGAGTTTTGGCCTTCCAGCTCGTTAAAAGGACCGGAAGAGCTATCCCTCCTCTAGATTTTAATCTTTTTGGACCTGAGGGATTATTGCACAAAAAGATCGAGCGCTTGTCTAGTTCGGCTCGATAAAGATATCGAACATTCATCCCTTCTGTATTGTTTAATACTTTTTCGGACTTAAGGGATTAGATGACGAAAAAGAACCCCTGGAGTCCACTTTATGTACCCTTTTCAAACTCTCTAAAAATTAAAAGGACCGAGTTGTCTTTGTCACTGGGCTCGTTAAAAATATTAGATAGCGACAAACTTGTCTTTAGACGAGAACGAGTTTCCCCATCGTTAGGCTCGTTAAAACATAGCGATGGGCTTGCCCGAAGGGCAGGTTATAGAACAAGCATATGTTATCCTCCTCAAGCTTGACAAAAATAAAGAAGTACTGGTCAGAAATGACTGGGGAAAAATTGGGAAGAACCTCAAAGCTTAATGGTAGCAAGTCGCTCTTGAACATGACACTTTTGCCTCCGTAAATATCGGGTTGGGTTATTATCATTCACCGGTCCCTTCACCATGGTCTCGCCATACCATCCAGATGGGGTAATGCTACCGATCCATCACATCAGTGTCGAGATATGTTCAAGAGATGTCATTCAAAAAGTGTCAACCGGGTCCCATCCACTACCATACATCATCTTTCATCCTTCCATGACCGCCACCCTGGATCATATTTCACAGATCGTTTTCACCATCATCACTAGTTCCGTTCCGTGTCACTGATGTGGGATTCATTAAGGCCCTCCTTTGACGGATCGCTTCTTGTCGACATCAGCTCACTATCCAAGAAGTTGATCTAGGAACACCCCCTCAGTACTTTGAAGCTTGCATGCCTCAATGGCAAGTTTCTCACTTCCGGCGATAGGTATACATTAATGACCTTCGACCGGGAGACTTTGCGTGGTGTTCGACGTCAGATCCTATATTCACGCCACGTGAATTGTGCTGCAGTACCTTGAGGGTCATCATCATTATCGGTGATTCCTCTCGCGCTTGTTAACAGTTTACATTATTGACTGGTAATCAAGCGATGTCTTTCCATGTTCGACTCCAAGAAATTCTCACATGGATCGACTTGTACTTAGTGTGAAGATCGGAAGTTTGAAGACCCCGGATCTAGTTTCATCCATCTGGGCTGCGATATATATTCAGGAGATAAAAACATAGACATGTGCAGCAGATGATCATCCTACTAAAAGGATGATAATTAAAAGCAGAGAATTATCAGTCTACTATCAGACGATCGTCTGTTTATGTACAACAAATGTATTTATAAAGCTGAGCATGGGAAATGCCCGCATCAGCTAGATCATGAAAAGAAAGTATGAAAAGATAATGTATTGTATTGTATTTTGTTCCAGGTCACCTCCCGGCGATTGAATGAACTTCGGATCCTCCTAATAAAGCATTTCACCCGATAAACGACCTCATACTTTAGGGGGCAACTGTTATAGACATTTTTGTGCCTTACAGCATAGAGCATGAAATGTCAATAATCTAATGGATCCAAAGTCCCTAAACAAGTTGTTCTTACCCTTAGAGGAACAAGGTCAGCAAACCACAGCACTGCAAGTCAGTTCTCCACTGAAAAACACTCAAAAATAGGTCAGTTTTGGATCATTGCAGCTGCTCCACTAGGCATCTGCGCTGCATAGCAGGTACAACAAAGGCTACCTGCGTTGCATAGCAAGTAGAACAAAGGCTACCTGCGTTGGGCGTACTTGGACATGTGGAGGAATCTTTTTCTCAAAGTGCCAGTGCCCAGGAAGCTTCTAAAAAGACACTTGATGATAAGATTCGCCTAATGATGAGTTAAGAGCTTCTAAAACTCCAAGTGGAAGATAGAAACTCCAAGTGAAGAACTGAAGAACAACTGGAGTTGAAGAGGACAACAAGTCACACATCAAGCTGACTTATCTTCACTCCAAAACTCTATATAAGGATCTCATCCCATGGGATCAAGGAGGCCGGAATTTAGTGCAAAGAATTGTTGTTGGTTTACAGTTGTGAGCATTGGGTGATTGCTTGAGGGAGGTGAAGAAGAGATTTCTCTCCGTCGGGAAGGTGATGCTGGATTGGACCTCTCATGGTTGTATCACCGCCTGAACCTTACTTCCATATATTAATAAAGCTTTTGAGGTTCTTCTATTCGCATGTGTTTCAATTATGCATTGTCTTACTTGCGTATTTGATTTATGCTAATCCTTGAATCAGTTATGCATGCATGCTTCTTGTAGTCTCCTTTCTTTGTCTTGTTTGCAGGATCTCGTGTAGCTGGACCCGTGAAAAGACTTGGAGCTGGGAGCAAGCGGCAATCAAAGGAGATTGGATCGACCATTTGCGCAAGACATCGGTAAGTGGGTCTCTTCCTTTTATCTCTTGCATGTCATAAATAAGAAACTTTAGATAGCTTTGCTTTCAGCTGTTGCTAAGGAACTGTCACCCTTAGAGTGGGTTAGGGTCATTCCGAGTTGGATACTTTCCCCCACAACACAAATATCTGCATTTGCATCATTGTTTCATTGTTATATTTCTATTCTGAAGGTGTCATTCAGTTCTGGGAAGTGACCTATGCTCTTGGCCTAAAAAAGTGGCTCAAATCCCAGGGACGTTGGTGCAACTCTAAGAAAAGTAGTCCCTGGACACTGGAATGCATTGTCATAAGAGTTTCTAGAGGCTCTTGGATGTTGTTAGGCCTATTGCATGGCAGTGTTTAGAGTTCAAGAGGTCTAAAACCTTAGTGGAATTAAGGGTTTAGTTACCAGAAGTGTTTGTATGGTTCTCAGGTTTACTATATATGATGTTGAAGGCATGTATGATGTGTTTCTGTCGTTTCCATTTCATTAAGGTCACCTAGGAGGTTGAATCCAATCATAGGAGCCTCTCATGACATGTTTACCTTGGTTGGCCAGTTACTTGGGTAGATGTGGAAGGAGGGTGTTACAAAGTGGTATCAGAGCATGGTTCACCCCTCGGACTGGATGGGCAGTGTGTTGTTCATGCATTTATGTCAGTTGCATATGTGTTGCTTATGCTTGTAGTCCATCTGCTTATTGCATTTACATCATGTTGATCATGGTTGTAGTGATGTCACCATGTGAAGGTAGATGGTGTTCTTTTGGGATGTGTCATCATGAGTGTATGGTTGTATATGCATTTTTTATGCATGTCAGTGTCTATATGTTGTTATTCCTGTCAGTGTCTATATGTCGTTATGCATGCATTATCATGGTTATAGACATGCATGTCTGGTAGGTAAAACATGCATTGTGAGGTAATTGTATGGAATTCATTCATCATGATGTTGTTGGTTGTTATGATGTTGATGTGTTGGCTAAGATAGAGTAGGAAATGAAAATCATTAAAGTGAAGTTGCAGCATTGGACCTCGAGGCAGGAGCATGTCATCATACAAGTTTGTATGTTGGGCATGTAGGTATGTTAGTTAATGGATATTTATATGCATTAGGGTTATATACATTAGGTTTATGTACATTCCTATTGATGTTATGGTTACATACACGATAGATCCGAGTTGAGTAGTGTAGTCATATGCACATGTGTCAGATAGTCATGAATGATATTAACATGTGGTTGTATGCATCGCTATTGTTGTTTTATGTTAGATAACTTGTTGATTATGTTATATGTTTGTTGGCTTGATGGGGCCTGATCCAGGTTCGGAAGTGTTTTAGCCAAACAAATCATGCACTACTGGCCCTTTCGGCAATAGTCCATGGAGTGTGGACTGAAGTCTCATCTGAGGTAGTATGGGAGGGTGCTAGAACCGGGTTTCTGCACCCTAGGGATGTCTTGATGAGGACTGGAAGGGTCACCAACCGATATGCACACTCGTGCTACTCTGCACAACTGTCTGGCTTTCGTGTAGCTCGCTGATGAGGTACTTCTTAGATTCTTATTATTAATGTGTTTATTATAGATCAGATCTAATTCTTAAGGTCTTTAATCAAGCATTCAATAGTTATAACCAGCCTGCACAACCATAAATCTTACAGATATACATAAAGATAGAACATAAGCATAAACATATAGATCTTTGACCAAATGCACAATAATTCAAAAACACTTATCTTTATTAATCTTCTGTTTAGTACAATCAATTCCACCCTGTTCACTCAGCTGCAGGGGTCTGCGCACATAGCTGCGGACTCTACCAAGCCTTTGCGCACACAGCTACAGAACCTTCTCTAACAACTACCACCCACAACTCAGACTTACAAACTCAGAGCCAATATTGCAATCACAAACTCATAATACTTTAGATCTTAATCCAAGCTACCAAAAACTACTTTCTACCCTTAGAGCCTCACTCTATTTATACCTTCCCATGGTCCGCAGACCATGGGCAGGCCGACTTGCTTTCTATTATTCTACATTATTTTTGGGTGGACAACCCTTTGGCTTAACCCATTACAATTCACGCTTCGTGCACTTTGTGGAACTTTTACAATATCAGTACCCGAAATTGTGGGCTTTCGGCCCCAAAACCATTACGTGAGGTCTTTGCTACCCAATAGGCCCCCAACACAATCATCGTGACTCATCCGGAGTCACTCTGCTGGCGCAATGATCTTTGCATGAAGCTCATCCAGAAATTTCTGCTTTTCACTTACATCCGCAGCACATTCTTCCGTTGTTTTTTGTAGCCGTTGTGTGTGTCTCTCTGATGTTTCGTCACCAGGTGAAATTCCTTTCCTAAGTGTATATATGCCCTACATATGTGCCAATTTTCCCTCAATCTTGGGAATGTTTCCTCGAGCCAAGGCTAAATATGTTATTTAAGCACTGCTTATTTTTGGCGGGCGACATCTACATGAGATTTTAGTGTCTAGGCCTCCCTCATCTTAGTGATCCGCTGAGTAAGAGTGACTGTCTATGCAGTTCCTCGAACATTGCCATAAGCCTGCTGCAACTCCTGTGCTTCGGTCTCTACTCATTGGAGTGTTGGGTCTTCCTGTAGTGACGTGAGGGTGAAGAGTTATTTATCTAGCAAACCAATGCAATCCTGTATGGCACACTCTATGTCCTCTAATCCTGCTTGAATGGCTTGTTGCCATAGCTCTCGATCCTCCAGCAGCATCGCTGGCTGTGCCTTGAACTTCAGCTCTACGATCTGCATGGTGAGTTCTAATTGTATCCTCATTGCTTCCTCCTTCGCATCGCGGAATCCATTGGCCAATCTATGGATCCTTATTCCTACCAACAAATCTGCTGCAATCTTGAGCTCATGGGTGTGGTGACATGCTTCCTTGACAATTTGCTCCAGCTGCTGAGTCTATGCTACCACTTCATCATGTTATAGGCTCATCTGCTCGATGTTGATTCATTGTTCACTAAGCATCTGCACTGTGCAACCTTCCTTAGCACAGAGCTCTGCCATTGCTCCATCCTGCAGTTGGTATAAAATTTCATGCAGGAGGGCAGCCAAATTTAATCCCAATCCTCTGATCTGGCCTACTTTGCCTCTAGCCTCCTTGTTGTCTGCCATCAGTGCTCCTTTTGGTAGAACAACCGTATTAGCCATTTTGGCTTGCAGCAACTGCTCAATTGCTGACATACCCATAGCCTCGTAGGCAACTACCCTTCCTTGCTATGGGTGTCATATCTGAAGTTCCTGTAGTTGTGTCCTGAGTGACCCCAACACAGTCTGCTACTCCGTCATTGTGTCCCAGAGCGCCTCCCTGGTGACTTTGTGAACTGTATCACTAATTTCACATAGGTCGCCCTCGGTCAATGTGATAGGCTCCCCGTCCAACTTCGACGCCTTGGTCTTCTTCCATGACCTTGACCGTTCTGTCATGTGTGGTTGTTTTAAGGGTGAACAGGTGGTGCTTGAATCACACCTTCCGTCACATTATCCATTTCCAACTTTGTGGTCACGTTCAGGCCTCTTTCATCCTCTATTGTAGCAACCCCTCCTACTATCGCCTTGTTTGTGGCAGCCTGTGATGCCTCCCGCGATGCCCGTACTTCCTCAGCAAGATGTTCGTTCTGCTTTTTCTATGCTAGGAACTTGGAGGCAGCCTTCTATTTTTGGATTCCGGTCTCATCGCGCCCTACCGCATTTGGTCCGTGCCACTCTAGTGGCTAGGTATCAAGCATTGTTGGCTTATATGGACATGACATAGGTTCGAAAGTGTTATTTAGCCAAAAAAATCCTGTAGCTACCGACCCTTCCGGAAACAGCCTATGAAGCGCGGATTGATGTCTCAATCGAGGTAGCAGGGGAGGGTGCTGGAACCAGGTTTTTGCACCCTTGGGATGTCTAGATGTGGTCTGGAAAGTTTGCACACTGTTCTGTAGCTTCACATAGATCCGAAGCCAGGAAAATCCTTAGTACTTATTAATGTGTTGTTATAGATTAGGTCTACTTTTTATGGTCTTTAAGCAAACATTTAACATAAATAGCCAGTTCGTGCACCCAGAAAAGATACATATTTTCATAAAATCATAACATAAGCATACACACATAGATCAAATAGTTATATCAACAATAAATTAGCCAGATCCGCAATAATTCAGATTTAACACAGAATTTCATAATCAACTTATATTTATTCAATTCTTTCACCAATACATCTAGATCCACCCTACGAACTTAGTTGCAGGGGTCCGCGCACACAGCTGCAGACTCTACTAGGCCTCTATGCACACATCTGTAGAGACTCTATCTACCTACCAACACCCTTGACTTGGACTTACAGACACTTCAAGATTTCGCTCCTCAAAAGCCCATTACTTTCCAGATCCAAAAGTACATATCAAAAGCTACCTTCTACCCTTATAGCCTCACTCTATTTATACATTCCCATGGTCTACAGACCATGGGCAAGCCGACTTACTTCCTATTATTCTATATTATTTCTTGGGTGGAAAACCCTTTGACTTGACTCATTCGCAATTCACGCTTGGCACACTTTAGACCATGGGCAAGCCGACTTACTTCCTATTATTCTATATTATTTCTTGGGTGGACAACCCTTTGACTTGACTCATTTGCAATTCACGCTCGACACACTTCGTGGAGTCCTTACCATACTGTTATAGACATTTTTGGGCTCCACAACCCCAATCATACATGTCCATAAACCAAGGGCTCCTAAGTCCCTAAAAGTGTTGTTTCATACCGTAAAGGAACAAGGTCAGCTGATTACATCATCTCCCAGAAGTTCTCCACAGGAAACTGCTCAGAACTGGTTAAAACTGGACCATACAGGTTGCTCAGTGCTAAGGGTGCGATGCATCCCACTTGCCCTGTGAAAAGGGTGCGAAGCATACTGGAAAGCCCTTCTGTAGGGTGCGATGGGTGAGAGTGGACAAATGGAAGAGACAGTTTGCGAGGTGGATGATCATGGAATCTTCCAGAAACTTCTCCTATGACACTTACCCCTCTAAATTCACCGAGGGATGAGTAGGAGATCATCAATCTCCAAGTGGAATCAAGGACTATCAGAGAGAGGACACTAATCAAAATCCCAGAAGCTGACTCACCCCCCTGCAATCATCTATATATGGATCCCTCATCCCAGAGATCTAGAGGCTGGAATTTTGTATCTTGTAAGGAATTGTTGTTGGTTTCTTGGTGGAATATCATAGTGTTGGGTGATCTAAGCTTTTAATGAGGTGAAAGAAGGGCTTTCATGCTGGAGGATGATGCTGGGTCAGAACAATTGGTTGTAATCCTATTTTCTATTCTTGAAATTAATTAAGCTACTCAAGTTTTCCTCCACATTCTTGTATGTCTTGATGATATATGAATTTGCGTGGTCAATATATATCTGCTCCTATATTGTTTATGATTGTAGATCTCTGTTCTTCGATATTATTATGCTGCTTTGATTCCACAGGTTCTCTTTGACGCTGGGTAGACGAAGGAGAAGTGGTGAGGATCTGTCAGAAGGGAGAGGAACCGAGCAAGGAACCAAGCACAAGACTAAGGTTGGTGTCCTTCATTCCCCTCTTATCTACTTCTCATAAAGGAAAATGAAAGTGGTTTTAGTTTGTTTGTTTCTAAGATAGCTACCAGTCTTAGTGGGACTAGCGGCTTCGAGTGGACACTAGATTTCCGGATAACAAAATTGCGACTCTGCTAGGGAGAGAATAGATTGTTTGTTTGTTTATATTTTTTTGTTTTATAAACTTACCGATGGAGCCTAAAGTCAAGCCAGCTAGCCTTCGAACTGCATTTTCTATGCAAGTGCAAAGTAGATCAATGCTGCTTTAGTCTATCTCCAGGTTTTTTTTATAAAATGAACAATCGATTTACAAACGTTCTAATTGCCCTAGTGGTGGATCTAGTAACCTCATTAGATTAGCCCCTATGATTTCTATTTACTGTACATCACTTGCTCGACCTAAATCCCTGAACTAAGCTGCAAACTGTGACCCAGAACCTAGTTGAAGTCTCGTCGCTGGACCATCGCACCTTCTACTCTTGGGAATCTGGATGCATCTCACCTCCCATGTGCAGTAGGTGCGCTGCATCACACTTTCCCTGTGTTGCAGGTGCGCTGATCAGACAAGACCTCTTCTGCTCTCAGTTTTTGGTTTCTGTGTTCACTCTTTTCAGCTCTATTTAGGAGTTTTGCTGTCTGTGATCAGTATACCACTGTGGAAACCCCCTTCCTTTCCATCATTCTGCCTCCATTGTGCAAATAACTGTGAATTTTTTTTATGTATTGTGCGCCATTTTTAGTTCTCTTTTACAAAGAAGTAGCGTAATCGAACTGTCGTCTTTTTATTTGAAAGTGTTGCAAGTGTCGTTTTCAGTCAAAGAGAAGAATTCTATTGTTCTTGATGGTCGATTATATATTTACTCTTGTATTTTATTTGAATTAGTATTTTTTCAAGTGTCGAAAGTAGTTTTCAATTCAAAATAGCAAAGTGTCGTCATTATCTTCCTTTCATTTTTGAAGAGAAATTTGTTAGTATTGTCGCTTTGAAAATATAATTCAGATTTGTACTTAGCATTCTTCTTGTCATTCACACCTTAAGAAAGCTGAAAACAAATACATGCATGTGCATTTGCATTTAGACTACTTGTTGGTTTGATTTAGGACAGTGCATCTAGTGTGTGCTCTCTGCTCTATGTTGAAAGAATATCATCTCTCTTTCTTTAGTAGCTAGGATTTTCATTGAAAAAAGAAGATTAAACGATTGTTTATCATCTTAGATTGCATTTTAGGAATTATATCTACATCACGTGGTGAACTTGAAAGGAAAATTTCTTAAGAAATATCAACTGTAAAATAAATTCAATGAACATAAAAATGCTTTGGAACCTAACGCACAACATCTAGAAGTCTAGGCTAGAGACGTATTCCGGCGTCGTAAAGCATGGTAACTGTCGCTTTCACTGTTGGTTGGGTGATTCCTCCTCTTTGAGACGACAAATGCCAGTACAGACTTGTGCTCCCACGTACCATCAAGTATATATTGGGAGACCACAATAGGCTATATCCTTTATCCATAGGAAGCTGTGTCTGCCACCCTATCGATCGCAATGCACTGAACACAACATTCGGGAAGATTGACTGCCGTACCGTAAAAAGTATTCTGCAGTTTTGCGATTGGTTCGGTAATCCCTCTGTCTAGATTTCCAGAGTAGTCTCTTTCATTCCTTTTTAGACTCCTTAAAGGAAAAGGTCCATTTGAGCACTTGTCACTTCAGGCTCAGTAAAAAGCGAAGGTGACTAGAGTCATCTTTTGTTTTTTCTCGACTCTTAAAAACTGAAAAAACAAGTTGTGTCAAAGCATCTAAAATTTATTTTAATTGGAATAATATCACCATTCTCGCGTTGGTCTTAGGTTGAGAAAAATGGAGTCCACCAACCAAGGATTTCCCCTTGGGGGAAATCCTAGTCCTTTCTCCTCTTGGGGAGATGTTGGCGCGCCTCACATGGCCACATTGTCACTTCGAGGATTGACAATTGGCTTGCCAATATGGCTCTTCTCGACCTCCATTGTTCAGAACACTGTGATTCCTGAGCAATCATGTCAGCAACTGGATGATACTAAAGTTACCCCCCAACCTTCTACTTCATCCGATTCTCCCTCTCCTCCTTCCTCTTCACTTGATAAAGCTGGTAAGGCCAAAAATCAAGTAACTAAGAAGGAGAAGAAGTGGAAGGAGAAGAAAGAGAAGAAGAAGAAGGAGCCAAAGGCGAAAAGGGGTAACTAGTCATTGTCTAGTGAAAATCCACACACTGCACCATCCAAGCCTACATCTCCATGTGTCATTTGCAAAGGAGACCACTATCATCGAGATTGTCCTTGCATCCCTCGGATCTTAAGGGACTGGTCTCCTCGCTTGCATAACCCAGTGTCATCAACCTCTGAAGACCATGTTGAAAGTACACCATCAACTAGTGAAAGCGAAGTATTCGGACAAAAAAGGGAATGTAAATTTCCTTGTAAACTATGTGAAGGTGATCACGTCGTCCACCATTGTCCCTTCCTAGACGAAGCTAAAAGAGTTTTGGATGACCGTTCGGCTTCACCGCTACGGCTTCCTCCTAGATACAAGAAACTCTTGCCGATTCCATCTCTAGTTGAAAATCCGAACGACATGCCATTGTGGTCGGTCGAAACATCTGTCATTGAAGATAAACCCGCTGAATCCATACCAGATGAAATTCAAAAGGTTGAGGTGGCAGTCGACCTGGTCTAGCCTTCGAAAGGTCCATCTTCAGATGACACAATCACAAAAGAGAATGAGAATGACACCATTCAAATTCTTTTCATAAACAAAGACTCCGATCAACATGGGGGCAGTCTACCCGTTCATTTACCGCAGGAAGGGAGTTCGTCAGAGTCATATCCGGCCATCTATTTGGTCCCACCTCCGAGCAACCTAGTCGTTTCCTTCAATTGGAATCTACTAGGCAGACCCCGTGTACCGGCGAATGTACCATTATAAATCATTGTACAAGCTTACAAAATGATCATGGTCGGTACCATCATAGATGAAGGGGATTCTGTGAGTATACTTTCCTCAACTGTTTGGGAAGCACTTGGCTCACCATCCCTTCTGCCTAAGATGAGAAATCTGATAGGCTTCGATAAAGGAACCAGTCGACCGTTAGGGATCCTTCCCAGTGTGCCCATAACATTGAGAAGGAAAACCGTTTCTGTGAACGTAATGGTAGTCCGAGGACCTCTAGATTATAATTTTCTCCTTGGATGCGACTATATTTATAGCATGGGAGTCATCGTCTCCTCACTCTTTAGAGTAATTTGTTTTCTGCATCAAGGCCAAGTGGTCAAGCTCGTAGACCAGCTTTAGTTCCCTGGCTCACACATAGCTAATAGTCAAATGCCATCCCTAAATGGTCTTTTCACGCAAGGAATGTTTCATCAATCTCCAGTCCATCCACCTGAAGAGCGTGAGTGATTCGGGAGGACATGACTGAAACCTAGGGGGCATGCACCCTGGTCTGTTTTGCCAGGAAAACCTTGGGTATAGGGTAGGTTTCCGTAGAGGATATATGAATAGTCTGACACACCCGTCCGTTTAGGAAAATGGGATTAGACTGGAATAAGATTCCCTCGTCAAAATTATGTGAGTGGAGGCGACTGCGCCACTCACCTTTGTCTATTTCGGTAGACATCATCAAGGAAGCATTTTGTCTACAACGTGGATGGAGAGCTTTCATATGGTAACCTGGAAACTTTTCACTATACCTGGGGGCATGCAAACCTTTTTGCATGCAAGTGAAGAGCAACCATTTATTTTCTTAGTTTGTAGTTTCTCAACCCTTTAAACTCGTAGGATTGGTCATTCCTAGCTTTCATAATGAAAGGATCTAGAGCAAAGTTTCGAATGGTGCAAGCTCTCTAAAAATTGAACCTATCGATGAGACATCCTTATTAAACGACTGCCACGAGCAGTTTTTATGTGGAGTTCAAGCTCGTTAAAAATTAAACATAAGCAATGAGCAAACGTTCCCCCAGAGTTTAAGCTCATTAAAAAATGAATCGATTTCCGGTAAATAACCATTGTGAATGCATTATCATCAGTTTTTGAGCCCTGGTCGTGTTCTCATCATCACCTCCACTCTGTTTTAGCCAATCATTCACTTCCATTTGATTGTTTACTCCTTTTGAGGAACAGCTGTGAAGAGTGATCATGTTAGCCATCCTTGTGACACTACCATGATTGGAAAATTCCAAACCTTACCTGGAATCAGCTGCTACCCGAAATTATCACTCGTTCCTAAAAAACGAGTCTCCTTTAAGCTCTTTTCACCTGACTTGTAAAATATGAAAAGATTGCCGAGTGATTGGCCTCTCCAACTCATTAAAGTGACCGGAAGTGCTATCCCTCCTCTAGATTTTAATATTTTTGGACCTGAGGGATTATTACACAAAAAGATCGAGCGCTTGTTTTGTTTGGCTCGTTAAAGTTACGAAAAATTCATCCCTTTCGTATTATTTTATACTTTTTAGGACTTAAGGGATTATATGACGAAAAAGGATTATTGGAGTTTCCTTTACATCCCTTTCAGACTCTCTAAAATTGAAAAGGACAGAGTTATCTTTGTCGTTAAACTCGTTAAAACCGAATAGAAACAAACTTGTCCATACAAACAAGAACAAGTTTCACTGTCGCTAGGCTCGTTAAAACATAGCGACGGATTTGCCCGAAGGGAAAATTATAGAACAATCATATGTTATCCTCCTCAAGCTTGACAAAAATAAAGAGGTACTAGTCAGCAATGACTAGGGAAAAATTGGGAAGAAAACTTGAAGAAAATTTATTGGTAGCAAGTCGCTCTTGAACATGACACTTTCACTCCGCATCCGAGTCGGGTTGGGTTGTTCCGTTCACTGGTCATATCACCATTGGTCCACTGCACCATCCATATTTGGGGTTAATGCTACCAATCCATGTCAGTGTCGCCGATATGTTCAAGAGAAGTCGCTCAGAGAATTCACCTATGTCTCATCCACTGCAATACATTCACGCTCCATTCTTTCATGACCGCCACCCTGAACCCTGTATCGTCAGATCGTTTTCACCTCCAAAATAATTTACTTCGTTCCATGTTGTAGATGTGGGATTCATTAAGGCCCTCCTGCGACGGGTCGCTTCTTGTCGACATCAGTTCATTATCCAAGAATTTGACTTAGGAACAACCCTTTCAGTACTTTGAAGCTTGCATGCCTCAATGGCAAGTTTCTCACTTTCGGCGACAAGTTTACATCAATGGCCTTCGACCGAAAGATTATGCATGGTGTTCGATGCTAAGTCCCTTAATCACACCATGCGAATTGTGCCATAGTACCTTGAGGGTCATCATCATTATCGGTGATTCCTCTCGTGCCTATTAACAAGTTACATCATTGGTTGGTAATCAGGCGATGTCTTTCCATATCCGACTCCAAAACATCTTTCACATGGATCGACTTGTACTTTGAGTGAATATTGAACAAGTTTGAAGACCCCAGATCTAGTTTCATCCATCCAGGCTACGATATATTCAGGAAAATAAAGACATCAAATGTACATTGTTGCTGCACAGATGATCATCTGAATCAAAGGATGATGACTCTATCAGAATCATCAGTCTCCCGCACAAACGGTTGTATGTCTTATGTCCATGAAAATGAATTTATAAAGCTGAGCATGGGAATGCTCGCCTTAGCTAGATCATGAAAAATATTATGAAGATAATGTATTGTATTGTATCTTATTACAGGTCGCCTCCCAGCTCGAAAAAACTTCGGATCCTCATGATAAAGCATTTCACCCGACGTCAAAAGATTAACGACCTCATGCTTTAGGGGGCAACTGTTATAGACATTTTTTGGCTCTGCAACCCCAATCATATATGTCCATAAACCAAGGGCTCCTAAGTCCCTAAAAGTGTTGTTTCATACCCTAAAGGAACAAGGTCAGCTGATTACATCATCTCCCAGAAGTTCTCCACAGGAAACTGCTCAGAACTGGTCAAAACTAGACCATACAGGTTGCTCACTTCTAAAGGTGCGATGCATCCCACCTGCCCAGTGAAAAGGGTGTGATGGATACTGAAAATCCCTTCTGTAGGGTGCGATGGGTGAGAGTGGACAAATGGCAGAGATAGTTTGCGAGGTGGACAATAATGGAATCTTCGAGAAACTTCTCCTGTGACACTTGCCTCTCTGAATTCACCCAGGGATGAGTAAGAGATCATCAATTTCCAAGTGGAATCGAGGACTATTAGAGAGAGGACACTAATAAAAATCCCAGAAGCCGACTCACCCCCCTGTAATCATCTATATATGGATCCCTCATCCCAGAGATCCAGAGGAAGGAATTTTGTATCTTGTAAGGAAGTGTTTTTGGTTTCTTGGTGGAATATCATAGTGTTGGGTGATCTAAGCTTTTCATGAGGTGAAAGAAGGGCTTTCATTCTGGAGGATGGCGCTGGGTCAGAGAAATTGGTTGTAATCCTCTTTGCTATTCTGGATATTAATAAAGCTACTCAAGTTTTCCTCCACATTCTTGTATGTCGTGATGATATATGCATTTGTGTGGTCAATATACATCTGGTCCTATATTGTTTATGATTGTAGATCTCTATTTTTCGATAGTATTATGCTACTTTGATTCCACAGGTGCTCTTTGAAACTGGGTAGACGAAGGAGAAGCAGTGAGGATCTGTCAGAAGGGAGAGGAACTGAGCAAGGAACCAAGCGCAAGACTGAAGTTGGTGTCCTTCATTCCCCTCTTATCTACTTCTCATAAAGGAAAATGAAAGTTGTTTTAGTTTGTTTGTTTCTAAGATAGCTACCAGTCTTAGTGGGACTAGCAGCTCCGAGTGGACACTAGATTTCCTGATAACATGTACCTTTCCAAAAATTGCGGGCTTTTGGACCCAAAACTATTATGTGGGCCCTCTGCTACCTAACAGTCCCCCAACAAAATCATTGTGACTCGTCCCGAGTCACTTGGTTGGTTTGAAAATCTTCACACAGAGGTCAGACAACAGTTTTTGTGCTTCGCTGGTACTTGTAGCAAATTTATCCACCATCTACTGTACTCGTTCAATGCATGCCGCTAACACGTCAGTATTTGTCATAGCTTCTACCCTAGGTGCATATTTTGCCTCAATGTGTGCCACCTTGTGCTCAATGGTAGTGGAAACTGCGAATGCCTCATCAATCCATGGCTAGAGATATTCTTTAATCATTGCTTCTTTCTAGCGAGGAGCATCAGCTTGGATTTTCAGAGGCTGGGCCTCCTTCATCTTGGCCAAGCGCTACGTAACCAAAACTATCTGCATGGTCCCTCTGACATTATCATAGGCTTGTTGGAGCTCTCATGCCTTAGTTTCCAATCGCTGTAGGGTAGGATCTTCCTAGAGTGAAGTGAGCGTAATAAGCGACTAAGCAGACAAGTCAGTGCATTCCTTCATAGAACATGTGATCTTTTCCCACCCGGAGCACATGATGCTTTTGCACTTTTAGGTGACCTCTGGTGGCATCGAAGGTTGTGCCTGTAGCTTCAAATCTATAATATGCAAACTAAGCGCTCCAATTGAATCTTCATGGCCTCCTCCTTTGCTTCGTAGAACCCACTAGCTAGCTTGTGGATTCGTATGCCAACAGGTAAATCGGCTGCAATCTCCAGCTCAGGGGCATGCGAACATGCTTCCCCTACTAGTTTCTCCACTTGTTGACTCTGTGCGACGGCTTCGTCCCTTTGGAGGCTTAAGTGTTCTATATTAATTCTCTATTCACTGAGTACCTGTTCCGCGTGCCTCTCCTTGGCACGGAGCTCCATTGTTGCGTTGTCTTGGAGCTAGTACAAGCTTTCGCGTAGGAGGGTAGCTAAATTGACTCCCAGCCCCATAAGTCGTCCTACCATAGCTGTGTCCTCATTTTTTGTTATCAATGCTCCTACTGGAATCACAATAGTATGAGCCAGTTGGGCCTTCAGTAGCTGCTCAATGGCTGACATACCTATAACCCCATGAGTAGTGGTGGTTCTCGTCTATGCTGCCCATGTCCCAAGTTCTTGTAGCTGCTCGCGGAGCTCCCCCAACACAATCTATTGCTCTAACATGGAATCATCAATTGCATCCTTAGTGGCTTCGTGAATGGTGTCCCCTATGTCACCTAGGTCGCCCTCAGTCAAGGTGGTTATTTCTACATCCCATTTAGATGCCTTGGCCTTCTTCCATGGCTTCATATATTCTGTCGGTGGCGGTCATTTTAAGGGCGCACCCGTGGTGGTTGATGGTGTTGCTTGAGTCCCTTTCTCCTGGGCCAGCTCTGTGGGCACCTTCTGATGGCTTTCGCCCATTGCAGCCGCTCCAGCTGGTGGTTTGTCTGTCAAAGTTTGTGCCGCTTCCTAGGTCACTCGAACTTCCACAGCATGTTGTTTGTTGCGCTTTTGCTGTGTGGCGTGCTTCACTTCAGCCTTCTGTTTCCTGATGGCACCCTCATCATGCCCCACCGCATCAGGTCCACGCCATTCCGGTGGCCAAGTATCAAATACTACATCGATAGCTTTGTCAATGGCAAGGAAAGGAAGTGTAGTCCACGTTTGGTCGGGGTCCTTGCGTGCTCGGATCTAGACAAAGTGCATGTCTGCTTTTAACTCAGTTATGTGCTTCACACTATCATAGATTTTGGTGGACAACTGGGGTTGCTAGGTGACCCAATGTCTAATGTCTGCCTCCATCAATATCCAAAAAATCTTGATGTTCAATATTCTTTCAGCATCCCTGGTTGCCAAGAGCGATGCAAATCCAACGGGTTCTGGCCAATCCTGGTCCAAGGAGTGAAACTGACTGTCTTTAGGTAGGTCAGTGGTAACCAACACAATGGAAAATAGTAGCCATGCATAGTGAAAGGTCTTTCCCTCCTCTTGGACCTCCCTATAGTTGGTCAGGAATTCTTCACAAAGGAACTGTGCCCAATTAAACCATTCTCCAACTACGCATTCCTTAGCTAGTGCAAATATGATCGCTGGAATCTCAGTGCGGCGGCATTTCTGCATCACTTTCCCAGCCAACAACTAGGTAGCAACGCAGACTGCTCTATCTGAGATACTATCAATAACATACCCTCGCTACCCTTTCTCTAGCTTATATTTCTTTTGCACGATTTCGATCATCGTCACATCGTCACTCTTATCAACAATTTCTCAGGGGTATCTTCCTTCGCAGGGAAGTAGTGAGATCCTATGTATGAGTTCTGTCACGATTTGGATGGTTGGCCAAGCCATAAGTATCTGTCATGTACCAGACACAACAACTGTTTGATGACCAAGATTGTAATGTGGGGCTGGAGAAAGTGGGGGATGGACAGGAGACAGAGAAACCTGGCGTTCTCCACCTTTCGCAACCATTCCTTTGGCTGAAGTGTCGTAATCGTCCCTTCCACATTCTGCTCCATCAATTTGCTAGTCGCCAAATGGGGAAATTTTGTTGTATCTGCAAGGTCCCAGTCTTCAAATTTCACTGTCACAATATGGCCAGTCATCATGCTTTCAACTGGAACCCCTTTTAGAAGAGATGGGGTGGTGATTATATTGTCAATGTCATCTAGATTGGTAGGGACCTTAGCCTTCCCTTTGCATGGAGGAACATACTTGGGATGACGCACTGGCTAGATAGTTTCCACATTAGGGTTTATTTCTTCGACATATGTCAGGGATCCCTCTTCCTCCTCATCGCTTTCAATGGTAACATTTTTTCCCTTTTCTTCCATCGCGAGCTTGCTAAAGCATGGATTTTGCGGCGACCGCTTCACTGGTCCTGGTATTAGGGGGTCCTTTTTGGTCTATGTCATTCTGGGTGATTTAGGGAGTTCGGCTACCTATAGCGTGGGATTCTATGGACTCTGTGTGGTAGGGTTTATTGACCTGAGAAATGACTCTCAGTATTCCTTTGGCAGTGCCTGAAACCATGGGCTTTCCTTCAATACCTTGTCGTTCATCTTGCTCCTTTCGGCTGGAACCCAGGGTGTCTTATTCTTTGAAAGATAAAATTTTGCAGTATGCCCCTTTGCTTGCTTCATATATATGATTTCAAATTCAAAGTCGACAGTTCACCCCCCTCATGGCTCATTAATGCAAATTTGGCAGTTATCCTTATGCCTTAATTTCCCACCACCCGCTCCTTTATGTCTTAAATGGTACATCTTGTCATGAACAGTACCTGCAGTGGTCGCTTTCCATCACCTCCCCGCGACAGTAGAGCCCTCGGTGCACAGGTGCATCCTATGCATTTGACCGTCCTTGTGCAACTTTTCTGTAGCTTGTTTTATAGTCACACTCCCTCTTCCAACTATGTGGAGTGCTAGGACTGGGCCTTGTACAAATATTCAGGTGGTCGCACCCGTTGTGTGAGCCTTCTGCTTCCCTACTAGCCCGGGCTGCGAGCACCATTAGCATTCCTTTGAGTCTAATGGTGTATCATGGTCTATGTTTCTGTGTGTCCTAGGGTGTAGGCGCAACCATGCTAGCAGGATCGCAGCTTGTCGTAATAGTGTAGGAGAGACAACTAGGTCCGGTGCCTTCAATAGCTCTTGCACACGGTCTGTGTCAGTGAGTTCTAACTTGATTCATCAATTTCTTCATCTAGATGTACACTTTTATTTCGTAGTCTAGCCCCTGTTTCTGCTAACTCACGAAGTCTCATTTTGCTGCACCAAATGTCTTCCCATAACTGTTGAATCCCCTCACGCTAGTCTTGGGGTGTAGGTCAGATCATGGGGGAAATGGCCCGTCTAGCCGTGGATAGAGTTCCCTTGGCATACCATGCTCTGTGTATGGTCGTATTGGCCCAGCGGACCCATGCTACATGAGGATTTAGTTGGTGCGATGGTCTTGCAACATACGACTATGCCATTTGTTGTAAATGGATGACTTCCCTGCTCCAGTGGGCACATCCTCCAATCCATACATGGAATTGTCTTCTCTTTATCATCTTCCTCTACACGCGCGGTGCTGCGTCCGATGTGACATGCTGCTTCTGGGTGACAATTAAGGTGCCAACGTTGGCAAACTGCCCCTCACTAGTTGCACCACTATTTACTGACCATTCCCTTACTTCAGTGGTTACGTGCCATAATGATCTAATCATCATATTACAATTGAGTGTGGTGACTTCTTGCAATCTATTCTACCATCTTTCCATCTCCTCATCTGTATCTGATGTGCATGAACTATCACACTCCCATGAGAATCTTCCGTCCGCTGAGGGATTCATCCAACCCTGATCTTGCGCTGTTATCTGGTATATGCAGTCTAGTTCATCGTCATTGTCCTCATCATGCACCGGCTCAGTGTAATGATCTCCTTTAGCCAGGTCTAGTGGGACAATTACCCGTAGTGACTTATTTTCGAACATCATTTTCCACCTTTTTTGTTGATGACCCCATTCATGTCCATGACCCAATCAATTCCTAGCAATGCAGGGTAGGGATTAGTGTCATCCACAATTTCTATTACCTCGAAGTTGTTTTGCGTACTTACGCCTTCAATGTCCACCGCCACCCCTTGCAGTCAGCCCATTGGTAAGATATTTTGCTGGTTGTCCATCCTTAGTTGAATAGGGGACCACTGCAGTGCGGGCCTATGCATGTGTTCCCACATTTTCATAGGTACCCTAAATCAAGAATGACCTAGTCCATCTTGTACTCACCGATTTGTGCTATCATACACATCTCCCATCCAGTACATAGAGCATGTCTTCCTAGTTTTCGGACTATGCGTGGCTTGCCCGACCCTGCGCACTTAGTGATCATCTCTTATAGTCCCTTAACGGATGTACTATTGTCCAATAGCTTCATACACATCTCTGAAAAGGTAGTAAGCATACAAGGATCCATCCCCGGCTCAATTGCATCCCTCCTACCTAGAGTAGAGACTTCCTTGAAGCTCTTCAGAGCTTCCTCGGGCGTCTTCATTCCTTGTTCCACTTCAAATTTGGGTTCCTTTGCACGGGTATTGCGACCCTTCGAATCTTCTGTGAACTCTTTCCACGCATCTCTTCCCATGGGTGCACCACTCCTCAAAACCATATTTATGCTAGGGTCTTCTTCGCGTGGTTACATCCTCATAATTTGGACATTTTGAGTTGGAGTGGGCTGTAATACTCCCTTTTCACGCATCTGGTCAATTAACATTGGGAAATCTATCATCTCATGGTCAAACTGCTCACAGTATGTGCAAGATATCCTCGTCAGGTTAGTACAGTCATGAGAATAGTGTCCTGGCCCTCTGTAGTTATAACAGATCAGCTGTCTGTGCCCTTGCCTAGGCCCCATTCCTCTTCCTCGACTGCACCCTTGAAATCCCCCGCATGGCTATACGGCTAGGTCAAACCCTCGTGCTTCAGTCTGCACTCGATAAACTGGAGTCCTTTCCATCATTAAGTCGTAGCTCTGACATGTTTGCTCATCATGACCCACTGATCTACAAAATTTGTAATATAGCTAATGCGGGGTCTGGATATACTTCTGCAACAAGTGGTAGTTTTCCATTGTGTGCTTTCCACTCACTTGACAAATCGTGCACCAGAGCGTAGGTGCCACACTTGGCCTTGCTTGTACCTCTAGTTTTAGTGGCATTGGGCCCCTCACACCAAATAGTTCATGAAGACAGGGCAATGGTCCTTGTTGTGTGATTGAATTTTTCATTTAATGCATCCTACCTCTGTACATGGCACCTATTGGGTCACCCTTTCTTGCTTCAAGCTTTACATTTCTAAGCTTAGGTTTTGTAGTTGTGTGTGGATTTTTTGAACTCCCAACCTCGGATCCTGTATTGGCGTTTCGTGCAATATCATTGTGGTTTCTAATCGCTTGACTTGGGTTGATATCTTTTGCTACGATAGCGTCGTTGTTAGATGTGGTGTCAAGGATGCCACAAATGACGCGCATTGCTACACATCTGTCAATGTCATGTTATCCTCGCAGATTTGCTCTTTAATCTCTGATCCAGATCCCATGGGGTTTCACCCGGTAGCGTCGCTATCTCTTTGAACCCAATGACCGACTGTGTCTCTAATTTTGGTCGACCAAATTCTTTGTCCAAGGCGTCCTGGATCGCTGTTATTCTTGCATTCGGATGATCGCTTGAGTACTTTATATACCACATCAACGTGTGGTCCTGCATCATGGTAACCAGTGTAGCCTTTTTGATGTTATCATCCGTTATTCCTTGGGCTTCCCATACAACCCTTAGTACAAACCAGAATTGACCTTCTTCCTCATTTCCTACACCCTTAAATATTGACAACTTGACTGTGCTCACCATCCCAACCTTCGGTGGTGGCAGAGGTGGAAGTGGAGTGGGTGAAGATGGATTTGATGTCGGTGAACTAGGTGATGGTGTAGACGGAGGTGGTATCAGTGGAAAGTGCTTCTTAATCAATTGGACTGCGCTTCTTGGAGAGAACCTCGCGAGCTCCTCCTCGCTCTCCTGTGAAATAGAAATTAGCGGATTTTTCTCCAATCCTTCAGTTCCTCGGAAGCCTCTTCCACTCTGCATTATGCCAAACATCAATAAATGCGCATAATTTGTTTTTCACACAACAACATATTAATCCAAGTTTTCAATGATTTAATATACTTACCCTGGGGTCCATGGAGAAAGTGCCTTTCTGCTTCACTATAACTCATAGTTGTGTCTATCGTGAACTCAGTAATAAACCCTCCTATTACCTGATCCACCCAGTGATCTATTGCACGTGTGATTTTATCTTTGGATGCTTCTAGCTTGCGCACCGATTCTGGGGTCCACATAATAGGTTGATCTAGTCTACACCTTCCCAAACTGTCGGCTAACCTCACGATCCACTCGTACAACTCTATCGAGAATGTTATGAAGAAGATTTCATGGATATCTATGTATATGTAACGATCCAACCACCCTTCCTCTGGTATCTGTAGGTTTCTGTTTTCTTGAACCACGAACTCGTGAAGCTTCTGATCTAGCCAATCTTCAAGCTCTTTCTTTCTAGGATTCCAATGTTCTGACATCAAGCATCCCTTAAGCAGATCCTGGTCCTAGCAACAGAACTATTTGTTGGCTTATATGAGCCTGACCTGGGTTCGGAAGAGTTATCTAGCCAAACAAATCCCGTAGCTATCGGCCCTTTTGGTAACAGCCCACAAAGCGCGGACTAAGGTCTCACCCGAGGTAGCAAGGGAGGGTGATGGAACTAGGTTTCCACACCATTGGGATGTCTTGATGTGGTCTAGAATGTTCGCACACTGCTCAGTGGCTTCTCATAGATCTTGACCCAGGAAAATCCTTAATACTTATTAATTTGTTGTTATAGATTAGGTCTACTTTTTATGGTCTTTAAGCAAACATTTAACAGAAATAGCCAGTTCACGCACCCAGAAAATATACAGATTTGCATAAACTCATAACATAAGAATACATGCATAGATCAAATAGTTATATCAACCATAAATTAGCCAGATCCACAATAATTCAGATTTAACATAGAATTTCAGAATCAACTTATCTTTATTCAATTCTTTCACCAATACATCCAGATCCACCTTGCGCACTCAACTATATGGGTCCGCGCACACAGCTGCGGACTCTACTAGGCCTTTGTGCACACAAATTTAGAGCCTTTATCTACCTACGAACACCCTTGACTCAGAGTTACAGATGCTTCAAGACATCACTCCTCAAAAACCCATTACTTTCCAGATCCAAAAGTACATATCAAAAGCTACCTTCTACCCTTAGAGCCTCGCTCTATTTATACATTCCCATCGTCTATAGACCATAGGAAAGCTGATTTACTTCCTATTATTCTATATTATTTCTTGGGTGGGCAACCCTTTGACTTGACTCATTTACAATTCGCGCTCCGTGTACTTCGCAGAGTCCTTACCATACATTTCCCAAAATTGCAGGCTTTGGTCCACAAAGCTAATACGTGGGCCCTCTGATACCCAACAAGCACCGCAAAAACAAATTCATCAATGGTGATGAAGGGAAATGGTCCACGTCTGCTCTGGATCCTTGTGCACCCGAATATACACATGGTGCATATCGACCTTAAAGCTGGCAACATTCTTCATACTTTCATATACGTCGGTAGATAGGCGGGGTTGCTCGTTGATCCATTGTCATATCCTCATGTCCATCAGTATATAGAAAACCTTGACTGCTCATATTCTTAGGGAATCCTTTGTTTCCCATAGCGACACGTATTTTTCTACCTTCGGCCAATCCTAGTCTAGGGGAGGAAACTAATTATCCTTGGGAAATTCACCTGTAACCAATAGGATGCATAAGAGAAACCATGCGTAGTGGAAGGTCTTACCCTGCTCTTGGGCCTCCCTATAGTTCGTTAGGAATTCGTCGCAAAGGAATTGTGCCCAATTGAACTATACCTGTTCAGCACATTGCTCAGCTAATGTGATGACCGTTACTGGTACCTCACTGCCTCAACATTTTCTCATCACCTTTCCTACCAACAACTGGGTAACAATGCAAACCCCTTTGTCCTGAACACTAGTTATAACATACCCTCTCTACTTTTTATCCAACTTATATTTCTTTTTAATGGCTTCTGCAATTGTCAAGTGACCACTCATGCCAACTATTTCCGTGGGGTCCCTTCCTTCATAGGGAAGCCAAGAGATCCTATGAATGAGCTCCACCGTGATGAGGATGGGTTTTTCTAGCCATAAATACCCATTGTGCCCCAGGAAGACCAGTTTCCTGATGACAAATATCATGATTGGGGCCTGATGAAAATGTGGAATTTACATGAGGTGGAGTAGCCCGACCTCCTCCACCCCTCACAACCATTTCTGTGGCTATAGTGTTGTAACGACCCCCTTCATGATTTTTTCCATTTGTTCACTAGTTTCCAAATGGGGAAAATTCTCACTATCTATAAGGTCACAATATTCAAATTTCATAGTGGGAATGCGGCCAATCGATGTTCCTTCGAACAGAATGCCTTTGGGGAGGGACGGGGTTATAAGTGTGCTTTTAACAACATCCAAATCTTTAGGTACCTTGACCCTCCCTTTATGAGGAGGGTCATATATAGGTCATTTTGCTAGAGCCTGTATTGATTCGATATCTTCTTCCATTTCTTCCTCTGGTGCTATTTCTTCGACAAAGGTTAGAGGATCCTTTTCCTCATCATTGCTCTCAATAGTAACTGTTTTTCCCTTTTCTTCCATCAACAGTTTACTAAATCACAAATTTTGTGGAGACATCTAAATCAGTCCTACTACCTAGGGGTCCTTCTTGATCTGCGGTGTCCAGGGTGATTTGGGGATCTCAGTTGTACCCCCTACCTACGGCGTAGGGTTATACGTAATGTCCTTGGTTATGGATATCATCCTAATTAGGGACTCCTAAATATTCTTCAGTAATGTTTGAAACCACATACTTGCTCTCATGACTGCCTCATTCATCATGCTCTTGTCTACTTGATAATAAAACGACTTAATATGCAAAGTTCCAGGGGTTGTTCGGTGACATGCCACCTGTGCTTTATATTCCTCTTTGAATTAAAATTTGATCATTTCCCCCTTTCGTATCTCATTAATTCAATTTTTGTGGTAGATCCATTCAACCTTGTGTCTTAATTGCCCATCATCTGCTCCTTGGTGTCTTAAATGGGACATCTTGTCATGAACAGTATCTGCAATGGTCACCTTCAATCCTCCCCATGCAGAAGTGCAGTCCTTTGTACATGGACACGTTCTGTGCTTCATACTAATTTTGTGCGCCATGTTTGAGTCGCGGAAAGCCCCTACAAACTCCTTTATACTCCCGTGCCCTCTTCCAACTGTGTGGAGTGCTGAGACTAGGCCTAATAGTCAGGTTGTCACACCCCTGGTGTAGGATTTCAATTTTCTTGCTAGCCCAAGCTACAGGCACCTTTCAGGTACCCTTTTATCGAGTAGCCCATCGTGCTCTACTATATATGGTACAATCCCCCATTGGTGCGGTAGTAGCCATGATAGCAGTGTCGCAGCTCGTTCTAGTACCATAGTAGGACCAGCTAGGTCTAGTCCCCTTATTCTAATATTTGTGCGGCTTTCTTGTGTGACTCCAATTTTCATTTCTCTGATCTCTTCCTCTAGCATCACGTTTTTCCTCCTCAACCATGCCCATTCTTCATCAAGTTCGCGTAGTTGCAAGCTGCCACGCCGAATGGCTTCCTAGAACCGCTGAATTCCTTTGCCCAGGTCCTTGCAGTCAGTTCGAACTATAGGGGTGGTGGTCAGGGAAAGCCTTTCCACCTTCCTAGTTTCATCATGTCTGATCGCGAATAAGGACATATTTGCACATCCCATTTTGTTTGTAGTCCTATAGGCCTAGCGAACACCTGGTACGCATGGATTTAGTTGGGGCAGTGGTTGCACAACATACGGTTGCATCCTTTGTCATAGGTGGGTACCTAAACCACTTTGTCCTGGCGACACAGATCGCGTTCGATGCTGAGGGCCTCTAACCCATACATACAACTGCCTCCTACATTCACACCTGTTCCACCTAATCTTCCAAGGTGTACCCCACCCTTGTGTAGTTTTCACACACAGCACCCCTTTTTGTGCACTGTGTCGCCTCTGCTCCATGATTGTAGTTCCACAGTGGTCTATGAATTCCTCCCCATTTGTTGCACTGTCATCTGCTAGTAGTTTCCTTACTTCGGTTGTCATGCGTCGTAGTGATCTAATCATTATATTACAATTTAGCGTTGTTAATTCATGCAATCGGTTCTATCATCGCTCTACTCTTCATCTGAATCCGACATGCCGGAACTGCCACGTCCCCATGAGATTCTCCTGTCCACTATTGGATTCACTTGATCCTAGTCTTGCACCGTTATCTAGTATATGTAGTCTAGTTCATCGTCATTGTCATCATAGAACACAGGTTTAGTGTAGCGCACTCCTTCAGCTAGGTCCAGCGGAACTATTACATGGAGCGACTTTTTTCGAATATCATCTTCCGTCTTTTTAAGTTAATGACCCCATTGATGTCCATGGCCAAATATATTCCTAGCAGCGCGGGGTACAGATTACTGTCATCAACAATTTCTATTACCTCAAAGTCCATCTGCGTACTTACGCCTTCAATGTCCATTGTCACCCCTTGCAACCTTCCCATTGCTAAGATATTTTGTTGGTTGGCCATCCATAATTGAATAGGATACCACTGCAACATAGGCCTACCCATGCCTTCCCACATATGTTTTAATACATTCGCATCTGACCCCAAATCTAGGATGACCTAATCCATCTCATACTCACCAATTTGCATTGTCAATCGCATTTCCCGTCTGGTAGGCAAAGCATGCTTTCCAAGTTTCTAGACCACGCATGGCTCTCCTAACCCTACACACCTAGTGATCAGCTCTTATAGTCGCTTAACTACCTTATTTTCACGTGGCAGCTTCATACATGTCTCTAGAAAGGTAGTAAGCATAGAAGGATCCATTGCCAGCTCAAGTTGATCCTTACTACTTGAAGTAGAGGTCTCCATGAAGCTCTTCTTAACTTCCTTAATTTTTTTCTTCACATATTCCATCTCAAACTCAGGTTCCTTTGTAGGAGCCTTGCGAACCTTCGAATCTTGTCCAGGCTATTCAACTTGTCTTCCCTTGTACTTGCATTGCTTACGAGTACCATGTTTATGCTGGGGTCCTCTTCGTGTGGTTCGGACCTCATCATTTGGATATTTTGAGTTGGATTAGGATGTAGTACCGCTTTCTCATGCATTTTGGCGATTAGTGTTGGGCAATCTATCATTTCATGATCAAATTGCTCATAGTACGAACAAGATATTCTCGTCGGGTTGGTACAATCGCAAGCGTAGTGTCGCGGCCCCCTGCAATTATAATAGATCAACTGTCCGCGCCCTCGTCCGGGTCCCATTCCTCCTCTTCCTTGTTCGCGTCCTTGGAATCCACTGCGTGCTGCTACAACATGATCGAAACTTCGCATTTTAGTCTGCATTCAATAGGTTGGGGTCCTATCCATCATTAGCTCATAGCTCCGACACATTCTCTCATCATGACCCATTGATCTGCAGAAGTTATAGTACAATTGTTGTGGAGTCTAGGTATACTTCTGCAATAGGTGATAGTTGTCTGTCATGTGGTTTCCTCCTACTTGACAAATCACGCACACAGGTTCTGCACTTGGCCCTGCTTGTACCTCCAGCCTAAAAGGCATCGGTCCTCCTCCCGCCAAATAGTTCACGAATACAAGGTAGTGATCCTTGTTGTGACTCTGGTCTTTGCATTTGATACACCATAATTCTTTAGGTGCCTCTGGTCAGGGTGCCCTATCTTACTTTGGGCTTTTCATCTCCAAACATAGGCTTTGTAGTTGCACATGGATGTGTTGAAACTCCCAACCCAGGATCTTGTATTGGAGTTTCATGCAACCTCATCGCTATCTCTAATGCTTTTGCTTAGGTTGAGATCCTCTATTGTGACAACGCCATCCTTAGGTGTGGTGTCAAGGATGTCACAAACCAAGTGCATTGTTGCGCATCTAAAAGCATCATATTAGCCGCATGGATCATACTCTTCAGGTGCTGATCCAAATCTCATGGAGTCTCGCCTGGAAGCATCAAAATTTCCTTAAAGCTGATGATTGAACGAGTTTCTGATTTCAGTCAGCTAAACTCTTTGTTCAATGCATCCTTGATCTCTGTTATTCCGGCATTTGGATGATCACTAGAGTGCTTGATATACCACGTCAACGCATGATCCTATAGTGTGCTCACTAAAGTATCCTTTTTAATGTTATCATCCGTAACGCCTTGGGCTTCCCATACTACCTTTACCACAAACCAGAACTGATCTAGTTCCTCATTTCCTATGCCACTAAATATGGGCAACTTGATCACACTTGCCATTCCCACCCCTGGAGGTGGTGGAGGTGGGGTGGGTGAAGATGGGGTTGATGTAGGTGAAGTGGGTGATGGTGTGGATGGAGGTGGTAACTGTGGAATGCGCTACTTTATCAACCGTACCGCACTTCTTAGAGAAAACCCAGCGAGCTCCTCCTTGCTTTCTCTCAAAAGTGAAATCAGGGGACTGTTTTCTAATCCTTCGATCCCTTGGTAGCCTCTTCCACTTCGTGTTATCGCAGACAACAATGGATTCGCATAACACGTTTTTCACATAACAGCATTTTAATCCAGGTATTCAACAATTTGATGTACTTACCTCACGGTCCATTGAGAAATTGCCGCTCAACTTCATTATAGCTCACGGTTGTGTCTATCATGAACTCAGTGATAAGCCCTCCTATTATCCGATCCAACCAATGATCTACTGCCTGTGCGATTTTATCTTCAGATGCTTCTTGCTAGCATACCAACTCTGGGGTCCACACTAATGGTTGATCGAGTTTGCACATTCCCTGATTTTCGACTAGCCTGGTGATCCACTCATACAGTTCTGACAAGAAGGACGCAAAGACGATCTCATGGATTTCAGTGTATATGTAGCGATCTAGCCACCTTTTCTCAGATATTTGCAGAGTTTTATTTTCCTGTATCACGAACTCGTGAAGCTTTTGATACAACCAATCTTCAATCTCTTTCTTCGTAGGTTTCCAACATTTTGACATCAGACATCCCTTAGGTAGATCTCGATCCTGATAATAGAACCATTTGTTGGCTTGATGGGGCTTGACCCAGGTTCAAAAGTGTTTTAGCCAAACAAATCCTACACTACCACCCTTTTGGCAACAATCCATGGAGCGCAGACTGAAGTCTCAGCCGAGGTATTATGGGAGGGTGCTGGAACCAGGTTTCCACACCCTAGGGATGTCTTGATGAGGACTGGAAGGGTCGCGAACCGATCTATGCACTTGAACTACTCTGCACAGCTGTCTGGCCTTTGCGTAGCTCGACAATGAGGTACTTCTTAGATTCTTATTATTAATGTGTTTATTATAGATCGGATCTAATTCTTAAGGTCTTTAATTAGGCATTCAATAGTTATAACCAGTGCGCACAACCATAAATCTTATAGATATGCATAAACTCATAACATAAGCATAAACATATAGATCTATGACCAAATGCACAATAATTCAGAAATAGTTATCTTTATTAATCTTCTATTTAGTACAATCAGTTCCACTGTTTGCACTCAGCTGCAGGGGTCCGCACACACAGTTGCGGACTCTACCAGGCCTCTATGCACACAGCTGTAGAGCCTTCTCTAACAAATACCACCCATGACTTGGACTTACAGACTCAGAGCCAATATTGCATTCACAAACTCATAACACTTTAGATCTTAATCCAGGCTACTGAAAACTACTTTCTACCCTTAGAGCCTCGCTCTATTTATACCTTCCCATTGTTCGCGGACCATGGGTAGGCCGACTTGCTTTCTATTATCCTACATTATTTTTGGGTGGACAACCCTTTGGCTTGACCCATCACAATTCACGCTCCGCGCACTTCGCGGAACTTTTACAATATCAGTACCGAAAATTGTTGGCTTTCAACCCCAAAACCGTTATGTGGAGCCTCTGCTACCCAACAATTTTATTGATGAGTATGATTATAGGTTAATTTGTTGTTGTTACATGATAGTTTTCTTGATGATTAGGTTATATGTTGTTGATGAGCATGTTATGTGTTAATTTATTTTTGTTATATGTTAGTTAACTTGAATATTAGGGCTGTATAGTTAATATCTTGATTTTATATGTAGCATACTAACTTGGATTAGTCTGTGCATATGGTTAAGGTTATGGAATTTAGGTATGATTTGACTTATTTTTGACATCGTGTTGTATTAATCTAGACTGGTCATACATATGTGATTGCTTTGCATAAATGACAAACGTTTATGAGTTTATGATGTGAACATGTTAGCTAGTGACTATTAATGGATATCATGACCTTATTTACTTTTGCTTTGATATGTTGTGAAATTATATCATGCTAATATGGATTGATTGTGCAGACAGGATAGCCTCACCTAAGATACATTAAGGTATGAGGTTGCTTATGTCATCTACTTTGTGCTTGACTATTTTCTTATGTTGTTTAATTGGTGTCTATTATGTTTCCTATATGTTGTCTAAATGTTTGATTACTTATATGATATGAGTATGTGTTTGTAATATTGCCTGAATGAAGAATCTTGTTTCAAGATGATTGTACTAACAAATATGTGTTGAGATAGTTGATATGTACTAGAGTGTAGTAGGTGATAGAGGTAGTATTATGTTGAATGACTATGGATTATGAAATGATTATTAGTCTTGGTAAAGGTTGATTTCAAATTGATATATATGATTGTCTTGATATTTGGAACATGTGGTTGACATGTGTAAACAGTTATAGAAAACATGCTTGGTATTAGCATGACAATGTAAAAATTGATGTCTTTATATAACTAACAGTTGGGTGATGTGACAGTGCATAGTAAGGCTCGAATGCAACAAGGTAAAAAGGTAAGAGAAAGGAATTAGGAAAGAATTATTTTGGATATGTTTGGAGACCCTAATTCCAAACGAATGATTTCTTTGCATATAGGAAGTATTCTTAACCCTAATCTTGTTTGAAATTTTGTGGGTATGTGCTATATTCATGGACATCTATTTGACAGGTATAACAGTTGGTGTCTAGTTATAGCTAGATTTTTCAAGGGAATTGTAGTCCCATAACAGATGGCATGGACATGTTGAGTTGTAAGACAACGTGATTGTAACAACAAGGTAAGATAATTGTTAGGTCCCTATAGTACTAGTGTGACCCCTTATTGTTATTAGTACAATCCCTTTATTATATTGTTGTGCCCATGTAGTCCCCATATTGTTATTATTGTGCCCTTACATTATTATTGTTATGTCGGCTTTGATTATATTATGACCCCTTAGACTCCTATATATAAAAAGGAGGTCTTGTCATTTGTATCATCCACAAATTGTTAATTTGTGTAATGTTAAGGAGGTTTCCCCCTCGAAGAGGCTGAATTATAAGGCATTGATCTATATTTTCTATCTTTTTGTGAGTTGGTTTCATAACATTTGGAATCAAAGCTTTCGATTCTAGGGTTTCACTGCTTGAGACAGGTCATCGTGGCATTTTCTCTATAATTTTTTTTTCTGCAACATTTCAGAAGCTAACAAAAAGCCCATTTGAGCCACAATCATTCTAAACTTTAGGTTTGAATTTCTGAGCTTGTCTCGCTATATTGTCAGAGATATGATATGAGAAAGTTAGGGTTTTTGTAGACTCCTGAATTACATTCCAAATAGGTGACCTGGGAAAAATCATCATAACTTTTGTTATGAGCATAAGATTAAAATTTCGTCAAAAGTTTCAGAAAGAGGACAGTTGTAGTTTTCTGTATATCAGTTTCAGTACTAAGGTCGAAACTGTCACACGTGGAACTTCGTGCAAGTTAGCTCTACTAAACTAGTCTATAATTAGGTCACCATGGGAGATTTGTGATAACAATTCCTTGGAATATACAATCTTGATCAGTATTGCGAGGTTAGAAAGAGGACTCAAAGGGATACTGTAGGACGTGATTTTAGATATTTGAGATCCGCAGTTATAGAGATACAATAGATTCAATATTGAGCTCTTACAAAAGTGAAAAAAAGGTGTCTAGGTTTTTTTTAAATTTTGCATAAGGTTGGTTTGAAAAATCATTTTGAAGGAATTCAAAAGGAATAGTGAATAAATATTAGCACTAAATGATGCCTTGAAGAAAGAAAATGGAAACACCTACTAAGAAACCTGAAAGCTCTAGCATGACTCGTGAATAAGAGGAAGAAATGCAACATGATATATCCAAATTACAAGACCAAGTACAATAAATTTCACTCTCAAAAAATTTAATTGAAGCCAAGATGAATGGCATGGAAGATAATATGAATGGTGTGCAAGTCAAGATGGATGGCATAGAAGCTAATATGGATGGCATGGAAGCTAAGATGAATGGCATGGACGCTAAGATCAATGGAATGGACACAAATATCGAAGAATTGAAGATAAATTTGAATAAGTTGCTACAAGAAATGGTTACTAATGGTGGAAGGGTAGTAAAGGAAAATCATGATGAGAACAAAGGAAATGTTAATCTTGATTTCATATAATCCAATGTTGGATTGAAGACCCACCATGTTCCAAAAATCGATGTGAGCAAGTTTGATGGCAAGGATCCTAGAACATGGATACTACAGATGGAGCAATTTTTTGATCTCCATAATGTGCAAAACACACAAAAGGTACATATTGCAACTTTATATTTGGAACCAAATCAGTTTGTATGGTATCGATGGCTTTGCTCTCATAAAAAAATTGTCACTTGGGCAATTTTTACGGAATAAATGATAGCACATTATGAGGATACAAAAAAAAACAGTTTTTTTAAGCCAATTGATAAATCTCAAACAAAAGGGTTCAATGATGGAGCACATTGATGACTTCCAAAAATTGAACATAAGGGTAAAATATATTCCAGAGGACCATAGGATTGCTATGTTCAGAGGGTCTTTAAAGGATAATAACCAACATGAGGTTCATCTTTGGGAACCGAATTCATTGGAGAAGGCATTCAAGTTAGCAAGAAAAATGGAAAGAAAAATTATGGCAACCAGGAAGCCTACCACTCACAACTGTAAAGATGGAAGTGTTGTTTCACCTAGCCTTCTAGAACCTACAAGGTTGATAGTACAACAACTATAAGAAAAATGATCAAAAGGGCTTTGTTACAATTGTGATAGAAAACACACTAAAAATCATAAGTGTGATGAGAAGAAATTATTCTACACAAATTGTGAAGAGGAGGAAGAAAAGGAGCAAGAAATGCCAAAAGAAGAGCATATACTCTAGGAACAAATCATAGATAAAGAAGAAATGAATCCGACCATGTCTTGTAATGCATTGGCTCGAATTACCACTCATCAAACTATCAAGATAGAAGGACATATCAAGAAGAAAAAGGTAATAATGTTGATTGATTCAGGAAGTACCCATAATTTTATTCATTGTAAGATAGCCAAGGAATTGAATTGCTTCCTATATCCAGCTCCAGAGTGTCAAGTGATGGTTGCAAGTGGAGGAACCATAAATTGCTTTAGAAAGTGCCATAATATCAAGCTATCCATGGGAGAATATGTATTGAATAGCTCAATTTTTTCCAATCCAATGGGTTATGCTGATGTTGTTCTAGGAGTCCAATGACTAGAATCCTTGGGTACAATAGCTTTTAATTTTCAAGAACTTTTCATGAAATTTCATGCAGAAGGAAAGGAAGTTGAATTAAGGGGTATTGTATGGAAATCGGGAAAGGTAATTAGTTCTAACGGTATGACAAAGCTTCTAAAGAAGGAACAATGAGGCGTGATTGAACAATTATGTTTGCTAGAGGTTCCCACATCAAAATCATCTATTTCTCTAGATATCCAAAAAGACTTGGACAATCATTCCAAGGTATTTGAGACTCCCAAAGGCCTCTCATCTATTCGTGATCATGATCGTGCCATTCATTTGATTCTAGGAAGTGTTCCTCCAAACATCAGTCTGTACAGATATCTCGATGCCCAAATGAGTGAAATTGAACATAGGGTTACAGAAATGTTAGAGGCTGGTATAATTCAACCTAGTCAAAGTTCTTTCTCTACTCTAGTAGTGTTGGTGCATAGGAAGGATGGATCATGGTGCATTTGTCCAAATTATAGGGAGCTCAAAAATCTCATTATTAAAGATAAATTTTCCATTCATGTCATTGATGAATTATTGGATGAATTGCATGGATCAATTTACTTCACCAAGTTGGATCTTCTTTCAGGATATCATCAAATCAGAATGAAGACAGAAAACATTCTAAAAACAACATTTAGAACTCATGAGGGTCATTATGAAATTTTGGTTTGATGAATTCCATTTTCAAACCCTTCCTTAGAAAATTTGTGTTAGTATTATTTGATGATATGCTAATCTACAACAAGTCTTGGAAGGATCATGTTCAACATGTTCATAGGGTGCTCAAACAATTGGAGGAGAAACAAATATATGAAAAAAGCTAAAAATGTTTTCTTGGAGTACAGGAGGTGGAATATCTGGGTCATATTGTATCTCATGAAGGTGTTAAGGTAGACCCTAGAAAAATTAAATCCATTAAGGAATGGAAAATTACCACATCTATAAAGCATCTATAAGGATTTCTTGGGTTGACAGGGTATTATCGCAAGTTTTTTAAGAATTATGGGAGAATAGCAACACCTCTAACAACATTATTGAAGAAAGATGCATTTTCATGGACTCCAGAAGAAAGAAAGGCCTTAGAACATCTTAAAGAGGCAATATGCCATGCACCAGTCTTAGCTACGCCAGGCTTCATAAAAACCTTTATTGTGGAATGTGATGCTTCAAGAAATGGATTTCGTGTTGTTTTAATGCAAGATGAAAGAGTCATTTCTTTCGAAAGTCATCAAATCAAAGGAAAATATTTAGACAAAGCTATTTATGAGAAGGAAATGTTGGCAACACTAAATGCACTTAAGAAATGGTGACCCTGCCTAATGGGAAGACACTTCAAGGTAAAAAAGAATCATGATAGTCTTAAATACTTTTTAGAAAAAATATTATCCTTTGAAGAGAAACAAAAATGGGTCACAAAAATGTTGGGTTACGACTTTGAAATCATCTACAAAAAGGGAGGAAAAATGTTGTGGTAGATGCACTCTCAAGAAAGGATAAGGATGCGGAAGCAATGTTTTGTGCTATTTATATTATACAACCAAATTGGATAAATGAAGAAAGGGACAAATGGAAGAAGGACGAAGAAGTGTGGCCACTCATTCAAAAGTTGCAAAAGATCCCAGTTCAAACAATATTGACAAAACTTGACGAGGAAGGAAAAATCATATTGGAACCTGGAGCAGTCATAGAAACAAGAACCGAACAGCTACAAAATTGATCAATTTCAGAGTATCACATCAAGTGGAAGAACTTACTCGCTAAATATTCCACATGGGAGGAAAAGGATTTTATACATAAGCATCAAGAAGTACTCAAGCATTGAGGACAACACTTTTTGAAGGAGAGGGGCATGTTAGGTCCCTATACTACTAGTGTAACCCCTTATTGTTATTATTACAATCCCCTTATTATATTTTTGTGCCCATTAGAAACCCACTATTGTTATTATTGTTCCCTTACATTATTATTGTTATGTCGGCTCTGATTATATTATGACCCCTTTGACTCCTATATATAGAAAGGAGGTATTGTAATTTGTATCATCCAAGAATTTTTCATTTATGTAATGTAAAGGAGGTTTCCCCCTCGAAGAGGCTGAATTCTAAGGCGTTGATCTATCTTTTCTATATTTTTGTGAGTTGGTTTCATAACAATAATTGGTATATTGGTATATTTGTGTATACACTGACAGTTATGTGTTTATGGTAGTATGATGCAGGGAATTGCATGGCAAGAGACTGCCATGAAATTTTGAAGAAGGTTCAGGTTGAGCTTTCACTTGGAGTCACTCAGAACCATGGGGATTGAGTCATGGTGTCTCTTTACAGTATTTTTATTTTAATATTTTGTTATCTGTTGTGCCTGATTATGGATTTGTTTACGTTTTGTGTATGGCCATACCGCTTTGTTGTGGTGTTGTATTTTTATTGGTTTTCATGGCTTTCTCTTGTTTTCTTTTGGTATTGCCTCTTATGTTTTGAGTCTTGGGATTTGGTTTGGAAAGGGGAAAGTTAATGGAGCTTCGGGAGATATTTGTTGTACCCGACAGGTAAGATAAGACCTAGATGAAGCTTGATGCATGTACAAGGGCATTTGGAGCCAAGAGTATGATAGCCAATTGGACTGGTTGGGTCCATTGGTGTAAATGGATGACGGCATGATAGTCATGGGAAAGGTAATCAATTAAGGTAAGGTGAATAGATTTGAGGCATCATATGCCTTAGCTATGTTTGTAATTATTGTTATCGATGTTGTGCATGTGTTGCACGCATAAAGGGAGTTCTCTTAATGTTCACCTTAGGATATCTAGTAATTATGTTGTGATCATGATTATTATGATGTCTATATGTGTACACATGTATGTATGTATGTATGTATGTCATGTCTAATAGGGTCACCATGGATCATGATTATTAAGGATAATATTTGTATGTATATATATGTATGTATGTATTTTGTTGTCTGAAAATTTCTTTAGTGCTAATATTTATATGTATATATGTATGTTGCTATCTGGAAAGGTCATTAGGAATCATTCTTGTGGAGGAATGATTGTTTACGTAGGTGAATGACATGAAGAGGTTCCTGGATTATGAGAATGAAGTGTAGGAGTAGTCATGAGAAAGATATGAGGTTAGTATCATGTGGTTATGAGTTGATATTATGTGATTATATTATGTCTATGTTATGGACAAGATATAATGAGGGATACATCAAATGAAGGAAACGTGGTCTACGACATGTTGGGACAAGCATGGACAGGACAATGGAAGCAAGTTTGCTTGGTAGAGATAGTGTGGTTTTGATGCGTGGTACTAATGTTGTGCATATGTTGTATATGTTGTACATGTTAAATCTACGATGTTGTGCACATGCGGCGTTATGTATAAATAGTGTATGTGTACATGTTGTTTATGCAATGTTATGTACAAGGTGGTACATATAGTGTTGTTTGAATATTTCATATCTAGTGCTAGGTATAGATGGTGCTATGTACATGTTGGATATGCAGTATTATATACATATTATACTGTGCGCATGATGGATATGCGGCGTTGTGTGCATATGGTGCTTTGTGCATGTTCGATATGAAATTTTGTGCATAGATAATGCAATGTACATGTTGGATATGCAGTGTTATGTACATGTGATGTTGCATGCATGTTGTACATGTGGTGCTATGAACATATGGGGTTGTGCATGATTTTACAAGTGGTGTTATGTACATGTTATACAAGTGGCATTGTATGCAGGTGGTGTTGGGTACATCTCATGCATGTGGCGTTGTCTACATGTGGTGTCTTGTACATGTTGTGCATGTGGTACTGTGTACATGTGGTGTCGTGTACACATTGTACAGGTGGTGCAGTGTACATGTAGCGTTATGTACAAAATGTGTAGGTGGTGTTGTGTACATGTGATGTTGTGCACACATTATGTAGGAAGTGCTTTGTATAGGTGGAATTGTGTACATGTTGTACATATGGTACTAGTGTAAATGTGGTATTGTGTGCATGTCATACATATTGTGTTGCAGGCACACCATACTATGTATGTGAATTGTGTAGCTGTGGTATCATGACATGTGCATTCGTTGTGTTGTACTCTCTATATGTATATGTATTGTGTGGTGTTGTACGTCAGGTATAGATGTATGGTGTTGTGTGGTATGATACGTGTAGTTACATGTATCGTGTGGTGTTGTATAACAAGTATACATGTATGGTGTTGTGTGGTATGCTAGGTGTAGGTACATGTATCGTGTGGCATTGTACATCATGTAATGATGTATGTGTTGTGTTGTATATCAAGTGTAGGTGTATGCATTATGTGACATTGTATGTTGTGTGTGGTTGTATGTGTGTGATGCACATGGTTGAGGAGAAGGCACCAAGTGTTTGTCGAGTGTGGCAACCGATCCAAAGTGCGTACAGAATAAGGACAAAGGTAGAAGCAAATGATTTATTAAAGAATAAGTATCAATATTTTATTTCAATTTTATTATGCATGTGATTTATGATTATGTTCTATGATGATTACATGTCATCTATGATTATGGTTTATGATGGTTACATGTGATTTACGATTTCAATATACGATAGTTGTGTTTTGAGCTAACCTGATGTGATATGTTTATACATGATGATTTGGTCAAAGATGCTAGTTTGACTTGTTGTGACAAGAGATGAATAGTATTGCAAGTGTACCTTATTGATGAGATACTAATGAGGTATGATGTGAATTCATTTTAATTTATTTTAAAATTAATGAAGTTATGTGCTTGGTACAGGAGGCATAGAAATGCCCAATTGGGTGGTTGAAACTGACTACAAGAATTAGCAGTGTCAGTCAAAGAAATTAGAACAAGCAACAGTATGCTCATAAAGTGTTCATCAGTAGGGCCATTGTGGGACACTGGTACCCAATAATGTCCATTGATTTCCATGAGCATTCTATGACTAGTATGATGGTATTGAGGCAAGGAAATGCCTTGGTTTTTGTATCTTCCAATGTGAGGAAGCCTTGCCAAGGGATGGACTGCCTGAGATGAGGGTGCTAGTAGAACTTGGAAGGTGTGTAACTACATAAAACAGGATAACTAGATTGCCCAAGGGACTGTGTAGTAGAGAATGGAAGGTCGAGGATATTTTTTTTTGGTTATTAGCATTTCGAAATGGAATTAGATGCAAATTGGGAATGTGCCCTAGAAAAATGTCTCTGTAACTATTCACTGAGATGAAAAGTGGTGATGGATTGTAGCACTCAATGTTGGATGCCAATTTGACCTTGCAGTGGATTATGGACTTCCTCGGAAGAAGGTGAACCCTGGTATTGCTTTGAGGGTGGAGGTGTGAGCCTTTGGATTCCCTTGTTGTGAATGCAGTGATCATATCATTGTATTTGTTTACTGAGAAAATGTGCATATGTGTATATGTGTGTATTATTGTAAATATTGCATCAAGATGGATTTATAAAGCTCCATAGAAAGTATGATTATTTTCTAGGTGAATAAAATGTGCATGAGTATATGTTGTTGTTATTGTAAATACCACAACGAGATATGTTATAAATCTCAAGTAAATGGTATATTTTTATTTTTTTAGTAGATGGTAATTGTAAATACTGCAATGAGCTATGTTATAAATCTCCATGGGAAAAATGTTTTTTTTTCAATAGTCTTGTTGGTTATAGGTGTCATTGAACACTAAGGATGGTGTTCCTCCAACAGGGAGGGTTCTATAACATCCCTAGTTAAAATTCCATGTAGAAAAAGATAAGACCATGGTCATGGGAAATACATTCTAGGATGCATGGTGCATGATACATCCTAGTGTGGGTGTTCATTCAGTTTAATATGGATAAGCAAATTGGAAAAGACAATGGCAAAGGCTTTGGAAAGGAAAACGACACTTTTGGAACATTTATTTATGAAAATCATGGAAATTAGGAGAAAAGGAAGGTGAAAGGTCACAAGTTGCATATGATGAGGAAATTGAAGGAAAATAATGGAAATTGGAGAAAATAGAGGCCTCATTAATAAAACAACTTTTGAGGATCAGTGGGTAGGCTTGTTGAGTGTAAGGTTGGTTAGCTCCACTTTAGAGCTCTCTCTCTATTCTCTCTCTCACATACTCTTGGACACTTAGAGTTTATTGGAATGCTCTTGGATGAGTGTGGCATACTTGGAGTCTTGGATCAAGAAGGAAAAGTAAGAGTAAGAAAGCATAAGAGGACATTAGGATCAATAGCTACAACAAGTTTTGACTGCAGGTACCGAGTTGCATGTATGTTTTCCTTACTAGATTTGGCATTCATGGTGCATGCATGTGGTTTATTGGTTATGATTTGTCATTGGCATGGAGGATTTTCTATATTGACAATGCATTTTCCTAGCCTTTCCATTTCCTAGATAGCCATCGTGTTGTGGGTTTATTTATTTGTTTCTCTAGTTCCTTTTCATGTTTCCTTTAGCTTGGTTTGAGTTAATAATCCTATAAGCCTTGGTTGGAAAAACACTCTCGAAGCCCTATAACATCTTGGCTTTAGTTACTAGTCCTAGAATCATTGGTTGGAAAAATTCTTTTGAAGCCCTTGGTGGGTTGAGTGACTAGTCCTATAAGCCATGGTTGAAATTTTTTCTAGAAGCATAGAATAAGATGTGGGTTGAGTTACTAGTCCTCGAAGCCTTGGCTAGAACAAACACTCTGGAGCCCTGCTAGGCTTAGGTTGAGACCAATCTGATTATGGTTTTGTGATGTTCGACCATGAGGTGGAATCATTGTTTGATGGGCTGAGGTGGATGGGCTCTGGTTGCCCTGGATGGTTTTGGATCGATGTGTTCTATGAGACCACACATTCATTCTTAGAATGTGGCACGGGGGTGAATGGTTGAAGAGAGATTTGGCTCAACCATTCTATGGTCAGGTGAAATGTGGTAGTCCCATCTTGGGTTTGGATTTTGCATCATCAATATGAGGTTATTTCTCCTTGTATTTCTATGAGTATTATACTGGTTTATATGTGGATGATATGGTTGTGATTTCCTTTGTATCTTTATCGCTATTATGTTGGTTATGTGTATGTTTAATGATAGTAGCTATGTATGTCTCTCATCATCTTTTTACTTGTAAATGAATGAATAATGTATCAATGACCCAATGGATGAAACAATAGCTAATGTTTTGAGGCATCAATGTCTCTTAGCGATTCTAAGATGAGTATGAGACCCCTATGCATAGAACTATTGTTTACACCTATAGATTACATATTTATGATATGTTTGGTGAAATGTTTATAATGACTAGCAGGGGTCCAATCAAGCGTTTGTGAAAGTATTTTCATTTGCCTTATTTTTTCATTGTTATCATTCTGTTCTGATGGTGTCATTAAATTATGGCAAATGACCTCGAGTCTGGGCTTGAAAAAAAGACTCAAATCCCAAGTACACTAGCAAAACACTGAGAAAAATAGCCCCTAGATGTTGGCATGCCTTTTCATGAGAGCGTCTAGAGGTCAAGTGTTCTAAAACCTTAGTGGGAGCCAAGGGTTGGTTACTAGAAGCATTGGGATGATTCTTGGGGGTCTTGTAGTTGATGTGGAAGGTCTTAATGATGTGTTTCTGTCGATTCCATTTTCTTAAGGTAACCTAGGAGGTTGAATCCAATAATAGGAGCCTCTTGTCACATGTTTAACATAGTCAGATGGTTACTTGGCTAGATGTGGTAGGAAGGTGTTACAAAAACTCTTGCACTATAAATCTCAAATTTGTAGACATTGTAATGCTTCATTTTGAAATCCTTTAATCATATCTTATCTATACTTATATACTATTAATAAATTGATGTATTTATGGCTTAAGTTATTATAAATATGTACCTTAGTGAACATGCAATACATAACTAGAAGAATATCTAGAATTGTTGACTTCTGTAACGCATGGTAGTATGTTGGAACAACCTCTCGCCATAGTTTGAATAATGCTCATCTAGCCATCTGTCTATTTATCTTGTCATCCCTATCTCTACACATGGCTATGAAATGTACCTTTGGTATTTAGTGTGTTTATTTCAACATTGGCATCTCTGTCATTGAAGCAGTTGATATTCAATCAAAGAAAAATAAATTGACTAAGATAGAAGATGGTGTAATTAATTATTCAATTCTTTTTAATTCCCTGAATATGATGACCATATTCATCTTTTTAATGATTGAAATTGACATTCAACTGCACCTTTCTCCTTGTAGTTATTAATGGGCCCAAGAATTTTATATTTTATTAGATCATTTGATTATTTATAAATACTTAAAATATGTATTTGACCCCCTTTACTTTAACATCATAGAGTCAATTCATATCATTAATAGGTCCTTAAAATTTTTATTTATCCTAGCTTATTATGTGCCTAATATTATTTATTTTTGTAGAGTATTGTGAGAATATTGGGAAGATTCTAAAGATTTTAAAGATGAGATAATATAGGGACTTACTCCCTACTACATGATGGGCCAATAAATTAATAATATATCATGAAATTATTAAACACATTATGGAGATCCAATGATTGAGAAAATCTGGGAATGTGCACCCTGTCATTTATTGAAGACTCATATTGTTCGGGACCAGATCCATTATTTGAGGGATTTTTGGGGGAAATCAGTCTTCCTTTCAAGGAGTTTTCTTCCAAATAATTGTGTATAAGTACCAATTATAATTATCCTCTATGGGTTATAATTTTTCATGATGTTTATGAAGAACACTTGATATTTAGTAGTTCTACTAGCACCTCCAACGGTGATGTACTTGATTTTTTCTTAGTCATGAAAGAAAACATCATTTTCATATTTTAAGTCTTGGTTTCCTTCATTGGACTATGAGTCTCCTTCGTATTGGCCATCACAATATCCTTAGAGCCTTTCTATGTACACTAATATTATGAACACTAATATTAGTATCCCTTTCAATAATATTGTGGAACTATATGGAAAGGATATTTATAGAAAAATATAAAGATAATCATCTTAAAGAGGAAATATTTATAATGACTCAGAAAGAATATGAGAGCCTTGAGGATTTAATAGAGAGATTTATGTATAATGTTAAGAAGGAAAAATTACATCATTTAGGATTTGATGCACTACAATCCATCTTAGAAATATTAGGGGTGAGTGGATTGAGCTCCTTGATATAATGAGTAGAGGTGACGTATACAAGTTATTATTTTAACGAATTTGTGAAATATGCAAGAGAATATCAAGAGGACGGTCAGGAGTAAGTAAATGGACATCAATATTGGTAATTCAAGTTGAACTTGTTAATTTTCTAGATAACTTTAAAAATGAAATTCTTAGAAATGTAAGTGAATAAGTAGATATGTTAAGAATGAAAAATGAAGAAAAAGAGGATGTTAAAATTTGTGTTATCTATACAAAATCACATTTTACTAAAGGGTGCCCCTCAATACTAGGGTTGAAGGATGTTTACTGGGAGACCAATAGAGTGAATCAAACACCAAAGTATCTATGTTATGTAACTCCAAGAGGAGCATGGGAGCCTAGTCAACCTAGTGTGAGGCAATGTCCTAATTCAAAATTTCAAGTTTACGCACAAGAATCTCAAATTAGTCTGGACACACCCTGTCCTTGGAAACGTTGGCCATATCAACCCCAAAATCAATCTTGGAATCAAGGTTAGAAAGGACCTTATTATATAAATCCACAATATCCTCAATAGTTTCCTCAATATCCTCCATACCTAACTCCATGTTATCCAAACGATCCACCTCCACCACAATGACAACCTCAACCACATCTGTCTCAATGATCCACTCTTGCTCAACTACCTGTACAACCATTTCTGAACCTAAGAAATGAAGTAACTCAACCCACTTAAAATTTTGATATACAACACTTCCAAATAACTCATATTGATCTAAATGGTATTTAACCTAGATCATGAAGAGTATTGCAAAAAAGACATTCTCTTAGTGTCATTGAAGGAAAACATCCAAACAAATAAGGTTCAAAAGGGGATACCAAAAAATCATGGACTGCATTTGATGGAGAGCAGACATTAGAATCTGATATTGAGAAAGTTCCATTATGCTTAACATCAGATCCTCTATGTGTTCAAGAGAATAATTAGCAAAAAAAAAAAAATTGAGTGTCATGGTAAAAGAGGACACACAAAGTTATCTAAACGAGAAGGTGAACCAAAGCCATCAAAACTATATTGAAATATGGTTCTAGACAATCATTAAGATGTAGCAACATGATCTCCTTCAACAATTCCTAATCTCATCTCAATCAAAGAAGTTGATCTCTAACATGCTGGTATATCTCAAATCACATCTTTCAAACCTACATATGAGTATATTTATCTTCATGGTATGTAGATGACTCCATTAGAAGTATTCTCATGCTTAAAAAACATGAGGAAAAATAAATATATGAGGTGAAAGCCTCCTTTGAGGCACTTGTAATTAGTTCACTAGTTCAAAACCTCTATGTGGTGATTAGTGAGTTAAAAAAAAATTAATAAGATCCTAGGTGAAAACCTCTTTTGAGGTGCCTAGGTAGACCTATTGGTTGAAAATCTCACTAACGTGACCAATAGGCATAAAGAAAAATAAAATGAAAATGAAAAAATAAGATCTTTTTTGTCCTAGTTGTGTCTATGTGTTTATGTGAAGGTAATCCCCCACTTGCCGAAGGAAAATGTTAGACACATACATGGAAAACACAGAATATGAATTATAAATATTAGATTGCCTTTATTATTCATAAGATGTTCATTTATAATACATTGTACATGACTGTTCGATTCATCTTCCAACGTCGCTTTGACTTCGGTGGCTTTTCACATTCCACACCAACCCATAGAGGATTAGGTGTCTAACATTCCCGCCCTTAATCTGAAGGGGTATGTACGAGTCTAAGAATAGAGTTGTAATAAAAAATGTGCAAAAATGCATGGCAACACTAGGCTGAATGTGCTCTTTGAAATGTTGGTATAAGGGGGTGGTTTAAGGATGACCACCAACTCTAGAACGCTTAGTGCAGTTCCTAGAACTCTTCCAAAGCTGACAAGAAGATGAAGTCTTCTGCTAGAGGAAGTGTCCCTAATGATTTGGAGAGGGAGATCTTCAACCTGAAACAGGGAGGTCTACAACCTATGGTGGTTTAAGGATGACTACCAACTCTGGAATACTTAACGTAATTCCTGGAACTCTTCCAAAACTGGAAAGAATGTGAAGTCTTCTACCAAAGGAAGTGTCCCAAATTGTTTGAATGTATGACTCAACCCCACATAGATGGTTTAAGGTTTATCATCAACCAAAGGCATGCTCAATGGATTGTTTGTCTCTGGCTACAACTCTGAATGTAGTATGGAAGGTTGTGGCTCAAGCTCGCTTGATGTAGCTTTGAAGCTTGTATGTGACCATCACTTCCCCCTCAAACACAAGGTGAGATGATGGAGAAAACTAAACTGCAATATTGTTCAATACTCTAGAACAAGTTTTGACATATGACTGAAATATCTTGGTTGTTGAAGCCCATTGCCAAGAAGTGATCCATCCAAGATGAATCTTTGTTCTTGTAGGAGGCTTGTTTTTGAAGCCTCTGTTTGAAGAGTGACTATTTTTATGATAGTGCTTAGATGGATGAATATCAAAACAATGATCTTTCATATGGCCAAGTCGGTCACAATGTTGGAATTTAACAAATTTTGACCGCGAATGTGGAGGAGAAGAATCTCGAATAGATGAAGGTGAGCCATTAAGAAGAAACCCAACACTATGGAACTAGATGGGATTTGAGTAATCTCGAATATGAAAGGAAAACACCTTATCATATCCAAGACCATTTTTGTGCTTGTTATGTACAAGCTCTTCCCAAGGTCTAATGATGGGCTTGGCAAGTACAAACTGAATTTTGACACCTATATTCAAATTTTCTTATGAAATGAGCACTTTATTTGAAACAACCTCAACATTATTGACTTGATGAATTTTTGGCTGTTGATAGGATCTTGTTTCAAAGTCAGATAGGGGATTGCTATGAACAGGAACAAGTTCAGAAGGATGCCTCTTTTGTTGTAACTCATCTCTCTATAACTGTGATTCAAGTTGTAAAAACTCTATCTTCTCTTGTGCATTTTACAAACAAATTTGAATATCAAAAAGAGTGTCTTTTCTGATTTTAAGTGTTCTTTCAGCAGTAAATACAATTACATTTCTCAATAACTCTAATAATTTATCAATTTGAGCCATAACAACTGCATTGAATCAATAATCATTGTACAATAGTTTTTAAGGCATACTATACAAATGACTAAAGAATCACAACTTTCTTAGTGTTATTCTATCCCAATTTAATGCACGACTGAAACTATCTATGAATTCACTCACAGGTAATGTTACTTATGCCTTGTAGGTCGCACAGGTAAGAAGCCAGCAGCTGCAACAACAACGATGTTAGCAACTCAAACCCCATGATGAATGACTATTGTTATTGTATCTATCCCTTCTATATTTTATGCTCACGGTGGTTGAAGCAATAGACCAGATCCACTTTGAACTGGCGCTAGCAACACCGACTTGGAATCAAGACCCTCTGGTAGGAAATGGGTGTGCTCTCTCATCGGAGTGTGCTAATTTATGCAAACAATTATTACACAGGCTTAGACACAAGTAATTAGAGTCAAATATTTATAAAATCCCCCAACCTTAGTCTTCAATCGCTTTGAAATGAAGGCAGTCATTTGAATTCTTTGCATGTTCAACCATGCTTCCGGTACACCACAAGATAACAAGCTTGCTATAAAACCTTCATGAATTTACCAAAATTCTCCAACACATTTTAAAAAACAGAACCACCGAGAACACCTCAACCAACGATTAAAAATGAATCCTTTCCAAATTAAATATTAACAACTAAATGAAATATTATCCAATTCTATCCATGCAAAGGCACTTCTACACTTGCACAGGATGGAACCTTCCACTGCACATTGAATACTACTGAAGTGCTACTTGAAAGTTTGGTCAGGTATATGGTACCTTGAATTGTCAATACATAGACCTAAAGACACCAAGAGTAATAAAGACACTCAATGACATAGAGCTACACATTCACTGCAATTTGATTTTAGCTTGCAAATAATGCCTAAATCCCCTAATGTGTTTGTTTCTCTTCAATAGTTGTTGTAATACCAACGAAGTTGATAACAATCTAACATTGTCTCTAGCAACAAATCAGAATTCTCATTATTTGTTTGGACCATATTTATGAAATTTGGTTCCCTCTAAGAAGAATGGATGGCTCAAAGCTGAAAACACTTTCCAAATAAGAAGCCTCACGGTTAGGAGGCTACAACTCAATGACTAGAAGATGGCTTTCTCCAGCACTTTTCTTTATTCCTTGCATAGGTGATGTGTCCAAATGGTTTCGAGTTATGCACCAAATAGGACAGAAAGTTTCTTGGTCTACCAATGATGCCAATTGTGCCCCTCTACTTCCAATATTCTTAAATTCTCCATCGAAAACTTTGAAATATAGTATAGATAGTTATAATGGCAGAGCATTATTGGTTTGATGGCCCATAGCCCACAAGTCCTAGGAATTGGTACAGTCCAGGATAACGAGTGAATATGAAAACAATGAAAATACTGAGTAGATCAAATAGAGGAAGGATATGGAGAAGAACTTGATTTGTATGGCTAGATAAGTTGTGAAACTTAGAGTGGATCTTACAAATTATGAAAAGTGAGCCTAGGTTGCTGTTGGAACTACAAGTCGACCCTACAATTCAAAACTTGGCACTCTAGGTGTTGGGTCGACAAAATTCACCATTGAATCAAGGAAAATTCCAATTCTAGATTCCTTTGGTTCTCTAATGGGATATGGAACTACAACCTATTATAATTATTCAAATAAGCCCATAGAGCCTGCCCATTTCTTGGATGCTTTCATGCTCTATAACTGTCATCTGAGAAATGGTCGGGACAAAAGGAGTGACTTCAATGAGAGGAAACCTGATAGCCTCTAATATCATGTCAGGACAAGTAAATGCATATAGACATTTTCTACGAGCACCACAGAGAAAATAAACCACTCCAGACTTACAAAGAAGTCAAGAGGGTACTACAGAAATACTCAACATAGCTTACTAATTGATCAGACAAGCCTTCAAAGTGAAAGCATTATTACGGTCAATGAGAGTGAAAATAAGGGAAGAGCAACATAAAAATTCACTCTTTCAGGGAATTTATAAGACTTAGGAAGAGCTAACTAAAGAGAAGTAGTAGGTGAACCAAAATGCTTAGGCTTATTCAAGAAATCGTGTGCTATGATACCATGTTAGACAGATACATGTAAAACATAGAATATGAATGATAAACATTAGATTAGCTTTATTATTCGTAAGATGTTCATTTATAATACATTGTACATGACTGTTGGATTCATCTTCCAATATCTCTTGGACTCTGATGGCTATTCACATTCCACACCAACCCATAGAGGATTAGGTGTCCAACACAAGAAACTAGGTCAGTGCCAAAAAAAAAAATTAGTGATGAAAGCAGAATGTGAAAATAATCAACCTTCAACTTCTTACTTCCTATGGAATATACTCAATTATGGCTAGGGAAAGTTGAGTTCACCTGTTTCCATCCTCCTAACATGATTCCATACCTTTCCCCCTTTCATTTCATCAATTTATCACTCATTCAGAGGAAGATCCCAAAATGCTACAAGAAGTCTAGTATTGCTATAAGGTACATATAGTTTCATTAAAAAAGAAACAACAAGGCCATTTTTTTTATTTCTGAAGGGGAGGAAGGTGTCTTTGAACTCAAAACAATTATTCCCACTTATACCATGTGCCAAAACTCTTCTCCATCCACCCTACATTGTAATTTCAAGCTCATTGTGGTCTCATTTATATGCTTGTTTTAGCAATAAGCTACGAAAAAAATATCTTGTCAATTTTACTTGGGGAACAAATCATTAACGTTCAAAATTAATATTCTATCCATCCCCCAAGTCAAAATTTGAATCTGGGCACTTTCCTTTTTGGCCTAAAATTTCCCCATACATGTCTAGCCTATTTACAAGAAAGAAATAAAATAATAATAATAATAATAATAACTAGATCTATTTTTTCCATCATTTGCGGAAAATAAAGGCATATTGATACTCCTAATTACCTTCTCCATCTATCTAATTAGCCACATTTTGACTTGCACCACTTTCAAAATTTGGAAATTTTCCATGGACTGGCTCTACCTGCTCATCATAGTCATCATTTGATCCCTCCACTTCTTTCTTTTAGCCATGGATACTTGTACTATAACCTTACAATAAATCCATTAAGTTTCAATATAAAAAAGAGATACAAGACATGGTGATTTTATAAAGTCTTTACCACTGCTACAAGAAACTGTGTTTCCTGTAGCAGCCTTCAAGGGCCTAATAAAACCACTACTAATTAGCAATAATTTAATACAAGAGGTCAACAGGGCCTTCAAATCATGAATTTTATTTGAAGAAGACTCTAGGAACATGGAAAAGGAAGATTGGAAAACCATATAACAAGGACAAGAAGATACAACCATGGAGACAAGCATCCAACCATGAAGAAGAAAACCCATAATAGTACTATTCAATGAAGAATCAGGTCTCCATGTAGCACCCACAACACAATATTTGGCTCCAAGAACACATAAAAGCCAAGTCTTCAATCCAAAGAATCAACACCATCAAGTAGCTCGACAAGTAGGAAAGGTATGTAATCGAATCCTTTGGGCTTCATGAATGTTATGTAATTTCTCTCTTATGTGTGTAAGTATCTGGGGTTAGTAAAAGAAACCATCCACAAGCTAAATTATTCACTGAAATCAATCTTTACCTAGCCTCGTTTTCATCTACCATTAGAATTATTTTCATCTATTGCCATCACCACCAACCTCGTTTTCATTACGATTAGCATCATTTATATCATCCTCATCCATTTCCAACCTTCACCCATCATTCTGAAGTATTTCCCATTATTTTTCCTCATTGTTCTATAGGCACTAAAAGAATGTTTTGTGTTTCTACAAGATATTCCAGAATTGCAAAAAAACATAGGGCAAAAAATTTCTTGACCATATCTCGAAAATCGTCCATCCATTGGATGAGATGTTTGATGGGAAGATGCATAATGATAATAGTAACATGCATAAATTTTCTTATCAAATTTAAGAGAAAATGTTTCAAGAAATTTTCCACCATAAGCTACAACCATTTTTCATTTTTCACAATATTATTGTATCCATTGGCCAAGTACTTTTATGGGGAGATGCATAAGGATGATGGTAACATGCTAAAAAAAATTCAGATGAATACAATATATTTTTTGAGATATATGGGTTAAACAATTGTTCTATAAGACTGAGGTAGTTTTCTACAAGATTTGGAATGTGTGCTATAAGATTGATCTCAGATGTTGAAGATTGTCCAGAGGGGTGAAAAAATACCAATCTTGAGAATTTTCAGCCACCAAACCCTAGGTTCACAAAGAAAACATCAAGGGGAGGTTAATTAAATGTCTTTCCTCACCTCCTATAGACAAGAATCCCACATATTTGTTCAATTTTTCCCCATTTAACATCTTGTAGAAAATACCTGAAAACAAAAGTGAATTGAAGTATGAGTCTTTCTTGTGAATTGAGCATGATAGTAGGGAAATTAACTTGTTTTTGAGTTTGGCATGCAATTTTTCCTTCCCCTAACCAATTTTTCTTTGAAAGGATTTTTCACAAAGGTTGCGAGGAAAAAATGTCAAGAGGAACCATAAAAGTGATTTGTGTGAAGCATAAGGGACACCTAAACCTCTGTGGGGCAAAAAAATTGTGATCTAGGCAAAATCCAAAGACATTCCACAACCATAGATTACTCACTATTTTTCACAATTGTAGCTAGATGGGGTTCCTTGAAAATTTAAAAGGGTATGATGATGAATGTGCATTCGAATTTATAGTCAACCTAAGGAATCCAAATGACCAACAATTTGTGACATCGGTGAAAGGATTGGAAATACATTTCAATGAAAGTGATATCAATAGGATGGCCATTTTATCTACAAGATTACACTAGGACAAAGGATCAACAAATAAGGAAATGAGTGCTAAGGAATACTTCTCTTTCCAAGGATTCAACACATGGCACTAGATGATTATGTACAGAGTTCTATCATAAGAATACAGAGTGTTATAGGGTTATATATAGAGTTCTACAAGATTTTTGTATAGGATGCTATAGGATTTTATACAAAGTGTTATAGGAAGAATATCAAGTGATACAAGAGGCTAATTTTACCCAAAACTTTTAAGAACAAAGGAAGTCATCAGGATATGGGATAAATTCCATCTCCCCTCACCACTATTTGACATAAAAAATAAAGGAAACACCTCAATTTTCAGAAGAAAGAACTCTGTAAATGAGGCATTGACTAATTATTAGTTTAAAGTGATGGTGTGTTGAATAGAAAGGAGTAGATGTGCATACAATAGAGAAGAAAAATATTTATACAAGGTAACCTATGACACCACAACAAAAGAGGCAAGTGGAGGATAGTCAAAAGGCAAAGGATTGAATTTCTCAGGGGTGAGCAGCATTTCTAGCAGGGGAGAGATGATGGGCGCTAGAATCCTATATTTTATTACGCCCATTTGATTATTTCTAGACACTTAAAATATGCATTTGATCACTTTTAATGGAACATATATTTAATTCCTAGCATTAATGGGTCCTTAGGAATTTGATTTATCCTTGCTTATTATGTGCCTAATATTATTTAATTTTGTAGAATATTGTGAGAATATTATGCATATTTTGAAGATTTGGAAGATGAGATAATCTAGGGACTTGTTCCCTACTACAAGATGGACCAATAAAACGAATAAGGTATCATGAAATTATTGAACAAGTTCTAGAAACCCAATGATTGAGGAAATCTAGGAATGTGCTCCCTGTCATTTAATGAAGACATATGTTGTTGGGGACCACATCGATTATTTAAGAGACCTTTGCGGTTAACTTCATTTTAAGATCCTAAATATTAAATTTCTTAATGGGAATTTGAGTCTCCTTAGGCATGGTCATCCCAAGAGCCTTAGAGCCATGTTGCATACCATTTCTTTTATTTCCCTTCATTCTCTATACTTCTTTCCTTAGTTCCTAGTTTTCTTAGTAGTAATTTTATGCTAAATTTTAGCACTTGTTAATGAATATTTTTTGAGTTGTTTACACTTATATTGGGTCATAAAGTAATTCTAATTATTAAAAAAAATTATCCCACAAAATTCACACTTTATTATATTAGTCATTTGGTTACATAGACTAGCTTACTAGTTTATTTTTCTAAAATTTTGGTTTTAGCAATAAATTTATGTTAAATTTTAGCACGTGTTAATGAGATTATTTTGAGTTGATTATAGTTGTATTTAAGCCTTAAAATTCCCAAATTAATAAAAAAAATTACCCCATATCATTTTCACTTGATCAAGTTAGGCATTTGGTTGCTTACATAAACTTACTAGTTCATTGTTCTACAAATTTGGTTACCTAGACCATTATTTTGAATTTCCCCCCTATGCAAGATGGGATACTGAGTATATATAATGTTTGTAAGATCTTTCAAACTATTATAAAAACCTACACCATATTCCACCACCTTTAGAGCACTTCTAGACTCCTTATACTGCTTTTAGATGCAATCTGGTAGTATCCTATAGCAATTTTGTAGAATCCTGTAACACTTAGCAAAATTGATCAAAGCTCATCCATAATTGCCACTTAAGACTATTTTTCAACTTCCACCACTTAAAAATTTTCCCTAGGCCTTGGAATCCAATTGGAATGAAAAAAATACCTTTTGAACATCATCTTTTTTTCATTGTAGATTTAAACATGCAATTAGGATTTATTGTTTTAATCGTGAGTTAAATAGTGTAGAAATAGTTTTCACTGATTCCTTTTGAACACTTTATGGTTTCTGCAAATAGATTAGAGTTTTCTTGATGTTGTAGGACAAATAAAGTTTCAATTTCTTCTTTCTTGTATAGTTAAGTTCAATAGTTTCCTTCCTTATAATTCTACAAAATGGCCTCTACGCATCTCATTTAACTTCATTGCATCAGATCAACAAAAGAAGGACACATTTCATGATACAAACATAGTGCTAACACCTCTTCAGTTTGTACGAAGCCTGAATTGATAATTAAATTTGGTAGCCTTGGGAGTTGCAGAAGTATTGTTATAATACTAGCGATCATCAATTATTATATGATGGATTACTCATTACCGAAATCCTTGTCCTTTATAGCTTCATGTAATTACTTAGCTTCGTATTTTTCCAAGCTTGTATCCACCTTTGGACCTTCATATCAATAATAAATTACAATTTGAACCAACATATTTTAGAAGTATCTCTAAGCATGAGAAGTAATGTCTTATTCAATAGATTCACTGTAATATACATGATATGCTTGTCTCACTGACCACAGTTCAATTAAATATTTAACACAAGATATTTATATAAGTGACTTGTTCTTTGCACTCCACTTATTTATCGATTCATGGGATAAAATGGCATCTTGTTCTGTGGGATCCAGTCACCAAAGGAGCAGATCTCTCTCAAAATCCCATGTGAGTTACAATTGTAATTTCTTCAAGAAATATTCCTCACATATGGGTGTATGTTTTCCTGATTACTCCACACTCAACTGCGGTTCTGTGTCTCAATATTTCTATAATCAACTTCTAGCTGGATATCAAATCTGGACTTTCATTGGTGTATGCTAATCCTATTAATTGAAATGTCATTCAAACAAAATCTTCAAAGGACTTTATGATGTTTCCAGAGTCTTCAACTAGGAATGGATTGTGCTAGCACTATAATTGTTGACATCTCTTATAACAATATTTTATTTTATCCCTTCGAAAACGTTACTGTAACAACCCAAGCACAAGGCACAACTTCCATATTATATTGTTGTATTTTTAGATCTACTTCTATGAAAATACTCATGATGTGGTAGTTACTTTTACTAACACAAGGGAAATCTTCAATGGTCAATGAAGCTATGACAATGCACAACTATCAAGACCTCGACCTCCATGAACCAATTATCTCATGATATACTAGGGTCTATGAGCATCATGATATCTAATCATTTCTAGACATATCTCTGAGCATCCTAATTTTGTGACCTAGAGTTGTAGTTATTCTTAAAACCCTGATATATACATATATGATCCATCATGTATATATTCCATGGCCCACAAAAATGAATTCTTTTATCCAAGGGCATGAGGTATCAATTCACCAACTTTAACATTGAAAAATATTTAGCTATCACTCCTACTTGATGTACCTCATCATCTTCTACCAAAGTTTGAAACCAAATCCAACAAGATTATAATACAACCCAAAAAATCTCGAACCCTATTGGCTTGAGGGGGCTTGGACCCACGGTTAGAGTTAGTTGTGCTAACCAACAAAACCCTACACTACCGTCCCTTTTGGCAACAACGCACATAGCGGAGGCTATAGTCAACAAGAAGCAATATGGGGGGATGCTAGAATCGGGTTTCTACATCCAAGGGACTATATGATGTGTTTATGTTACTTTTAGGGATTTATTCTAACCTTCGTGAACCCTAGCCCTTAAAACTTGGAAATTACAGTAATTTACAGATAACATATCCAAAGTCTTCACTAATTGTCCTAAAAATTCATCACATCATGTGATGAACCAATTCTACCACTTTTTCACATATATTAAGTACTTTTCATGATAAATGCAGTAAATAGAGCGAACACATAGTAAATTCAAAATTAAATAATAATACACATATACACAAATAATGCTCCAAGATAGTATTTATTATGCTCATATCTTCAATTACAAACTATTTCAACCCTGCACACACAGCTACAGGGGCCCACACACTTAGCTGAGGACTTACCAAGGTCTCTATGCACACAGCTACATGACCCTTAACCTTCGCCTAAATACAGAAAACAAACTTCTCTTACTTAGATCATTCACACATGGATTGATTCTTCGATATATCCTATGACTCTCTATGAATCCTTTTTATAAAAATCTCTACTACAATACCATAGTCCATGAACGATGGGAGGGTCAAAAAACAACTTACCTCTTAACAAAATAAGGGGATTTGACCATCCTAAAGCTCCTTTGACTCCTATTGACTTGTGCACTCCACTCCTCAAAGTGTGGAGACCTTAGAATAATAACAAAACTTTTTACAAAATTGACCCCAGGGGACCCTGACCAAACAAGACAATTGGTAGAATTCCTCCAATAGATTCAAGGCCAACACTTTCTTTGAAGAATCAGTTTAGAAAGTTCTCTCAATACTTCTCCTTCCATAAAAAAAAAGTTTTCCAAGCCAGTGGACTTTTCCATCTATTCTATCGTGGGATATCTCACAAATTGACAAAATTGGTATCGATTTGAAGCCCAATCCAATCCCTTGCCATAAATCATGTTTTTAGACCCACTTTTCATCATATTCTTAGTGTTTGTGTCAGCTCTAATGAAAGCATATATTGATGTAAAATAAACAATATTCTTTTGTTCAGACACACATTGCTAATTAGGTCCATGCTCAAGGAAAAAAAAATATTTACTAACTTTTGTCTCCATATCTTATTTCTATGCTTTAGGTGAACTTCTTAATTTTGTGATTTTGAATGATTCTTTCAAAAAATTTGAAACTTGATTATGTATTTTCCATTTTAAGTTGTAGTGAGCCCAATGAAATTGTGACTTACTACTTATCCCAACTGCACAATTCACGGATGCTTGTGTGCAGGGATAATATATTCTCTTGTGTGCACATGCTTGTGTGTAGAGATCCTTCATTTTCTTCTTCTTCTTCAGTATGATCCATGCACTTATTCAATGGATTAATGGCATAGTCAAGGAGGAAAAACTAACTCATTGCCATAGTTTCATTGCATAGTCAAGACTTCAAATTTATTTTGCATGGTAGCCTTAGGAATTTGATTAGGGTTTACTCCAATTGTAAAAATATGTATACCTTCAACTTAATTTTACTACTTTAGATTTTTTTTAATCATTTTCTACTAACATCTGCTTGAGTTTAATTTCTTTAGTGAGCATTAATAAAACTTCCCTCCCCCCTAGAAGTATCTCCTCTAACATTCACTAAATTCATCTTTTACTTTCTTGTGCAACTCCCCTGAGGCCATGATGGCTTCACTTTGTCATTGAAGTCATGATATTATACTTTTTCTCCCTCTTCCACACTTTAGTGTACTGCCTTCTATTGTCTATATTTTATTTTGACTCAATGTTTGGTCTACATGCAATAGCATCCATCTTCTATCTAGACTTCTTTAGGGTACAAACCAACTTGAAGTATTTGGCTTTGTGGCCATGTTTCTACATAAATAATAGCTTATATGACCAAGGAATGTTGTAAATGGTGTGTGTATTCTTTTGTTGACCCTCTTATTTGCATACAATTTGCATTCAGTAGGTTTATGTCAAAATCTATTGCAGAAATAACAATTGTTATAAAATTATATATTACAGAGAAATGAAACACATAAAATATTTTAAAAACAAAAACACATAAAACAAGAGAGATACAGATATATGTGGTTCACCTAGTTTGGGCAACCCACATGGAGAAATAGCTAATTCTTCCTTTTGTATTGTCCAACAAAATGAAGAGATACAACCTACAATAGATCCATTGTAATTTCCTCTACTCTCTCACATAGTCTCCTCTCTCTTTCTTCCTCATAATATACATGCACAACCGCAATACAATTGCCTCATATAAACTGAGGGTTTCCGTCTAGTTAAAAAAACATTAAATTAACATAACTTCTACTGTTAGATCATCTGCCTTATGAACGACCCAAATGAGCTACGAAATTACAATATTTTACAAGGTAATTTTACATCTATTTTTAGCTTTGGGGATGTTTCCCCTTAACCCCAACTATGGGGGGCTCTTAAAATCACTATCGCCCCCCATGGACCCCCCTAAAGGTCATTAAACAGGTGGAATTTCTGCCCCGTTAGGAACTGGGGTCCAACTTGGTGATACCTATGAATAAGGAAGATAAACAAGCTCCACACCTAACAATCTCCCACTTGGAGACTGATTATAAAAATTCCACCGGCGCTTCATTTGATGGAAAATGCTTCCACTTTGGATCTGGTTGTTTCTCATCTTTGTCGTCATACTTGAACACCAATTAAAACTGAAAATAATCTTAGTTTCTCCCTAGTTACAACTTTTGTTAACATATCTACAGGATTTTTGCTAGTGTGTATCTTTTCCATCTCCAACCATCCATCTTCCAACACTGATTTTATGAAATTGTACTTGAGTTGTATATGTTTAGTCTTGGAATGAAATGTTGAGTTATTTGCAAGATGAATGGCACTCTAGCTGTCACACTATAACCTTCCCATCTCTTTCTTCTCACCCAATTTAGCCATAAACCTTTATAACTAGATCATTTCTTTACTAGCCTTTGTAGCAACGACATACCTACTTCCATTGTTGAAATTGTAACAAAAATTTGCATTTTTTAAACCCAACTGACAAATTTTCCACCTACAGTAAACACATACCCTGTGGTTCTCCTCCTATTATATCTATCACCTGACATATTTGCATCAACATAACATTGTAAAGAAATGTTCGAACCATGAAAGCATAGTTCTTGATTTGTGGTACCTCTAAAATGCCTGATAATCCACTTCACTGTCATCCGATGTTCTTTTCGTGGATTGTTCATGTACATGATTACAATTCCCGCTACATGTGCAATATGAGACCTTGTGCAAACAATTGCATACATTAAGCTTCCAACTACTGATGCATATGGAACTTTAGACATATAATTCATCTCTTCTTGAGTCTTGGGACACATCTCCTTACTTAGATTGAAATGGCTAGCCAAAGGTGTACTAATTGGTTTCACATTCTACATATTAAATATTTACTACACCTTTTGTATGTACTCACTCTAAGACAATGTTAGTTTGTGATTTTTCCTATCTCTAGTTATTCTCATTCCAAGGATTTGTTTTGTAACACCCAATCCTTCGTTGCAAATGAATTTGCCAATTTTCCTTCGAGTACATTTATTTCCTACATGTTAGACCCTAAAAAAAGCATGTCATCTACATACAATAACAATACAATATAGCTGCCATCATTTTTCCTTTTGAGATAAAAATTAAGGATTAGAGTGACATAAACCTATCAATTTTTAGATACCACTACCTTGGAGCCTATTTTAGTCGATATAATATCTTCTTCTACCTACACACTAGTTTCTCCTTCCCACTGACCTCATAACCTTGTGGTTGTTGCATATATATCTCTTCCTACAAATCCTCATGGAGATAGGTCGTCTTTACATAAAAAGCTCAAGATGAAAATATTTTGTTACTACTAGACTTAAAATAGTTTTGATTGAAGTCATTTTAACAACATAAGAAAATATTTCATCAAAGTATATACCTTTCTTCTGTGCAAACCCCTTCACCACAATTCTATCTTTATACCTTTTTCTACCTGCATGTTCTTCCTTTAACCTATAAACCCATATATTATGCAATGTCATTTTACCTGTAGGCAATCTGACTATGTCCCAAGTCTAGTTATGTAACAAGGAGTCCATCTCTTATTTCATGGCTAGATCACATTTCTTCTTGGTTTCTACCTGCATTGCTTCTTCATAACATTTTGGTTCACCAAAATCAGTCAACAATATATAATATAATGAAGGAGAGTAACATTCATGGGGACTAATTATCCTGGTATATCTTCTAACACCACTTTTAGGTGTTTGAGGTGCCTGTTGCTATTGTGATTGTTGTTGTTATTATGTTTGTTGATCATTATTATTTTCAGACACCTTTACTTTTTCTCTGATCTCGTCAAGCACTGTATCTTTGTTTTTTTTTCCTATTTCTTTTCCTGCATCTGATCCTTATACAAGACCCTTTCATTGAATATGACATCTCTACCTCTAATGATTTTGTAATTTTCATGATCATATAAGCAATAACCAAAATCATTAACACCATATCCAATAAAGGTACATTTCTTTGCTTTTTTCTTAAGATTTGTTCTATTCTATTAATGTGGACAAAGGATTCACAACCGAAAGTATTTGAAAATGATTAGTTTACCTTTTTACCTATCCATTCTCCTCTAGAATACCACCATCCAAGGAACTTGAAGTCGATATGTTTATTAGATAAGCAAAAATATCTACATCATCTGCCCAAAATTCTGAAGGCAATCCTGCATGAAATGTCATGCACCTTTCACGCTCCATGATTGTCTTGTTCATCCTTTCTGACACACCATTTTCCTATGGTGTTCCTCAAATTCTCTTCTCTCTATGAATTTTATGCTCTAAACAATGCTTATTAAACTATTTGCTGCCATATCCACCCCCATTGTCTAATCTAGGACACTTGAACTTCTTTCCTTTTTTATTCTCAACCAAATCTTTCCATTTCTTTAAAGTATAAAATACGTTAGATTTATTTCGAATACAATAAATCCATGTTTTTCTGGTTGCATCATCAATAAAAGTAACATGATAATGAGATCCACTGAGATATGATACCTAAGTAGGTCCCCATACATTTGTATGCACAAGTTCTCATTTTTCACTCTTCTTTTCTTTACCAACTATGAGAAATCTAACCCTCTCCGGTTTTCCATAAACACAATTCTTACAGAAATCCAAATCACAATGCTTCAAACCTCACAACAAATTTCTTGAGTGAACAATCGACATCCCCTTCACACTCATGTGCATGAGCCTATGATGCCACAATGTTGTATATTCTCCTGTAGAGGTTAAAGCATTAACAAAATTAGAAATGCCATTGCATATATACAATGTACCAAACTTTTCTCCTTTTTCTATTACCAGGGCTCCTTTGGTGACCTGCCAGGTTTTATCTATAAAATTAGTTACACAGCCTTCACCTTCAAACTTCCCTATTGAAATTAGAATTTTCTTCAGATATGGAACATGTCTTACCTCCTTCAATATCCACTGGTTTCTGTTGGCTTAGGTTGGGTTGATACAGGTTTGGATTTTACTACGCACCAACAAAACCCTCAATCACTGGCCCTTTTAGCAACGACCTACAAGTAGATCGTAGTATCACCTGAAGTGATTATGGGAGGTTGTAGAACCATGTTTCTGTAGCCTTGAGGGATAATGCGATGTGGTAATGTGGTATTTTCTTATGCTTGAACACATATAAACTACTTCTCATTCATGAACTACTTTGCATTTATGTATTACTTTGCAAAATTACATTCATCACTTAAAGATATCGTAAATGTCCATAAACTTCATAGTATTGAAATAAAGTGTAGATAATAAGAAATTAAACACATGAAGACAAAGTTTACCTTGGCTCATCCCAATGTGGGACTACATCCACAAGAATTGTTTCTTATAATAGAAAATTTTGTACAACAAATAGTTCTTCACCTGCACACACAACTGCAGGTTGTCTGTGGACTATTCTGCAGATGGTCTACATAGTAAGTTGTAGAACCAAACCTCTGTGCACTCACATGTGGAGCCCTTCCCCTTTCTATGAAGTACATATCACAAATATACAACCATAAACATATATTTGGATCCAATTCATGATGCCTTCCTTCTTTATTATTCATCCCTATATATACTATTACATTAAGGGATTACATCACTACATCACCATCAAACTAATACTATGGTTTCCAAAATACAAGGGAGTATGGTCCAAGCCATTCAACTTTTACAATATTATATTCTTTTACAAAAAGGGAGGAGCTTCTCCACGAAGCCCCTATACTGCGTAGTGAGTTTTCTATGCAGTCCTCATTGTGATCTGTTGCTCTGTTGCGCAGTCCACTTTGGACTCCACGACATCCTTTCTACCGTGTCCTCTACTGAAAAAATTTGGATTCCTTGCCAAAAATATGACCAAATTGGGTTGCACTCAATAGCCCCCCAATGCTCACACGTAACTCATCCCAAGTCACTCAACTACTTTGCCTTTGATATTGTCTGCAATGTTGTTGTATGTCATGTTGAATTTTTGCAAAATCTCTACCAACTTCTTTTCCTCAATGTGCACTTCTTATAATAGTTCTTCTGTGACATGCTCTGCATCCTTCTTTGCTAGTTTTTTCTCCCTTTGTTGAAGTTGTTGAAGCTTCTCATCCACTGCCTGTGATAGCTAGAGGGCCTCATCCTGCCAAGGCTAACACCTTCCTATCAAACTCTACTCCTTCTTCTTCAACTCTTCGAATTTATTTTGGAGCTCCTTTGACTCATTAATTTTTGTGAGCCTCTGCGAGATTGGAAAATTCTTTGTAGTTGCTCGAATCTCCTCCAATTTATACTACTTTATCTTCGTTTCCTCCTACAATTTCTGAACATTTGGATTTTCCTACATTGAAGTCCAAGTTTTCATTCTCTCGTCTAGCAATTTTTCACAGTATTCCAATGTTGCAGAGATGCTAGCCATCCCATTATTTAAGCCAATCTCCCTCTACTCATGCACTTCTGGTGGTGTGGTTTGTTGTAACTTTAATTGGAACTTACTGATCTTTACCTCATACTCAAACTATACATCTGCAATTTTCTTCTTGGATTCCTTGATTGAAAGGTCGAACTTCATGACCTTATCTTTAGTGGATTCCTCCTTATGGACATCCATGTCTTGAACTTCCCTGCAAGTTCCTTCGACCACCTCTTTCAGTATCTATTGTTATAGCTTTTCCTATTCCTTTTCCTTAATGGCCTGGTCGAGTTGTTTCTTCAGTGTAGCACGCTCTTTATCTATGTGCATATTTAACTGTGAGGTGAATTTTTCTCATTCATTTAGCTCATTTTTGATGCCCTAGTGTAGTTCATGTAATACCAAAATGGGCAGTGTTGCCATGTTCATATTGACATGGTCCCAACCTTTTTCCTATTCCTTCACTTTGGTGGAGTCAAAATGTAGAGCTCCGACACATATCTGCATTATCCTCATCACAAATCTCGTTTCTATCAATCTTTTTTGATGGAGTCCTTGGCCTATCTGCACTGGTAGTCTGGATGTTTGTGCTAAAATCTTCAGCTATACAATAATATACTGCACACCTCTGATAAGCTTGACATAGCGATCTTGCACCCTATTTGAGGATTCCATTGTTATCTCTTGAGCCTTGTCTCCAATTTGATCCAACATACCTTCAGTGAGAACCATTGGTGTGATTTCTTTTGTTTTATCCACCTTATGCTTCTTTTTGCTCTTAATGGTAGCTTTTCCTTGGATCTTTATTTTCTTCGTGGAAATTTTCTCTGATTCTACCATTTTTGTCTCCTTAGTGATATCCTCACCTCCTTGAGGGTCCTCCTCATGGTTTTCTTCTTCATGTTGTTCTTCTTTGTCTTCCTCTTTCTCTGATTCCTACTCCTTGTCTTTTCCACTGGCTTCTCCATGTTATGAAGTGTCCAACTCTTCTTCTTTTGTCATGTTGTCTCTTGCTTCCTCCAACAGAGTCATCCATTCTGGTGGAAATGTATGTACTAATTCTATTATATCATCCTCTTTGACCATATATGGAAATGTGTACCATTTGTTCTTCCTGTCTCTGCGCACCTGTATGTACAATTTATGAAAATATGCCTTGAACATCGCCACCAAACTTTACTATTTGTGAAAACTCGGAGCAATGCATCAATGTTGGTTTACTAACATGTGTAGATCCATTTTATATAATATGAAAAATATTCTATTCTCTCGTGCTTGCGATGCTTGAGTGGTATGCCACAGCGAGGCATACCTCACAACCTCACATATACATGAAGGCACCAAAGGGAACTGTGTGTCCTTTGGATCTTTCCATGCTAACATAGAAATGCTCAAGATTAAGCAGTCATAATGGAAATATGTAGCTTTCTCCTAGACCTCATAGAAGTTGTCCAAGAATTCCTTTCATAAGTATCCAACCCATTTATAAAATTCATTTGCGCATTGCACAGATAAATACACCACCAATGCAGGAACTACATTTGCATGACACTTCCTCATAATATTTCTAGCCAAAATTTGTTTTGGCGAAGTGGACTTCTTGGTTACTAATCGATTTTATTTCATATCCCCTTTTTCCTTTGATCATCTTGTACTTCTTCTTCATATTGTCCGCCAAAGTGTTATCCTGATCCTTTCCCATGAACTCCTCCACAGCGTTCCTCCCTTGGTATGGTAATCTTATGATCCTCAACATCAACATTTGGTATATGGGTGTCTTATTCCCCATCCACGGGTGTCCATCATTTATTAATACCAAAAATTGTCACACACATGTTGTGTTTGTTGAACTTCTACCAAAGTGCGATACATTCAACATATTGAGTAGTCCTAGCTGCACCAACCCATTCACCCATCGTTGTGGTTCCAACCTCGTCAGTCTGCTCTCTATGTACTAAACTTGCTGCAAATACCTTTCTGGTTTGAAGTGAGTGTACTTCCTTCATCCATTGAAATCATAATCTATAAATTTGAGTTCTGGAATTTTCCCTAAAATCTCTCCTGAAAATGGCACAACTTCCGGCAATAGTGGTGTAATTTTTTCATACTTCACGTCTTTGTAATCCTTTACTGGTTTGGAACTTGGCTTCCTCAGTAGGATGTTTGAGGGTAGAGGTGACATGAACATTTTTCCACCTTCATCTGCCTATATTTCCTCCAATTATTCTTCACCAATATTGACCTTCTCATGTTGCTTCTAATGTTTCACAGGTTTGGTAGGCTTCCTGTCTAGCTTTCTCATGGTTCTTTCTTCCTTGGTGATTTTTATTGTTTATGTGGTGATGATTCTACTACTACAGGTGTTTCAACTACTGGTGCAGACATATCAACGACTTCAATGACTCTAGACAATCCCTTCTCATGAAAATTCTGCACAATATCCTCCCAAGATCGCTCAAATGACATACACATTGAAGTCTCCTGCAACTTCTCTGCACTATTAATCACTCGAGCTATTGATTAAGAAAAGTTCTTAATATCAGTGGGAGTTGACTATTTATAAAAATTCTGGCCTTTGAACCTCATCGTTAGATTTGATTTTGTCGAGATTTTGTTCATATTTCATCATTAAATGCATATCTATCCTTAAATTCTACTAATTTGGCATCTTAAATGCAAATTTACGTGTGTAGTTTCCCTTTTAATGGTCATATTTCTACTTTCCCTGTGAACTTTGGCATATTCCCTACTGTATCGAAGCACTTTCTTCATTGAAGCTCTCTCTGTAGCATAGTTTATAGTCCATTTCTAGTTTTCAACTGCATGTGACACTAAGACTTTCCTTCTTTCTTCTTTAGGGTGAAGTTGTAGGGTCAGGGTTGTCCCTGTACAACTTCAATATACTGCCATTTATTTTTCCCTAATTTAATTCTCCATTTAACTTCACTAACTGCGTTGTGCTTCCATCAATAATATACTTAATGACATATGGGCCTCACCAATGTGTTTTGAATTTCCTTGGAAATCTCACAAACTTATTTTCATAGAGGAGAAAAAGGTCTCCTGCCTGAAACTTATTTTGCTTAATGTCCCTGTCATGTCAAGCCTTTTCTATCACTTTTTGTACATGTTGATGAAATCCTGCTATAAACCTGTCTTCTTCCAGACTAAGTAACTATGACATCCTTTCTTCCATTATTTCAACGTCTACCATATTTGTAAAAGTTGCAATTCTTAGGCTAGGGCCAATGTATTCCAAGGGAATCACAACTTATTGCCCATAAACAAACCTAAAGGATGTCTGACCTGTCAACGTTTTGCATGTAGTCCTATAAGGCCATAATACTTCTAGAACCTAAGATCCCAGTCATCTATGTTTACATTACATACCTTGGTCAATGCATTCTCGAAAATGGTATTGAATACTTCCACAATTCCATTTTCCTAAGGATGATAAGGAGTGCTCTTGAGCGCACGAAGGCTCTGCAACCTAGGGTTTCTGAACAACCCCGCAACGGAGTAGTTTGAACATCTCTGACGCCGCCCTCTGTCCCCCCTCCTCACTGAAGCAGAAGACTGCCGACATAGTCAGATCGAAAATGGCATACCCTCACTAAGGGTCTTCAAAGCCCTCCCCGTCATTTGAAAAGGAGACCCCAGCAAAGAACACGACAAAGCCAATGGGTCCAGAAAATGTGGACTCGAATAATAGAGATACCCATATGCAAGAGACGACAAAAGCCTCTGCTAAACAATCAAACAAATGCAGTGAAGAACAAGAAGAAAAGCAAGGGCAACAAATACTGCCCAAAGTCACCTTAGTGACATGCAAACCCATAGCAGCTGAAAGACCCAAAATAGAACTTCCCAGCCATAGAATCAATGAACACATCTAGTTCATGAGGGACCATGTGCTCATTGGAAAATTTATTGGATTCTAGCCCACTGAAAAAGCTCTGCAAGGATGGACCTCTGCCAGATGGAAACCTAAGGTACACATCACCCTACAGCTAGGACCAAAAGGGTTCTTCACGGCAATATTCATCTGCATCAAAGATCGGAACAAGGTCATGGATGAAGGTCCCTACTTCTTCAACTCAGCTGGTTTGTACTTAAGGTCCTAGGTAGAGAGATTTAACCCTAACAAGGAGGATCTCAGTTGGGCACCAGTATGAATATGGATTTACTCGCTCCCATCGAAATACTGGGATGAAGAATTGCTAAGAGACATAGGAAAGGGGCTGGGGGAGATTATAAAAATCACTGAAGAAACGAAGCTGCAAAGATACACATCATATACTCATATTTGTGTCTTCATGCGCCTGGATCAAGCCCTCCCAGATTTGGTAAGTCCCTTCCATGATGACTATGAATGGATACAGCCTTTGGATTTTGAACATGTTCCCTTTCGTTGTCGTAAGTGTCATGCCCATGGGCATCTGTTCCGAGATTGTCCTCTAAATGCCAAGCCCTAAGCCACTGACCCCTCAGACAAATCAGCCCAGGATGGCTTCACCAAAGTTTTCCATCACAAGAGATCGCACAAAAGACCTACCACTAGGAAGAAGCCCCAGCAGAACGTAGCCTCCATTCCCTCTACAAGCAACAACTTTAAGATTCTTACCAAATCTTCTGAAGAAAATCCTCAGATCTCTCAGCCAAACCTTTCATTGATCATCTCGTCCTTATCCCATCCACCTTCTCGTTCCTCTCACAACCCCCTGACTCGAAAAGAGAATCCTAGAACTCCTGAGGTAGCCCACAAGGATCCGGATCGAAAACATAATGAGATGGATGTTGACGAACTCCCTAACCAACTTCTACCCCTAGCAGTTACCTATGCAGAAAGTAGTCAAACGCAACACATGGATAAAGAAACAGAAAGCATAGACTTATGAGGACTTGACATCTTCGAGCTTGAGCAAGCTTATAAAAAGAAAGACTACGACAAGGTTCAAGAACACCGGCTCAGTACACTAGAAGTCATTATCTCAAGGGCTTACCAACAACATCAATTGGGCATACAGCCAGGTAGTCAGTGGGATGGAAGCTTCCTTCCTAAAGACTCCAAGAAACACGTAAGAAAGACGGATCTTCAAAGAAATAGTGCAATAGGGAAAATCCTGGTAGACTCAGGCAGATATGCTAAGCTGGCTAAGTATTACAAATCCACCACCAATAGTGAAACATGAATCTCACCTCATGGAACATAAGAGGGCTCAACAGCCCCGGGAAACTTAGGATGATAAAAAACATGATAAAACAGGAGTAGCCCCAAATTTTCTTCTTGCAGGAAACGAAATACAATAGCAACACTCTGGGCAACATTCTTTCCAGAGCATGGCCGGGTTGTCACTCGGTAGTGGTGGATGCTTCGGGGGCGTTTGGAGGATTGGTTATTGCTTGGAACACACAAGCTATAACGTTTTCAAATTTTCATGCTTCCCATCACATCATTTAGGCTACTTTTCATATAATTGGCACCAAAGTTCATGTCCATCTTACAAATGTTTACTTCCCACAGGAGACAGGAAAAAAATTTGCTCTTCTAGATACAATACAAGCGCTTAACCTCAATAGAAACCATCCACTGTGAATCATTAGCGGAGACTTTAATATGATCACCAAATTGGAGGAAAAGCAGGGAGGACACGTTAAGCTGGACTTGGAAAATAGCCACTTCAAAGAATTCATCCAAAATAATCTGCTAATTGATCTGCAATTTTGCAATGGAATGCACACATGGAGCAATCGCAGGGCGGGAAAACATAAAATTGCTTCCAAACTAGACAGATATCTCATCTCTGACAACGCAGTGCATATGGGGGGTGACATCACGGCATCAATTCTTCCATTTGCAAGCTCTGACCATTGGCCTATTGCTATCCAATGGAAAAGACCAAGAAACTCGATCAGGCATCCATTCCGATTCAAAGCGTTTTGGCTCACACACCCCGCTTTCAAAGACTTCATCAATTCCACTTGGAACAATTTCCCTGCACCTGAAGGTTCAAAAATGTTCCAGTTTCAACAGAAACTCAAATTCCTGAAATCTCGAATCAAACAATGGAACCAAGAGATTTTGGCAACATATTCTAGGCTCAACAAGATCTTATCAAAGATATGAAAGATCTCCAGCAAAAAATTATTACAGAAGGATATAAGGAATGGATTTTGGAGCAAGAGAAGCACATTCACAATCAACTGGAGGAGAGAAGACAGTAGGAAAAAATCCTCTGGAAGCAAAAATCAAGGATTAGATGGCTAAAAGAAGGAGAAAGGAACAATAAATACTTCCATAGAACAACAATTCAGAGAAGAATGCACAATACCATCTCTTTTATTCAAAAGCCAGGAGGGGAAAGAGTGGAAAACCATGCAGAGATCGAACAAGAGTTCATCAATCACTTCCAGGAAGTCCATCAGGAACCCCAGATTGATAGACAGCCTACCATAGAAAGGATCACTCAAAACGTGCCGAAAATTGTCACAGAAGAACACAACCAACTCCTTCTGCGACCAGTCATGCCTTAGGAGGTGGATTTGGCCATGAAACAGCTCAAGGAGGGCAAAGCCCCTGGTTTGGATGGATTCACCACTACTTTCTTCCACACATTCTGGGACCTAATAAAAGAAGAAGTATGGCAAGTGGTGGAGGAGTCACGCTCCTTTCACTGGCTTTTGCCCTCCATAAACTCAACTTTCAACACCCTCATACCAAAAGAAGATAACATCAGTACTCCGGATAAATTTCGACCAATTGCACTTTGCAACGTCATTTACAAGGTGATATCTAAAGTCATTGCCAACAGGTTGAAGCCACTTCTGCCCTTGCTCATATCGCCTGAACAAGTTGGATACGTAAAAGAAAGACAAATTCTAGATGGCATAATCCTCACGCATGAAATCATACACTCCCTCAAGCATTCCAAATAGGCAGGTATGATTCTTAAGATTGACCTTTCCAAAGCCTTTGATAAGTTGAGCTGGTCTTATATTCAATAAATGTTAACTGCCTTTGGTTTCTCCCCAATGTGGATTCACTCGATTCTGAGTTTAATCTCAACTACATTCTTCTCCATACTCATCAATGGCATTCCCTCTTGTCCTTTCAATCCCTCTAGAGGCATTAGACAGGGGGACCCCCTCTCCCCTTTTCTGTTTGTTCTGATGGCAGAAGGTTTGGGTCGCCACATCAAGAAAGCCCTCATCTCCCAACGCCTCAAAGGATTATCCATTCACAATTCTCCAGCCATTACTCATCAATAGTTAGTTGATGATAACATGCTTTTTGGGTACCCCTCTGGTCAGGAAGCCTCCCTTTCCAAATCCCTTCTAAATGACTTCTCTGAAGCTTCAGGAATGAGTGTAAATACAGCCAAATCACAAATTTTCTTCTATCACACTCCCCCTGTCACTCAGTTCTCCATTGCTCGTATCCTGGGCTTCTCCATAGCCTCCCTTCCTTCCAAATACCTTGGAGCCCCCCTTATAGACTCTGCCATCAAGCACGCCTCCTGGCATATGCTCCTTGAAAAGCTTGAATCTCGCCTCTCCTTATGGACGCATAGAACCTTAAACATTTCCAGTAGATTAGTGCTCATCAAAGTTGTGCTTTAGGCAATGCCTCTCTACCTATTCTCAATCGTGGTAGCGCCTAAATGCATCCTCAAAAAAATCAAAGCTCTATAGTGCAATTTTCTCTGGGGCGCAACAGGAAAAAACTGCAAATGGGCCTTGGTAAATGGACCACTGCATGCAAGCCAAAAGAACAAGGGGGAATAGGTCTGTGAGACCCCAGCCAAAGCAACGCAATCATGGGCGCAAAAATATGGTGGCAATGGCTCTCTAATCCCACTAAGCCATGGGAAGCAATATGGACAGCGAAATATGCCAACCATAGACCATCGGAGGAGCTTATAAGATTCATTCTGAATGATAAAGGATCACTAATATGGAATACTGCTAAACAACACTATCTGTTGATCCAACAACACAGTTTTTGGGAAATAAAAAATGGCAGCACTGCTAGATTTTGGACGGATGCCTGGAACCAACTTCCAAAGCTTAGCGGCCTCCTTAGTCAGCCTCCTAGCCAAGAATGGGAAGAGTAGAAAAAGGTATCCATCCAGCAACAGTCGACTCTAGAGACAGAACAAGGATATAGACAATGGAAGTAGACTGACAGGCTGATCAAGAACGTAGATGACCAGACTAAGGAGGTCTTGGAAAGGGAGCTACTAAATCGACGCATCAGACCTTCAGAAGGCATTGATATACTAAGATGGGGATATACCCCCAGAGGCTCTTTCACCACCAAAGAGGCTTACAATGTTGTGAGCAAAGATATAATGCCTCTGGATCAGATCTGGAACAAAATATGGACATAGGGTACTCGGCCCAAAGTTTCTCTCTTCCTCTGGCTTGTTGGGCACAGGAAAATAATCACATGGGACAATCTTAGAAAAAGAAACTATCATGAGCCCTCTAGGTGTCCTAATTGTAATTCTCAAGAGGAAACGCTACAACATCTCCTAGACTCTTGCACTCTTTCCAATCAAATGTGGGAGAAATCTAGCTTTCGATGCCAAAAAGGATGCAGAGGATCTGAAGATATCATCAATTCCATTCGTCATTAGCCTCAACATCCATATAAAAGCAAGCTTCTTAACCACCTATGGAGTTTGATTCCTAGCCTCCTTCTCTGGACAATTTGGAAAGAACGGAATAAACACATTTTCAAAGACCAAAGCACTCCTTCAAAAATCCTCTGGAGCAACTTTTGCATCAATCTTAAAGAGACCTTAGCGCTCCAAACTTGGAACTCGGATGATTTCCCCTCCCATGCAAAAGAGAAATCCATATGGGAAAATGGAACATTCAACTCCCACAAAGTACTCACAATCTCAGACATCCAGAAGGCAATGAGAAAAGCAAGCACCCATGGACCCCCCCTCCAAAGCATACTTTCAAACTCAACTTTGACAGGGATTCAAAGGGAAACCCTGGGAAGGCTAGATTCGGAGGTATATTTAGAGATCATCAGGGCTTTCCCCTCCTAATATATTATGGAAACATTGGCTGGGACACCAACAACTCGGCTGAACTGGAGCGACTCTGGCAAGGGATCCTCCTATCTCAACGACATGGCTTTCAACCACTAGAAATCAAAGGTGAATCCTTATTACTCATCAACATGGTCAAACAACTTCTCAATGGGGCTCATGAACAGAAAATAGCCAACAGCTGGAGACTCGAAGACAGATTGAATGCAATTGAACAACTGCTTCACACCAATCGGTTCATCATCTGCAACCATGTTAAACGGGAAGGCAACAAGGTCGCTGATCTTCTAGCCAACCCGGGGGTGGAGAATGGACATACTCTAATTACTGGACCTCTGGACATAATCCAAAATCATGATCAAGAACAGGAATGCAAAATTTTGGTCCAACAGGATGCAGATACCCCGGATGCGGGTGTTTAAATAGCTATCAATTTGGATGGGACAGAGGTGGCGCGAGGAGGCACAACACCTACCCACCCAATACAGCATGATCATTTGGTTCATAAATGAAGGCTCTTGGAATTTTTGTTTACGCAGAGTTCATTTGCTTGCTATTAAATGGCTCTAATACTCCCTCCTTGTCTGGCACCCTGGTTTATGCGCCCGCATGCTCCGACTCGACTCAGACCTCAGCCCCATTCATTGCTATAGTTATGACGGATGTATCTCGAGGCCTGAAGGAGATTGATATTTTAAGGCTAAATTATGAGCTGGCGAGGGAGAAAATTCTGGCGATTCACTTGTAGAATTTTCTAATGTCTGGATGGAGCTCCGATTTTGGTATTACTTATGTGGGTCTCATCCTTGTTGTTGCTTCTGGTGGATTAAATGGGGAGGCGACTCTACATCCTAGCTCTAGTCTTACGATAGAGCTACCTTCGTCTTCCTTCTATTTTTTATACCGAGCACCAGGCCTGTGAACTGTCGTCTTCCTTATTTTCGTTGGCCTGGTCTTTGTTGTCTTCCTTTCCACTGGCTTGATCATTGTTGCTGCCCCACCTCACTCCTTACTGTTGCTTTGTTTGTCCTAATGCCTCGTCGTCGCCATCGAATGAGGTCTCGACGAGGTCAGCTTAGGCAGGTGCCTTCCAGCCCATCCACCAAGTCGCCCTCCCCTTCAAGAGACTTCTCTATTGGGCACTATCCTCGCACTCGAAGTGGAAGAGGGTGTCCCTCATATGGCTCTGTGCTCTTCACCTTCTACAGTGCTCTAAACCATACAAGAATCACTATGCATATTTCGGTGGTCTTTCATGAGGAAGCCCAAGAGGGAGAGCCTAGTTCTCATCAGGAGGGCCTAGGATCTGCTTCTGTTCCGACTTCAAGCATCCAGTTGGGGATTGGTAGAGAGTCTTTGCAGGCTCTTATGGCTCTAGTTAGCAGCGCTTCGAATGTGGTCATGACGCCGGCCGAACCTGGCCCATCCAACTCAATAACTGCTCCTAAAGGGGACTTGCATGATACAGGTTGGTGCCGGATTATTAAAGAACCTCTTGATGTTTAGCTTGTTTTTTATTGTCATGATAGCTCGACAGGCGGCCCATACTATTGTGCATGTTTTTGTTTAGATAGTGATATGGAATTTCACCTCTTTTTTTATTTTTGTAAACTCAGTGAACGGTTCAAGACTGAGCTCCCTAAAATGGGGCAGTCTCATTCCATGTTTATCTTGACACCTTTGCCTCTCTTCAAGGCTTGGTATCTGACTTCAGTCTCACTATAATTTTATTACCTTTATGTTAATAGATTAATATTATTCAGAAAAAAAAGGAGTTCTCTTTTCGTGGTAAAATTTAAATTCCTTGGTTAATGCTTCAATGGTCTTATTCAAGAAATGGTACCCTTGGTCACTTATCAATATATTTGGACACCCAAATCTAAAAAGTATGTATTCAAAGATCAACTTCTTGTCGTTTCTACCTTATAATCCTTCACTAGCTGTGCTTCGATCCTCGTTTTAAAATAATAAGTCACAGTGATTATATACCTCGCACCAGTCCTTTTTCCTAATGGATTGATAGGTCCAAAATAATCAATAGCCCATTTATCAAAATCCTGCAATTTTACTTGTGGTACTAGTGGCATTTCATCTCTTCTTGAAGGTTTTCCTGTTCTTTCGCAAACATCGCAAGCTTGATAGTACTCCTCTTCATCTTTCTGTAGTGTAGGCCACCATAATCTTGTTCTTTAAATTTTATACGTAGTAGGTTTCCCTGCATCATGTCCAACAACTACGCCACTTTGAGCTTTAGTTAAAATTATTTGTCTTTCATGCTCATGAACATACCTGCGCAGTATTTTGTCTAGTCCCATCTTATACAGATTCTCTATTATTAGTGAAAAATATGTTGCCTTAACCACAAATTATTTCTTGTGCTGCATAGTGTATTCTAAAGAAGCCATCCTTTTGGTTAGGAGCTAAATAATATCAACGAAGTGATCTCCCCCTATTCTGATAAAAAACAATAGCACATCAAGAAGATTATCCTCTATATTCATTGGTTCTTCTCCTATTTCCAACCTTGACAAATGATGAGGTCAAACATTTAGTCTTCATTGCTTAACAATAACTTCAAATTCATATTCTTGAAATATTAATAGCCATCTACAAATTTTCCCTCCTAAAACAGACTTATTGACCAAATACTTTAGTGTATATTGATCTGTAAACATCTTGAGATGTCATCCCAACAAATAATGTCTAAACTTCTGTAAAGCATATACCATAGCGAGTCCTTGCCTTTCTGTATTTGTATAGTTCTTATCTAATGTAGATAGTTTCCTACTTTAAAAAGCTATAGGGTGACCAATTTCTCCTTCACCGGGTTGTGCCAATACCACTACTCAAGCTATGCATGAAGCAACCACATGAACATGAAATTCCTTACTCCAATCTTGGAATTCCAGTATAGGAGCAGTTACCATGTTTTATTTTAGTGCGCCAAGGCTCTTTCCACATTCTTCATTCCATAGCAATGTTACAGCTTTCTTCAACATTTTTTCCATATGCATAGTGATATGTGCATATCCTTTGATGAATTTTATGCAATATATTGTATGTCCCAGTGTGGTGCGAAGCTATCTCACTGTCCTTGGTGGAGGTAAATTCACAATAATAGCAATATTCATAGGATCCACCATCAATCCTTGCTTGAAAACAATATGTCCTAGCAATATACCAAAAGGTAGACATAATATGAACTTTTTGATATTTAGAGAAATCTGGAACTACTTTCATGTGTCGAGCATCGATGTTAAGATCGCAACATGTCCTTTAAATAACCCAAGTACTATCCAATCATCAAAGCATACTTCTAAAAACTTGTGAATATATTCTTTGAAAGATGCAACCACCACTCAAAGTATGGCACGGGCATTCTTCAGTCCTAGAGGCATCACTGTGTAGTGATATGACCCACATTCTATAACGAAGGTGGTCTTATGTCGATCCTCTGGTGCAATTCTAATATGATGGTATCTTGAAAATCCATTTGTAAATGAATAGGCTTCCTAACCTCCTACATTATTCAATACTTCATCAGTGAAAGGAGTAGAAAATCGGTCATGTAAACATGCATCATTAAACTTCCTTAAGTCAACACAAATCTTGATTTCTCCTTGTGTTTTCTTTTCCTGTACCACCATAGGATTTACCCACTCTGATTCTTCCATAGGTTCAATGATTTCAACTGCTATCATTTTGTCAAGTTCTCTCTTCACTTTCTCTTTGTACTTTGGACTCAGTCTATAAGGCCTTTAGAGGAATCGTCATAACTCCTAAATCTCCTACTATTCCCTTCATATCTAAAAACGTAGTGGGAAATAACTCTTGGTATTCATGCAGAAGATATCTCACTTTGCTAATTATTTCTTCATCCCAATAATCTCTTGTCATTGCAAACTTCGGCTCCTCTTCTGATCATGTATTCACCTTCTTTGTCTTCAATGGCTTTGTTATATCATGCATTTCCAATGAAAGTCCATTCACTTTGTGGTAGCCTTCAGATTCTGTTATGTCAATATTGAAAGGGTCCTCATCTTCTACTACAATGATGTTGTAGCATTCTAGTACATTCTGTAGTTGTGCAACCCAATTACGCTGCCAAGTGAGTGGAATTTCATTCTCTAAAATATTCTTTTTAACTATCTAAAGGGATCAATCTATATATGGACAATCATCTTCAAATCTAAATGCCATAATAAACCCATCAACCATCTCTTACCATTTTTCATTACTATGTCGAATTTTTGTTTCTAGGTACCAGTTTTGGGGAATTTTCTCTAATTTATGGATGAACCCATGCACCCATTCTTTGCACTCGTGGAATCTCCTTCCATGTTGTCATTCAAAGCTGAATGTCCTCTCTACGATTAACTTGACCATCATATTTATCTACCAACTCTATTTCTACCTGACCAAATCTTATCCATATCAACCTTTGACATTCTTTCCAAGTTCCTATATTCTTCTTATGTGTACCCCACCCTCGGGCAGGAGTATCTCTTAGTGCTATATCTAGAGCTAATAATATTTGGCACTCTAGTACATATTCTTAACATTCTTCAAGAAAAGTATTTATATCATCCAAACCATCATAAAAAGGTAACTCACATACCTCAACTATCATATAGTGAACTTCTTTAGTAACTCTTTCACATCACCTCATAGATACTTCATGTAACCTATTTCACCAATTTTCCAATTCTTCTTCTGAATCTGAAGCACAAAAATTGTCATGATTCCAACTCAAATTTTTTTCAGTAGGGTTAACATAGTCTTGTTCTTTTTCTATCATATGATAGATGTTATCTATATCCGCTCCACTTTACTCCTCTTTAACTGGTTCATTATACCTTACTCCTTTTTATGGATCCAAGGGAATGATGACTCTCATAATGTTTCTTTCAAATATCACTTGCCTCATTTTTAATTTTATTATATCCATGTTGGAAAATGCCCAATGTAGTCCAAGTAATGCACGATAGTGGTTGTTGTCATCCATAATTTCTATCACTTCAAAATTAGTAGTAGTGCGCACCCCTTCAGTGTCCACTCTAATGCCCGATAATCTTCCTAGAGGAACAACCTTTTGTTGATTCACCATTCTTAGCTGAATAGGTGACCATTGCAAATTCCATTTAACCATTAACTACCATGTTTTACTTGTCATGACATTAGTTTCAAATCCCATATCTAAAATTACATTTACTTTCCGGTTATCTTTTGTATATGTAAATTGTTAATTTTGTGCATCTCACTTTGTGGTACTTCTTTAGATGCATACAACTTTATCAATTCCTGAAGTACTTCTATAGCTCTTTGATCTCGAAATAATTTCATACAAGTTTGAAGAAAATATTTTAAAGTATCTACCTTCTATGCTACATTTTGTTCTGGTATTTTTAGAGCTTGTCTTTGTATGATACACCACATCTATTCTTCTGATTCCACTCTATGCTAGATGTCAAAGATTCTGCATCCATAAAGCTTCACTTCACTTCCATAAACACTTATCTTTCCTTTTAAACATCAAACATAGGGGCTTTTTCAGTAGTCTTTCTAACCCATGTTGCTTCAACTTCTTTCTTCCCATCTTCTTTATCATTTCTAGTCACAACTCCACTCCTTGTTACAATATTAATGTGAGGTTCATCAGTCCTTGGTTCCGCATTCATCATCTAAATGTTCTGTGTCAGCGGTTGATTTTTCTTTTCTAGCATTTTTTCCATAAGTATCAGACACTCAATTACATGATCAAATGATTTGCAATACTTACATGTTGTAGTAGGATTTTGATAATCTCTTGCAAAGTGACCTGCCTGGTTGCAATTATAGCAGATAATATGTCCTCGTCCTCAGCTAGCTCCACCACTTCAACCTGCACCTCAACCTTAGCCTTCATAAACACCCTGACCACTATGTTTTCCATTTCCTTCATGTCCTTTTTTTTTATCTTGCATTTTATATTCGTTGGCACTTCACTCCATCATTAGTTCATAAGCTCGACAATTGTTTTCATCATGCCCTACTGATTTCCAGAACTTGTAGTATAGGTTCTATTGTGCTATTCAAACCCGCCCCCCCCCCATTTGTTAATAGTATTAGTCAATATTACATTAATGAATGGGGACCCTTTAAAAATCTTTCCAAAAATAAGTTTAGCATTTATGTATTTTCTTTATTAATTTTGGAATAAAACAAGATATCAATCAAACCCCTTTTCAAAAGAACTAGTAAACGCTTGCCTTTCCCGCATATCGCATGATTAAGCATGATTGAAAGACTTTCTAACCCACCAAATCTAGCAAAAAGAAATGAAAGAGAAGGACTTCGCGCTAAAATTCTTTGAAACTACTAAGTTTATTCTATAAACTAGGTCCTTAAGTATTTCTCATCAAAACTAAGTCTCACATCGCATATTGCTATTCGTAGAAGGCACACACTAATAAGTTACCTCTAAAAGCAAGCGAAATGCGAAATTGCGACCACATAATTTCCCTTAAAGCATCGCATTTTGAGCATTTAAAAGAACACCGGAAAGTTACCACCCATCGAAATTGAGAAATGTGATCAAGACCCAGACCCACTCCCTACATACGTTACCAACAAATGTTTAGGTCTGCCGCTTAGTAAAAAGGTATTTACATAGAAAACCTAACAAATGAGCTATGTCTTAGAAATAATATATGGGTGGATCGCATCTCACAGAAAAATAAGAGACGATAAGAAAATAAAAAAGGCATAATGCAATAATGTGATATGTGATATTGCTTCACAAATCACAAAATCAACATTATCGCAATTCAAAGGCCCACCACCCTCGAATATTTCTTCCCAACTTACAATGAAAAAATTTATGAGCATTAAAGCTAAGAGATAATGAACATTAGTAAGCATTTAGTGAAAGTTAACAACATTTATGTGTGAAAATCCATTTAATGTGATATGATATCTTCTTACATGTGTTCAAATAAAACTCCTTTTATCACCTTTACAAGCTATCTGTATCATTCCATTTCACATTCATTATTATTTCTATATGTCCAATAGCTGCTCTTTTTCTCCACTTTCAGGAATAATCCACAGAACAAGTCTTTGGGAGCGATGGTGAAGAAAGGCAAGGCAGTCGCGTCTGAGAAATCAAAAATGTCTCCCCTATTTTCGGATACTACATGCAGCAGAGATAGAGGAACCTCTACATGGGAAACCATGTATAATATCTTATAAGAAGAGGAACCAAGACTTATGGAAACAAAGATCACAATTGACGATCGTGATTCCTCAGATGCCTCCATTTTTGAGATGGCATGCTAATTGTTGCATCGCATCGCTGCACACCCAAAGATAATCCCTTATACAGATATGGTTAAATGGGTTATTGATGAGGCCGATATCATAGACAAAGAATTTAGGACTAGAAGCCAATAGGTTATGGGATCTTTTTCATTGGCCAACCTATGACTTATGTACCACCTACCAGAGCCACAAGTCATCTACAACAAATAGTTCATTGAGAAGTTTTCCAAAGAGAATGAGGACCCAACAAACTACACTCGGACCTAGTCAAATAATGAGGGAAAAATCAAGAAGGACAAAAAACGGTATGTACTCTACCACGTCTATTTCTCCCCCTCATGGTTTTGCAGCGACGATATTATGTAGGATGTTTAGCAAGCCCAATAGCACCAAATTTTCCCATGTGTGGCTGCCATTAATAGATGCAGCTGTAAACTCAACTATAATGAATTGGGCCCAAATTTTTTCTGATAATTTAGCAAAGGAAATAATCGATTATAGGAGTAAAAGGAGTGTCTCAACAAGGGTTTACCCTCCATTTTTTATGAGTAACTATGCAATGGGTGCAATTTGTTTTGGTTTAAAATTTCCTGTAATGGGATGGAAGTGGATTGTCCAAGATCCGCTTCCCATTAATATACCATAAATAGTTGTGGGAATCTCAGTTTCAACCACATTTTTACAAAAAATTTCATGGAGTCATGCTCCCAATCCACAAACAGATTTACAATCGAGATGCCCCCAAGTTTTCCAAGGAAGCCGAGGTAGATATCCTCCCAGTGGCCAGATGGTTTGGAGAGGAAACATTCACGTATTTCAGGGTATTTGGCAGCATTACCCCACCACATGTCATCCCATACTATGCTATAAACAAATTGATGGCTAGAGAGATAGCCTATCAAATAGCTAATGAGGGTGGGCTCAGCAAAGCATTGAGGGAAACAAAAAAGGACATTTGGCCTACATTCCCTTTGTAGTGTGGAAATTTTCACTACACAGTTTGGGGCATGCATTTAAAGAAGCAGAGATCAAGTTATCTCTACAATTACCTAAATTTCCAGGTAGGCAGTATGACCCATTTGGCATTGCCAAGGACTTCACTACCATGGTAAAAGTGAACGTATTCAGTCATGAGGAAGATCCATTTGATGACATCTTCCTATAGAAAGAGACATTCACAGAGGTAAAGCACATGTCATCACTATTTTTGACCAAGAAGAGCTTAAGGCCTTTCATCAATACAGAGAAAGGATATTGTTAAAGGTCCCATTGGACCAATTACAGATTGAACCAATAAGGCAGTCGACTCCCAGCGTAAGCCTAGAAGGAAGTTCCAGGAGAAACTCTAGAGATGACTCCCAAGCATAATCCCAAGAGAAATCTACCAGGGATTTAGAGCATTCAAAACAACAATTACAGAATGGGAGAAGAAAAAGTAAGGAGTCAGAAAGAGATACAACCCAGTCTACAGAAAAGACAGTTGAGCAATCTTCAGCAAAAAAAAAAGGCTAAAATTCATTCCACCTCCACCTAGCCAATAAAATCCTTGGTGATTGATTTAGATGAAGAATGGGAGCACTTTAATAAAAAGCTCCATGCAGAGAAATAAACACCAAAGCTACAAAATCCACAACACAAAACAACTCAAGAAATTACAGTAGAGAAAACTGTAAATACTCAAGAGTTAGAGCACATCCCTATCACTCATACCTCTGAAATTGTACTGAGGATTAAGGAGATTCCTCCTTTAGATGTATTCGACATTCCTTCCCACAAAGCCATTCTTAAAATACAAAGGAAGAAAAGGAAGTTGGATGCTACAGCTGCTACTACTCCTGATAATGAACCAATCGATATTGTCTGGAAAGACTCACCCATCGACCCATCCTCCAACCTTACTAGACTATCACAGTTTGTAGGAGCCTATGCTACAATGACTATTGATAAAGAAACAAAGGTGAAAATGTTACTAAAGGAAAGGAAAAATAAAATCTTGTTGTTAGAACAACACCTATAGCAAGAAAAATCTAACCAGCAAGAAGAATTGCAGTTAGCTAAGCTGCAGCAAGAATTCAAGAAGATGCAAATAAAACATCAAACCAGCTTAGCAGAGAAGGAAGCGCAAATACAAGGAATAATTGATATTCATAAAGATGATCCAAAAACTGATCAGTTTACTACTGAAGTGTTGAGCCGTAACTCTGAGTTGATGCACCAAAAGGAACTATTATGCTAGAAGATCTCGCAATGGAATTCCTATTGCGAGACAAGTGACAAATTGACGAGTCAAGTCATTGAGATGAGAGTCGAATATGATGAAATCTTCAAGAGAGTTTCCAACTTCATTACCTAGTAGAATTCAGAAGATGGGAGAAAGGTCGACTTGCCTAAACTGGAGGAATCACACAAGGAATTTTTTTTATTTTTTTTTCAGACTGGGATGCTAGTCTTAGATAGGCAGAAAAGGCAATAGTAGATGTAGCAGCAATACAAAATAGTGTTATTGAGAACATTAATGAAGATTTACATAGCAACACCTAGTAGCAGAATCCATTCCAGGTTTTCTTCCAAATTTCAAACAACTCGACCAACAGTGGAGGTAGGCAACAGAGGAAAAAAGAGAAGCAATTAGGCAAACGACCAGGTTAAACTAGGAAGCATATTGGGGACATTTAGTGAAACCTCATAGCCAGTGGATGACCCTATGATGCCTAACCACTTCTATGGATAAAATGGTGCTAGCACTGACCAACGTCGTTTTCACTGGGTAGTTGAAATCTGAAATCAGCTGACCATCACAGCTTAAGCTCATGACGGACATCCACGATCTTAAGGATCAAACACAAAGGAGTTAGTAACCATGTTCATTTCTATTTTTGTTTTATTTTTCATAATTTGAGGAAGGTCATTTAAACCTCCTCAAATATTTTTGTAATAGTCTATTTTTAGTTTGATAGTTTAGTATTTAAACCCCTCTCATACACTTAGAGAGGGGTCCAGAAATTTTATCGGAAACAATCTTCAAAACATGCACTTTTGTCCCTTTAAGGAAATTATGGTGAAACAAATGGAATAGGATTTATTTTTATCTTATCTGGCATCTTCTACTGAAAGTTCACTTTTGTACTCTTAAATGGTGTTGGATTGATTGGAAGTAGATCAATATTGTTGAATCACATGAGCAAGACTTATTACAAATGGTACTTTTATCTCATAATTTTGTTTTACTTATGTATTAAGAAATAACCTCTCTTTAGGTTGTTTATGTATGAAAGTTTGAATCTTGGTTATCATTTATTGCACTTTTGTATGATGATGGCCTAAATTTTATGTTGAATTACATGAACAATTTCTTATGCAATATATCTTTCAAAATAGTTTTGGTTAAATATTTATCTGAAATGTTTATTGTTAAAATGATTTCATTTCTTATTGCAATTGAATAATCTTTATTAGCAATTTCTTTCATACATTATTGTAGATCGCATACTTCAAATTTATTCTCGGGTATAGTCATAGCTAGATAGTGTTCAAATTAGGATATATGCATGTCATTATTAATTTAGATTAGATTAATTTTAGCTTAAACATTAATCCAAATATCACATATCACCCCATCAACACTGTCATAAATTAGATTGGGAAATTGGTCCCATTATCCCCAGTCGAAGCCACCACACCAAATGGGAAAGGAACTACCAACCAAAGGCTGGACCGGGTGGTTTTCCCCCATGTTGTAAGCAGTGATTTTCGAGGCCTAATAGGTTCCTGGGGGTCTACACATATTTTTGTAACAAATAACAATCTTCTTCTTGAAGTTTGTCTCTAGTTTTACATATCTCATACCATAAGCCAGATCCAAGATTTAAAGGATTCAGTGCTCCACTAGCCATGTAGTTTCTAGAGAGAGGGAATTGTTCTTTATAATGGCCTTTCTCTTTACATTTTGTACACCACAATTCTTATCTAACTTCCTTACTTTTATTCACATCTTGTATCTACAAAGTTAAATTTTCCAGCTGATTCTGGATCTACTTCATACCTGCATTGGTATCCCTTGTAGGTGAAGCTTCTAATTTCATTGCAAGTTCTAAAGCTTCGACTTGAGTTTCTATATTTTGTTGTGACATAGGAAATATTATATGTGGAAGCAGCACATCTATAAACCATTCTTTATGTTGTTTCAAAGTTATTTCGAAGCCCACCTGATCTAATAATATACTAAATCTTTGATTAAATTCCAAAACAGACTCAGTAGGCTTCTGTTTAGTTTCTTTTAATTCTGTGATGCACTGCGACTCAAACTTCAACTTCTTAAATTACTTTCCATTGTTTTTTTAATGTCTACAAATGATCTGATATGATTTCTTGAATAATTCATGTGCCACATCAATTCCTTATCTCATAATGTCGTGACAAGCTACGCTTTATTCATATTTTTGTCATTGGCCTGCTTCGTTGTCCATACTGGTTCATATAAGAACCAAAACTATTATGGATCCTCTGATCCATTCCCTTCAAAGATAGGTAGCTTAATATCATTAACCATACTTCTTATCGAAGGGGGAGGGGGATGGGGGTTGGGGGGGGGGGGGGGCTTTAGGGATGGGGAATCCCAAAATCACCCTCATTACTACTTGATTCTGGCTTTGGTGAACTTCCAGGCTAGAAGGGCGAATACTGTGGAGTTACTTTAGGGTTTTCAAGCTGGTTTTATTCACTCTCAGACTCACTTAAAAGTGGGCTATAGTTAGTTTCTATAAAATTATTTGCATATTGGCCATGGGATCTCTTCCTAGTGTCCGTTATATATCATTTTCCACTTCACATTGTTCCATTTTATTCTATGGATATTCTCCCAAACATAAATAACTAATATTCTGACTGCATTCATAAAATTCCCTTTTCACATAAAATCATCTTAATCCAAAGTCTTAGAGATCTCAGGAATTGACCTCATAGTCCTTTGAAGAATTTATGTTCTGCTTTGTTATAGGACACAATCGCATCTACCGCAAACTCAGTAATGAATTGTCCCATGATTATATCAGTCCAGATGTCAACACCTCTTGAGATTCCATTGTTGATGTTCTTCAGTCATTGTATCAATTCAGGAGTCCATTCCTTATGTTCCTCTCCTTTAAAATAATTATTTCTCTCGGTTAACCTTGATATCCAGTCGTATAGCTCAACATGAAATAAAACAAAGGAGATTTTGTATTGATCTTGAAAAATATACTTCTCCAACCACCTTTCAATTAACAAATGAGGGCTTCTATTTTCTTGTTCTTCAAATTCATGTTCCTTCGGTTCTACCCAATATTGAATTTCTTTCTTCAATGGATTCCACATAAACATATCACTCAAAAAGATCTTGTTCCTGATGATAGAACAATTTTTTAGCTTAGGTTGGGTGTTACACAGTATTTTATCACACCTCCTGCACTTCCTTGTGATATACCCTGAAGTGCCCCAAACATGACCATCATGCATTGTACTCATTTATATATGTAGCTTAGATCCTCCCTCAAACATTCATTATAAAATGCCTTGAGCTTTCCCTAAAGAAAATAGCTCTAAAACCATAATTTGAGGATCATTGCTCTTATGAGGCCAAAAGTAGTGATGAACACCTATTGCTCTGTAATTAACCCATGATGGCATGACTCTATTTACCTATATACCTATGATGATCCCAAAAGGGAAACTTTCACAAAGAGGACGAGAAGCTTCGTGATCTAAAAGCTTCCAAAGCGGTGAGATGGAGGTTGTTTGGCTTAGATGAGGTAGAATTCTCCCAGGTTGGCCTCTTGATCTTATCCCTATGAGCATCCTCCTTGAGCTAAGGGCCTAATCCTATCTTTGGAGAGGTACTAACTCCCTTTCCTAGCCTATATATTCATCCTCTCCCACTCCAAAATGGTTGGTCTATGCCTATTTGCACCCTTATGCTAAGATTGTGCATATATGCTATTCATTTGGTTAAGGAGTGCTTGGAGAGCTTAGATTGGACTTGGATATTCATTCAAGGAGAGCCTATCAACATTAGCACTTGGTTATGTGCTTCCAATTATTTTCTGTTAATATACAACTGTTGGTTCATTTTCCCTAAATGTGTATGCTCATGTATCATTTATCTTAACATTCCTTGATCAGTTACGTAGGTTTCTTTTGAATATGCTATTTGTATTTGCATGCCTTGTTGTGTCTTGATATCTTGTGTAGGTGAATAAATGCTAAGAGAAACAAGAATGAGCCTGTGGCATGAGTGATTCAAGGTCTTAAATAAAGGAGATCGAGATAGCATTGAAATGAGGTAGGCCATCTTCTTCGTCTCTCTTTTCAATTGAAACTTAGGGAAGTGTCTAGTAGATTCTCACTTCTGTTGCTAGACCTACTCATTAGGCTAGAGGGATCATTGTTGTCCACAGATAGGATTTACCTACACAACGAAATGGTGACTCCGTCGGGGATCCTATAATCCTTTCCATCCTTCCTTCACCTTATTTTTGTGATGAGTTTGACCAACCGTCCAATCCCAAACTTGTTTGCTTGTCTCTAACTATTTTCACTTTCTGGTAATTGCTTGAAGGTTCTTGATTTGTGCTGCTCTTGACCATCATGAATTTGGCCCTTGCAATCACAATGACATCACGGAAATATTGATTACAGTAGTGATGATCTTTGCTTTTGTTTTAACATGTTTGATGATAAGAGAGCTTAAAGAAAATTAGGGGTTGTCTTCTTGTTTTCAGTTTTTTCCTTCCGTTAATGGCTTACTAGTGTGACTTTAGAGTCCTTGTATTGCTTGACATGTTTCTATAATTACAATTGCCTCTTAATTTGGTTTAAGTATGTTTGGAGCTTGATTTACCTTTTAGGTTTTCAGGTCTTCTAGGTCATCCTTCATTCACTCATTGGTCTTATCTGCAGAGATCAATTGCCCTTGTTCAAAGAGTCTTTTTATGTTTGGACATATTTTGCAAATCACTTTTGGTTCTCGGGTATTAATTTGTTTTCATTAGTGTTGAATTGAATAGATTCTTTGAAAATCCCATTAGTTCCCTTTGGCAACCAATATATTACAAAATTGTTTTTTTTTTTTTCGATTGAACTGAAATGAAATATTTTCTTTGAGTTTTGTGTTTCGAAAAGAGAAAGTGAAATTGTTTATCTTTTAAGTATTTTTCGAAGCATTTGTTGCCTTCAAAATCATTAATGTGAAAGATATTTTCATGATTATTGAAGTTTTTTTCATTCTCTTTTGATTTTTTCACTAGATTACATTGATTGCATTAAAGTGAAAAAGAAAACATCATTATATCTTAAGGTAGTTCTCTTTAAGGTTTTGTTTTGGCATTGCATTTTCTTATGATATGAAAGATTAGATTTCATGTTTGGCATTTATCATTTGAAAATTATAATTGGTGCATTGTTTCTTGTTTGATGCATGATTTCGGTGTTTCTCTTCCTTACATAGGTAGCTTTCATAGAATGAAAGGATTTAAATTTCATCATTTAGTTGTACTTTATGAACATGTGACATCGCTAAGGCCTTGAAATCAAAACATAATTTCAAGATCAACTTTAAAATCTATCAATTAATCTAAGTAACATTTTAAAGATCAACGTTCATACTTAGTGGTCTAGGCTAGAGACGTGTTCTGATGTCTATAAAACTTAGTAGTTGTCGTTCACTCTTGCATTAGACAGTGCTAGCATGGACTTGTGCTCCCCATACTATTGAGTATATAAAGGGAGACCCTCATAGGTTGCAAACCTTTATCCATAGGAAGTTGAGTCTGCAACCTTGTAAATGTGATACACCAAACATAGCATTTGGGCAGATTGCATGCACATACATCAAGTCCTTGGTAAATTTATTTATTGAGGTATATATTTTATTTCACAATTACTAGGCACTCCTTTTGCCTAGAGTTACTTGAGTGGTCATTTTGATCTGTTTTGACTCCTTAAATTTGAAAAGATCATCGAGAACTTGTCCTTTCAAGCTCGCTAAAACATTGAAAGCAGCTAGAGTCACCTTTTCATCCTTTTATCAACTCTTAAAATATGAAAAGGAAATTTTTTGTTTCAAGTTGTAAAAATAATTGCATATGATAAACATGTTGAACCAAGCAGTTTCTTCTTGGACCAATATTGAGTAATTCCCTATTAATGTCAAGATTTTTAATAATCCCTCAACGAACCTCCTTTCCTTTTCTGATATTGAGATAAAGTCATCGTGGCTGAACCATTGAGTTCATATCACAGTTCCCCTTCATTGTCTGATACTAAAGGATCCTCCCAAGGAGTTCATCCGGACCTTCCTTAGTCACTTGAAGATCAAGGTTTTGAACTTGGGATTATTCCAAGTAGCCAACCCCTATCTTCTCTTCCACTTCCATCGCATTCATGGTCACCTCAAGAATCTGATCCTGAGATCCTAGATAATCCTATATAAACCCCTGAGAGTCTACAAAGGCCTATTATTCATTCGCTGAATCTATTATTTGATTCTGTTGTGATATCTCCACAACCTCATTACAGTCCTTACCATCAGCCTGGTATTCCTTTAGAGTTATATCCTCGCACATTTAGGATTCATCATCACCATTTGTTTCCATATATGGATTTAGAGGGTGAAATCCCAACCTTTTCTCTGGGTCATTAAGAAGTTTCATAATGAACAAGGGTATGAATTTCCTCAAGAAGGTTTTCCTTTCACAGGAAGAGTCCCATCTCACACACTTCCTAAGACCAGTGGACCCATGCTTCCACCTGGTTATACAACCTTAGCCCAATTAATTTTAGTAACTCCTAGTGCTTCATCTTTGTATCATAATCCCATTTTGTCTTCCAATGCCATTCCTACTTCTAGTCTATTCATTCCAAACGCGACCTCTCAAACTTCATTACAAACTATTGTTACGTCAGTTCCTCTTCAACCTACTATTCCATCAAAACCTATGTCATAATTTCAACTGACCCTTCTAGTACAATGGAATGTTTCAGGTCAGGTTTTAGTTAGTCCTTCCACCCCTTCATTAAGTGGACAATATGTACCATTTACTAGGGGGGAAAATCTGAATATTCCTCTTGTGTCAGGCGACCAATGTGAGTGGATTACAAAATCACATGGTTGGAGTTAATCAACCTTATTCTAGTACTATTCCTAACCCTATTGGTCCATTCAGGTGAGGGAACATCCATTATTGATAGCCTTATATGGCTCAGATTCAACTCCAACTGGATTATGTCTCGTATGGTTCAGAAGCCTTGTTCAATCTGTCTTACATTCCGCAAGCAGGAGCTTATGTCTAGCCTGGTCAATTCATTATTCCTAGTGGATATGGTCAGATTCAATTTAGAAATTACCAATACCCATAGGGTATATCCCAAGGAACTATCCAACAACCCTTCCAGCAACAAGGGAAACCCTCCCAACAACAAGGGAAACCATTGCAGCAGCAAGGGAAACCCTTGCAACAGTAAGGGAAAATGTTGTAACAACAAAGGCAACTATTAAAACAACAGGGGAAACCCTTGCAGCAGTTTCAGTAGCCTTTATAGTAGCATACTCAGTTTTTTCAGTATCCTACCCAACCTTTGTCCTCGCAAGGCCAACCTTTGCATTAGTAGGGTCAGCCTTTACAACAACAAGTTTCATAGTCATATTGATAAGGTCAGTCCTAGCAAGCACAAGGTCAACCCCTATAGCAGCAGTGCCAATCTCTTTAGGTTCAGGGTCAACAGGTTCAACAACCTTACAATCCATATGTTGCATATAATGATTATTAATGGCTTACGATAGGTCAATATCAAACCTACTTTGGAAAACATCCTCCTTATGGTCAAGGTAACCATTAATTGGGGGGAAATCAAATCCTGTATGGAAAAAATCCTCTACTGTGGGGGAAAATCCTTACCAGCAAGGTTGGAACCCATAGTTTAGGTCTCCTCAAAGGCCCTACATGCCATTCAATCCACAATTCCCCTTCTTGGCTATGTTGTAATTGTCTGATGTCTTGAGGCTCACAAATGATCCTACTCTTCATTCGCCTTACTAACCTCTAGTTCCAATGCAAATTCCAAGCAATTACCCAAAATTCGAAGGAAAGTTTAAAGAGGACCCACAAGCCCATGTGATGACATATCACTTATGGTTCTCTTCAAATTCATATCTTGGTGATTCTATTCATCTTTGCCTCTTTCAGAGAACCTTAACAAGTGTTTCCACAAAATGGTATATCAAGTTGCCTCAAGTTACCTATGTTGACTTTAAGTCTCTAGCTATGGCCTTCCTCACCCACTTCCAATGTCAGTTTGGTATGAAACTGGCACTCATTTTCTAACATCCCTTAAGTAAGATACCACGACTGACATTTCTGATCATATCCATGAATGGAGACGTCAGTGTCGCCTCATCAAATTTGATATTTTTGATGAGTTGTTAACTGAATGGTTCACAAAATCATTCGTTAACAATATTTCTAAGGATATAGCTATGGGTTGATGTGTTACTGAAGAGAAAGCTATTGCCCTTTCTCAGTATCTAGACTTAGTCTATTCACAATCTAGCACGTTATATGAGATGTTGCTTGATGCTCCAAGACCATCTTCATATCGGGTAGCCTCAAAGTCTCCCAATGTACCACTTGTTGATGGTGTAATTGGTTCCATGTCTTAGACTTCCACGCAGGCTTCCTCAAAGAAAAAATATGTTTTAGACACCGGTTCCAATAATCCTTCAAAAAATTCATCAAATCCTGTTAAAATCTCTGAGGTACATGTTGTTCAGTCTACTGCAACAAATAAGGCATCAAAAGGTAAGAAAAATGGGGAAGGTAAAGCGAAAACTGATACCCCAAAATGGGATCCACCTAAATCATCTATTGATGATGCTTCTAAGTGAAAGTCAAAATATCCTTATCTCATTTTTGAGGAAGATCATTACACCAAGGATTTTCCTCGATGTTTTGAAGTTAACCTCTTATTGAAATGGACTCCAGTTATTATGAAAACACCTTTTCCATCTCAGTAGGTGGAGTTGGTAAACCAACCACAATATTTGGCCTCTTCTCGTTCCCAAGTTTTCATGATGCAAGGTTCATCACCTATTTTGATTGCTACTCAAATAAAGGACTATCAAACCCCACACAATCATACGGTGGAGAAAGAAGTCATCGACATAACTTCTACTTCCACTCTATCTAGTTCTGGTGTGCTCCATATTGAGCACCCTAACAGTGAGTTCGTAATCTGACCACCCCCCAATGGTGTAATTAAAAAATCATCTTATAATATGAATGCTAGAGTTGCACAACATTATAATATTGTTGAGGCTTTATCTTAGGCACCTTCAGCAATGTCTGCTTTGGAGGTTCTCCAAACTTGTCCAACACAGTGTAAATCATTGTTTTCTACTATAGGCATTATTGGTCCTTCTGATTCGATTTTAATTACCTTTTATATTGAAAACAACATTCCTCATCTTCCTCATCAAATTGCTTTTCAGATATAGGTTCTCATTTAAGGCAATATGTTTCATCAGACTATTATTGATGAAGGTGCTTCCACTTGCATCATGTCTGCCTCGTGTTGGAAGGCCATTGGATCTCCTTCTCTTACCTAGTCCCAGAACACTTTGGAGGCCTTTGATGGAAGAGGCTCCCGTCCATAGGTATTCTCACAAACTTGGCGATTACGTTGGAAGGAAAGACCATTGAGCTAGAAGTGGAAGTTATAGATGCGAATCTCAACTACAACCTTTTTCTTGGGTGAAGTTTTACTCACACTATGTTTTTTGTGGTTTCTTCTTTGTTCTAGCTGCTTTGTTTTCCTCACGAAGGAAAATTTTTCACCGTCGACCAACTATCTTTTTTCTTCTGGTTCATCGAACGACAATGTCCCTTATGTGGGAAATACCGAGGTTCATTATGAGACTGTGGGGGCAAGTCTTTTCAGAGACTCTGCTTTAATGGGTACTTTTACTGTCCCACCTTGAAATGTTACTTCAAACAATATGATCTCGGTGTCTATAGATCCTTGGATTATTCCTACTGCAGATCAAATTGATTCATTTGGTGATTCTATGCCCTTAAGTCCATTAGAGCAAAATTATAAGAAATTATCTTGAATATAATGGCCACTTCAGAAAGTCATGTTGTTTTCAATATGAACCAAGACACTTATGTTCCATCTCCTTGGCTTGGTTCTTAGGATTCCCCAGATCCTTTGAATGTGACATTTCCCACTGACGAGAGTATCATTGAGGTTATGTTTGTGGACAAAACTACTTGGAATTGTCTCCATCATCATTCTTCATTTCTTCCCAGCCTTGGTGAGATGTGTTCGTGTCTTGAAGCATTTGTTTCTCATTGCCCCACACATCCACTTCAAACACCTATTTTGGTGCACGAAGTCTTATCTAAGGGTAATATGGGAAACATTACTGCTACTATGCCTCTTAACATTTCCATTAAACCTAGAATTGTTGAGAACATTCATATTGGGGTTTCCTATTCTCTCGATGAGATCAAGGCTTACACTCAAATTTTCAAATAATTTTGAGATGTCTTCACATGGTCATATGAGGAAATGCTTGGTATTGATCTAGCAATAGTGGTGCATGAAATACCAACTTATCTTGGTGCCAAGCCTGTTTGCCAATAGCTTCTCCACGTTTATTCTCGAAAGGATACTACTATTAAACAATGGAAAAGATTTTGAGATATGGTTTTATCCATCTAATCTGAATGACAGATTGGGTGTCCAACATCGTCCATGTTGCTAAAAGGTAGGGCACGATCCGTGTTTGTGTTGATTATCATGACATCAATCGTGAATTTCCAAAAGATATTTATCATAGTCCTTTGATTGATCAAATCATTGACAAGTGTGCTGGGAGTGATATTTTCTCATTTATGGATGGCTTTTCTAGCTACAACCAAATCAACATTTCATCTACTGATCAACGTAAGATGGCCTTTATCTAACCATGGGGCAATTTTTCCTATAAGAATATTCATTTTCGTTTAAAAAATGTTGGCACTACCTTCCAGAGAGTAATTTCTTATGTGTTTCATGGTATTCGACACATTTTTCAGCGTTACCTTGGCGACTTACTAACCCATTTTGCTAAGTGTCATGACCATCCGGATCACTTAAGATCCATCTTTCTATAATGTCATCATTATAACATCTGTCTCAATATGCACAAGTGCATTTTTTGCATTGAATTTGGTTGAATCTTAGGTTCTGTGGTATCCCATGAAGGTATTCGAATCGATCCTTTCGAAGTTGAGGCTATTGTCAACTTACCCCCCTACCTCATTTCTGTAATTGCAAATCCTGCAAGGAAAGGCTAACTTTCTTCGTCAACTTGTTCCTAAATTATGCTGAACTCGCCAAGGGTTTTACTTCCTCACTTAAGAAGGAGATCCCTTTCGTTTGGGATGACTTTTCCCATAAATCCTTTGATTCTTTGAAATACACGCTTACCAATGCCCCTCTATTGCATCGCCCTGATTATTGACGTGATTATTTCCTATACTTGGTTGCTGCTGATACTACTATTTCTATGGTTTTAGTTCAGGATGACAATGATGGAAACAACAATGTGGTTTATTATTCAAGATGAAATATCCTTAACATTGAGTCTCGATATGCCCATATCGAGAAACTTGTCTTCGTAGCAGTCTGTGTTGTCCAAACATTTCGATGTTATATCCTTTGATGGAAAATCACGATGATTTCTGATTACAACCACCTGACCTATATATTGACTCGTCAATTCTTGGGGGGGAATACTCCAAGAGGATTGTTATCCTATAGGAGTTTGATTTGGATTTTACTTCCACCAAATTGAAGAAATCACTTGTTTTCGCTGAATTGATGTGCCCTTCCATCTACAAGTGCTTCTACTAATTTTGTTAAGCAGATTCCCGATGAAACTTTGTTTCTCATCAGCAATCTTGACCTGTGGTATGGGGATATTATCGTTTATATTCAAACCCAGACCTTCCTATCTGAGTTGTCTTGATCCAACCATTGCCTCATTCGACATCAGTCCCAACCCTATCGAATTCTTGGTGATACATTATAATGAGTTGGTGTAGACTATGTTCTTCACAGATGTCTGACAATTGAAGAGGTTGAATGGCTATTGAATGACTTCCACTCTGATACCTATGGTGGTCACATGTCTGACTATGCCACTGCTCAGAAAATCCTCTAGACCAGTTATTTCTAGCCTTCTATCTTTAAGGATTGTATTCTAGCAGTTCAAAAATGCCATGAATTCCATATTTTTAACCACAAGCAGTGCACCCCACTAGCACCCTTATACCCAGTGGTCACCATTGGCCCATTTGCTAAATTTTTCATAGACTTCATGACATGTAACCCTCGCTCAGTTGGGGGGCATGGCTATATTATCTTCGTCGTTGACTATTTCACTAAATGGGCTGAGGCGATGCCCACATACAATGTTGATGGTATTAATGCTTCTAAGTTACTCTTCAACCATGTCATAGCACGTTTTGGTGTTCCTCAAGCCATTGTAACTAACCATGGATCACATTTTTGTCAACACATGATGTCAGAGTTAACTACTCAATTGGGCCTTCATCATGATAGCTCAACTCCTTACTTGTTGGCATTATGAGATAAGTGTTGTCCTTGATGGCAAACCTCACTGATGACAAATCATAGTACAGAAGGTCAGCAGCAAGGAATTGATGATCAGACTATAAGAAGAAGAGAAAGTTCATACACGCAGGTTCGTTAAGCCCAAGTCGCGTGTACACGCAGGTTGGCTTCAGCAAAAGAGCGTGTATGTGGAAAAGTACCTTTGGTCCACGGCGGTTATTCCTTGGAAGTTGTGCCTATGGTTTTGGACCTTGGTGTCTCGACGGACGTGTTGATCCCTAGTTTTGAAGCTGATGGTATTGGATTTCTATGGTTTTGGCTCTTGGTATTGAACAAGGCCTAAGGCTATATAAAGGGAAGGAAATCATTAGGCAAGTGTATCTGAAATGTCTTGAATATCTGATGAAGCATTAGATCCAGTATGCAGGGTTATGGGTTGATGATGCATTGCTTGATCTGAGCTAAGGAGAGATCTCACCAGTTGATGGAGAACTAGATCTAAGGAGAGATCGGGATCAAATGGTTTGAAATGAACTATCTTTATGATGCTTATTCTAGATCTATATACTGACGCATGTATTATTCTATAAATGTTATGAGTATGACTGATGTCTGGTACAACTGCAAGTTATGAGAAATTATTTTTAGATCTGTACGCGGGTTGTCTTTGGCAAAAGCGCGTATACACGCGGGTTTGATTCATCGAAGTAGCGTATACATTGTAAAGCTTGATATTTGAAGTTGCAGATGGATCTGATGGTTATTACAGAGTTCTGTGTATGCTATGTGTTCTGGTGACTGTTGTTAACAGGGTTTCAGTGATTCAGAGTTTGATGATTGTTTTGAGCTTCAATGATAGTTATGGGTCCAGTATGAAAATTGGATGAAAAGTGGCCTTACAGATTATGTGTTGTGCTTCAGTGTATCCAGTCTGAAAATTGATGAAACGTGGTACCTGGAGGTGAGAAGATTGTAGGCAAGCACCTACGTACTAGTATCTAAGCTAGTACAAAAGCTAAAGGAGATCTTTGGAGCATTGTAGCAGGTAGCAGCCTGCGTACTAGTAAATGGATCGGCTAGTACAAGAGCAAAGGGGGTTGTAGCTCCCGTACTGGTATAAGACTGCACCAGTACAAATATTGTAAAAGGATTTTCTTATTAAGAAGAAGATTGAGATGACTTGCAGCAGGTGGTTTTCACCCACATTGGGTTTCCACCTTATATCTTTGTGTTCATGTGTGTGGCTCTTGTGTGATGTTCTGTTCTGTTATTCTGCACCTGTTTACTGTTAATATGCTTAATAATGATCTGATGCATTTACTGAAGATTAAGCTAACTGAATTATAAGATCTCTGGATATACGCAAGTTTCATTAGACACAGTAGCGTGTACACGCGGGTTCACTTAATTGAAGTAGCGTATATGTTTCTAAGTATGAAATTGAAAAGTTTGATTGATCTGATAATACTGATTCACCCCCCCCCCCTCTCAGTATTATTTCCAACAATTGGTATCAAAGCAGGTCCTTTGATAGAAGCTTGATCGCTTGAAGGAGATCCGTGGAACAATGGGAAAGAAGCTTAAGAAGAAAGCTCATAAGAAGAAGAAAACATCTCAGAAGGACTATGACAGTGGGAGAATCGATTGGGGATTAGGTATAAGAGGCTCTTCAGATTCAGAATCAGATTCAGAATCATTATCAGGTATGAATGTGTTATCCTCTGATGTTCCTGCTATATTTCCTTGTGAAAGTGATGGAAGTGATAGTGAAACTACTGAACATGCTTTTATGGGTGAGCAAGAAAAGTATCAAATAGAGGCAGTATTTAGAAGGCTTACAGACAAAGTTAAAGATCAACAAGATCTATTGAACAAAAGGGAATGTGCTTTCAAAGAAGAAGTTACCAAACTAAAGGCCCAACTAGAAGAAGGAAACAAGGTAAGAAAGCTACTCAAGGACAAGGAAGACCAATGTCGAAAATTGTAGCATGAAGTGACATCATTAAGAAAAGAAGTCAACGAAAGAAGCACAACCATCAAGAAACTCAAAGATAGATCCAGCTACTATGAAAATCTTGAAGCTACGATCCTCTCACTAAAGGAAGATCTTGAAGAATCCAAGAAGCAGAATGAAGATCTACACCAAGCAATTGAAAAACAAGACAACAAAGTCATCAGCTTAAAATCACAGTTGGAATGTGCCTTCAGAGTTCGTCAAATTCAGCAGGATCTGTATGAAAAGCAAGAAAAGGAGATACTCAATCTAAGGCAACAAATGGAAGAAGGAAGAAAAGATGGAGAAGACATGAAGAAGCAATGTCTAGAAAAGGAGGAACAACTTCAAGTTGAGGTAAATATCTTGAAAGGTAAATTAGAAGAAAAGGATAAACTTTTGAGATTTCAAGATAGTACTAAAGCCTTGGATGATATTCTTAGTAGTCAAAGGTCTCCTGCAATCAAGACTGGTCTTGGTTTTCATGAATCTGTTGAAGGTGAATCTAGCTCACAAGGTGAGGCAAGGAACTCTAAAGAGAAAACTAAAATGATCAACAAGGAGATGAAAGGTCAACCCCATCAACAATCAAAGAAAAAGGCTCCTCAAAGAAAATCTTTTACTCCTCCTATGAATAATATTGAATGTTATGTATGTCATAATCTTGGACATGTTGCAGCTAGATGTAGAAGAAGAAGAGTTCAAGACTATTATGCGGACAGGTCATCTCAATCAAGGTACTTTAATGGATATTGCTTTGCTTGCAATATGTATGGTCACAAAGCTGCTGATTGCTACAGGAGAAATATGAAACATGTAAGATGTTATGCATGTAACAAGCTTGGACATATAGCAAAGGAATGCAGGAACAAAGGATGGACATCACATCAAAAGGAGAAAACCTCATCACACTTGAAGATATGGAGGAAGAAGGAAGTACAGTCAGCACAATGTACTGAGACACAGCACAGCATAGACATATCAGACTCAGGGGGAGCTGAAAGTGTAAACCTTCAGTGTCCTGAATCTTATACGCAAGTTCCTTAAAGGGAAGTCGCGTATATACGCGAGTTCGACACTGCAAAGTCACGTATATGTCAGTCTGAGGAAAAGCAGTGGGGACAGGCTCAGAAAAGGGATCTGATATGATTCAGTCCATTATTTGCTCTATTGGTTAATAGCTTCAGTCTGCTGAGGATGTGTGGAAATGTTTTGGTACTTGTATGATGTCTAGAAGTGTTTTAATCCTAACTTGAGGATGATGATGTTTTGATGCTTATGCATGATCAGATCTAACAAATGGCACTGGTTGAGGGGGAGCATATGCCTTTAGTAATTCATTGTTGGCATTATGGTTAATAATCCTTGGTGATGATTCTTATATGGCTAAATGATATATCTTTCTATTGTGAGTTGTCTATGATAAACTCTCATTTGATTCTTGGAGTTACATAGTTGATGTTCAGATCAGATTTATGGATGATTCTTTGATGATGCATATATGGTGCTTACATGGTGATCTTCATAAGGACAAGGAGAAGTACAAAGCTTGAATATACATCTTCCTCACTTGATGATGGGTCACTCATATACTGCTGTTGTCATATGCATAAAAATCATACAGTTATGATGCAGGCACTCTTGTGGATAAGGATTGTTGCTGTTGATGATATCAAGAAGTTTTGTCAAATGAGCTTGAGCTCAAGATACATAATGCCGATACATGGATGACTACTCAAAGTTGCTTTATTGGAGACATGGTGATGAGTTCTTATCTATATGATGATAGGTTTATACTTACATATGTTAATTGATGCAGATGTTCCCAAGTAATGATACTTGGATCATGTAGAGCTTGATGAAATGGCTATGGTGGTTTCACACATGATACAATGTGAATGACTCTGAATTCTGTTCAAAGGGATGAATTGATGCAGACATACCTTGTTATAGGTTGATGACCTATTCTCTACAGGACATTTACAGGTTGCTGATATGGAAATTTGTGTACGCGTGTTGTTTAAAGGATATCCGCGTGCATACGCCGTTTTACAAGGGGATAGTCGCGTATATGGTGTACGCGTGTTGCGTAAGGGATATCTGCGTATATACGCCTGTTTATGTGTATACAGACGCGTATATGGATATTTGAAGGAAATCAGCAGGGACAGATGTTGGTTGCAGAAAGTCTGATATAGGTCTGACAGAGATCATCTGGCACAGGTTCAGGGGAGCAGATAATCTTCCAATGATGCATTGTTGGCATTATCTTAAAGCTTTTGGTTCTAGTTCACATTTGGTGTTGATTTCAGGAGGAACAAAGGCGAAAGGAGAACAGAAGGATCTCTTGGTTGCTGATCTGAATGGTGATTATCAGATGCTGCTAGTGACTTTCATAAGTCTTGGTCCAGTTATTTCGTCTCTATGTCATATATCTCTTTTGTGGTATCTCTTTCATGGTGTCAAGGTCATGTAACGGCCTATTTTGGTTTCCCCACTATGCCTGGGATGATTGATGAAATATGATTGGTTGTCATATGTAAACTTTTGATGTATCCCCACTTGGTTGGGTGGATGAGTCAATTTTTGTATATCCTCACTTAGTTGAGAGATGGATGTATGTATGAGTCTTTGGTGATAGGAAGGTCTTTTATGATGTATAAGTCATGTTCTTCTTGAAGAACATCTTTTGCAGATCTTGCCTACAGTCAGGAAGAGCATGAACAGCACACTTCAGCAGTACAGAGACTTGGCATGTACTCAGGGGAGCATTGACAGATTGGTACACCTTGGCATATACAAAGGGGGAGATTATTCAGAGATTTCAGCAGGTACTCAGGGGGAGTATGGATAGTGGAATGATTCAGCAAAGGAAGAGAATATCTTGGTCCACCCTTTGCCCTTGATGTCAAAGGGGAGAGTGATTTGGTGTTGTTGCCATCAAGTCCAAAGGGGAGATTGTTGGCATTATGATGCATGTGTTGTACTTGATGGCAACCCTCTCATAGAAGAATATCTCACTTATGTATAACTGGGTGAATCTTCAGAAGAGATATCAGATGTGACTGATGGAGGACAGCTCAAAGGAATCAGATGATGAATCTTCAGAAGAGATATCAGATGTGACTGATGGAGGACAACTCAAAGGAATCAGATGATAGTTCTAAGTGTGACAAGTTAGCTTTGCCATCAAGTCCAAAGGGGGAGATTGTTGGCATTATGAGATAAGTGTTGTCCTTGATGGCAAACCTCACTGATGACAAATCATAGTACAGAAGGTCAGCAGCAAGGAATTGATGATCAGACTATAAGAAGAAGAGAAAGTTCATACACGCAGGTTCGTTAAGCCCAAGTCGCGTGTACACGCAGGTTGGCTTCAGCAAAAGAGCGTGTATGTGGAAAAGTACCTTTGGTCCACGGCGGTTATTCCTTGGAAGTTGTGCCTATGGTTTTGGACCTTGGTGTCTCGACGGACGTGTTGATCCCTAGTTTTGAAGCTGATGGTATTGGATTTCTATGGTTTTGGCTCTTGGTATTGAACAAGGCCTAAGGCTATATAAAGGGAAGGAAATCATTAGGCAAGTGTATCTGAAATGTCTTGAATATCTGATGAAGCATTAGATCCAGTATGCAGGGTTATGGGTTGATGATGCATTGCTTGATCTGAGCTAAGGAGAGATCTCACCAGTTGATGGAGAACTAGATCTAAGGAGAGATCGGGATCAAATGGTTTGAAATGAACTATCTTTATGATGCTTATTCTAGATCTATATACTGACGCATGTATTATTCTATAAATGTTATGAGTATGACTGATGTCTGGTACAGCTGCAAGTTATGAGAAATTATTTTTAGATCTGTACACGGGTTGTCTTTGGCAAAAGCGCGTATACACGCGGGTTTGATTCATCGAAGTAACGTATACATTGTAAAGCTTGATATTTGAAGTTGCAGATGGATCTGATGGTTATTACAGAGTTCTGTGTCTGCTATGTGTTCTGGTGACTGTTGTTAACAGGGTTTCAGTGATTCAGAGTTTGATGATTGTTTTGAGCTTCAATGATAGTTATGGGTCCAGTATGAAAATTGGATGAAAAGTGGCCTTACAGATTATGTGTTGTGCTTCAGTGTATCCAGTCTGAAAATTGATGAAACGTGGTACCTGGAGGTGAGAAGATTGTAGGCAAGCACCTACGTACTAGTATCTAAGCTAGTACAAAAGCTAAAGGAGATCTTTGGAGCATTGTAGCAGGTAGCAGCCTGCGTACTAGTAAATGGATCGGCTAGTACAAGAGCAAAGGGGGTTGTAGCTCCCGTACTGGTATAAGACTGCACCAGTACAAATATTGTAAAAGGATTTTCTTATTAAGAATAAGATTGAGATGACTTGCAGCAGGTGGTTTTCACCCACATTGGGTTTCCACCTTATATCTTTGTGTTCATGTGTGTGGCTCTTGTGTGATGTTTTGTTCTGTTATTCTGCACCTGTTTACTGTTAATATGCTTAATAATGATCTGATGCATTTACTGAAGATTAAGCTAACTGAATTATAAGATCTCTGGATATACGCAAGTTTCATTAGACACAGTAGCGTGTACACGCGGGTTCACTTAATTGAAGTAGCGTATATGTTTCTAAGTATGAAATTGAAAAGTTTGATTGATCTGATAATACTGATTCACCCCCCCCCCTCTCAGTATTATTTCCAACATTACTATCCACAGGCCAATGGCCGAATCGAAGCAATTAATAAATTTTTTATTGCTTTGCTTCAACGCACCATTGGGAAGCACAAAAAGGATTGGAATTTGATTCCATTCTTAGCTCTCTAGTCTTACAGACCTTCCGCTAAGACAGCCACTAGATTCACTCCATTCCAATTGGTTTATTCTTTATAGGAAATTCTTCTGATCGAATGCAAGATACCTTAACTCAAATTAGCTGTCGAACTCCTTCCTAACACCTCGCTTGAAGAGGAGAGGTTACGCTACCTTGAGAGGTTTCATGAAACACGTCACATTAGTGTGATGATAATCGAAGCCCAAATGAAACATGTCAAAGCTCATTTTAATCAAACTATTTCTCGCTGCACTTTTTCTGAAGGTGACCAAGTCATCCTTTATGAGCAGGCTAATGATAAGTTAGGTGTTGGAAAGTTCAAACCTATGTGGCATTGGCCATATATTTTCAAACATGTTTTCCAGAAAGGTGCCTATGAGCTAGTTAATTATGAAGGAAATGCATTGTCCTAGCCCAGAAATGGGTTGTATTTGAAGAAGTATTATGCATGAAATTCATGTGATTTGTTGTACATTAGTGTGTGCTTTTTTATTTTTGGTTCATTTTGCAGATGTGTTTTTTGTTCCACTCAGTTTACAGATGTCCTCAAGTCATTATGTCAGTTTTGCTGATGGTGCTTGTTGTAGCACATGGAATTTCTCTTCCATAGCTTGGGCACTCTTTACTCCTAATAAAGATTTGATTGACTTACAAGGTATATGCCTCAGAGGGACAACTAACAATATTGCCAAATACAATGCAGTCATTGAACTATTATCAGAAGTAGTTTCTCTTGCCATTGGTATTTAGTTGTCAAGTTAGATTCACAACTCGTTGTGTTATAGTTAAACAATAATTATTCAGTGAGAAACCCCCAAATATTGCGTATGTATCTACCTATTCGATTACTCGAAAGAAATTTCTATTTTATCACATATCAACACATTCCACGCAATTTGAATAGATTAACAAATGCATTCTCTAATTATGTTCTTGATTTACATTTATCATTTATAAAGCTGATCATATTCTGGACAGATAAGTAGGAAATAAAACACACACACACACACACACATATATATATAGATAAATATATATATATATATATATATATATATATATATATATATATATATATATATATATATATATATATATATATATATATATATATATATATATATATATCGAGTTTGTCAAAGTTTTTACGTCAAAATCTCAAAAAATAAAGTATTCTGGGACACTTGGCCTTCAAAACCTATAAAAGAGCTAGAAAGGCTATCAGCCTGCACGATGCTCAGGGTAGCATGAGACTTCTCTGATTACTCGGCCTAACAGGCAACATAGTCTTGCAGATACTCCCACTGTGTGTCTCAGCTAGCACAATGGCACCTTGTCTATAATAGCATACTTTGAAACTCCCCATGTAATTGGTTCTAGGTTGCACTCCATCTCAGTTAAATGGTCTGCCTCTTCCTCATAGTCAGTTCCCACTATTTAATGAGCAGCCCATCGTCGTATTTCCAATATGCGAGGAGGTATTTTAGGTCCTACATCTACACATTTATCATAAGTCGAATTTGAGTTTACAATTTTATAAAAAATAGCAATACTTGAAAAAATGAAAAATAAAAACAAGTCTTTACTTGCATCAATCCACTATTCTCCCAGTGGCATAGGTAGATCTTGATCCCATTGGAAGTATTTGCCAGCACATTCATAGTCATCCACCATGAGTAATTTGCACTGTAGCCAACTAAAGAACTGTGGAGGGTAGTGCATATGCTGACCCATCCCTCCCTGAGGCATGATTTGACTCCACCTCACTAACGTCAGGTCTTGGGGGGTAGGATCTGGTACCTATTCCCATTAATACTAGAATAGGGGAACCCACTCTAAGAAGAAAGTCACTGGTATCGAGCCGAACCCAAATTGTCTCAGGTTCCCTTGCTTCCCTTTGGTCAGCTATCTTTTCATATTTTCTAGAAGGCCTCCACACCAGTTGAATATGGTGGGGGTTAGACACTCAACTCCATACCAGAATTGGGATTTTAGACTCTCATGTAGGGCTTGCATCCAAAATATGGGATCTATGCCTCCTAATCAGAGCACTAGTACTCTCACCACCTAAGTGAGATTCGAAGAGATGGACTCTTTCTCCTCTTCAGAATAATCTCATGATAAAATAGATGTTTGATTCTTCTATTTATAGTTCCTGGCCTTTGATGATAAAGATCTCTTGATCCACATCCTAATTAATGATCAAATAAAGGAGAAATTTCATCAGAGCCCTTAGTCTTGTGGTCCTGAAGAATATCAACAACCCACAACCTCTTAAGGCATTAATGCATTCTGAATTCTCGGTTGCTTGGTGATATTTGTCCTCATGGCCTCTCTCTTTCCATTCCAGAACCATGATCTCCTGCAAAATAGCATTTAACACCAATTAGAACCTTTTTCATGGATTGAAATCAAGAAATTTTTCTTTAAAAAAGGTTTTTTCTTCAAAAAATTCCACCTCGGTGCCATCACGCCTGTTTTTATAAATAGAGTGATATCATTGCGACCATATTTGAGCTCAGAAGTGATTATCATCGGTTTGATGATCAAAACCGCCATGATCGTTGGCGCTCAAAAATTTACAAATCCTCCCTTTTAGCACATAAAATTCCGTTTAAAATGCATGAAAATGTCATGAAATGCAAGATCAATGACAAACCCATTACATGCTACAAATGGTTCGCGAAATGGCACCCTGAATCTCCCGCAATGGTCACTTGAAAATCACGCAAGTTAGGGCACGCATGAACTTTCAAAACTTACTATGGTAAAATGGTAAGAAATAATGTTACTTTCGGTTATTTATAAGTTTTGAAGTCATTTTTTGTCAATACTTTAATAATATTTTATTATTATATGTCAATATAAGTGATGGGTGCATTTCTTTGTGCAGTTATAGGTGCTTTCAATGGATAGTGATTATTTTTTGTTGATTCTCATGAGTTTTTGTTTTATCTCTTTTTCAGACTCATTAAAATTTTACGACAAAAGACTCGTTTCCATGATGAGAGTAAGTTTCTCCTTCCTGGGGCTTGTAAAACTTACTAGGATGGATTCATTGAAAGAATGAACTTACATGACAATCATATGATATCCCCTTCAATATTGTGATAAAAATAATTGGGGTACTCACTAGAAATAGTGGGGAAAAATGAAGATGAAACATCCTTTGTATAGGTAGCATTTTTCTCTTGAACATGACACTCTTCTGCTTTCGTGTCGAGTTTGGGATATCCTCATTCAGTCACTTGTCCTCCCAGATTTGCGTGATCCATTTTTCCTCTCGTTTGACTATTACATTTTGTCATCATGACCTTTATTCCTATGTTGAGTCAAATGTTGCCACGCTACGGAGTTGTGTCATCGGTGTTCAAGAGTAGTCCTATCTACAGTGATTTACCTGTACATTGCCTGACCTATTGTTATAGTGTTGGATCTTATTCATTTAATTCTACGTTATTCCTTCTCTCATGTCAATGATGAGGGAATCATCATTTCCCTCCTTCAATGGGTCACATCCTGTTGACTTCAGCTTATCATCGAGGAAGACGACTTAGAAACTCCCTTTTAGTACCTTAGAGCTTGCGTGCCCTAATGGCAAGTTGTTCGTATTCAGCGATAGGTCTTCATAATTAGCCTTCGATTCGATGATTCCATGAGTGTTTGACTTCAGTTTCATTTTCAAATTCACGGATTGTACTATCGTACCTTGAGAGCCATTGTCATTATTGGTGGTTTCTCTCCTACGTGTTATTGGTCCACATCATTGGCTGGTAATTAGGTGGTTTCCTAGCATTTTCAACTTCAACACATTTATTCGCATGTTAGAATTTGTACTTTGATCAGGTTGGGATGGAACAAAAGACCCCGAGTCTTGTCTGTTGGCATTATGAGACAAGTGTTGTCCTTGATGGCAAATCACACAGATGACAGATTAGAGTGCACCAGGTCAGTAGCAAAGAATTGATGATCAGACTACAAAGAATGAAGAAAGAAGAGTATAACGTAGGTTCACTATATACCAAGTAGGGTATACACGCAGGTTCACTATATACCAAGTTGAGTATAAGCAGGTTCACTATATACCAAGTAGGGTATATATGCAGGTTCACTATATACCAAGTCGCGTATACGCAGGTTCGCTATATACCAAGTGGGGTATACACGTAGTTTCATGCACAGAAAAGTGCGTACATGTTAGAAAGCTTATTTTTGGGTCCGTGGTATTTAGACCTATGGTTTTGGTCCGTGGTATTGCACCCATAAGTGTTGATACCAAGTACTGGGTCGATGGTATTGTTTTATTATGGTTTTGGTCTGTGGTATTGAGCAAGGCCTAAGACTATAAAAGGAGAGGAAGATCATTAGGCAAAAGCATCTGAAAAGTGTTGAAGATCTGAGGAAGTATGAGATCCAGTATGTAGGTTATGGGTTGATGATGCATTTCTTGATCTGAGCTAAGGAGGGATGTCACCGGTTGATGGAGAACAAGATCTAAGGAGAGATCAGGATCAAATGGTTCTAAATGAATTATCTTTATATTGTTGATTATGCTTATTCTAGATCTGCATACTAATGCATGTAATGTTCTATAAATGTTATGAGTACGACTGATGTCTGGTACAACTGCAAAGTTATAGGAAATATTTTTAGATCTGTACGCGAGTTGGCCTTGGAAAAGGTGTGTATGTACGCGGGTTTGATTCATGATAATAGCGTATACATATTGAAGTTTGATGTTTGAAGTTGCAGTTATGTCTGATTGTAATTGCAGAGTTCTGTTGTCTGCTCTGTGTTCTGGTGACTGTGTTGCTAACAGGGTTTCAGTGTTTCAGTGATTCAGAAATTGATGATGCTAGTAGTGATTGTTTTGAGCTTCAATGATAGTTATGCGTCCAGTATGAAAATTTGATGAAACGTGGCCTTTAGATTATAGTGTTGTGCTTCAGGAGTATCCAGTCTGAAAATGTATGAAATGTGGTACCCAGAGGAGAGAAGATTGTAGGCCGGTGCCTACGTACTAGTATCATAGCTAGTACAAGAGCAAAAGGGGGTTGGAGCTCCCTTCCAGGAGAGTCTAGAGAATGAGAGAAGGTTGTAGCCTTCTGCAAGTTGTAGCTTGTGTGCTGGTAAAGGACTGCACCAGTACATTGTAAAAGAATTTTCTTAATAAAGCAAGATAGAAATGAATTACAGCAGGTGGTTTTCACCCACATTGGGTTTCCACCTTATATCATGGTGTTCATGTGTGTTGCTTATGTGTGTTTATCTATCTGTTTTACTGCTACTGTTGACTGTTAATATGTCTAATAATGTTCTGATGCACCCATTGAAGATCACATAACTGAATCATGAGTTTAATGGTTATACGCAAGTTGCAATAGACACAGTCGTGTATATACGCGGGTATACTTAACTGAAGTAGCGTATATGAATTTGAGTATGAAAATGAAAAAGTTTTATTGATTAGATAATACTGATTCACCCCCCCTCTCAGTATTATTTCCAACAATTGGTATCAGAGCAGGTCCTTTGGTAGAAGCTTGATCGCTTGAAGGAGATCCATGGAACTATGGGAAAGAAGCTTAAGAAGAAAGCACCTAAGAAGAAGAAGACATCTCAGAAGAACTATGACAGTGGGAGAATCGATTGGGGATTAGGTATAAGAAGCTCTTCAGATTCAAAATCAGATTCAGAATCATTTCAGAATGAAGATGAACTATTAGGTATGAATTTACTATCCTTTGATGTTCCAACTATCTATCCATTTGGAAAAGATGAAAGTGATAGCGAAACAACTGAATTTGCTCTGATGGGTGAACAAGAAAGATATCAAATAGAGGAAGAATTTAAAAGGCTTTCAGACAAAATCAGAGATCAATAAGATCTTTTGAAGAAAAGGGAAAGTGACTTCAAAGAAGAAGCTACCAAACTAAAGGCCCAACTAGAGGAAGGAAACAAGTTAAGGAAGTTATTCAAGGACAAATATCAAAAGTTGCAGGATGAAGCAACATCACTAAGAGATGAAGTCAATGAAAGAAGCACAACCATCAAGAAACTCAGAGATAGATCCAGTTACTATGAAAGTCTTGAAGCCACGAACCACTCGTTAAAGGAAGATCTTGAAGAATTAAAGAAGCAGAATAAAGATCTACTCCAAGCTATTGAAAAACAGGTAAATGAAGTTATCAGCTTAAAATCTCAGCTGGAATGTGCCTTCAGAATTCGTCAAATGCAGCAGGATCTGAATGAAGAACAAGAAAAGGAGATTCTCAAACTAAGGCAACAAATGGAAGAGGAAAGAAATGCTAAAGAAAACATGAAGAAACAATGTCTGGAAAAGGAAGAACAACTTCAAGTTGAGGTAAATATCTTGAAAGGTAAATTAGAAGAAAAGGATAAAATATTACGATTTCAAGATAGTACTAAAGCCTTGGATGATATTCTTAGTAGTCAAAGGTCTCCTGCTATCAAGACTGGTCTTGGTTTTCATGAAACTATTGAAGGTGAATCTAGTTCACAAGGTGAGGCAAGGAACTCTAAAGAGAAATCCAAAATGATCAACAAGGAGATGAGTGGTCAACCTCATCAACAATCAAGGAAAGAGATTTTTCAAAGAAAAGATCTCACTCCTAACTATGGTTGACCATTTAATTAGATGAATAATATTGAAGTTATGAATGTCATAATCTTGGACATGTTGCAGCTAGATGCAGAAGAAGGATGGTTCAAGATCATCACACAGAAAGATCATCACATTCCAGGTACTTCAATGGATATTGTTTTTCTTGCAATATGTTTGGTCACGAAGCTGCTGATTGTTACAAGAGGAATATGAAACATGTGAGATGTTATGCATGTAACAAGCTTGGACATATGGCAAAGGAATGCAGGAACAAAGTACGGACATCACACCAAAAGGAGAAAACATCATCACACTTGAAGATATGGAAGAAGAAGGAAGTACAGTGAGAAAGAATGTACTCAGATACAACACAACATAGACATAACAGACTCAGAGGGAGCTGAAAGTATAAAACTTCAGTGTCCTGAATCTCATACGCAAGTTTCATAAAGGGAAGTCACGTATATTCGTGAGTTAGACACTGCGAAGTCGCATATATGTCAGTCTGAGGAAAAGCAGTGGGGACAGGCTCAGAAAAAGGATCTGATATGATTCAGTCCATTATTTTCTCTATTGGTTAATAGTTACAGTCTGCTGAGGATGTGTGGAAATGTTTTGATACTTGTAAGATGTCTAGAAGTGTTTTGATCCTAACTTTATGATGATGATGATGTCTTGATGCTTATTGCTGATATATGCATGATCAGAACTAACAGATGGCACAGGTTGAGGGGGAGAATATGCCTTTAATAATTCATTATTGGCATTATGGTTAGTAGTCCTTGGTAATGACGCTTATATGGCTAAATGATATATCTTGCTATGATGTGGTTATGAGTTTTCCATGATAAAATCTCATGTGATTCTTGGGGTTACATAGTTGATGTTCAGATCATATTTGTGGATTGATTCTTAGATGGTGCATATATGATGCTTACATGGTGATCTTCATAAGGATAAGGAGAAGTACAAAGCTTGAATTCACATCTTCTTTACTTGATGATGAGTCACTCATATGTTGTTGTCGTCATATGCATAAAGATCATATATTACAGTTATGATGTAGGATTCCTATAGTTCTTGGTGCTCATGTGGATGAGGATTGTTGATGTTGATGATATAAAGAAGCCTTGACAAATGATCTTGAGCTCAAGATACATAGTGCTGGATACATGGATAATTATTCAAAGTTGCATTGTTGGTGACATGATGATGATGAGTTCTTACCTATATGATGATAGGTTGATTCTTACATTTGATGATTGATGCAAATGTTCCCAAGTAATGATACTTGGATCATGTACATCTTGGTGTCGATGAAATGGCTATGGTGGTTTCACACATGATATAATGTGAATGACTCTGAATTCTGTTCAAAGGGATGAATTGATGCAGACATACTGTGTTATAGATTGATGAATTATACTCTACAAGACATTTACATGTTGTTAATCTAGAAGTGGTTGTACGCGAGTTCTATGAGTAATATCCGTGTATATACACCTGTTTATTCAGATATAGTCACGTATATGGAGTTTTGAAGGATATCAGTAGGGGCAGACTCTGATTGAAGATAGTCTGATATGGGTCTGACAGAGACCATCTGGCACAGGTTCAAGGGAGCAGATAATCTTCTAATGATGTAGTGTTGGCATTACCTTAGAAGCTTTTGGTTCAAGTTCTCATGCAGAGGGAGAACAAAAAGAGAATATAATTGTTGGTCTAGATGCTTATGGATCATATCATACATTGTGTATAGCTGCTGATGACTATCGTGGTCTTATTTAGATGTCTGGTCTCATGACTCATGATGTAATTGAGTGTCTCTATCTAGTCATATGATGAATATTGAAATATTTCAGTCATGTATTTTTATCAAGGTCATGTAACAGCCTATGTTGGTTTCCCCACTATGCCTGGGATGAATGATGTTATACTCTTGTATTATCATGTGTAAAATTTTGGTATATACCCACTTGGTTGGGAGATGGATGTATGTATAAGTCTTTGGTGCTAGGAAGGTCACTAATGATGTATAGAGTCATGTTCTTTCTTGTAGAACATCTTTTTGCAGACCTTGCTTACAGTCAGGGAGAGCATGATCAGCACACTTCAGCAGAGCAGAGACTTCAGCATGTACTCAAGGGGAGCATGGACAAATTGGTACACCTTGGCATATACAAAGGGGGAGCTCATTCAAAGAGTTCAGCAGGTGCTTAGGGAGAGTATGAACAATGGAATGCTTATCTTGGAAAGAGAATATCTTGGTTAACCCTTTGCCCTTGATGTCAAAGGGGGAAAGTGATTTGGTGTTGTTTCCATCAAGTCCAAAGGGGGAGATTGTTGGCATTATGATGCATGTGTTGTACTTGATGGAAACCCTCTCATAGAAGAACATCTCACTTATTTATAACTAGATGAATCTTCAGAAGAGATATCAGATGTGGTTGATGGAGGACAGCTCAAAGGAATTAGATGATAGTTCTAAGTGTGACAAGTTAGCTTTGACATCAAGTCCAAAGGGGGAGATTGTTGGCATTATGAGACAAGTGTTGTCCTTGATGGAAAATCACATAGATGACAGATTAGAGTGCAGCAGGTCAGTAGCAAAGAATTGATGACCAGACTACAAAGAATGAATAAAGAAGAGTATATACGCAGGTTCACTATATACCAAGTAGGGTATACACGCAGGTTCACTATATACCAAGTCGCGTATATGCAGGTTCATTATATACCAAGTAGGGTATATATGCAGGTTCGCTATATACCAAGTCACGTATACGCAGGTTCACTATATACCAAGTGGGGTATACACGCAGTTTCATGCACGGAAAAGCGTGTACATGTCGGAAAGATTATTTTTGGGTCCGTGGTATTTAGACCTATGGTTTTGGTCCGTGGTATTGCACCCATAAGTGTTGATACCAAGTATTAGGTCGATGGTATTATTTTATTATGGTTTTGGTCCGTGGTATTGAGCAAGGCCTAACACTATAAAAGGAGAGGAAGATCATTAGGCAAAAGCATCTGAAAAGTCTTGAAGATCTGTGGAAGTATGAGATCCAGTATGTAGGTTATGGGTTGATGATGCATTGCTTGATCTGAGCTAAGGAGGGATCTCACCGGTTGATGGAGAACAATATCTAAGGAGAGATTGGGATCAAATGGTTTGAAATGAACTATATTTATATGGTTGATTATACTTATTCTAGATCTGCATACTGACGAATGTAATGTTCTATAAATGTCATGAGTATGACTGATGTCTGGTACAACTGCAAAGTTATAAGAAATATTTTTAGATCTATACGCGGGTTGGCCTTGGAAAAGGCGCGTATGTACGCAGGTTTGATTCATCATAGTAGCGTATACATTTTGAAGTTTGATGTTTGAAGTTGCAGTTGCGTCTGACTGTAATTGCAGAGTTTTGATGTCTGCTCTGTGTTCTGGTGACTGTGTTGTTGACAGGGTTTCAGTGTTTCAATGATTCAGAAATTGATGATGCTAGTAGTGATTGTTTTGAGCTTCAATGATAGTTATGGGTCCAATATGAAAATTTGATGAAATGTGGCCTTCAGATTATAGTGTTGTGCTTCAGGAGTAAACAGTCTGAAAATGTATGAAACGTGGTACCCGGAGGAGAGAAGATTGTAGGTCGGTGCCTACGTACTAGTATCATAGCTAGTACAAGAGAAAAGGGGGTTGGAGCTCCCTTCCAGGAGAGTCTGGAGAATGAGAGAAGGTTGTAGCCTTCTATAGGTTGTAGCCTGCGTGCTAGTAAAGAACTGCACCAGTACATTGTAAAAGAATTTTCTTAATAAAGGAAGATAGAAACGAATTGCAGCAGGTGGTTTTCACCCACATTGGGTTTCTACCTTATATCATGGTGTTCATGTGTGTTGCTTATGTGTGTTTATCTATCTGTTTTACTGCTACTCTTGACTGTTAATATGTCTAATAATGTTCTGATGCACCCATTGAAGATCACATAACTGAATCATGAGTTTAATGGTTATACGCAAGTTGCAATAGACACAGTCACGTATATACGCGGGTATACTTAATTGAAGTAGCGCATATGAATCTGAGTATGAAAATGAAAAAGTTTTATTGATTAGATAATACTAATTCACCCTCCCCTCTCAGTATTATTTCCAACATTGTCTACCATGACTCATGTTGCATGGAGTTATATGTTATTCATGATTTTACACATGTTTCTGCTATATGGATGGTTGTGACCATACCGTAGGACTTTACATTTATGATGATCCTTTTATATCAGATGTTTTCATCCATACCTTGGATCTTATATTCACAGATGACCCTTCTCATTTGGATGGCTACGCCCATACAATGGATCTTTTCATATAGTCCTTATCATTTGGATGGCATAGATTCATGTCTTGATCTCAGAGATGTATAGATAGATATATGCGCCCCTGATTTATAGGTATCCTGATAGTGATTGTTCTCGTCCTTGCAAAATCTCGTAAAGCATCTCAGCCATCACTCCTTGTTCTACCTTCACGCTTTAGTGGGCATCTTTTACATATTATTTTATCACACGTCCTACACTTCCTTGTGACATAGCCCGAAGTGTCCAAAACATGACCATCACATAGTGTACTCATTTATATATCCAACTCATATCCTCCCTCAGACATTGATTAGAAAATGCCTTGAGCTTTCCCTGAAGAAAATAGCTCTAAAACCTTAATTTCAGGATCATTGCTCTTATGAGGCCAAAAAAAATGATGATCACCTGTTGCACTATACTTAACCCGTGATGGCATCACCCTGTTCACTTGTATACCCACGATGATCCCAAAAAGGAAATTTCCCAAAGATGATGAGAAGCTTCGTGATCTAGATGCTTCCAAAGTGGCGAGCTAGAGGTTGTTTGGCATAGATGAGGTTGAATTCTACCAACTTGGCCTCTTAGTATTATCCCTATGAGCTACCTCCTTTAGATAAGGGCCTAATCATATCTTATGAGAGGTCCTAACTCCCTTTCCTAGCCTATATATTCACCCTCTCCCATTCCCAAATGGTTGGTCTATGCCTATTTGTACCCTTATGTTAAGATTGTGCCCATATGATATTCATTTGTCTTGGAGGAGTGATTAGAGAGATTAGTTTGGACATGTATATTCATTCAAGGAGAGCCTATCTACATCAAGGCTTGTTTGTATGCTTCCCCTTATTTTCTATTAATATACAGATGTTGGTTCATTTTCCCTAAATGTGTATGCTCATGTATCGTTTATCTTAACATTCCTTGATCAGTTAAGTAGGTTGCTTTTGAATATTCTATTTGTATTTGCATTCCTTGTTGTGTCTTGATCTCTTGTGCAAGTGCATAAATGTTGAGAGAAACAAGAATGAGTCTGTGGCTCGAGTGACTCAATGACTTCAATAAAGGAGATAAATATAGAATCAGAATGAGGTAGGCCATCTTTTTTATCTCTCTTTTCAATTTCAACTTAGGGAAGTGTCTAGTGGATTGCCACTTCAGTTGCAAGACCCACTCCTTGGGCTGGAGTGATCATCTATGTCCGTAGAGAGGATTAAGCTAGATAACATTGGGTTGACCAAGTTCAGATTTTACTTCCCACCAACAAAACCCTCAATCATTGGCCCTTTTGGCAATGACCTGCAAGCAGATCGCAGTCTCACCCAAAGTGATTATGGGAGGTTGCAAAACCAAGTTTCTGCAACCTTGCAGGATAATGCGATGTGGTAATGCGATATTTTCTTATGCTTGAACACTTATAAACTACTTCACATTCGTGAAATACTTCACACTTATATATTACTTCGCAAAATTACATTCATCACTTAAACATATCATAAAAATCCATAAACTTCATAGTACTAAAATAAAATTAGATAATAATCTAATAAACACATGAATACATATTTTATGTGGTTCATCCCATTGTGGGACTACATCCACAAGAACTATTTCTTATAATAGATAATTTGATACAACAAACATTTATTCATGTGCACACTCAACTACAGGTTATCTGCAAAATAAGCTGCAATGGTCTACACACTAAGCTATAGACAGAAGCCTCCGTGTGCTCATCTGCAGAGCCTTGCCACTTTCTTCAAAGTACAGATCACAAAAATAGAACCATAAACATAGATCTATATCCCATTCATGATCCCTTCCTTTTTTATTATTGATCCCTATATATATTATTACATTCAAGGATTACAACGCAACATTACCATGGACCTAATAGCATGGTTTGCAAAATACAAGGGACTATGGTCCAAAAACATTCAACTTTCACAATATTATATTCTTTTACAGAAATGGAGGGGCTTCACCTATACTGCATGGTGATTTTGTTATGCGGTCCTCATTGTGCTCCATTGGTCTCCTACGCAATCCACTTCACACTCTCAACATCCTTTCTACTACGCACTCTACCCATAAAATTTAGATTCCTTGCCCAAAAATTGGTCAAGTTGGGTTGCACCCAATAACTTCCATTCCGATTTTTTATCCAAAATTTACCCATTCCAATAATTTTACAAGGTTTATCATCACCTAGATGAACCTCTCAAAAATCTCCTTGAACATAATCATGAAAATGTTTCCTATCAGGTGGAATGGACTGAGGCCCCTAAATCTACCACCCAAGCATCAATAATATTTTCTAAGGAAAGAATCAAAGAATCTTGCAACACATCACCTATCACATTCACTTCATGATTGTTTTCTTGTTGCGTGTCTCCTTTATTTCCCTTCTGATATTTATGATATTTCTTTAGGTGTCCTTTCTTCCCACATTTATAGCACATTATCCCCGATCTGGACTTGGATCTTCCTTTCATTGATATACTGTGATATCCTGGGCTCTTTTCTCCTTCTCTTTTTCTTCTCATAGTATCTACAATCAAGAATTACTTGATGTCGTATCGGAGATGTTCCATCGTGTTGTAACTTAGGATACAACTTCCGGTTGATTAGAGGTCAATGCCCAAGACATTTATCCAAAATGATGAATTTATCAATTTGTTGTTCCATTGTGAAACTCTAGAAGTATTTTTTATAAGTAAGTACTATAAATTCTTCTCATTATAAAACACCCTTTTAAAGTGGGTTTCTGATGGTGAATATGATTTTAAGTTGTAGTACAATGGATGAAAATATTTTTAGGAAAATTTTAAACAATAGGCTACTTATAGCGGAATCATTTGTTTTAAACTTTAGCAAAGTCATGGAAGAAAGATGAAATGAAATCAAAAAAAAGAGGAGTGCATATTAAGGTTATTTAAATTTAAGTTACAGATACCATAGTTTTAGTGAAAGTCTAATATGAAAAACCAGTAGCTTCATTACTCTCTTCTATAGAATAACAATATTGAACTCATAGATATGAGGAAACACATGTCACATTCAACATCTGCCTGCAATCACTTCAAAATATTTATTGAAATCACCAAGAAGATGAAAATATTACAAGGAAATATTTTTGTTTATGAAGTCCAAGAACCAGAAACCCTTCCTCATTCCTCAAAATTTCCTTTTGTATGATAATTACAATGAGGACAATTATGAAACTATCAACTGTCCAAAATTCTAACTACTTCAACCATTTTAAACTATTTGGTCCTTTGAGGGACTAAATTCATGATTAAAAAAAAAACAAAATTACATCAATTTAGAAAAACATATTGAAAATTTCTAATGAAGTAATAGGTGGCTTTTTCGCTTTGAGTAATCTGACATTCTGGTCCAGTAGATGGTCTAGATTGGATTGTTGTTGTTGTGGGAGACATCCACTCTTTGCATTTCTTCCAGTTTGTCATATCCGGGCTCTGACTTTTCACAAACCTTTTGTGATCCATTATTAAATTATTGATCTTGCTATAAGTTAGGTTCTTAGTAAAAAGAGTTCCAATTAACCATAAATTCTAAAAATCCTTGTGTAGATAATTTACAATTATTTCCCCTTTTAGAATGATTTTTTTCATTTCAAGTGTCAATCTTACTTTTGGCTTCAACCAGCAAGGTTTCATAAGTCTCTCAGGGAAGAATATTTCTTTATTTATCCTAGCATGAAGGAAATCCTTATCTAGTTCTATTATCAAAGTTGGTGTTAAATTTTAAAACAAACTCTTTGATCTCTACCAACCTTGTCTCAGTTGTCTTTCTAAACAAATCTTTCAAAACTATTTTATTTATCTCTAGCACAAATTTTTTTCTATCTTTAATCTTCATCTCTCTTAACTCTTGTGATGAATTAGAATTAAGGAGATCGGTCATATTTTAGGAAAATTATGCATGCTACTAGGGCTTTTTCATATTAGCAGTAATTATACATTACAAGTCTCCAACAATGGCTTTCTCCTCTACCACAATTGAAAAAAACTCCCAAACATTCATTACTGCACTAATAATATCATTCCAAATAATCTCTCTAGCTTGAATCACGAACATACTTCCTTTCACCTTCTCCTTCAACTCTTGAATTTCACGAGAATAAATATGATAATCGCTTAGATACTTCGAGACAATGTCTTTAGCCATGGCTAACTCCCTTGCTGTTATCTTTAGGATATTCTTTGTATCATCTAAATTTCTTTGCATCTTCTTCATATCATCCTCTGATACATTTAACTCAGTCATTACTCTAGTCAGCTTCTTTGTAGGATCATCAAAATATGGTTGCATTAAAATAGTATAGACATGTGTATCTAGTTTCTGCTATAAACTAGAATTCATCTCTTTGAGGGCAAAAAATTCATTATTTCTTTGTAAAAGCTCATATGCTAGAAATTATTTCTCTTTTTCCACCTAAGCTATCTCTGGGGCGATGACATGCTCCACATAAGGTAATTTGCAATTTTTCCTTAAGACCTGAATTTCGGTCTCTTCCCCTTGACAAAAATTTTGTACAACACTCCTGTCTTCAGGATTTACCGCAATTTTTACAATCAACTTCTTTAAGTCTCCATTCTGGGTGAACAAGGCTCTGGAATTTTCCTTTTCCAATTTTAGCTAGTTAATCGCCTTTCCCAATAAATATTCATCTTTTCTAGCAGTAAAGGATGTTTTTCCTAAGTCACTGTAGATTAATTCTCCAGTTTGCCTATGAAAATTAATATTGTTAGGAAGTGGGATTTCTCTTGCATCTATAGTCAATTTAATAGTTTTAAAACCCGATGATGATGAAACAAAAAATGCAAAAGGATGAGAGAAAGACAGTTTTGATTGATTTCTCTCAATATCCATGGAAGAAAATAATGTGGTGTGATACTCATATATAGAATTTGCTTGAAGCTGAGATTCAATATTTTCTTTCATCCTCCTATTCCTTTCTTCTATTTTACCATACAAATGCTTTATAATAGGAAAAACGCTCTGAGAAGGTTCTTCAGGCACGAGGGAAGAAGGTGTGCAACTATCATCTCCCAATTGCAACTAAAAACCCATTGTAGCTTAGGAGCTTCCAGCCAAATATTTTGACTCCTTTTATATCTCAATCAACGTTGGCCTTTTTTGAAATTGGTTTATTTCACCTTACAAATTAATTATGTCTTCACTACCTCTTTTCAAACATTTTTCAGTGGCATGTTGAGTTTCAGTTTCTCTTCCTCCTTGTGCTCTTGTTTGACCACCATCTACTATTTTTTCCACATCTGGTCGAGGTTCATGTGTATAAGTAGCATATGAATTTTCAACTATTACTTTAGAAATAATATTATGGGGATCATATGATCATTTTTCCCTGAGTTGTAATTGCATGCCTTCAGTAAGCATTTTCACTTCTTCCATGGCCTCCCTATTGTTCACAATAAAAGGCCCAATTGTTTTTGGCAATTTGAATAAGTGCCCCTTCTTTTCTGTGACAAAATGAACCTAATCAACATTTAAAATTCGTCTCATAAACTCTAAAGTGAAAATCCTCATAGGTACAAATGTGGGAAGTCTATAAGGGGTAACCTCTGCTCCATATAATCTAATCTCAACATAGTCTTCAAACTGGAACCAATCACCCACTTTTACATCTTTTCTAAGTTGAAGGAGAGATTGATCCTTTGGAAAAATACAAGGTGGAGGAGAGATATTTCTAATGTAATAAGAAAATGACGAGAAAGAAGTAGTGAAATATATAAATCCTTCATAATTGGCATGACTTCTTAGGGTATCTATCCAATCCATCACTGATTGCTTCTTCTTAAGCATATCCATTATATTAAGACCCAAATGCATGAATTTATCCCCATGAGTGTACAAGAAAATATAAGTCACTAATGAAGGAAATCTAAAAAAAACAGTAAGAGAAAGGTCTAACAATTTAGAATTAACTAGTTTCTCCCAATAGGAAGGTATAACAAGTACAGTCTAAGGTTGCAACATTAAATTAAACATCCCCAAAATAGCTCAGTCAATGACAATTGTATCTTCCCTTCCTAAAACTTTGGAAATTATTTGGAGAATTTGTCTTACATCTTCAGCAAAGGTTTCAAGAGGACTTTGAGGACATTCTATAGGAAATTTTTGTCCTGTAGACATTCAAAATAAGGTATCTAGTCATATACTTTTGGAGAAAAGTTTTCAAAAGAAGACAAAAACGTTTCTTCTGAAAATGAGGTATAAAGACTTGAAGGTCGAAAGGCCAGGGCTTGTTGAATTAAAAGGGGAAACACTTGAAAATTATTTTCACCTAATGCATTCATCCTAAAGAACTTATGAGGGTAGAGAGCTAAGACTAACCAGTAAATAAATTCAGGGAAAGCATAGGTTTGGGGAATTATTGCAGCAAAAAGACCATAATTTACGACTGCAGAATACACCGGGGAGTCCTTTTGGTTGACTAGGATATGCTAACGAAGTTCCATTAGATTTAGAGAGAAAATTGGATCAAACACATCCATCTTGGTGTCCATTAGAGGAATGTGGGTAGAAGAACCTGACAACACAAATTTCTTTGACATTTTGAAGACTTAAACAAGTGAAGATGATGTATAATTACATGTTTAACAAATGACCAGTAGTAATAATTTCGAATTTTGAGTCGGACAACAACTGTGATGTGCTACGGACATGGAGAACTAAAAATAATAAAATGGTAATAGAGACTGAACAAAGTTTATCGGAAAATGGGAAAATGGGAGGGAAAATAGAATTAATGTTGAAATGATGAGTACAGGGTTGATGACGTGGTAGATGAAACATGACGATGTGTTGGGGTTACATTAGTGTGACATAATGGTAACATGGAAGAATGAATTTTTGAATGCACTCACTTGTTGTGGAGCTACGGGGGCACCCACCAGAAAAGGGGAAGCCACCTGGGGGTGATATTGCATATCATATGAACCTTTGATTGAAAGTTAGTCATGATCATTGACAACTTTTACAAAGGAAATTGCTAGTATAATGGTCAAGCAAGTCTTGATATCAAGTTGGAACCATCCGGGGGTCTTGACACAACATTTAACTCTGCCCAATGTAAATTCCCACCATTTAATTGTATAACATGTTTTTTTTAATAATATAACTCCGACTAGGTCTGTATAGAACTAATATTGCATCATTCTCAACAATAATGTCAATCCACCCTTAATAAAATCAAAATCTTTCTGTTTATTTTGATTTTTTATATTTTTTGTTTTGAAATATATATATATATATATATAGATAGATAGATAGATAGATATATTTCTTTTTTTTACAATTTAAAAACATAATGAGAAATGAATTACACCGTCTGGCTCCACCTAGGGATAATTATTTAGAACTAAGCATTAAGAACTGGATATTAGTGCCTTCACTTTGGGCATGGATTCAGGTTATAACTTAGAAAATTACAATGAAGAAGTCACTGGTTATTTACTGTTATGAAACTAGCTCACAAAACATAGAAAAGAAATATCAATGCCTTAGAAATCAACCTCTTCGAGGGGGCAGCCTCCTTTACGTTACATAAATGAAAAAATATTCGATGATACAAATGACAATACGTCCTTTTTATATATAGGAGTGTAAGGGGTCATAATATAATCAAAGCCGACATAACAATAATAATGTAAGGGAACAATAATAACAATATGGGGACTACATGGACACAACAATATAATAAGGGGGGTGTACTAATAACAATAAGGGGTTACACTAGTAGTATAGGGACCTAACATGCCCCTCTCCTTCAAAAAGTGTTTTCCTCAATAGTTGAGTAGTTCTTGATGCTTCTGTATAAAATTCTTGTCCTCCCATGTGGAATCTTAAGCAGATAAGTTCTTCCACTTGATGAGATGCTCTTAAATTTATTGATTTCGTAGTTGTTGGGTTCCTGTTTCTATGACTGATCTAGGTTCCAATATGATTTTTCCTTCCTCATCAAGTTCTGGCAATATTTTCTAAACTGGGATCTTCTAATTATGTAATGTCGCCATTTCTCAAGTGCATGTAGTCTTGCCAATATTTCCATCTCATAAATAGATTTGTGTAAATATTTTCCTTTCATTGCATGAATTTTGAAATCAATAGGTCTTTCATCTTGCATTAAAACATCACCAATTCCATTTCCTAGTGCATCATATTCCACAATAAAGGTTTTTGTGAAGTGTTATAGACATTTTTGTGCCTTACAGCATGAAGCATGAAATGTCAATAATATGAGGGATCCAAAGTCCCTAAACATGTTGTTCCTACCCCTAGAGGAACAAGGTCAGCAAACCACAGCACTGAAAATCAGTTCTCCACCTGAAAACACTCAAAAACAAGCTAATTTTGGATCATGTCAACTGCTCCACTGAGCATTTGCGCTGAATGTCAACTGCTCCACTCTGTACCTGCGTTGAATGTCAAATCTAATGAAGGCTACCTGCGCTGGGCGAGATTGGCCAAGTGGCACAGTCATTCCGCAAGGTGTCAAATGCCCAGGAAGCTTCCAAAATGACACTTGGATCAGGGAATTCACCTTGTGATGAGTAAGAGGATCTAGATCTCCAAGTGGAAGCAAGAAACTCCAAGTGGACTCAAGAACTAAAGAATAACTGAAGTGGGAGAGGACACTAGTCAGCTTCATGCCAAACTCAAGCTGACTCATCCTTTATCCAAATCTCCTATATATAGAGCTCTCTCATGAGGTCTAGGGAGGCTGGAATCTTGTGAATGTAAGGAAGTGTTGTTGGTTTGAGTATAGAACTATTGGGTGATTGCTTTGAAGGAGGTGAAGAGGAGATTTCTTTCTGCTGGGAGGTGTTGCTGGGTTGGGCCTCTTATGGTTGTAACACTCTCAGAACTTTACTTCTTCCATTAATAAAGCATTTGAGGTTCTTCTATATACGTGTGTCTCTGTGGCGTATTGATGCTTGTATATTTGATTTATTCTAATCCTTGAATCAATTATGGATGTATGCTTCTTGTAGTTTCCCTTTCTTGTGCTTTTGTAGGATCTTTGTGTAGTTGGGCCAGTGAAAGAGTAAGGAGCTGGGAGCAAGCATTTAGGAGAGAAGATTGGATAAAACATTAGCGGAAGACAACGGTTAGTGGATCTCTTTCTCCCCTCTCTTACATCTCATAAAGAAGTAATCTTGAATAGCTTTGCATTTGGTTGTTGCTGAGGTACTATCACCCTCAGAGTGGGATAGGGTCATTCCGTATTGGATACTTTTCCCAACAACAAATTGGCAACTCCGCTGGGGATCGTATCTTGTTGGTTGTTTGTGTTTTTTGCTATTCATTTCATAAACAAAGGGAGTACCGAATCAAACTGCATTTGGATCTTTCAAATGCAAAGTAGAGGGCATCTACTCTAGCTCAGTTTCTGGGCAAGTTTATGATTTGAAGAGCTGATCCACAAGGACTCTAATAAGCTCTTAGTGATAGCTTTTCATCCTCCTTGTCATCCCTTAGTGTGTCCTTGACTCATAGCTTCTGATTTGGCCAAAAACTGTGAATTTTTGAGCAATCTGTGACCCGGAAACCAAGAGAAACGAAAGTTTCTTGCTTCAGTGCAACTGCTGTGAAGGCTTTCTGCATTTCAGCGCAGTTCCCGAAGGGGCTACCTGCGCTGAAGGTCAAACAAACAGTGTCTCACCTGCGCTGGACCAGTCTTGCCTTGTGCTACTGGGGTTTCCTGCTGTTTCTTGCCCTGTTTTCACTCTTGTTTTTGCTGCCTGTTACCAGTCAATGTGCCTATCTGAAACCAACTTTCCTTGCCACTATTCTGCCTCGGTTGTATAAAGAAATTGTGTTTGTTCTTTGTGTATTTCTTGTATCATTTACAGTTTCCCATAACGAAAGTGAACTAGTCTTGCTGTGACCTCTTAGATCTAGACCTGTGATAAAGTGTCGTTTTGATCTTAAGAGTTAGTTTGTTTGCTGTTCATAGCTGATTGAGCTTTTGCTTTCGTCATATGGTTTGAATTTATATATTTCTAGTGTCGAAATAAGTAAATCTTAAGGTGTCTTTTGATTTTGGACAAGCTTGTTTGCTTTCACTCGAAATTGAATTCAAAGTTATACAACAGCTTTCTTTTTGTATCGCACAAACATTAAGAAAGAGAAAAGAAATACCTGCATTGTGCATGTGCATTATGACAGTTTGCATGTTGATTTAGGAAAAAAGTGCATTAGGGTGTGCTCTATGATCTGTGTGAAAAGATGTTGTCTTTCTTTTCCCTCAGTAGTTAAGATTTTCAAAGTTGAAAGATTGAAAAGCTTGCTTATCATCTTAGACTGCATTTAGGAGTGTTACTATACATCTCGTGGTGATCCATAAAGGCAAACTGCTAAACAAGATCAACCTTAAAATAAATTGAATTTACATAACAACGCATTGAAACATAACACAAACACATAGAGGTCTAAGCTAGAGACGTGTTCCGGCGTCGTTAAACGTGATATCTTAGCGTTGAGTGGTTGGGTGATTCCTCCACGGTGAAGCGATAAGTATCAATACGGACTTGTGCTCCCACGTACCGTCGCGTATATATTGGGAGACCCCTATAGGAACAAAGCCTTTATCCATAGGAAACCGTGTCGGCCGCCCTACTAATCGCAATGCAGTGAACACAACATTCACGAAGATCGACCACTCGTACCGTAAAACGTATTCTGTGGTTTTGCGAAAAGTTTGGCACACCCTCTGCCTAGAACTCCAAAGCAGTTTCTTTTGGCCTTTTTCAAACTCTATAACTGAAAATGTCCATCCGAGCATTTGTCACTTCGGGCTCGTTAAAACATCGAAGGAGACTAGAGTCATCTTTAGCTTTTTCTCGACTCTTAAAAAGTGAAAAAGCAAGTTGTGTCTAAAGCGTCGTTATAAAATTTATTTTAAACGGAACATAATCACCTCCTATTCCCGCGTTGATCTGTAGGTTGAGAACATGGAACGCCCCAACCAAGGAATTCCACATGATGGAAATCCTAGTCCATTCTCCTCTTGGGGAGAAGTTGGTGCGCCCCACATGGCCACATTGTCGCTTCCAGGACTGACAATTGGCCTGCCTATTTGGCTATTCTCAACTAATGTAGTTCAGACCACCATGGTTCTTGAACAGTCGAGTCAACAGTTAGATGAGTCTAGAGCTACCCACCAGCCTTCAACTTCCTATAACTCTTCCTCCAATCCTTCGTCTTCGCAAGGTAGAGCCGGCAAAAGCCAAGCTCCCATGGAGAAGAAGGAGAAGAAGAAGAAGGAGAAGAAGAAGAAGGAGCCTAAGGCGACTGGGGGCAAACAAAAGACATCTAACAAAAATCCACACACAGCACAGACCGGGCCTAAATCGCCATGTGTCATATGTAGAGGAGACCACTTCCATAGAGATTGTTCCTGTATTCCCCAGATACTAAGGGACTGGTCCCCTCGGTTGCACAATTTGGGAGCATCAACCTCTGATAGCCATGTTGAATGCTTACCATCAACCAGCGAAAGTGAAGGTTCAAGACAAAGAGGGGGAATAAGATCCCCCTGCAAACTGTGTAAAGGCGATCACGCCATCCACCGTTGTCCCTTCTTAGACGAAGCGAAGAGAGTTTTGGAAGATCGTCCGGTTTCACCGTTGAGACTTCCTCCTGGATACAAAAAACTCGTGCCAAGTCCTTCGTTGGTTGAAAATACAGCTGACCCGCTCAGGTGGCCAGCTGAAGCGTCAGTCATTGAAAATGAACCTACTGAATCCAGACCAGACGAAAGTCTAAAGGTCGATACAGCAGTTGACCCAGTTCCGCCTTCAGAGGTTTCATCTTCAAATGACACCGTCAATGAAGATTCATCTTCAAATGACACCCTCACTGAAGAGAATAAGGAGGACACCATCCAGATTCTTTTCATCAGCACAGATTCTGATGAGCATCAGGGCAATGCGCCCATTCCTTTATTGCAGGAAGGAACATCGTCAGGATCGTATCCGGCCGTGTATTCGGTCCCACCACCAAGCAACCTGGTTGTATCCTTTGATTGGAACCAACTAGGCAGACCCCGGTTACCAGCTTGTATATCATTCAGAATCATAGTCCAAATTTATAAAATGGTAATGGATGGAACTATCATTGATGAAGGGGCATCTGTGAGTATCCTTTCCTCTATTGCTTGGAAAGCACTGGGTTCCCCGGAGCTTTTGCCTGAGATAAGAAATCTCTCGGGTTTTGATAAAGGAACCAGTCGACCATTAGGGATCCTCCCCAATGTACCTGTTACATTGAAAGGGAAGACCGTTCAAATGAATGTGATGGTTGTTCAAGGACCCTTGGGTTATAACCTACTCCTTGGACGAGACTATATATATTGCATGGGAGCTATAGTCTCCTCACTCTTTAGAGTAATGTGTTTTCCACACGAAGGAAGAATGGTCAAGCTCGTAGACCAACTTTCATTTCCGGGATCACGCATCGCAAATAGTCACATACCAACCCTCAATGGTCTATTCACCCAAGAAATGTCTCCACCCCCAGTCCTCCTTCCCGATGAGTGCGAGTGATTCGGAAAGATGGGACTGGAACCCAGGGGGCATGCATCCTGGTCTGCTTCGGGCAGAGGAAACCTTGGGTATAAGGTAGAATTTCCACGGGAGAATATGACTAGTCCGTACCCCATCCGTGGATGGAAGAGGGGTTGTTCTAGAACAGGATTCTTTTGTCAAGGTTATGTGTTTGACGGAACAGGGTCATTCACCATTGTCTACTTCGGTAGACAGTGCCGATGAGATGTTTTCGTTTGATGGTGTAAACAAAACAATCTTTGGGTAACCAGAAAGAGGCAAGCCTCACCCTTTAAAACAAATGTTTTATCGGATAAGTAGGGGCAGCCTTGAAATTATACCTTACACCTGGGGGCATGCAACCTTTTGGAGTGCAAGCAAGGGACGACTATTTATTTTTTAAATTTTTAGGTCCTCCCTTTAAACATGTAGGTCTAACCCTTTAAACTCGTAGGATTAGCCATTTCGAAACTTGCATAAAGAAAGGATATGAGGAGCATAGCTTCATGAGATAAAGCTCCATAAAAAATAGCTATCTCACAGGAGACATTCTTATCTTATGACTGGTATAATCGAGCAGTTTTACCGCGGAATTTATGCTCGTTAAAAAATAGAAAATCGAGATCCGAGCAGTTTTAACGCGGAATTCATGCTCGTTAAAAAATAAACATAAGCATTGAGCAGTGTTTTGGCGCATTCAAGCTCTTTAAAAAATGAACCCAGTGCTGGTAAATAACCATTGTGATCGTAAATTTATTAGCCATAAAAGCCTTGGTCATGTTTGCACCCGCCACCTCCATTCCATTTAGCCAATCGTTCACCTCCATATGATTGTTTACCTATTTTGAGGAACAGCTGCGAAGAGTGATTTCACCTAGCCATCCTTGTGACACTGCCGTGATTGGAAAATTCCAACCTATACCTGGAATCTGCTGCTATCCCTGTTTATCACTCGTTCCTCAAAAGACGAGTCTTCTTTGAGCTCTTTTCATCTGACTCGTAAAAAATGAAAAGTTTTCCGAGTTTTGGCCTTCCAGCTCGTTAAAATGACCGGAAGAGTTATCCCTCCTCTAGATTTTAATCTTTTTGGACCTGAGGGATTATTACACAAAAAGGTCGAGCGCTTGTTTTATTCGGCTCGTTAAAATTATCGAAAACTCATCCCTTCTGTATTGTTTTATACTTTTTCGGACTTAAGGGATTAGATGACGAAAAAGGAATTTTGGAGTTAACTTTCTGTACCTTTTCAAACTCTCTAAAAATGAAAAGGACCGAGTTTTCCTTGTCGTTAGACTCGTTAAAATGATTAAATAGCGACAAACTTGTCTTTAGATGAGAACGAGTTTCCCTATCACTAAGCTCGTTAAAACATAGCGATGGGCTTGCCCGAAGGGCAGGTTATAGAACAAGCATATGTTATCCTCCTCAAGCTTGACAAAAATAAAGAGGTACTGGTCAGAAATGACTGGGGAAAAATTGGGAGAACCTCAAAGCTTTAATGGTAGCAAGTCGCTCTTGAACATGCCACTTTGTCCTCCGTATCACATCGGGTTGGGTTGTTTCATTCACCGGTCTCATCACCATGGTCCTCGCCAAACCATCCACATTTGGGGTAATGCTACCGATCCATCACATCAGTGTCGTTATATGTTCAAGAGATGTTGTTAAGAAAGAGTCAACCGCGTCCCATCCACTGCCATACATTATCTTTCATCCAGCCATGATCACCACCCTGAATCATATTTCACAGATTGTTTTCATCTCCACTAAAATCATTAGCTCCGTTCCGTGTCACTGATGTGGGATTCATTAAGGCCCTCCTGTGACGGATCGCTTCTTGTCGACTTCAGCTCATTATCCAAGAAGTTGATCTAGGAACAACCCCCTCAGTACTTTGAAGCTTGCATGCCTCAATGGCAAGTTTCTCACTTCCGGCGACAGGTATACATCAATGACCTTCGACCAGAAGATTTTGCGTGGTGTTCGACACCAAGTACTTTATTCACACCACGTGAATTGTACTGCAGTACCTTGAGGGTCATTGTCATTATTGGTGATTCCTCTCGCGCTTGTTAACGGTTTACATTATTGACCGGTAATCAAACGATGTCTTTCCATGTTCGACTTCAACGCAATTCTCACATGGATCGACTTGTACTTAGAGTGAAGATCGAACGAGTTTGAAGACCCCGGATCTAGTTTCATCCATCCGGGCTGCGATATATATTCAGGAAATATAAAGACATTTGATATGTACATCATTGCAGCAGATGATCATCCTACTCAAAGGATGATAATTTCAACAGAGAATTATCAGTCTACCATCAGACGATCGTCTGTTCTATGTACCAAAATGAATTTATAAAGCTGAGCATGGGAATGCCCACCTCAGCTAGATCATGAAAGCAGAATGAAAAATAATGTATTGTATTGTATTTTATTACAGGGCACCTCTCAGCGATTGAATGAACTTCGGATCCTCCTGATAAAGCATTTCACCCGATAAACGACCTCATACTTTAGGGGGCAACTATTATAGACATTTTTGTGCCTTACAGCATGAAGCATGAAATGTCAATAATATGAGGGATCCAAAGTCCCTAAACATGTTGTTCCTACCCCTAGAGGAACAAGGTCAGCAAACCACAGCACTAAAAATCAGTTCTCCACCTGAAAACACTCAAAAACAAGCTAATTCTGGATCATGTCAACTGCTCCACTGAGCATCTGCGCTGAATGTCAACTGCTCCACTCTGTACCTGCGCTGAATGTCAAATCTAATGAAGGCTTCCTGCACTGGGCGATATTGGCCAAGTGGCACAGTCATTCCGCAAGGTGTCAAATGCCCAGGAAGCTTCCAAAATGACACTTGGATCAGGGAATTCGCTTTGTGATGAGTAAGAGGATCTAGATCTCCAAGTGGAAGCAAGAAACTCCAAGTGGACTCAAGAACTAAAGAATAACTGAAGTGGGAGAGGACACTAGTCAGCTCCATGCCAAACTCAAGCTGACTCATCCTTTCTCCAAATCTCCTATCTATAGAGCTCTCTCATGAGGTCTAGGGAGGCTGGAATCTTGTGAATGTAAGGAAGTGCTGTTGGTTTGAGTATAAAACTATTGGGTGATTGCTTTCAAGGAGGTGAAGAGGAGATTTCTTTCTGCTGGGAGGTGTTGCTGGGTTGGGCCTCTTATGGTTGTAACACTCTCAGAACTTTACTTCTTCCATTAATAAAGCATTTGAGGTTCTTCTATATACATGTGTCTCTGTGGCGTATTGATGCTTGTATATTTGATTTATTCTAATCCTTGAATCAATTATGGATGTATGCTTTTTGTAGTTTCCCTTTCTTGTGCTTTTGCAGGATCTTTGTGTAGCTGGGCCAGTAAAAGAGAAAGGAGCTGGGAGCAAGCAGCAAGGAGAGAAGATTGGATCAAACATTAGCGGAAGACAACGGTTAGTGGATCTCTTTCTCCCCTCTCTTACATCTCATAAAGAAGTAATCTTGAATAGCTTTGCATTCGGTTGTTGCTGAGGTACTATCACCCTCAGAGTGGGATAGGGTCATTCCGTATTGGATACTTTTCCCAACAACAGAAGTCTGGCATAGCTAAGACTGGTGTTTAGCACATTGCCTTTTTAAGATGTTCAAAGGCCTTCGTTGCTTTTGGAGTCCGTGAAAATGCATATTTCTTCAATAATGTTGTTTTTTGAATGTCTTCATTCTTCATTCTTATTTCATGATATCCTGAATGAAGATCCAACTTGGTGAAGTAAATTAATCCATGCAATTTATCCAATAATTCATCAATGAAAAGAATGGGAAATTTATCTTTAATAGTGAGTTTGTTGAGCTCTCTATAATTGAAACACATGTGCCATGACCCATCCTTCTTGTGCATCAATATACTGGAGTAGAGAAAGAACTTTGACTAGGTTGAATTATACCAGCCTCTAACATTTTTGCAACCATATGTTAAATTTCACTCTTTTGGGCATAGGGATATCTGTAAGGCATGATGTTTGGAGGAACACTTCCTGGAATCAAATGAATAGAATGATCATGGTCATGGATAGGTGGGAAGCATTTGGGAGTCTCAAATACTTTAGAATTATTGTCCAAGACTTTTTGGAGATCTAGAAAAATAGATAATTTTGATGTTGGAACCTCTAGCGAACATAATTGTGCAATTACACCTCATTTTTATTTCTTTACAAGCTTTGTCATTCTGTTAGAGATAATTATCTTTCTTGGTTTCCATATGATACCCCTTAATTCAACTTCATTTCCTTCCAAAGAAAATGTCATGAGAAGTTCTTGAAAATTAAAAGCTATTGTACCCAAGAATTGTAGCCATTGGACTCCAAGTACAACATCAACACAACCCATTGGAATGGAAAGAATTGGGCTATTAAATACATATTATCCCATGGATAGCTTGATATTATGGCACTTTCTAGAGAAATTTATGGTTCGTCCACTTGCAACCATCACTTGACACTTTGGTGTTGGATATAGGAAGCAATTCAATTCCTTGGCTATCTTACAATAAATAAAACTATGGGTACTGCGCGAATCAATCAACATTATTACACGTTTCTTCTTGAGATGTCCTTCTATCTTGATAGTTTGAGGAGTGGTAATTCTGGCCAATGCATTACAAGATATGGTCGGATTCGTCTCTTCTTTCTCAATGTGATCGTTCACTTCCTGGACCTTTTTCTTCTTGATATGTCCAATTTTGAGAGTTTTAGGAGTGGTAATTCTTGGCAATGATTTACAAGATATGGTCGGATTCATTTCTTCTTTCTCTAGGGTTGGTTCCTGGTGGATATCCTCTTCTTGACATGTTTCTTGATCCTTTTCTTCCTCCTCTTCACAATCTATGTAAAATAATTTCTTCTTAGCACACTTATGACCTATAGTGTATTTTCTATCACAAATGTAACAAAGCCCTTTTTCTCTTTTTTCTTCCAATTGTTGTGGTGTAAACCTTGTAGGCTGTGGAAGGCTAGGAGAAAAAAAACTTCCATATTTATAGTTGTGAGTGGTGGGATTCCTTGTTTCCATAATTCCACTTTCAACTTTTCTTGCCACCCTGAATGCTTTCTGCAATGAATCAAGTTCCCAAACACGAACCTCATGTTGAATGTTATCCTTTAAAATCCGTATGAAGACATCAATCCTTTGCTTCTCTGGAATATCATTTACCCTTATATTTAATTTTTGAAAGTCCTCAATTTGCTCTGCCATTGAACCATTCTGTTTGAGATTTATCAATTGGCTAAAGAAGGTGATGTGCTATCACGTCCTCCATGAAAATTGACCACGTGACAAGTGGTTTATGAGAACAAAGCTCTTCATACCATAAAAATTGATTTGGTTGTAAATATAAAGATGCAATACGTACCTTTTGTAAAAGTTGCACCTCATCTAGATCAAAATATTGCTCCATATGTAGTATCCAATTTACCGAATCCTTGCCATCAAACTTCCTCTTATCACTTTTTCCTTTTTTTAGGAGCTCAATCTCCAAATGTCTATAAATTTGTAATTTCAGATCTTTAAGTTCTAAAATTTCGGTCTACGATAGCCCTCCGAGTCCTATTTTTGACCCCGCAAGTTTGATTACAATTGGATTCCTGAAGAAATAGTTATGTCCAATCTCCCACGATGACCTAATTATAGACTATTTCAGTAGAGCAACCTTCTACGATGTGCCATGTGTCACTGTTTCAACCTTAGGTTCTAAAAATAATACCCAAAAAACTACAGGCCATCTACTTTTTGTCACATGTTATGAAATTTGAATCATATGCTCTGAAAGAGATTGATGACTATTTTCCCAAGGTCATCTGTTTGGGGCGTAATTCGGGATCTTGCAGAACCCCTAAATTTCTTGGACCATATCCTTGAAAATATAGTGAAACAAGATCTTAAATTCGGACCTGAGGTACAACACGATTTTGTATCAAATGGGTTTTTTTCTTATATTCTGAAACATCGCATAAATTTTTTTATAGCGAAACTTCCATGATGATCTATTTGGAACAGAAAAACCCTAGAATCTAAAGCTCTGATACCAAATGTTATGAAACTAGCTCACAAAAAGATAGAAAAGAAAGATCAACACCTTAGAAATTAGCCTCTTCGAGGGGGAAACCTCATTTACATTACACAAATGAACAATACTTGGATGATACAAATGACAGTACCCCCTTTCTATATATACGAGTCTAAGGGGTCATAATATAATCAGAGCTGACATAACAATAATAATCTAAGGGCACAATAATAACAATATGGAGACTACATATCAAAGATATTTAGAACAATCAGTGAGGGAGCGCATTGTTAAGGCGCTCCGTAAGCAAAGGTCACCAGTTCTAGTCTCGCCGATACCAAAAATTCAGCATGGTTTCCGTTGGTGCAGCTCAGGCTGGGTGTGATCGCCGGGTGACTTCGATGGCTTAGACGCCCCTAAGTTGTGGCCTCTCAGCCATAGGGTAAGAGTGATTTTCAGGATTCACCCACTTATCAAACAAACAAACAAAAAAGGTATGGTAACTACATGGGCACAACAATATAATAAGGGGTTTGCACTAATAACAATAAGGGGTTACAGTAGTAGTATAGGGACCTAACATTTACAATGAACAAGCCACTATTTACAATGGAAAAGTAAAATCTCTAATTCTGGAGATAATGTTTTAAGTATTGCCCATTGATAAAATGTTGCCATAGTTTTCTGAACAAATTTTCCAAAATAAAATTATTATTGGATCTAATTTCTGCTATTCGGAATGGATCAAACCATAGAGGATCAAATTTACCATGCTTTCCCTTATTCTCTCTTCTCACATCACATCTTAGAACCAAATCACTAGGCTAAAAAAGAAAATTTCTAGCTTTTCTGTAAAAAATCAATTTCATTTTATCTTGATAACTAATTAAATTCTGCATTACCTTCTCCCTCTTTTCATTAAATTCCACTAGTTGTTTCATCCTTCTAGTTAGTGCATAAGGTTCCTCTTTAGCATCCTAAATCAATGAAAAATTTTATTTTGCTAATTGACTAGGAAATAGGGCTAATGCTTCATACACCGTATCAAAAGGTGACTTTCCAGTGGATCTCTTAGTAGTAACCATATTTCCCCATAAGGCAAATTTTAGCTGAAAGACCTAGTTTTTCTTATTTTCTATAATAGTTTTCTTAAGTATCCCTACCATTGTTTTATTTTAGGATTCTTCCAGCCCATTCCCTTGAGGATGATAGGTGGTAGAATGTGAGAGTATTACATTGTAATTTTGGAAAAAGATCAAATATCTTTGCAGACCTAAACACCTGAGCATTATCTTATACTAAATTCTTTAGAGAGTCAAATCTAGTGAAAATTTTCTCCTCTAGAAATTTAACTACCACTAAATCAGTTTCCCTCCTAGTTAGAATAGCTTCCACCCATTTAGTAAAATAATCAGTACCTGTTAGGATCCATTTATGTTGTCTACTAGAAGGTGGACTTATTTCTCCTATAAAATCTAAACCCCATTATCTAAATGGTTCTTCAACAATCACATAATCAATGGTAAATGTGCCAATTTCTTCTTCTCAGCAAATATTTGGCACTTTTCAGAACTTCTCACTAATCCATAAAAATCTGAAAACAAAGAAGGCTAGTAGAAACCAACTTTCAAAATTCTACGTGTTGTGACATTCCAATTATAATGACCACCACAAAAACACCAATGATATTCATTAAAAACATATATAGTTTCTCCTTCTGTCAAACTGAGCAATGGAATACCAACATAATCTTTCCAATATGATCTACCATTTGTTATTACATACTTTTCAGCTTTCAATCTAAGAGATTTGAACTTTGTTCTATATAAGGAAGTTGGGTTGCTAAGAAAAGATTGATAATGGACAATATCTTTATACCATTCAAAACAAAGTTACATATATTGAATTTTGTTATCATATACTTTCTCCTTACCTTTTTCTTCTACAATTTTTTATTCAGAAACATAAACTAGCAAATTAATTCCCATAGCTTGGAAATTTGCTTCTATCAAGAACTTTGCTAGTCCTTGTCCTTTTACCATTTTTGGTCTGATATCCATATCATACTCTTGAATATTTGCTATCCACCTTCCCGTTTTTCCATCACTATCACTCTGAGTTAGCACATGTTTCACAACATCATTAGGAACATATGTAGTGATTTGAGATTGCATAACATAAATTATGAAGGCTTTCAATGCTTTAACTAGGGCATAAGTCTTCTTTTCTAAAAATGTTATACCAACTATGCATCCCTTAACAAAATGCTAAAAAATTCTATTGGATGTTGTTTCTTGTCTTGATTTCTTTGCAAGAGTATTGTTGCAACAATAAAAGAAGAAGAAAGTGAAAATATTTGAAAAGGTTTTTTATAATCAAGGCTCACTAGTACTCGAGCTTCTCTGAAAGACTCCTTGATTCTTGAAAAATATTCTCTAGAAGTTTTGGTCCATTTGAATTTTGCATATTTTTTCAACATAGTAGTGATTTCCTTCATGATCTCTCCATAATTTGGAATGAATCTTATGAGGAAATTTATTTTTCCCAGAAAACTTTGGATTTCCTTTTCACTCCCTGACAGACATATATTCATTATTGATTCAACTTGTTTAGAATAAATGTTTACTCCCTCTTTTGATATGATATGCCCAAGTAATTTCCTTTCATTCAAGACAAAATGAGACTTTTTGGGGTGTAATGATAAGCCATAATTTCTACACTTTTCGAAAGTTCGTTGAAGATGTTTCAGATGCTCCTCATTAGATCTAGAGAAAATTGTAATATCATCTAGATAAATTACTACAAACTTTTCCTTTTCTCCTACAAAGCTATATCCATAGCCCTCTAGAAAGTAACACTAGCATTCATTAACCTGAATGGCATTTTTTCATACATGAAGGTTCCCCATGGGGTTGTGAACATTGTTTTCTTTTGATCTTCAGGTTGCACTGCAATCTCATTATAACTTGAAAAGACATTAATTCTAGATAATCTGGAATACCCTGTTACTCTCTACAGAATGTGATCCATCTTTGGAAGGGGATAATTGTCTTTTAGTGAGCCTCTATTCAAATTTCGAAAGTCTATTCATAACCAAATTTCTCCACTTTTCTTCCTCACAGGTACTAAATTGGCCACCTGGTAATACCCCGCTATACCAACAGTATGCATATAGTATGCATATTCTCTTTCTACCAAGAATTCCTATGAACACCTTGGTCAAACCTTCATAAGCTAAGGTCAAGGTCCTTCATTTAATCTTCAAGCGGAAACATTTCATTAGACTTCCCATAGTCTAACCCTTCATTAGTCTCTGTATCAGAGAGACTAATCCAATCCTTAATCCCTAACATATAAAACCATGGTTAATCCTTTCTTAACCCTTATAACTCAATAGAGTATACCTTCAGAGCTTTCGACTTGCGATATGCGACAACCTTCCCCAGTGTTGATTTCTTTGACCGAGATCAATGGCTATCGCACTATCGCATCAAATCATTATGTGCCTTCATTGCATCTCACATGCGATATGCGATCACAAGTGGACTTCAAATAAATCAAAGTCATGCCTATAACTTTTCGGGTCCACCTTCTCCACAAATCTTTAACATGATCTTTCTCCACTGTCGATCTCCCTCTTTTTCCAATGGTTGTACTTCTTCCCGATCAACAAATAAAACCAACACTTTATAACCTTTGACCAAGATCCGCTTGTTCTGATGGTCCACATCAATTTCGGGTGGACTACTTACGCGAGGTTTAATGTCTTTTCACTTCCGATGGGAATTATAAACTCTAAATCTATAAAATTTTGAGTCCTTCCTTACAATTAACACCCAATCAACTTATAGCCTGATATCCATTAGATGACGAGGCCTTTAAATCCTATGGTCCAGATCGATTCTCATCTTTCTCCTTCTGCCAGTACTTAGATTGAATATCCACCATCCATTTCTTAGCTCTATCGTATGACTTAATCCTGGCCGCTCATCACAAACAAATCTCATTCATTGATCATCTAGATCCAACAACTACTGTGCATCAACACTTCCATTCTTCGCACTTCTCTTCACTTGGGTTTCTAGGCCAACTGTTTAATGTTTTCAATGCTTTTGCTTCTTCAAGATTCTGGCCCTTTGTTGTTTAATCACAAATTATCTCCTTAATTTAACTCCATTCGTACCTTTATGCTCCTCCCTATTCACTATAGCACTAAAAGCTTTCTTCTATACTCTATGGTTCTCTCCTCAAACCATTCACTGACTAACAATTCTACCCAACACTCCTTTTGCTAGAATTTTTATCTCTAAGACAACTCTACCCACAATTGCAACTATGGAGTTGCCTCAGCAACTTCTACCTAACCACAACTGGAAGTTGTTTTGCTATGATTCTCTGTATTTCGCCTCTGTTCTACACCTACAACATAAGTTACGTAGAAACACCCTAGCCACACACAAATTATAATTCAATTACACAATACACATTGTACAAACTTTGAATCGAGTTATTTGTATTAACAAATGAGTATTTACACGAGAGTCTCTCTCTGGCCTAATTTTATGGTCATGGCCTTTCTTCTCCTTCCCATAGATTTACAATCCGACTCTTTGACTCACTAGCCACTCTCTAGATACTTCTCTAACTACTGACTGACTAACTCGTTGTCGCCTTCTCAGCTCACCTTTATACAAAAAGGTTTTGTTCAACTAATTCTAGTTCAGATATTTAATCTACTGAGCTAACTCCTCAATATTCTCTAAGTCCACTTTTAACTCCTACTTATCCCTAAGAGTCCACTCTAGCTCCTCGAATCATGAAACCACTTTCTAGTCCAACACTTTCAATTGATTTCTAACTGTCTCAATATCATTAATCACTCATGTTATCCTTCATTTGAGAGAATTTACAAATATCCTCACACTTATCGGATTAACCACTCACAACATTAATAATTACATACATAGGAATCCAACTTCCTTGAAAACACAAGATCCCTATGTCTACTACAATACAATGATAGTTTTGAGCTAATGCTCCTGCATCAGACTCCCAAAGCAGAAAACATTCATGATCTCCTAATCACGTGTCTTCATGTGTTGATAGGAAACCTCCAGGGTCCCAAACCTTGGTTTGTAGTTGTCTGAATGCTTTCCACCTTTGTTGCTTTTGTATGTCACCTGTCTTCTATTTAATGTTCCTCAACTTGTCAATCAATTTCATGTTTTGATTGATCACTCTTCCTGTTGTTGTCAACATCCTCCATATGGACTGCTTCATCATTAACTACCATAACTCTTCAATCTCCATCTCTAGCATATCTTTTGGCTAGTCCATATTCTACCATTCACTGTTACCTCTTTCTCCCTGCTTTAGGTTGTTGCTTCTGTCAACTAACTCTTCAAATTTCTATTTATTATCTTCTCTTTGAAGTCATCGGATTCTTACTACCACCCTTTCATCCTTACCCTCTTTCATGATTATCTCTTTCTGCATTGAATCCTGACTTTCTAGCATTCTCTCCGGTAATCTAACACCTTTGTTCCATGGATTAAATAATTCCACAAAATCTTCTTCTTTCATTTTCATTTGGTTGCTCATCTGTGCCAAATTTTCTCCAGCATCTGCAACTAAACTTGCACTCACAAAACAATTATTAAAATACCTTTGGCAACACATCAGTATGCTTCTCTATTTTCTCCTCCTCTATCATCATATCAATATGTAATTTGAACTCTCAAAAGAATTCATGACACTGTCAGCTAGTCCCTCCTCCATACCATCTTCTTCAACGATATCTCTTTGCTCTGGTTCACAGTAATGAACTCCTCCTTCTGTAATGTCAATTTTCTAAACTTCCATTACCATCTCTTTCTCCTTATGATTGCCATTCATGACAATTTCTTTGTCTTTTTCCAGCAATCTATCCTGAGTATATATCCTCTACTTTTCCAACTCCCTTATTTGTTGGACTCTTTCCTCCTCTCTTCCAACTCCCTTGTAATCTTCATTAGGTTATTTCTTCCTCATTGGTGCTTTCAACAGTTTCTCCAATAGTTCCAATTCGGTCTCCCATTCACAGATCCTTTGATGAGATTTTAGTCCTTCTTCTTCAATATATTTTGCCTTTCTGTCCCTCTATAACTCTTATTCCAGAGCTATCCTTGTCTCATCATCTGCAGTATTAGTCTTCTGCATTTTTTCTTCATCAATAACATTAATCAAATTCATTAGACTACCTCTCTAAGACAATATTCCTTCATTCTTCATTAGAATAAGATCCTGATCCTCCATCTCTATGATAACTTCCATAGACTCTTTCTTCTGTATCTAGTCAAATTCTTCTTCTTTTGAGAAGTTTTCTTTGTCATGTTTTACTTCTAGATCTTCATCTATTATGAAGATATCTTCAAAAGGTTGCTCTTCTTCTACAATACCTGCAATCATGCACAAACTATTAGTTTTAAAAACATAAGACCTTGTGGTCTCACTTAATGCTTCAGTCATCATGTCTCCTTGTTGTTCTGAATCCTTCATATGATTCATAAGATCTTCCATAGATCTCCAGTCTTCATCTTCAATTAGAATTTCACCCTGTTTTGATTTACAAATGGATTCTTCCATTTCCAACTCAGCTTCTCTAAGTTCTTCCACCAGGCTCTTCACTTGCCTCTGCTGTATTATTCTCTGTAACTTAGACCACTTCACTGCCTTTTTCCTTAAGGCCCAACCTTGTCTTTGGCTTTCCTCCAGTATCCTTCTTAATGCATCGAGTTGTTCTTTTAACTCTGCAATCTCCTTGTCACGTTCCTCTTGACTCATCCTCTTGCCATTTACCTTGGCATCTCCCTTCTTCACTTTTCTTCTGCTGTGGTCTTCTTCTAAACCATTGTTACCTTTGTTATGAATATCAATAGTCATATTCTTCTCCATCTTCATGATTTTCTCACTCATTTACTATGAGTTGCATTAAAGCCTCTGCAACAAAAAGTCCTCCCTACTGCCACTCACCTCACCAAGATTTCCTTTGTATTTGGTATTTTGGCAAGCACTTAGTTCTCTATTCTATGGAGCCTCTTTGAGCACTTCTCTCTGCTCCTTCTAGGCTTCAACTCATCTACCCCTTCTAAGAACACAAGCGTCCTCTTGTACATCAATCACAAATGAAGTACTAGGTTCTAACCACCTCTTCTTTCACTTAGAAAATCTTACCATCTTTCTTCATCCTTTAGCAATTCTACCCACATCCTTTATGGAATTTCCTTTGTGAGTTGCAACACTACCTCTGCAGTAACAAGTCTCCTTCTTGCTACATATGACTTACTAAGATTCTCTCTTCTGAACTCAGTATTTTAGCATTTCTCTGGTTCTTTCCTCTGGAACCAATTGAGCACTCCTTGCTCTAGGTTGTTGCAATCTTCTCACCTTCCTTTGCTATCACCTGCATATCAATGTTATTTAAACCAAAGATCATTCTCAAGATTTCTAAAGATTACTTCTCTGTTTCCTCCTGAGAATAATCTTATCCTCTCTGTCCAACCTTCAATTGGATTCTTCGGGTTCACTGCCACTACATGGCTTCACAAGCAATCTCCATCCATTCTTCACATTTGAGTGAATTTCAATTTTCCTAAAGGAACAAACATCACTGTGATTTCCTTATGCTTCAGCAATCTCTTCTTAAGAGTATCACTTACTCTCATCTTATCTCATCTCTTCTACTTATCAGATTCAAATAACCTGATCTCCTCTTTCTTTTGTAATCACACTTGTATTCTGCACAATTCTGCTTTAATAAATAAGATCTTTAACTGGCTCTGATACCACAAATGATGCAAGGCTAATACCCTGCTATACCCATAGTATGCATATTCTCTTTCTACCAAGAATTCCTATGACCACCTTGGTAAAACCTTGATAAGCTAAGGTTAAGGTCCTTCATTTAATCTTCAAGTGGAAACATTTCATTAGAATTCCCATAGTCTAACCCTTCATTAGTCTCCCTATCAGAACTTTATAACTTAAATCTTCATTTAAGTCAATCCAATCGTTAATCCCTCACATATATAATCCTGGTTAATCTTTTCTTCGCCCTTATAACTCAATAGAGTATACCTTCAGAGATTTGGACTTGCAATATGCGACAACCTTCCCCACCGTTGATTTCTTTCACCTAGATCAATGGCTATCGCACTATCACATCAAATCATTATGTGTCTTCGTCGACTCTCACATGCGATATGCGATCACAACTGGACTTCAAATAAATTAAAGCTGCACCTATAACTTTTTGGGTCTACCTTCTCCGAAAATCTTTAACGTGATCTTTCTCCACCGTCAATCTCCATCTCAATCTGATGGTTGTACTTCTTCGTGATCAACAAATGAAACTGACACTTTATAACCATTGATCAAGATCCTCTTGATTTGATGGCCCACAACAATGTTAGGTGGACTACTTATGTGAGGTTTAATGCCTTTTCGGACCCGATGGGAATTATAAACTCTTAACCTATAAATGTTTAAGTCCACCATTATGGTTAACGCCTGATCAACTTATGGCTCGATATCCATTGGATGACGAGGCCTTTAAATGCTACGGTCCAGATCGATTCTCATCTTTCTCCTTTCACCAGTACTTAGATTGAATCTCCACCACCCATTTCTTAGCTCTATCTTATGAATTAATTCTGGCTGCTCATCACAAACAAATCTCATCCTTTGATCTTCTAGATCCAACGGCTACTGTGCATCAACACTTCCATTCTTCACTCTTCTCTTCACTTGGGTTTCTACGCCAATTATTTAATGTTTTTGATGCTTTTGCTTCTTCAATATTCGGGCTCTTCATTGTTCTGTCACAACTTCTCTCGTTAATTTAACTCCATTCATACCTTTATGCTCCCCCCCCTCACTGTAGCACTAAAATCTTTCTTTTGTACTGTCAATGTGTGTACAGAGATGAAACACAAACTCTATGGTTCTCTCCTTGAACCATTCGCTGACTAAAAATTCTACCCAACACTCCTTTTGCTGGAATTGTTATCTCTAAGACAACTCTACCCACAATCAAAACTATGGAGCTGCCTCAACAAATTCTACCCAACCACAGCTGGAAGTTCTTCTGTTACACTTCTCTGTATTTCGCCTCTGTTCCACACCTGAAACATAAGTTACGCATAAACACTCTAGTCACACACATATTATAATTCAATTACACATTACACATTACACATTACACATTGTACAAACTCTTAATCAAGTTGTTTGTATTAATAAACGAGTATTTACACAAGAGTCTCTCTCTAGCCTAATTTTCTGGTCATTGGCCTTTCTTCCCCTGCCCGTAGTCTTACAATCCGACTCTTTGACTCACTAACTACTCTCTAGCTACTTCTATAATTATTGATTGACTAGCTCCTTCTCACCTTTTAGGATTACCTTTATACAAAAAGGTTTTGTTCAACTAATTCTAGTTCAGATCCTTAATCTGCTGAACTAATTGCTCAGTATTCTCTAAGTCCACTTTTAACTCCTACTTATCCTTAAGAGTCCTCTCTAGCTCCTTGAATCATGAAACCACTTTCTAGTCCAACGTTTTCAATTGATTTCTAACTCTCTCAACATCATTAATCACTCATGTTCTCGTCCATTTGAGAGAATTTACAAATATCCTCACACTTATCTAATTAACCACTCAAAACATTAATAATTACATACATAGGAATCCAACTTCCTTGAAAACACAAGATCCCCTATGTCTACTACAATACAATGATAGTTTCGAGCTAATGCTCCTGCATCACCACCCAATTTGAATACTTGAGAGAGACAATTATCTTTGATTGTAAAAAAATTTTGACTTTATTCTCAATTGATGGAAACAGTAAAGGATTTATTTGCCTCAATTTCTACTTATATGGCTCAATTGCTGGTTTTAAAGGAATCTTGTGCTAAATGCTATTGGTATCATATGTTTTAAGGTCCCCATAAGACCATTCAAACACATCAACATATCTTTTAAAAATATCCTCATACCTTTGTTTATATTCTTTTGGAATGCCTTTTTCCAATTTTACCAACTTTGGTTGCCGCTCTCTTTCGAGGTTGCAATCTTGAATGTCCTCTTCCCAATTTGATTTGGTTGTGTTTACATCAACATTATTTCCATTAAACAATATTTCCAGGGGTGCCAAACCTCTAGGGATCAGATTATTCTTTAACTTCGCTATTTTCTTACCTTCCACAGAATCTTTAAAAGGAAGCTTATTATTTGGTTCTTCTTCTTGAAGATCTTCAATTTCATATTCTTGATCTATCTCTAAATTTGAAAACTCCCCCAAGATCTCCAGAAATATTTTAATCTATTGTTCATCCTCAAATACATGCCAGTATTTTATATTATATGGAATGGAAGGTCTCTTCTAATTTAAAATTCATATATGAGTTTAGGATTTAATCGAGGCTTGAAAGTTCTAGTTTCCACTCCCAATGAGTGAGGTAATATGTTCCCTTCCCTCGGTAATAGTTAAAAGAAAAAAAAAAATTATCTACAAAATCTTGTAATTCATTTCTATAGGCGTTAAGCCTCAGATGTTTATTTTGGCATTAATTCTTGACCTTTTTTTTAATCAATTCAAAGTCCCCAAAACAAAATAACATTGTATCCTTATGTTCTTAGAAGTTTGTAAATCAAGAACGAGAGCCTCATATTCAGTGATATTGTTTGTGAATTCAAACTCTAATTTATAAGAAAACGGGATAATCTAACCTTTAGGGGAAACCAGAAGAACCCTAGCTCCATTCCCTTCATTTGAATGTGCACCATCAAAACATAGATTCCAAAATCCACTGATCGCTGCTTTCTTATTTTGAATTGTTGAAGTGACCTGCAGTTCTATATCTTCAGCAATTTCCTGAGATTCTCACAACATAAAGCAAAAAAAATCATCTTTTTCTTGATTGTAAATAGGAGAATTACTTGAACCCTCCTTGATGATAGTATTCACAAATTTGGTCTCCTGATACAACCTTTATTCTTCTCCACCAAATAATGGAATGATTGCACAAGTAAAATCTAGTTTGAGCACTCGTCCTAGCTTGGCGCCCCAAGATCTAGAAAATAACAATCCAAAAATAGTTGGAATATCTGCAACAAAAACATCTATTACAATTCTTCTAACAAGAATCTGAGCCAATGGAACTACCAGATATTTATTAAGCCACACACACTTAACATTTTTTAATCAAAGGAATATAAGTCTTTGTAAGGTTTTGTAATCTACAAATTAAGCTACTTCATAACTGAGAGAGGAATTAAATTATGAGAAGCCCTTCAATCCAACATACAATTGTGAGGAATAAAAGTGTGCATCAAAAGAGAAATGTACAAAGGAGGAGTGGAAGAATCTTATTCTTCCACATGAGGGACAAGAATCACCATTGACCTTTATTCTTGTAAATTAATTGTATCAGCTGCATGATTGTTCTGAGATAAATTTATGAAATTAGGTACCAACTTTTTGTTATCAGGTTTCTTCATAATTTAGTTATTAGAATTGGTATTTTAATTTTCTCCAATTCTTTCTAAAAATTGAAAGAATAAACCTCCTTCACAATTTTTTATTTTTCTTCCTCATCTAGCTTTTCTTTTAGCACATTTTGTGAACTAATAACAGACTTCTAGGATTGTTTCTGCAACATCCCTATGTCCTGTTGGCTTCTTGAACTCTCCTCTTGATGAATTCGGACTATTGGGTCTATATTCAATGATTTCTTCCCTCTATCATCTTGTTTTGGTGATTTCTATTGAGCTTCTTGGTTGGAATAATATTCCACATGGTCTTGAGTTCTTGATATTTTCCTTAATCTCAGATCATATTTTTTATGTAATTCTGCTTGCATAAAATTTGTGAACCTTTTACAATATTCTTCAATTTCTTCATCATCTAGATAAATTTGAGGTTCCCAAACTGAATCTTCATTCGTGAATATTTCTCCTCCTTCTTCAGATCAAGTAATATATTGGTTTTCCTGCAATCTAAGAGTCAATTCCACTGCTTCTTATAATTCATGTTCAATGTACAAAGGTGGTTGCACCTAATCCTGATCCTTTTTTTCCCTCTGCATAATTTGCAGTGGTTGTTTCCTAAACTGAAGATTGAAATGTCTATTTTCTGCTTCTTGAATCTCCCTTGAAGGATTTTTACTTTCCAACTCTAACTTTACTAATTAATTAGATAGATTTCTGATAACTTTAGTCGTTCCATCTTGCTTCTACTCATGAGAATCCTTTGGTTGACTAGTAGGCTTGACTTCCTCCTTTCCCTTTGTTTCAGGGAAAACTAGTGTCGATTCAAATTGCTAGTCCCACTAAGATGGGTAGCTATCTTGGAAACAAACAATGAAAGCTTTTCAAGAGTTCCTTTAAGTGTGATAGATGGAAGAGAAGGAAAGAGGACCAACCTGGATCTTCCACTTTTATCCTAGCTTTATTTTTCCTTCCCTTGATAGAATTTTCCACTCCTCTCCTACTTGTACCGCTTCAAAGAGTACCTGTAGAGTCAAAGTAACAGCAAACTATCAAAGCATATCTATCTAAAACATCATAAACAATGTGGAATCAAAAACACATTGACCATACAATTTCATTCATAAACAATAAGATTCACAAATACAAGATCATATGGAGGAAAACTTAGAGAACCTTATTAATAGTAATGTAAGAGAGGATTACAACCCAGCTGTCTGATCCAGCATCATCCTCCCAGTTGTAGAAGCCCTCTTCACCTCATGAACAAGTAAATCACCCAACAATGTAATGTCTCTTCTCACCAACAAACCAACAACACTTCCTTACAAATACAAAATTCTAGCCTCTAGATCTCTCAGATTAGGGATCCATTTATAAATGCCTTGCATATGGGTTTGAGTCAGCTCTGGGTTTTTAATTAGTGTCATTCCACTGATAGTTCTTGATTCCACTTGGAGATTTCATGATCTATTACTCATCCCTGGGCGAATTCAGAGAGGCAAGTGTCACAGGAGAAGTTTCTGGAAGATTCCATGATCATCCACCTTGCAAACTGTCTCGGCCATTTGTCTATTCTCGCTCATCACACCCCACAGAAGGCCATTTGAGTATGCATTGAACCTGGCTTGTTAGGTAGTCAGTATGCATCACACCTTGCCCATGGAGTAGTCTGTATGGTCCAGTTTTGGCTAGTTCTTAGTAGTTTTTAGGTGGAACTTATGGGAAATCATGTAATCAGTTGACTGTGATCCTTTAGTGCGTGAAAAAACACTTTTAGGGACTTAAGGAGCCCTTAGTTTATGGACATATTATTTTGGGGTTGCAGTGCCCAAATATGTCTATAATAGCTACCCTCTAAAGCATGAGGATGTAAATCTTTTGATGTCGGGTGAAATGCTTTATTCATGAGGATCCGAGGTATTTGAACTAGAAGGTTACCTGTATAAGATACAATACAATACATCATAATCATATTATTTTCATGATCTAGCTGAGATGGGCATTCCCATGCTCAACTTTATAAATTCATTTTCATGTACATAGGAGAGACAATTTTCTGCTATTGCAGACTTGTGATTCTTCGTATGAAGAGTCATCTTCCTTGGCTTAGATGACTATCTATGCATCTTTTGTGTAAAATTGATTTCTTTATTTTCCTGAATATAGCGCAACCTAGATGGATGAAACTAGATCTGGGGTCTTCAAAACTAGTCTAACCTTCGCCCGATGTACAAGTCGATCCATGTGAAAAGATGTTCTGAAGTCAAACGTGGAAAGACATCGTCTAGTTACTAGCCAATGATGTAAGCTGTTAATAGACGTGAGAGGAATCACCAATAATGATGATGACCCTCAAGGTACTACAGTACAATTCACGTGGTTTGAATATATGAGTTGATGTCGAACACCATGCAAAGTCTTTCGGTCGAAGGTCATTGATGTAAACCTGTCACCGGAAGTGAGAAACTTGCCATTGAGGCATGCAAGCTTCGTAGTACTAAAAGGGTTGTTTCTAAATCAACTTCTTGGATAATGAGATGATGTCGAAAAGAAGTGACCTATCATAGGAGGGCCTTGATGTATCCCACATCTATGATGCGAAATGGAGAAAATGAATTTTGTGGAGGTGAAAACGATCTGATGATATTAGGTTCAGGAATGGCGGTCATGAAAAATGAAGCGTGGATGTAATGCAGTGGATGAGGCATTTGCTGGATGGTGAATTCTCTGAATGACTTCTCTTGAACATATTGACAACACTGATATGGACTGGTAGTGTTAACCCCATGGATGTCATGGTGGACCAATGGTGACGGTGAACGTAAAAACCCAACCCAACTCAATCACAGCGATGGAGTGAAAGTGTCATGTTCAAGAGAAACTTGCTACCAATAGAGTTCTTCAAGTTTTCTTCCCATTTTTCCCCAGTCATTACTGACCAGTACCTCTTTATTTTTGACAAGATTAAGGAGGATAACATATGCTTGGTCTATAATTTGTCCTTCGGGCAAACCTATCACTTTGTGTTTAGCGAGCCTAGCGTTAGTGAGACTCATTTTTGTCTGGGTGGACAAGTTTGTCGCTATTGTTTTAACGAGTTTAAAAACAAAGATAACTCAGCCCTTTTCATGTTTAGAGAGTCTGAAAATGGATGAAAAGGAGAATCCAATAGTCCTTTCTCATGGCATAATCCCTTAAGTCCAAAAAAGTGTAAAATAATACAAAAGGGATGGCTTTTCGATAGTTTTAATGAGCTAACAGAGACAAGCGCTCGATATTTTTGTTTAATAATCCCTCATGTCCAAAAAGACTAAAATATATGAGAGGGATGGTGTTCCCCTTATTTTAATGAGGTGGAAAGGCCAATATCTCGACAATCTTTTTATATTTAACGAGTCTAAAAAGAGTTTAAAAGAGGCTCGTTTTTTGGTAACGAGTGGTATTTCTGGGTAGCAGCTAGTTCCAAGTAAGTTTGGAACTTCTCAAAACATGGTAGTGTGAAGAGGGTGGCAATCAGAATCACTCGTCGCAGATGTTCCTCAAAAGGGTAAAAAATCAAGTGGAAGCGTATGGTTGGCCAAATGAAATGGAGGTGATGGAAGGAACACATCCAGAGTTCAAAAAGGGCAGATAGCAAAGTGATCATAAAGGTTATTTAGCAAATGCAGGTTTATTTTTTAATGAGATTGAACCTTGTGCCAACATGTGCTCAGTGCATGTTGATTTTTTAATGAGCTTGAACCTTGCGGGAACATTTCTCTTACTAGTCTTTTGATAATGTCTCTTGGTAGATTTATTTTTTAATGAGCTTGATCACTACTATAACATGTGCTCATGACCTTTTTATGTAAGCTAGAAATGACCGAGCTATGAGGTTAAAGGGTTAAGAACCTACAAACTAAGAAAATCAAAGGTTGTTTTTCACTTGCATGAAAAGGTTTGCATGCCCCTAGGTCTTTTAGTAAAAGGAGAGTTTCCAGGTTACCGAATGGAAGTTCTTGCGGTTAGGAAGGATTTTTTTTGTCGACAAACAAAAACTCTTCGTTTGCTTTTTCCATCGAAATAGACAAAGGTGATTGCTATGAGCTTCCAATCACATAATGTATGAAGGTGAATGTCGTGAGCTTCCATTCATAATCGTACAAAGGAAATAATTGCGTCAGACTTGATCACATAACCTATATAGGAATGTTATTCGGTACAAGTATTATAACCTTTCCATAAAATCTCTCTTTCCTCTGGGTTCACCTGCCGAAGTAGACTAGGGTGCATGCCCCCTAACCTTCATCACACTCACCGAACTACTCATGGTAATTAGGTGGATGGGATGAAAGTTGAAGAGACATTTTTGATGCGAAGAGACCATTTAGGGATGATGGTTGATTTATAGCTATGTTTGAACGAGGAAATGAACGCTGGTCGACAAGTTGCACTGGTCTGCCTTCATGTGGAAAACACATCACTTGAAAGAATGTGGAAATAATGGCTTCCATGATATATATATAATCACTTCCAAGGAGTAGATTGTAATCTAGTGGACCTTGGATTACCATCACGTTCAAATTAAAGGTTTTCTTTCTCAAAGTTATTGGTAACTTTGGAAGGATCCCTATTGGTTGACTGGTTCCTCTATTGAAGCCCGACAAATTTTGTTTCTCCGGAAAAAGTGATGGCGAACCAAGTGCTTTCCAAGTAGTTGAGGAAAGGATACTCACTGAAGCCCCTTCATCTATGATAGTGCCAGACATGATCATTTTGTAAACTTGTACTATGATTTAGAATGGTGCATTAGATGGAAGGCAAGGTTTTGCTAGTTGGTTCCAATCAAAGAAAATGACTAGACTGCTCGAAGCAGGTATCGGATAAATGTCTGAATAAGTTCTATGAACTGGGGGGGGGGTCTATTCCTATTGTGAAGGAATGGGTGGATTTCCCCCAGGTTCATTAGAATCTATATCTACAAAAAGAATTTGAACGGTGTTGTTCTCCTCATCTTTGGAAACTATATCATTTTAAGGCGGATTTTCTGAAGGCAAGACTGGGTCAACTGCCATCTCAACCAGTTGAATTTCATCTGGTATGGATTCAGAAGGTTCACTTTCAATGATAGGCGATTCGATCGATAATTGAGTTATGTCAATCGGGTTTTCAACTAGTGAAGGACTTGGCAAGAGTTTCTTGTATCCAGGTGGAAGCTGCTGCAGTGAAGTAGGACGGTTATCCAAAATGCTTTTGGCTTCATCAAGAAAAGGAAAACGAGGAAGATTATGATCACCTTCACAGAACCTACATGGAACTCTAACTTTTCCTTTCTGTGGATTGACTTCGTTTTCACTAGTTGATGGTACGCTGTCAACCTGACTGTCAGGGGTTGATGACACTGAATGGTGCAAATGAGGAGACCATTCTCTCAAGATCCCCGGGATGCAAGGGAAATATTGATGGTAATGTCTCTCCTTGCAAATTATGCATGGAGTTTTTGGTTTGGAAACTTTAGCGTGCGGATTTTCACCAGATGATGCATTAGTGTTCCCTTGTTTAGTTGGCTTCTTCTTCTCCTCCTTCCCTTTATTTTCCTTCTCAGTTACTTGGTTATTAGTGTCACTAGTTTCACCAAGTGAAGAGGAAGAAGGGGAAGGAGAAACAAACAAAGTAGAAGGCAAAGGGGTAACTTCAGTATCATCTAGTTGTTGATTAGATTGTTGAGGAATTGTGATGTTTTGAACAACAGAGTTCAAGAAAAGTCATACTGGCAGGCCGATTGTGATTCCTGGAAGGGAAAATGTAGCCATATATGGAGAACCAATATCTCCCCAAGAGGAGAAAGGACTAGCATTCCCTCCAAGGGGGGGTTCCTTGATTGGTAGACTCCATTATCTCAACCTCAGACCAATGAAGGAACGGGGATGTTATTCCGATTAAAATAAATTTTAAAGACACTTTTACGTAACTTGCTTTTTCAATTTTTAAGAGTGGAGAAAAAGCTAAAGGTGACTCTAGTCACCTTCGCTTTTTAATGAGCCTGAAGTGACAAGTGCTCAGATGGACCTTTTAAGGAGTCGAAAAGGAACAAAAGTAACTGCTTTGGAAGTCTAGACAGTGGGTTTACCAAATCGATCATAAAACTGCAAAATACACCTTGGTGATAAATGATAGAGAAATTACCAAGGACTTATTTACGCCAATCAATCTTCCTGAATGCTGTGTTCAGTGCATTACGATCGATAGGGCGGCAAGCACGGCTTCCTAAGGATAAAGAATATCAGCCTAATGTGGTCTCCCAATATATACTCGACGGTATGGGGAGCACAAGTCTGTACTGGCACTTGTCATATCAAAGAGGAGGAATCACCCAACCTTCGATGAAAATGATAGTTACCAGGTTTTACGACACTGGAACACATCTCTAGCCTAGACTTCTAGATGTGTTGCGTTAGGTTCCAAAGCATTTTTATGTTCATTGAAGTTTATTTTAGAGTTGATCTTGCTTAGAAGTTTGTCTTCCAAGGTTCACTACATGATGTAGATGTGAAATTCCTAAATATGCAATCTAAAATGATAAACAGTCATTTATGTTCTTTTAGCAATGAAAATCCTAGCTACAAAGGAAAGAAGATTATGATTTTCTTTCAGCAGAGAGCATAGAGCACACACTAAATGCACTTTTCCTAAATCAAATTTTGCAAGTAGTCAAAATGCAGATGCACATGTATTTGTTTTCCGCTTTCTTAATGTGTGAATGCCAAAAAGAAAGCTAAGTACAGATTTGAACTATTTTCTTTCAAAGCGACAATACTAACAATTTTCTTTTCAAAATGAAAGGAAGACGAAGATGACACTTTTCGATTTCGAATTGAAAACTATTTTCGACACTTGAAATACTAATAACTTCAAAATCAAATACAATGACAAAAGTACAATCAACTATCTAGAAGAGGAAGACTTTACGACACTCTTCTTTTGATTCAAAATGACAATTACGACACTTGCATCAAAAACGACAGTTCGATTAGGCTACTTTTGACAAAGGAAGATTGTAAATGATTGACAAATACACAAAAGCATTTACAATTCCTAACTGATGGAGGCTAAAATAATGTGAAGGAAGATGGTTTCAGTAAGAAGGTACTGATCATGAACAACAAAACTACTGAATGAAGCTAAAAACAAGGAGGAAAAACCAAATTTCAGAGAATAAAACAGTGTCACTCAATCATCACACTTGCAACATAGGGAAAAAGGGATGCATCTCACCTGCAATACATGGGAGGTGCATGCATCTAGGTTTCACAATTATAGACAGTGTGATGGGCCAGGGAGTGAAACTAAGCTCGGTTTTTGCTCAAAATTTGCAGCTAAGTTCAGTGATTTAGGTTGAGTAATGATGGACAGTAATAACAAAGCATAAGGGTAGGATCTGATGAGGTTCTGAGCTACCACAAGGGCACTTAGGATGCTTTGTAAGTTAAATGTTCAGTTCATAAATCAACCCAGAGATTGACTGAATCAGTGTTTATCTACTTTGCAATTGCATAGCAAAGGTGTTTAGAAGGCTAGTTGGCTAACTTTAGGCTCCATCTATAGTTTATAAAGCAAACAAAAAACAAACAAAACAAACTATTCGCTCCCTAGTGGAGTCGCCATTTTGTTTCAGGGAAAACTAGTGTCGACTCAAACTGCTAGTCCCACTAAGACGGGTAGCTATCTTAGAAACAAACAATGAAAGCTTTTCAACAGTTCCTTTAAGTGTGATAGATGGAAGAGAAGAAAAGAGGACCAACCTAGATCTTCCACTTTGATCTTAGCTTGATTTCTCCTTCCCTTGATAGAATTTTCCATTCGTCTCCTACTTGTTCTACTTCAAAGAGTACTTGTAGAGTCAAAGTAACAACAAACTATGAAAGCATCTTTATCTAAAACATCATAAACAATGCGGAATCAGAAACACATTGACCATACAATTGCATTCATAAACAATAAGATTCACAAATACAAGATCATATGGAGGAAAAGTCAAAGAACTTTATTAATAGTAATGTAAGAGAGCATTACAACCCAGCTGTCTGATCCAGCATCATCCTCCCAGTTGTAGAAGCCCTCTTCACCTCATGAACAAGAAAATCACCCAACAATGCAATGTCTCTTCTCACCAACAAACTAATGGCACTTTCTTATAAAATACAAAATTCCAGCCTCTAGATCTCTCAGATGAGGGATCCATTTATAGATGTCTTGCAAGGGTGTGAGTTAGCTCTGGGTTTTTGATTAGTGTCATTCCACTGATAGTTCTTGGTTCCACTTGGAGATTTCATGATCTCTTGCTCATCCCTGGGCAAATTCAGAAAGTCAAGTGTCACAGGAGAAGTTTCTGGAAGATTCCATGATCATCCACCTTGCAAATTGTCTCTACCATTTTTCTATTCTTTCTCATCACACCCCATAGAAGGCCATTTGAGTATGCATCACACCTGGCTAATTAGACAATTAGTATGCATCGCACCTTGCCCATGGAGAAGTCTGTATGGTCCAGTTTTGGATAGTTCTAAGTAGTTCTTCAGGTGGAACTTCTAGGAAATGATGTAATCAGTTGACCATGATCCTTTAGGGTGTGAAACAACACTTTTAGGCACTTATGGGGCCCTTAGTTTATGGACATATGAGTTTGGGGTTGCAGTGACCAAATATGTCTATAACACCCTTCCTTTTATCTTCATCTTGGTCCTTCGGTTTGATATTTACTAAAGTAGATAAATTGGCTTCAATTACTAGTGCCTCGGTCTGAATTTTGTCCAAAGTAGGTGATTTCCTTTCCCTCAAAATAAAACCAAAATCGTACTCAAATGCTCTTGCAAACACCATTTTTGCACCAGCAGGTGAGGGTTTTATTTCTTTAGGTAGGGTATCTTATAACTTATTAAAACTCTTAATAAACTCATCTACCTCTTCATATGGTTTTCTCTCAATTTCATTAAACTCAGTCAGGAAATAACCATGATCTTTCTTTTCACCCTTTCTCTGTATAAATGTATTTTCCAATTCTTCCTAAGTGCTTATTGAATTATAAGGAAGGGTTTTAAATCATTTCCTTACTTCTCCATCTAGAGACTACCAAGCCTCATCACCACATCCAAGTTTTCAACATTTAAATTCTTTGGAAAGACACATAAGGTTGCCACATGTTTTTCTGTTGTTATTTCATCTTCCCTTGTAAATCTAGGTAACAACTTTAGATAATCTTGAGGCATGGCATTCATTGGTTGAGGAAGATTCAATGGTGCATATGTTTTTAAAAGGAAAGTTGGAATCACCATGTTTTGATTTTGAAAAGAAACATAAGAACTTTCTGCATGAGATACAAAAGATTGAGGTGGAATAACAAATATAGGGATTGGTTGAGAAATAGCATAGACAGTGTAATGTGAAACTAACAAATCAATTCTTTTAATTTCTTCAATTTCTAGGAAGGAGAAAGAAACAGATTTGAATGACTCTTCTTCAAGAGTGGGCTCTGAAAATATACTTTGAGGGGACAATATTTCTTCAGAAAAATTTAATTTTTCAACCACTTCTTCTGAATGATAAATTATGGGATACTACGAGACAAAAATGGTACTAGGAGTTGATAGGGTAGGGCTTGGAGTTATTGGAGAATTCTCTTTCAAACCTCTTTACGAAACTATCTTTTCTAGATTAGATAGGACGGGAGCCTTTTGCTGTGAGGTATCAAAACTCATGTCAGGCCTTCTAGGATCTATGACTACCTTTCTTGGTGAGATAACTAAGCCTAAACAATTTCTGCGCCCTCCAAACAAAGAAATGACATATGAAGAAAACCCATGGAAAAATGACTTCATTCTCTGTTCCTCGGCAACAGTGCCAAAAGATGTTGTACCTTAAGAGACAACCCTTGACTGAGTAGAGGTCAGTGCCCAAGAAATTTATCTAAAATGATGAATTTATTAATTTATTGTTCCATTGTGAAAATCCATAAGTGTTTGTTTTACAGGTAAAAACTATAAATTATTCCTAGTATAAAACATCCTTTCAAAGTGGGTTTTGATGGTGAATATGATTTAAAGTTGTAGTGCAATGAATGAATTTTTTAAACAATAGGCTACTTATGGCAAAATCTCTTGTTTTAAGCTTTAGCAGAATCATGGAGGAAAGATGAAATGATATACCAAAAACAGGAGCATAGGTCGAACTTCTATTGTTTTCGTTGTGGGAGACATCCACTCTCTACATTTATTTCATATTGTCATATTTGAGCTTTGACTTTTCATAATCCTTGTGTGAGCCATTCTAAAATTAGTGATCTTGCTATAAGTCGATTCTTATTAAAAGGAGTTGTAATTAACCATAATAGCTGAAAATACCCATGTAGATAATTCACAATTGTTTCTCATTTCAAAGATATTTTTTTCATGAGAAGTGCCAATCTTACTTTTGGCTTCTACCAACAAGGTGGCATAAGTCTCACAGGGAAGAAAATTTCCTTGTTGATCCCAACATGAAGTTCGACCTGCTCTAGTTCACTTATCAAAGTTGGTGTTAAATTTTAAAATAGACTCTTTGATTGCTGCCAACTTTGTCTCAATTATATTTCTATAAAAAAAAAAAATCAAAACTGTTTTATTTATCTCTAGCACCAATTTTGTTTTGTCTTCAATCTGCATCTCTCTTAACTCTTGTGACGACTTAGAATTAATAAAATTGATCATTATTTTGGAAAATTTTGCACGATGTTGGAGATTTTTCTTACTATAAGTAATTATACTTTCTAAGTATTTAACAATGGCTTTCTGCTTTGCCACAATTGACAAAAACTCCCAAACATTCTTCACTGTATTAACAATATCATTCCAAATAATCTTCCTAGCTTGAATGAGAGACATATTTCCTTTCACCTTCTCCTTCAACTCTTTAACTTCATGAGAAGAAATCTGTTAATCACTTTAATACTTTCAACCCATGTCTTTAGCCATGGCTAACTCCCTCTCTGTTATCTTCAGGATCTGCTTTGTATCATCTAAATTGATTTGCATCTGCTCCCTATCATCCTCTAATATATTTAATGCAGTCATTACTCTAGTAAAATTCTCTACATGATCATCAGAATAAGGTTGTACTAAAATAGTACAGACATGTGTATCTCATTTCTACTGTAAACTAGAGTTCATCTCTTTGAGGGCAACAATTCCATTATTTCTCTACAAAATTTCATTTGTTAGAATTTCTTTCTCTTTTTTCACCTGAGCTATATTTAGGGCCATGACATGCTCCACAAAAGATAATTTTATCTTTTTCCTTAATACCCGAATTTCATTCTTTGCCACTTGCAAAAGTTTTTGTACAACACTCATGTCTTCAGGATTTACCCCAATTTTTACAATAAACTACATTAGCTCTTCATTTTGGGTGAACAAGGCTCTAGAATTTTCCCTTACCAATTTTGGATGATTAACCACCTTTCCCAATAAAGCTTCATTTTTTCTAACATCCAAGTATGCTTTTATTAAGTAGCTATAGCTTAATTCTCTAGTTTTCTTGTGAAAATTAATCTTGTCAAGCGGTGGGATTTCTCTTTCATCTACAATCAAGTTAACAGTTTAAAAACCTAATGATGATGAAACAAAAAATGCAAAGGGTGAGAGAAATACAATGTCAATTTATTTCTCTCAAGATCCATGGCATATAAAAGTCTGCTGTGATACTCATAAATAGACTATGCTTCAAGCTGAGATTCAATATTATCTTTCACCCTCCTATTCATTTCTTCTATTTTACCATACAACTTATTTATAACAGGAACAACACTCTCAGAAGTTTCTTTAGTCACTAGGGAAGAAGGTGCATAAATAACATCTCCTAATTGCAACTTAAAACCCATTGTAGTTGGGGAGCTTCCAGCTCGAGATTTAGGACCTTTTTCTATCTCAGTTCGACCTTTTTGAACTCTGGTTTGCTTCACCTTCCAAGTAAATTATGTCTTCACTTCCTCTTTTCAAACCTTTTTGAGTAGGATGTGGAGATTCAATTTATATTCCTCCTTGTGCTCTTGTTTGACAATCATTTTCTAATTTTTCCACGTCTGGTTGAGGTTCATGTGTATAAGGAGCATATGAATTTTCAACTCTTCTTTTAGAAATAATATGATGGGGATTGTTGGGTTATTTAATTGTGATTTAAGTCCCTGCCATTAAATTATCAACCCAAGGTTCATGAACTGATGAGGTATATGTTTATTATATGTATTATTGTTGGCATTATGAGATAAGTGTTGTCCTTGATGGCAAACCACACTGATGACAAATCATAGTGCAGAAGGTCAGCAGCAAGGAATTGATGATCAGACTATAAGAAGAAGAGAAAGTTCATACACGCAGGTTCGTTAAGCCCAAGTCGCGTGTACACGCAGGTTGGCTTCAGCAAAAGCGCGTGTATGTGGAAAAGTACCTTTGGTCCATGGCGGTTAGTCCTTGGAAGTTGTGCCTATGGTTTCGGACCATTGTGTCTCGACGGGCGTGTCGATCCCTAGTTTTGAAGTTGATGGTATTGGATTTCTATGGTTTTGGCTCTTGGTATTGAACAAGGCCTAAGGCTATATAAGGAGAAGGAAATCATTAGGCAAGTGTATCTGAAATGTCTTGAATATCTGATGAAGCATTAGATCCAGTATGCAGGGTTATGGGTTGATGATGCATTGCTTGATCTGAGCTAAGGAGAGATCTCACCTGTTGATGGAGAACTAGATCTAAGGAGAGATCGGGATCAAATGGTTTGAAATGAACTATCTTTATGATGCTTATTCTAGATCTACATACTGACGCATGTATTGTTCTATAAGTGTTATGAGTATGACTGATGTCTGGTACAGCTGCAAGTTATGAGAAATTATTTTTAGATCTGTACGCGTGTTGGCTTTGATAAAAGCGCGTATACACGCGGGTTTGATTCATCGAAGTAGCGTATACATTGTAAATCTTAATATTTGAAGTTGCAGATGGATCTGATGGTTATTACAGAGTTCTGTGTCTGCTCTGTGTTCTGGTGACTGTTGTTAACAGGGTTTCAGTGATTCAGAGTTTGATGATTGTTTTGAGCTTCAATGATAGTTATGGGTCCAGTATGAAAATTGGATGAAAAGTGGCCTTACAGATTATGTGTTGTGCTTCAGTGTATCCAGTCTGAAAATTGATGAAACGTGGTACCTGGAGGTGAGAAGATTTTAGGCAAGCACCTACGTACTAGTATCTAAGCTAGTACAAAAGCTAAAGGAGATCTTTGGAGCATTGTAGCAGGTAGCAGCCTGCGTACTAGTAAATGAATCGGCTAGTACAAGAACAAAGGGGGTTGTAGCTCCCGTACTGGTATAAGACTGCACCAGTACAAATATTGTAAAAGGATTTTCTTATTAAGAAGAAGATTGAGATGACTTGCAGCAGGTGGTTTTCACCCACATTGGGTTTCCACCTTATATCTTTGTGTTCATGTGTGTGGCTCTTGTGTGATGTTCTGTTCTGTTATTCTGCACCTGTTTACTGTTAATATGCTTAATAATGATCTGATGCATTTACTGAAGATTAAGCTAACTGAATTATAAGATCTCTGGATATACGCGAGTTTCATTAGACACAGTAGCGTGTACACGCGGGTTCACTTAATTGAAGTAGCGTATATGTTTCTGAGTATGAAATTGAAAAGTTTGATTGATCTGATAATACTGATTCACCCCCCCCTCTCAGTATTATTTCCAACAATTGGTATCAGAGCAGGTCCTTTGATAGAAGCTTGATCGCTTGAAGGAGATCCGTGGAACAATGGGAAAGAAGCTTAAGAAGAAAGCTGATAAGAAGAAGAAGACATCTCAGAAGGACTATGACAGTGGGAGAATCGATTGGGGATTAGGTATAAGAGGCTCTTCAGATTCAGAATCAGATTCAGAATCATTATCAGGTATGAATGTGTTATCCTCTGATGTTCCTGCTATATTTCCTTGTGAAAGTGATGGAAGTGATAGTGAAACTACTGAACATGCTTTTATGGGTGAGCAAGAAAAGTATCAAATAGAGGCAGTATTTAGAAGGCTTACAGACAAAGTTAAAGATCAACAAGATCTATTGAACAAAAGGGAATGTGCTTTCAAAGAAGAAGTTACCAAACTAAAGGCCCAACTAGAAGAAGGAAACAAGGTAAGAAAGCTACTCAAGGACAAGGAAGACCAATGTCAAAAATTGCAGCATGAAGTGACATCATTAAGAAAAGAAGTCAATGAAAGAAGCACAACCATCAAGAAACTCAAAGATAGATCCAGCTACTATGAAAATCTTGAAGCTACGATCCTCTCACTAAAGGAAGATCTTGAAGAATCAAAGAAGCAGAATACAGATCTACTCCAAGCTATTGCAAAACAAGAAAACGAAGTCACCAGCTTAAAATCTCAACTAGAATGTGCCTTCCGAGTTCGTCAAATGCAGCAGGATCTGAATGAAGAACAAGAAAAGGAGATTCTCAAACTAAGGCATCAGTTGGAAGAAGGAAGGAAAGATGGAGAAGACATGAAGAAGCAATGTCTAGAAAAGGAGGAACAACTTCAAGTTGAGGTAAATATCTTGAAAGGTAAAATAGAAGAAAAGGATAAGCTTTTACGATTTCAAGATAGTTCTAAAGTCTTGGATGATATTCTTAGTAGTCAAAGGTCTCCTGCTATCAAGACTGGTCTTGGTTTCCATGAATCTGTTGAAGGTGAATCTAGTTCACAAGGTGAGGCAAGGAACTCTAAAGAGAAATCCAAAATGATCAACAAGGAGATGAAAGGTCAATCTCATCATCAACCAAGGAAAGAAAGTCTTCAAAGAAAATCTTTTACTCCTCCTATGAATAATGTTGAATGTTATGTATGTCATAATCTTGGACATGTTGCAGCTAGATGTAGAAGAAGAAGAGTTCAAGACTATTATGCGGACAGGTCATCTCAATCAAGGTACTTTAATGGATATTGCTTTGCTTGCAATATGTATGGTCACAAAGTTGCTGATTGCTACAGGAGGAATATGAAACATGTAAGATGTTATACATGTAACAAGCCTAGACATATAGCAAAGGAATGCAGGAACAAAGGATGGACATCACACCAAAAGGAGAAAACCTCATCACACTTGAAGATATGGAGGAAGAAGGAAGTACAGTCAGCACAATGTACTGAGACACAGCACAGCACAGACATATCAAACTCAGGGGGAGCTGAAAGTGTAAAACTTCAGTGTTCTGAATCTCATACGCAAGTTCCTTAAACGGAAGTCGCGTATATACGCGAGTTAGACACTGCAAAGTCGTGTATATGTCAGTCTGAGGAAAAGCAGTGGGGACAGGATCAGAAAAAGGATCTGATATGATTCAGTCTATTATTTTCTCTATTGGTTACAGTCTGCTGAGGATGTGTGGAAATGTTTTGTTACTTGTATGATGTCTAGAAGTGCTTTTGATCCTAACTTGAGGATGATGATGTTTTGATGCTTATTGCTGATATATACATGATCAGATCTAACAGATGGCACTGGTTGAGGGGGAGCATATGCCTTTAGTAATTCATTGTTGGCATTATGGTTAATAATCCTTGGTGATGATTCTTATATGGCTAAATGATATATCTTGCTATGATGTGTTTGTGAGTTGTCTATGATAAAATCTCATATGATTCTTGGGGTTACATAGTTGATGTTCAGATCAGATTTATGGATGACTCTTTGATGATGCATATATGGTGCTTACATGGTGATCTTCATAAGGACAAGGAGAAGTACAAAGCTTGAATATACATCTTCCTCACTTGATGATGGGTCACTCATATACTGCTGTTGTCATATGCATAAAAATCATACAGTTATGATGCAGGCACTCTTGTGGATAAGGATTGTTGCTGTTGATGATATCAAGAAGTTTTGTCAAATAAGCTTGAGCTCAAGATACATAATGCTGATACATGGATGACTACTCAAAGTTGCTTTATTGGAGACATGGTGATGAGTTCTTATCTATATGATGATAGGTTTATACTTACATATGTTAATTGATGCAGATGTTCCCAAGTAATGATACTTGGATCATGTAGAGCTTGATGAAATGGCTATGGTGGTTTCACACATGATACAATGTGAATGACTCTGAATTCTGTTCAAAGGGATGAATTGATGCAGACATACCTTGTTGACCTATTCTCTACAGGACATTTACAGGTATTTGTGTACGCGTGTTGTTTAAAGGATATCCGCGTGCATACGCCGTTTTACAAGGGGATAGTCGCGTATATGGTATACGCGTATTGCGTAAGGGATATCTGCGTATATACGCTTGTTTATGTGTATACAGATGCGTATATGGAGATTTGAAGGAAATCAGCAGGGACAGATGTTGGTTGCAGAAAGTCTGATATAGGTCTGACAGAGATCATCTGGCACAGGTTCAGGGGGAGCAGATAATCTTCCAATGATGCATTGTTGGCATTATCTTAAAGCTTTTGGTTCTAGTTCACATTTGGTGTTGATTTAAGGAGGAACAAAGGCGAAAGGAGAACAGAAGGATCTCTTGGTTGCTGATCTGAATGGTGATTATCAGATGCTGCTAGTGACTTTCATAAGTCTTGGTCTAGATCTGTTGTCTCTATGTCATGCCTCTCTTTTATGATATTTCTTTTATGGTGTCAAGGTCATGTAACGGCCTATTTTGGTTTCCCCACTATGCCTGGGATGATTGATGCAATATGATTGGTTGTCATATGTAAACTTTTGTTGTATCCCCACTTGGTTGGGTGGATGAGTCAATTTTTGTATATCCTCACTTAGTTGAGAGATGGATGTATGTATGAGTCTTTGGTGATAGGAAGGTCTTTTATGATGTATAGAGTCATGTTCTTCTTGAAGAACATCTTTTGCAGATCTTGCCTACAGTCAGGAAGAGCATGAACATCACACTTCAGCAGTACAGAGACTTGGCATGTACTCAGGGGGAGCATTGACAGATTGGTACACCTTGGCATATACAAAGGGGGAGATTATTCAGAGATTTCAGCAGGTACTCAGGGGGAGTATGGACAGTGGAATGATTCAGCAAAGGAAGAGAATATCTTGGTCCACCCTTTGCCCTTGATGTCAAAGGGGGAGAGTGATTTGGTGTTGTTGCCATCAAGTCCAAAGGGGGAGATTGTTGGCATTATGATGCATGTGTTGTACTTGATGGCAACCCTCTCATATCTCACTTATGTATAACTGGATGAATCTTCAGAAGAGATATCAGATGTGACTGATGGAGGACAGCTCAAAGGAATCAGATGATAGTTCTAAGTGTGACAAGTTAGCTTACAGCTCAAAGGAATCAGATGATAGTTCTAAGTGTGACAAGTTAGCTTTGCCATCAAGTCCAAAGGGGGAGATTGTTGGCATTATGAGATAAGTGTTGTCCTTGATGGCAAACCACACTGATGACAAATCATAGTGCAGAAGGTCAGCAGCAAGGAATTGATGATCAGACTATAAGAAGAAGAGAAAGTTCATACACGCAGGTTCGTTAAGCCCAAGTCGCGTGTACACGCAGGTTGGCTTCAGCAAAAGCGCGTGTATGTGGAAAAGTACCTTTGGTCCATGGCGGTTAGTCCTTGGAAGTTGTGCCTATGGTTTCGGACCATTGTGTCTCGACGGGCGTGTCGATCCCTAGTTTTGAAGTTGATGGTATTGGATTTCTATGGTTTTGGCTCTTGGTATTGAACAAGGCCTAAGGCTATATAAGGAGAAGGAAATCATTAGGCAAGTGTATCTGAAATGTCTTGAATATCTGATGAAGCATTAGATCCAGTATGCAGGGTTATGGGTTGATGATGCATTGCTTGATCTGAGCTAAGGAGAGATCTCACCTGTTGATGGAGAACTAGATCTAAGGAGAGATCGGGATCAAATGGTTTGAAATGAACTATCTTTATGATGCTTATTCTAGATCTACATACTGACGCATGTATTGTTCTATAAGTGTTATGAGTATGACTGATGTCTGGTACAGCTGCAAGTTATGAGAAATTATTTTTAGATCTGTACGCGTGTTGGCTTTGATAAAAGCGCGTATACACGCGGGTTTGATTCATCGAAGTAGCGTATACATTGTAAATCTTAATATTTGAAGTTGCAGATGGATCTGATGGTTATTACAGAGTTCTGTGTCTGCTCTGTGTTCTGGTGACTGTTGTTAACAGGGTTTCAGTGATTCAGAGTTTGATGATTGTTTTGAGCTTCAATGATAGTTATGGGTCCAGTATGAAAATTGGATGAAAAGTGGCCTTACAGATTATGTGTTGTGCTTCAGTGTATCCAGTCTGAAAATTGATGAAACGTGGTACCTGGAGGTGAGAAGATTTTAGGCAAGCACCTACGTACTAGTATCTAAGCTAGTACAAAAGCTAAAGGAGATCTTTGGAGCATTGTAGCAGGTAGCAGCCTGCGTACTAGTAAATGAATCGGCTAGTACAAGAACAAAGGGGGTTGTAGCTCCCGTACTGGTATAAGACTGCACCAGTACAAATATTGTAAAAGGATTTTCTTATTAAGAAGAAGATTGAGATGACTTGCAGCAGGTGGTTTTCACCCACATTGGGTTTCCACCTTATATCTTTGTGTTCATGTGTGTGGCTCTTGTGTGATGTTCTGTTCTGTTATTCTGCACCTGTTTACTGTTAATATGCTTAATAATGATCTGATGCATTTACTGAAGATTAAGCTAACTGAATTATAAGATCTCTGGATATACGCGAGTTTCATTAGACACAGTAGCGTGTACACGCGGGTTCACTTAATTGAAGTAGTGTATATGTTTCTGAGTATGAAATTGAAAAGTTTGATTGATCTGATAATACTGATTCACCCCCCCCTCTCAGTATTATTTCCAACAATTATGTGATTATTTCTTAGAATAGATAAATCTAATGAAAGAAACTTGAAACTAATTACAAAGAAAATAATGAAATCAAATGAAAATCAAGTGCATACATTCTCTCTCAAGCATGTTCTCTCTCAATCACTTTCTCTCTCAAAGACTAGATCTACGAATAATTCTAATCTAAGCTATGAAATGAAAAAGTAATTTAATCTAGTAGTCTATGAGATTACTAATGTGATATTACTAGAGTGAGATTACTAGTGTTCTAGTCTAATCCAAACATAAGGAAATTAAATCAATCTTAACAAAATAAAATTAATCAAATAAACATAAAAACATATATTAAAAATAACATACAAGAAACTAAACTAATCTTGCATAAATGAAATAACATAATTTTTTACAAAAAAGAAAATAGGTCTGCAAGTTGTAGTTGATGGGGGTCCTCCACCCCTCAGGAAGTACACTGAACGATTATCAAAGCTTGTAGATCAAAGGAACAACATGTATTCCATAAAATGAAGTTGGAGAAAGTTCCAAATATATTACAATAATTAAACTCTCTTCCTCTCTATCCTCATTTTACAAATTACATTAATAATTTCTTCTCCATTATTCTCTATTCTATAATATATCATATCTTGGATGGAACACCTTTCAATTAAGGATGCACTCCTATTTATACAAAAACCTAAGATAAATAGTCAACAAATCTAGATCCACAAATCTCTTCTATAGCCAGAATTATCTCTTGTGGTTATGACCAATTTCCTAAAAATATCAGATACAAATCCTCTCACAAATCTTTAGGAGGCACATATTAAAACATCCATGATTCTTCTGCTTTGAATGTGCTTAGTCAATGATACAAATCCTCTATAAATATTCCACAAATCTTCATGAGTGGAAATTGAAATTCGAATTTGTGTTTGAGTGGCCAAATAAGAGTCTTCTAGAATCTTCATAGGCCTAAAACATCATTAAATTCATCCCACTTTTAGATATATATGAAAACATGCTAATTTCCTAATAGTTAATCATAAATTCTCTTGAAATACTTAAAATAAATTACTTGGAAATAATAATTATAAACCCATATGATCATGCAAATGAGATTGATGTAGGGTTATGGAGTTGTCGAATATGGTAAAGAGATACGAAATATGGTAAAATGATAGAAATGAGGGTGAATGAGGCTAAAATTTTGGAGGCCCAACGTTTCCCCCCAACTAAGGATGTTGCATGTCCTCATGCAACTTTGCATAAATTATTATAATCATAACTCTATTTTCTTGAAATTGTTTGGTTCTATATGAACTTTGGCTTTTTATTTATTCTTTTTTAACTTTCCATAATCAAATCACTTGATAACTTTATTCTCTTTCCAAAGTGTACCTTGAAAGACATTTGATTGCAACATATTTTTTTATGGTTGGTTCTTGATGTAGGAGCACTCAACTCAAGAAAAATCATTTTATTTTAGTAGACATAGGGGGTCTTGTATTTTAAGGAAGTTGGTTTCCCAAGTGTCAAATTAATGTAATTATTTAGTCTTTTGAGTGTGTTATCACTCAAATTTTCCCTACAAGTTATTAAAAGAAGGAAAAGATCCGAGATAACCACAAACCAATATTTTAAGTATAGATTCTAGCCAATCTACACTCAGAGAGGGCTCTCTCTTTATGATTTAGCTTTGTTTTGATATGATATTAGTCTAGTTATTAAAGCTTAAGGGATTTGTTTTGAGTTGGTGGTGAAATTCCAAAACAAATGGGCAAACTACACTTTTAGGCCATTGGGCTATGGAGTCAATCTGGGATAATTCACTGGATCAAGTCAAATTTCCAAGGTATGAGTTCAACAGGTAGGGTAACAGAATAAAAAAAAAACTTTGGGGCTTGAATGGGTGATATTTCTGCTCAAAATTAGAGGGTAATCAAGAATCCTCAAGTCAGGATTAGAAAGAGGAAAGGAAGAAAGGTCAACTAGTAGAGGGAAATTAAGAATCCTATACCAGGGACTTATGAGAAGAACTACGGGGATAGAGGAGAAATTAACAATTCCTTTATCGAAATAGTTTAGAAGAAAACATGAAAATGGTAAATTGTTGATAGAAAAGAGCAATAAAGCTAATTCTGATACACTTTGACTATTTTACCATTTAGATTTAGGATGCATGAAACATTGAAACACATAGAAATCACATAAAATCACAAGGATAGAATACTTATTTGTGATCACACTGCACGAGAATCTGATGAAATGTCCTCAACTTTCATTCCTTTTCTAGCAAAAATCCAAGTTTGAAGACAAAAACTTTATAAGCTTGATAGCATATATTTACAGAGATGTTATAGAATCCACCCACAATACTTCGAATGGAGAAGTATTTATACAAATATTACAAAAAATATCTCATAACTATATGAGACTTATTCTATGGAACACAAAATATCTTTTACAAAAATGTAGAGACAAATGGAAAATTGATTGCCGCTGTCCCTTTATTCATGCATGAGATGGAGGTTGAAACTCAGATTTTCCTCTTGCTGTTGCTGTGGTAATTATGTGCTAGATCTTTATTTACTTTTCCCTACTGATACTCTTTACCTGTACCTGATACTCTTTACCTATTTACCAGCCTTTAACTTAGTAAATATTTTCTGTTTACCCCAGAGTTACCATAGTAATGATAGGATATCAGTCATATTGGTCCACCATTCTTCATTAGGTATCTTCATTTTGATCAATTTAGTGTATACTTCATCAACTTCAGTGTATTTTGCAAAATTGGGCTGAACAGTAAACATGTGCTTAACTTCATGTTCAATGTAAAAAATGTTCTCCAAACCATCATACAACACTTTTCCTATAGGCAGTTGTTATCGGGAAAACTAGTGTCTATGCAGAGCTGCTAGTCCAACTAAGGCTGGTAGCTACCTTAGAAACAAACAAACTAAAACTACTTTCGTTTTCCTTTATGAGAAATAGATAAGAGGGGAATAAGGAGACCAACCTACGTCTTGCGCTTAGTTCCTAGCTCGATTCCTCTCCCTTCTGATAGATCTTTGCCACTCGCTTCCTCGTCTACCGAGCTTCAAAGAGCACCTGTAGAATCAAAGCAGCATAACACTATCCAAGAACATAGATCTATTATCATAAACAATATAGGATCAGATATATATTGACCACACAAATGCATATAACATCAATCATACAAGAATGTGGAGGAAAACGTGAATAGCTTTATTGATAATCAAGAAAGAGCAAAGAGGATTACAACCAATTATTCTGACCCAGCATCATCCTCTTAGCAAGAAAGCCCTTCTTCACCTCATGAAAAGCTTAGATCACCCAACAATATGATATTGCACCAAGAAACCAGCAGCACTTCCTTACAAGATACAAAATTCCAGCCTCTGGATCTCTGGGATGAGGGATCCATATATAGATGTTTGCAAGGGGGGTGAGTCAGCTTTTGAGAGTTGATTAGTTTCCTCTCTCTAATAGTTCTTGATTCCCCTTGGAGATTTATGATCTCTTACTCATCCCTGGGTGAATGGAGAGAGGCAAGTGTCACAGGAGAAGTTTCTAGAAGATTCCATGATCCTCCACCTTGCAGATTGACGCTGCCATTTGTCCACTCTCGTCCATTGCACCCCATAGAAGGTATTTTCAAGATGCATCACACCTACTATGTGTATTTAAGTGGGATGCAGTGCACTTTGACCATGGAGCAGGTGAGATGGTCCAATTTTGACCAGTTCTAAGAAGTTTTTCATGGAGAACTTCTGGGAGAAGATGTAATCCGTTGACCTTGTTCTTTTAGAGGTTGGAACAACACTTTTAGGGAATTAAGAGCCCTTGGTTTATGGAAATTTATGATTGGGTTTGTAGTGCCCAAAAATGTCTATAACAGTTGCCCCCTAAAGGATGAGGTCGTTAATCTGTTGATGTCGGGTGAAATGCTTTATCATAAGGATCTGAAGTTCTTTCAAGCTGGAAGGCGACCTGTAATAAGATACAATACAATACATTATCTTCATAATATTTTCATGATCTAGCTAAGGTGGGAATTCCCATGCTCAGCTTTATAAATTCATTTTCATGTACATAAGACAGATAATCGTCTGGGTGTAGACTGATGATTCTGGTAGAGCCATCATCCCTTAGGTTGGATGATTATCTGTGTAGTAATGATGTACATTTGATGTCTTTATTTTCCTGAATATATATCGTATCCCGGATGGATGAAACTAGATCCGGGGTCTTCAAACTCGTTCGATCTTCACTCGAAGTACAAGTCGATCCATGTGAGAGATGTTTTGGAGTCGAACATGGAAAGACATCACCTGATTACCAGCCAATGATGTAAGATGTTAACAAGTGCGAGAAGAATCACTGATAATGATGATGACCCGCAAGGTACTACAGTACAATTCACGTGGTGTGAATAAGGGACTTGGCGTCGAAAACCACGCAAAATCTTTCGGTCGAAGGCCATTGATGTAAACTTGTCGCCGGAAGTGAGAAACTTGCCATTGAGTCATGCAAGCTTCAAAGTACTGAAAGGGTTGTTCCTAGGTCAACTTCTTGGATAATGAGCTGATGTCGACAAGAAGTGATCCGTCATAGCAGGGCCTTAGTGAATCCCACATCAATGACACGGAATGGAGCAAATGATTTTAATGGAGGTGAAAACGATCTGGTGATATAAGGTTCAGGATGGTGGTCATGAAAGAATAGAGTGTAAATGTATTGCAGTGGGTGAGACATAAGTGAATTCTCTGAGCGACTTCTCTTGAACATATCAGGGACATTGACATGATGGATTGGTAGCATTAACCCAAAATATGGATGGTGTGATGGAACCATGGAGATGTGACGAGTGAATGGAACAACCCAACCCGACTCGGATGCGGAGTGAAAGTGTCATGTTCAAGAGCGACTTGCTACCGATAAATTTTCTTCATGTTTTCTTCCCAATTTTTCCCCAGTCATTGCTGACCAGTACCTCTTTATTTTTGTCAAGCTTGAGGAGGATAACATATGCTTGTTCTATAATTTTCCCTTCGGGCAAACCCACAGCTATGTTTTAACGAGCCTAGCGATAGTGAAACTCGTTCTTGTCTGTATGGACAAGTTTGTCGCTATTCGGTTTTAACGAGTTTAACGACAAGGATAACTCGGTCCTTTTCAATTTTAGAGAGTCTGAAATAGGGATGTAAAGAAAACTCCAATAATCCTTTTTCGTCATATAATCCCTTGAGTCCAAAAAAGAATAAAACAATACAAAAGGGATGAATTTTCAATACTTTTAACGAGCCGAACAAATCAAGCGCTCGATCTTTTTGTGTAATAACCCCTCAAGTCCAGAAAGATTAAAATCTAAAGGAGGGATAGCACTTCCGGTCCCTTTAACGAGCAGGAGAGGCCAATCGCTTGGCAATTTTTTCATTTTTTATGAGTCAGTTGAAAAGAGCTTAAAGGAGACTCGTTTTTTGAGGAACGAGTGATAAATTCGGGTGGCAGCTGATTCCAGGTAAGGTTTGGAATTTTCCAATCACGGTAGTGTCATAAGGAAGGCTAACAGGATCACTCTTCACAGCTGTTCCTCAAAAAGGGTAAACAATCAAATGGAGGTGAATGATCAGCCAATACAGAGTGGAGGTGATGATGAGAACACGACCAAGGCTTCAAAGGCTGGTGATAATACATTCACGATGGTTATTTACCGGAAAATGGTTCATTTTTTTTTAATGAGCTTAAACTCTAGGGGAACATTTGCTCATTTCTTATGTTTATTTTTTAACGAGCTTGAATTCCACGTTAAAACTGCTCGATTCAGTTGTATAATAAGGATGTCTCATATAAAAACAACTTTTTTTCAAAGCTTTGCCCCACATCCTTTCTTTATGCAAGTTAGAAAACGGCCAATCCTACGAGTTTAAAGGGTTAGAGGACCTATAAATTTAAAAAAATAAATGGTCACTCTTCAATTGCATGCCAAAAGGTTTGCATGCCCCGAGGTATAGCGAAGTAGAGTTTCCAGGTTACCCCTCAATTTGCAGACAAAACACTTGTTTTATCGGGAAAGGCCTACCTTTTCCAGGTTACCCCTCAATTTGTAGACAAAAAATTTGTTCTATCGGGAAAGGCCTACCTTAACAGAAGTATCCTATTCCGGTCTAATCCCATTTTCCAAAATGGACAGGTGTGTCAGCCAGTCATATATCCTCTGTGGAAACCTACCCTATACCCAAGGTTCTCCTATCGAAACAGGCTAGGGTGCATGCCCCCTGGGTTTCAGTCATATCCTCCGAATCACGCGTGCTCATCAGGAGGATGGACTGGGGATTAATGAGACATTCCTTGCATGAAAAGACCATTCAGGGTTGGTATACGACTATTTGCTATGTGTGAACTGGGGAATGAAAGCTGGTCTACGAGCTTGACCACTCTTCCTTCATGCGGAAAACACATTACTCTAAAGAGTGAGGAGACAATGGCTCCCATGCAATAAATATAGTCTCGTCCAAGGAGTAGATTATAATCCAGGGGTCCTTGGACTACCATTACGTTTATGTGAATGGTTTTCCTTCTCAACGTTATCGGCACATTCGGAAGGATCCCTAACGGTCGACTAGTTCCTTTGTCGAAGCCTGTTAGATTTATCATCTCAAGCAAAAGCGATGGCGAACCAAGCACTTTCCAAGCAGTTGAGGAAAGGATACTCACAGAAGCCCCTTCATCTATGATGGTACCGGCCATGACCATTCTATATATTTGAGCAATGATTCGAAACGACACACTAGCTGGTAAGCAGGGTCCGCCTAGTAGATTCCAATCGAAGGAAACAACTAGGTTGCTTGGAGGTGGGACCGAATAGATGGCCGGATACGACTCTGACGAGCTTCCTTCCTACGGTAAAGGAACGGGTAGACTGCCCCCATGTTCATCGGATTTTGTGCTTATGAAAAGAATTTGGACGGTGTCATCCTTGTTCTCTTTAGTGACTATATCATTTGAAGATGGATCCTCTGAAGGCAAGACCGGGTCAACTTCCGCCTTGACCTTTTGACTTTTGTCTAGTGTAGATTCAGATGGTTTTTCTTCAGTGATAGATGCTTTCGCTGACCACAAGGGCATGTCAGCCGGATTTTCAACTAGTGACGGACTCGACAAGAGCTTCTTATATCCAGGAGGAAGCCATAACGGTGAGGCCGGACAGTCGTCCAAAACTCTTTTAGCCTTGTCTAAGAAGGGACAATGGTGGACGGCGTGATCGCCTTCACACAGTTTACAAGGAAATCTACATCTTCCTTTTTGTCCAGGGGCTTCACTTTCACTAGTTGACGGTGTACTTTCAACATGACCATCAGAGGTTGATGACACCGGATTGTGCAAACGAGGAGACCAGTCCCTTAAGATCCTAGGAATGTAGGGACAATCTCGATGATAGTGGTATCCTTTGCAAATGACACATGGCGATTTAGGCCTGGATGGTGCAGTGTGTGGCTTTTTGCTAGATGACGCCTGGTCACCCCTTTTCACCTTTGGCTCCTTCTTCTTCTCCTCTTTCTTCTTCTTCTCCTTCTTCTTCTCAGTTACTTGATTTTTGGCTTTACAAGCTTCATCAAGCGAAAAGGGAGGGGAGGAAGAATTGGACGAAGTAGAAGGTTGGGGGGTAACTCTGGTATCATTTAGTTGCTGACTTGATTGTTCAGGAATCACGGTGTTCTGAATGACAGAAGTTGAGAAGAGCCATACGAGCAAGCCGATTGTCAATCCTGGAAGTGACAATGTGGCCATATGGGGTGCACCAACATCTCCCCAAGAGGAGAAAGGACTAGGATTTCCCCCAAGGGGAACTCCTTGGTTGGTGGACTCCATTTTTCTCAACTTAAGACCAACATAAGGAAGGTGATATTTATTCCGATTAAAATAAATTTCAGACGCTTTGACGCAACTTGTTTTTTCAATTTTTAAGAGTCGAGAAAAAACAAAAGATGACTCTAGTCGCCTTCGATTTTTAATGAGCCTGAAGTGACAAGTGCTCAGTTGGACCTTTTCCTTTAAGGAGTCTAAAAAGGAACAAAAGAGACTACTCTGGGAATCTAGATAGAGGGATTACCAAATCAATCGCAAAACTGCAGAATACTTTTTACGGTACGACAGTCAATCTTCCCGAATGCTGTGTTCAGTGCATTACGATCGATAGGGCGGCAGACACGGCTTCCTATGGATAAAGGATAAAGCCTATTGTGGTCTCCCAATATATACTCGACGGTACGTGGGAGCAAAAGTCCGTACTGGCACTTATCGTCTCAAATTGGAGGAATCACCCAACCAACAATGAAAACAACAGTTACCAGGCTTTACGATGCCGGAATACGTCTCTAGCCTAGACTTCTAGATGTTGTGCGTTAGGTTCCAAAGCGTTTTTAGATTCATTAAATTTATTTTACAGTTGATCTTGCTTAAGAAATTTTCCTTTTAGTTTCACTACGTGATGTAGATGTACAATTCCTAAAACGCAACCTAAGATGATAAACAGTCATTTAATCTTCTTTTTGCAATGAAAATCCTAGCTACTAGGGAAAGAGAGATGACTTTCTTTCAATATAGAGCAGAGAGCACACACTATATGCACTGTCCTAAATCAAACCAACAAACAGTCTAAATGAAAATGCACACGCATGTACTTTTTTCAGCCTTCTTAATGTGTTAATGATAAAAAGAAAGCTAAGCGCAAATCTGAATTATTTTTCAAAGCGACATTACTTAACAAGTTTTCTTTTCAAGACAAAATGAGGACAATGATGACACTTTGCGATTTGGAATTGAAAACTTGCTTTCGACACTTGAAAAACTACTAATTCAAATCAGATACAAGAGTAACAGTGTAATCGACTATCAAGAACAATCAGATTCCCTTCTATGACTGATAACGACACTTGCGACACTTTCAAATCAAGAAACGACAGTATGATTACGCTACTTCTTTGTAAAAGAGAACTAAAAATGGCTCAAAATACATAAAAAAATTTACAGTCCTTTGCACAATGGAGGCGGAATAATGGCAAGGAAGGGGGTTTCAATAGAGGTGCACTGACTACAGGCAGCAAAACTCTTGAATAGAGCTGAAAAGGGTGAACACAAAAACCAAATCTAGGAGAAGGAAAGGCCTTGTCAGATCAGCGCACCTATAACACAATGAACAAGGAATGCAGTGCACCTACTACACTCAGGAAGTGCAATGCATCTAGAATTCACAGAAGAGACAGTGCACTGGACCAAAGACGAGACTTTAAATGGGTTCCGGGTCATAGTTTGTAGCTCAGTTCAGGGATCTAGGCCGAGCAAGTGGTAATCAGTAAATCAATCACAGGGTTAGATCTAAAGAGGTTACTAGAGCCACCATAAGGGCAATTAGAGAGCTTGTAAGTCAATTTTTCAGTTCATAAAAAAAACCCAGAGATAGACTGAAGCAGCATTGATCTACTTTGCACTTGCATAGCAAATGCAGTTTGAAGGCTAGCTGGCTTAACTTCAGGCTCTGTCTGTAAGTTTATAAAGCAAACAAATGTAGATAAACAAACAATCTATTCGCTCCCCAGTGGAGTCGCCATTTTTTTATCGGGAAAACTAGTGTCTATGTAGAGCTGCTAGTCCCACTAAGGTTGGTAGTTACCTTAGAAACAAGAAAACTAAAACTACTTTCGTTTTCCTTTATGAGAAATAGATAAGATGGGAATAAGGAGACCAACCTCTGTCTTGTGCTTGGTTCCTCGCTCAATTCCTCTCCCTTCTGATAGATATTTTCCACTCACTTCCTCGTCTACCCAGCTTCAAAGAGCACATGTAGAATCAAAGCAGCATAACACTATCCAAGAACATAGATCTATTATCATAAACAATATAGGATCAGATATATATTGACCACACAAATGCATATAACATCAATCATACAAGAATGTGGAGGAACACTTGAATAGATTTATTGATAATCAAGAAAGAGAAAAGAGGATTACAACCAATTGTTCTGACCCAACATCATCCTCTTAGCAAGAAAGCCCTTCTTCACCTCATGAAAAGCTTAGATCACCCAATACTATGATATTGCACCAAGAAACCAACAGCACTTCCTTACAAGATACAAAATTCCAGCCTTTAGATCTGTGGGATGAGGGATCCATATATAGATGTTTGCAAGGGGGGTGAGTCAGCTTTTGAGAGTTGATTAGTGTCCTCTCTCTGATAGTTCTTGATTCCACTTGGAGATTGATGATCGCTTACTCATCCCTGGGCGAATGCAGAGAGGCAAGTGTCACAGGAGAAGTTTCTAGAAGATTCCATGATCCTCCATCTTGCAGATTGACCACGCCATTTGTCCACTCTCACCCATCGCACCCCATAGAATGGGTTTTCAAGATTCATCACACCTACTGTGTGTATTTAGGTGGGATGCAACGCACTTTGACCATGGAGCAGGTGAGATGGTCTAGGTTTGACCAGTTCAGAGAAGTTTTTCATGGAGAACATCTAGGAGAAGATGTAATCAGTTGACCTTGTTCTTTTAGAGGTTGCAACAACACTTTTATGGACTTAAGAGCCCTTGGTTTATGGACATTTATGATTGGGGTTGCAGTGCCCAAAAATGTCTATAACGGTAGTGCCTTCACTATGGAAGAGCTAGCTTAACTTTTAGCTTGTTTGTGCAATTTCTCAACATAGTATGCATGAGTCATCAGCTTATCATTTATGACCATTGGACTTGGTAGGCATTTTTCACTTAGAATTCCATATTTTAACATAAAATCATCTATGTCCTCCTGAATGCTTTGGCATCTTCTTTCCAGGTTAAGAATTAAGTTCTTTTTGGTAAGAACTTTCTTAATTTCAAGAATAGTACCAGTTCAATTCGCAACATCCCATTGTTCCATCTATTGCTTGCTTTTGTTGTTCAAAAAATTGATCAATTGGGTTGCCTCTTTAGGTTTTTCCCCCAATTCTTCTTTGGTATTCTATATAGCCTCTTTAGCTAGTTTCACTAACTCAGTCTGTTAAAAAATGATCTAAATAAAAGACCAAATATCATTGATAGAATCAATGATATTGGTCCATAAAATCTCTCCAATATCCCTCAAGGGCTTTTCCATTGTTAATTCATTTTCTAATGTTCTGATTCTTTCTATCATCCTTCTATTTTTTCTCTCTTCTATAGTGTAATTGATCTGTGATAGGTCATAGTTGCTTTCCAAGTTGTTAACCATTTCTTTTACATTCTTTATTTCAGTTGCTTGGATTTTCATTTCTTCCATGGACTTTATTAATTCCTCTGTCTGCTTTGCTAAAGTTGTTGTTTCTTTTGATGTACCTACTGGTGTTGTCACTGGCTGAGCTGTTGCTAGAGGAATGTTGGGTGCCAAATCTGTTGTAATAGTAGATGGCACTACTGTAGAAATTATTGGTATTAAAGTCAGAGGCATGGTGGTCGACTCACCCTGTTTGGACTACAAAGCTTTTTTTAGCTCTTTCTCTGTGTCCTTCAACTGTTCATTCAACTTAAGGACCAAGTCCATAAGTTCTTCCTCATTTTGTTTCTCAATTACTTTTGTTGTTTGTGGATGTACGAGGGGACGAAGTTTGAGCGTTTTCCTGAGTGTAGCAATGTCATCATTCCTTTTCTTTATCAATCTTTCAGTTGCCTTAACATCTTTGGGATCATGTACCAAATCAATCACCAAGTCTTCTAATGATTTGATCCTTGTATCCTTAGCCTAAGAAGAGGCTCTTTCCAATTGTAACTGTGTTGTAGTATTAGTTAGAGAATTCTCCAACTAATGTGTAGTGATGGCTTTACTGGTCAATGTTGAATAGACCATCTCACTCGTTTGCTTATGGAGCTCAATTTGATCAATTGGGTGGATATCTTTAACAAGAACTTCAAAATTTGTTTTAAAACAATCAGCCATGGACTTTGTCTATTTTACCATTGGTTTCAAAAAACTCATTTGCATCTTTCCCTCTCTAATGTCAAAATCTGACATCTATCTTGTCTGATTTGTAGGTGCCATTTTTAGATAATGGGCATAAGTTTGAGCTTTGATATTCTCATTCCTAGCCTTAATTTCTTTTTATTTTTCCTTTAAATCCTAGCTCTGCTCTGAATCTTCCCTCAGTGATGACACTTCTACACATTTTTTCCTACTTAGTGCCTGTGTTTAGGAGGTAGATGGTGTCTTCCCTACTAGTGTTGTCTGCACTGTGTCACCTCTTGTTTCTTCATATTCCTCCTCGGACGGAGGATTCAATCTCTGCCTCTTTACATATACTTGGTCCAATGGCACTATAGAGGGGCTAGTCTCATTCCTACTTCTTTTTTGAATTCTTTCCTCATTAAGAGGGGTCTGCAATACTGGAGTGTTGCCCATGTTTGTATCAGTCTAGGTCAACTCCTCACAAATACTTTGTGAGCCTGAATCTTTTCCCTGTACTGAAGTCTCTGGTTGTCCTGAAGTCTGTGCACTGTGCTCTTGTGTTGGCCTCTGTGAAGAATTTTCAGCCACCTGTTAAAAGGAATCCACATCAAGTCTCCTTTCTAAATCTTTCATAACATTTTCTACTTCAACTTGAGTACTATCCTCTCCTATAAGAGTTCCCTCCACCCATTCATTTTGATTTGCATATTGTTCTATCTCTAGAATTCTATGATGAATGTAGGGGGTTAGTCAATGCTTCTGTCTTCTATCATAGATGAAGCTGTGAGGATCATGAGGCCAAATGAAACTCTTTTTCAATCCCATTCTCTCAAGGATTTCCTCTACCTCTTTCCTTGCTTTTCTGTTGTTGCAAATGAATGGTCCTAGGCAGTCTTTTATCCTTAACTGGGCTTTCTTCTTAGCTTTCATAAAGTGGATTTCATCAGAATTGATCATTTGCTTGCAGTACTCTAGGGCAAATAATCGCATGGGAAGGTACTTGGGCAACTTGAAGGGAGGCAGTTCACATCCATAAATTCTAATCTCGGTATGGTTTTGGTACAAGTACCAGTCCCCAACCTTGTATTGCTTGGATAATTGAAGGATTCTTTTGATATCATCATTGATTCTAGGAGGGGGATTTCCTATCAACATGGTAGTGACTGGATGCAGAAAATTATCAATAAAATCTGTATAAGGATGTGGAGAAGAAGGTGAATTGTGAAAAATGGAAGTCGAGAATATGACTGACCTAGGGTTCGCTCTGGTGTCAAGATTTTGCATAGAGAAAAGGAATTTATCACTTTGGTAGTAGAGGAAAAGATGATAAAGGACTGAACAATATTTAAAGACTCCTTCATTCTCTAACCTCATGAATTGGTCATGCATTTTATCAGCAATGAATGTAGCATAGTCAAATTTGGATGTAGGACGTTGACTAGGGGTGAAAATAGACATGTAGGCTAAGGTCAACTCATCTACATATTCACTGGTACTAAAACCCAAAATGAAAGCAATCATGGTGATGATATCCTTGCCCAGAGTTGTAAAGAAGCTTGACATATACGAAGGGGGTTCTTTGGGCCTGTATTTTTCTACCATGAAAGTCTGACAGATTTAGTTAATTTCAGAACTGGACAACCTTGAAGATTTCTCAAGTAAATTGGCAATGGAAAGAGGAGTGAGGTCCTGGCCAGGCTGTAATTGCAACATCTCATTTATAGATTCTGCTGTAATATTAAAAAGGACTTTCTAGTCAGGGGACATTATAGATTTCATAGTGGGATTGTAGTTTGCATGGCATTGGTGGATAATTTCTAGGAAAATATGGATAGTGGGGAACTGATATTTAGGTAGGTTTGACTCCCAAAGGCCTATTTTATCAGCATTTTTCAGATAATTGTCCCAATATTTGTAGTATAACTTCAAGGGGGTTTCTTCAAAGGGAAGGTCCTTGATTTGAAAATCTTTATTAAGCAAGGGAAGGTGGTCCAAATCCCTATGGGGAGTAGTGATTGGCATGACATTTAGGGAAACAGGAGCTTCCATCCTTGGTTCTTGTGTATTCAAGGAAGAAAGTTAGGGCTCTCAAGGTTTTCAGGTAAAACAGGTGCTTAGGGAAACCTTGGGACTAAGAATCTGCTTAATTGTACTGAATTACTTGAGCATTAGAGTAATTTGGTGAGATTTCAGTACAAATCCAGGTTTCTGAGAAGGAATACAGTAAATACCTAGTTATGGTAGACTGAAGGGGTAAATGGATGTCGTGAAAGTTTGCTGGATGCACACAGTGGTCTGCAGTGGCTTGGAGTTTAGCATCTAGTGGTAACTAGCGGTTGGAAGTCAATTGCTAGTCTGGACGTACTTTGCATGTGCATGAACAGAAGTTTCTTTTCTTGAAAAAAAGCAAAAACAATGAACATTTTTGTTTTCATGTACAAAGTCAATGACTTTTAGCAGGCGAATGGGGACAAAGACATTTGGTGTCAACGAACGATGGGACACTTTGTCGTTTAGCAAAGGCAGTAAGTGGGATTGATCACACCGCTTATGGGAGGTTGGTGGTTTTGGCGAATGGTCACGTGATGCCACAAATTGAATGACACGTAGCATCAACAAAAAGTCAAAAAAACTTATATCGCGTGGTTAATGTTCAACCAAAAGGTCTGCGCAATATGAGGGGAGGAAGATACGATGATAGTCAGTAGTGGAAGGTGTTAGGGAGTTAATGGAGGGCGCCCGATGGCTTAATCATCATAATTAAAATGACCTTAATTATTGTTAAAATTGGCAACCAGGGAAAAACTTCATGTGGGTCATCTTATTCATGGCTAATAATATTTTTATTAGATTCCTCTCGTTGAGAGGTGTAGGATTGATATAAAGATCATCCAATTCCGATAAGTATTCATGGAGATATGAATTTATTTTGATTATGGAATTATTATCAAGCCGACCTGCAACTCATGTAGACTCAGAAGCCCAACAGTCGCATCTATTCACCCACCAACGTTGTGTATAAATATAAGAGGACTATTCCTCATTTGGACTCACTCATCTCATCACATCTCTCTCTCTCTCTACTGCGTAGATATGAGTCTCTTCTCTACTGCGCTGAAATGGGTCTCTCTCTCTCACACATGTGAAGCCGGAAGCTGTTGAATTTGAAGCTGCAACTGCAGAAGTAAAGATTGACCTGCGTGGCCTAGAAGATCTCCTATTTGGAACTGTGTTGTAGGTTCATCTGAACCTCCTTTGAAAGTCGCAACTTTTGGTGGTGGAATGAAGTCAATCCAACGAGCGGTTTGCAAGATATCGACTACCCTAGTTTGAAGCCGGAAACTGCTGAAACTGAAGCTGCAACTGTAGAAGTAAAGATTGACTTGCGTGGCCTAGAAGATCTCCTCATCTGAACTGCGTTGTAGGTTCATCTGAACCTCCTCTTGAAGTCAAAAATTTTGGTGGTGGAATGAAGTCAATCCGACTGTCGGTTTGTGAGATATGGTCTGCCCTAGTTTGATAATGAAGCCGCTAATGCTGATGCTACTGATCTAGGGTTTGCTACTGCTAATATGAATCAGATTTATTGTACTGTTTCTCTCTACTGAATTATTGAAGATAAAAGAAGATTTTATCAAAGGGTTTCCCCACACATTGTGGGGTTTGTCCCTGGCTAGCCGCCACATCTTGTGTCTCTTGTCTTGGCTTGTTTTCCATCGATCGTTTAATGTTCTATCTGCACTTTACTTTATGTACATGTGATTGCTAATCGGTGGAATATAATAAGAAAAAGAAGTAAACTGTTATAAGCATAGAACATACCATAACTTAACATGGTATCGGAGCTGAGGTGAAGACAAAGCCTGAGCAAGAGCAAGAGCAATCATCGAAGAGAATATTGGCAAGGATATCCTAAAAGAACTACGGGGTCCTCAACACTCTTTCCTACTGAAGACAAGTTCCGTGAGAAAGCTGACTATCACAGATGGAAGATGTCTATCGATCTAACCCTTGAGAATCAAGGAGTGTTGGATCATGTGAGAGGCAATATTGTTGAGCCTTCATCAAATGCATCTGCTGCTGCCTGGAACAAATGGAAAAATGGAGAAGTCAAAACAAAGAAGATCATCGGGGACTCTATCGACAAGCGCTTGGTGGCCTACATCTCTGATCTAGACACCTCCAAGGAAATCTACGACAGACTGGTGAGTTTATTTAAAGTTAATGATGCAAATCAAGTTTTGTTTCTTAGAAATAAGTTGAGGGAAATCAAGAAGGGTAAAGATGAAAGTATGCAAGCATACTTCTTAAGAATCACCGAGATCAAGAACGATCTCCTATCTATTGGGGAAACCATTACTGATAGAGAAATGGCACCCACAACTCTCGGAGGATTACCATCTAAATGGTATGTGTTCAGGACTACTCTTCTGAACAATAATGTAATTCCTAGTTTCGAGGAATTAATGGCTAGATGCATTCAAGAAAAAACAAGGGTAGAAGAGCAGGAAATGCCCTTGCCTAAAGGTCCTCCTGCTGCTTTTCCTTCTCATGCTCAGAAAAGAAATAATTCTGGGTCTAAATCGAAAAGAAAGGCTGGAATTAAGGGTGGAAGAAAATGACGATGTTACATTTGTCATAAAGCAAGTCACTATGTATGAGATCGTGAGCATCATGATGAATGAGATCATGGACATAAAGGGCAACATGAGATCATGGACATATAGGATAGCATGATGATGATGCACACTAGTTTGAGTAGCATCATGATGGATAAAATCATGGACATGGGTAGCATGATGATAATCATGATTAGAGAAGCATGGTACAATATGCAGTGGTGCAACTCGAAATCCCTTTGATGGAAATCAAAGGAATGACAAATTCAACATCAAAGGTAAGAGGAGAGCTGGGAATCAAGTAAGAGGACAAGCATTCAAGAAGGCTAGAAATTCTAGGATGTATTAAATGCACCTGATCTCAAAAGGAACCTAGTGTCCATCTTGGCAATGGAAGACAGAGGCTACAAGGTAACCTTCAGTAATGGCAAGGTATGTATATGGAAAAATAATGTTAAAGATGTCTTTACTCTTGGGTTTAGTGTTGATTCATTATATCAGGTCGATGGAAGTCCGCTATGTGTCATGTCTTGTGACACAACTCTTTAGTCGGAACTTTGGCATCGGAGGTTTGCCCACCTTCATTACAAAGCTCTACCCGATGTAAGATAGATGGTAACAGGGATGCCCGAATTCAAAGTAGAGAAAGAAGGTGTATGTCCGAGATGTGCCAAGGAAAGCTCAAAAGGGGACCATTCCCCTCAAGCCAAAGCAAGACCTCCGATATATTACAATTGGTTTACTCAAGCATACCTGAGGTTGGCATTAAGAGGGAGACTACTACACCATATACTCCTGAACAAAATGATGTGGCAGAAAGGAAGAACCGCACAATTATGGAAGCTGTACGGGCCATGCTACATGATCAAAGTCTTCCTAAGTTTCTATGGGCTGAAGCTGCAAACACTGCCATATATGTACAAAATCGATGCCCTCATCAAGCATTGGGTTCCAAGACTCCTGAAGAAAAATTCACCGGTAAGAAACCTGATGTTTCTCATTTTAAAATTTTTGGAAGCCCTGTATACTTTCATGTGCCAAAAGAGAAAAGAAATAAATTGGGAGCATCTGGAAAGAAGGGAATTTTCGTGGGCTATGGTGAAAATACTAAAGGCTATAGAATCTATGTAGTCGATCAAAGGGAAGTCATAATTAGTCATGATGTCACCTTTGACGAAGATATGGCTCTCAGCAAGGTGATCAATCTTCCGACTTTGAGGAGCTCTCAAGAAGATGACACCAGGGAACTGAAAGCAAAGGATGATGAATCAATGCCTGCTGTAGAAGAACCCATGGATCCGATTGATCCTCCTCCAAGTGACCCTTCCTCTTCTAGGAAGAGGCCTTCATGGCTTAAGGGGTTACTTGATGATGCTGAAGGACATGCTGCACCCTAAGGAACCTTCCATCAAAGTAAGAAACTTAATAGGTATCAAGGATACCTGACCATCATGAGCACGATCATACAAAATGAGCCTTCATCATTCTCAGATGCCGTCAAGCATCAAGTATGGAAGGATGCTATGACCGAATAATATGAGTCTATCATAAAGAATGATGTTTGGGAAGTAGTTCCCAGACCCCAGGACAAGACTGTTGTTACTTCCAAATGGCTTTACAAGATAAAGCATACAGCAGATGGAAGCACGGAAAAGTATAAGGCTCGTTTTGTTGCTCGAGGTTTCTCCCAAAAGGAAGGTATAGACTATGATGAGATATTTGCACCTGTTGCTAGATATACGACCATCCGCTTGATCATAGCCCTTGTGGCTTCACAAGGATGGAACCTACATCAGATGGATGTTAAGACCGCGTTCTTGCATGGTTCTATCAAAGAAGAGGTCTATGTGGAGTAACCTGAAGGATTTGAGATTTATGATTGAAAATCTCATGTATGCAGGTTGAAGAAGGCTCTCTATGGGCTGAAGCAAGCACCCCGAGCAGGGTATGAGAGGATCGATAGCTACTTGATGAAGCTGGGATTCACTAGGAGTGAAGCTGATCCTAACCTTTACTTTAAGGTTGAAGATGACAAGCCTCTCATACTGGTGTTGTATGTGGATGACCTCTTTCTAACAAGTGCAAACCCTATCATTCACAAATGCAAGAGGGAGATGGCTTATGAATTTGAAATGAAGGACCAAGGACTTGAAGTGTGGCAGAAGCCAAGGGAAATTTTCCTATCTCAAGGAAAATATGTGGTAAATATATTGGAAAGATTCGGTATGATGGACTTCAAGCCTGTGACTACCTCGAGGATCTTAACTTTTAGAAGTTATATGGTAGTGATGTCGAACCAGACTTGGGAAATGCCTCTGAGTTTCAAAAACTCATTCGCATTGATGTTCTTGGTGAACCTCCGTCCGAACATATGTTTTGCAGTTAGCATTGTGAGCTCATATTTGGTTGAGCCTCACTGGATTGATGCCAGGAATCTTCTGAGATGTCTTCAGGACACAATCTCTCATGGATTAAGATACATTACCGGAGATGTGAGACTATTTGGATACACAGATGTTGACTGGGCAAGCAATGTGGAGGACCGTAAGAGCACTTCCGGGTGTTGTTTCTCCTTAGGATCTGCTTCGATATCCTGGATGAGCAGGAAACAAAAGTCGGTGGCTTTGAGCACCACCGAAGAAGGATATATTATTGCTAGCATAACCTCGTGTGAGGCAGTCTGGTTGCGAAAGCTCTTCAGTGAGTTGTTTGGATTTACATTGGATACCATTGTGATTCTCTGTAACAACCAGAGGTGGGATTCGATTATTGAGGAATCCCGTATTCATCAATTGCTCCAATAGATAGACATCATCTAGGATATGGTAAGTCGATGACCAAGGAAGCTCCATCACATTAAGATGATGTACAGGTTGATACACCTTGTCAAAGCCCCGAGGAAAGATCTAATTTGTGATTTTCCCAAACGACTTGGAGTCGGCAAGAAACCCTTGTACAAGGGTCCTGCATGTTGCATACATTGAGCTCTGGGAGCTCTGACGGCTTACGGTTCCTACTGGAGCAACATATGACCACAGGGTGACTCACCCTCCCTTGGTGGTGCACACTGGAACAAGATGATTCGCTCTCTTGTGGGACAAGATGATTCGCTCTCTTGTGGAACAGGATGATTCGCTCTCCTGTGTAGCAGGATTGATGTGTTCTCCTGTGAGGCCTGGATTGATGTGTTCTCCATGGCAGCCTGGATTGATGTGTTCTCCATGGAAATTGTAGCAGGATTGATGTGTTCTCCTGTGAGGCCTGGATTGATGTGTTCTCCATGGCAATTGTAGCAGGATTGATGTGTTCTCCTGTGAGGCCTGGATTGATGTGTTCTCCATGGCAATTGTAGCAGGATTGATTAGTTCTCCTGTCGAGGCATCCTACCCATGCAGTCTGGGACTCATGGGAAGTACCTCTCATCTGATCAATGAGCAGGGAAATGAAGTTAGGGACCATAGTAGTACCGATGGACGCATCGTTGTAACTACCATACTCCCTATGCTAGGATGACCTCCATTGGTCTGGGATCAATGATACTGGTCTAGGACCAGTGGTAGGAGTGGTACTTACTATGAAGCTGACTTCGGGTCGGCTGAGACTGGTCTGGGACCAGTGGTACACACTCTGAGACTGACTTTGAGTCAGTGGAGGATGACACTGGTCTAGGACCAGTGGAGTTGTACTCACTATGACGCTGACTTCGGGTTGGTTGAGAGTAGTCTGGGACCAGTGGTACATACTTTGAGACTGACTTTGAGTCAGTACGATACATCCTCGATCATTTCTTCTTCTTCATAATTCGGACAAAAGCATAGCAGAACTGAACAATGCAAGAGCAGAGCAAAACAGAGCAAAACAGTATAGATCAGTGCAGGGCAGAACAAGACAAATCAGAACAGGCATAATAGAGCAGAGCAGGGCAAGGGTCAAGCTGTACAAGGCAGTGCATTTGATGGATGAATAGTAACGACCGATAGACAGATTGCAGATGAAGTTCTCCATGGTTGAGAGGGAGTGTTAAAATTGGCAACCAGGGAAAAACTTCATGTGGGTCATATTATTCATGGCTAATAATATTTTTATTACATTCCTCTCGTCGAGAGGTGTAGGATTGATATAAATATCATCCAATTCCGATAAGTATTCATGGAGATATGAATTTATTTTGATTATGGAATTATTATCAAGCCGACCTACAACTCATGTAGGCTCAGAAGCCCAACAGTCGCATCTATTCACCCACCAACGTTGTGTATAAATATAAGAGGACTTTTCCTCATTTGGAATCACTCATCTCATCACATCTCTCTCTCTCTACTGCGTAGATATGAGTCTCTTCTCTACTGCGCTGAAATGGGTCTCTCTCTCTCACACATGTGAAGTCGGAAGCTATTGAATTTGAAGCTGCAACTGCAGAAGTAAAGATTGACTTGCGTGGCCTAGAAGATCTCCTCTTTGGAACTGCATTGTAGGTTCATATGAACCTCCTTTGAAAGCTGCAACTTTTGTTGGTGGAATGAAGTCAATCCGACGAACGGTTTGCAAGATATCGACTGCCCTAGTTTGAAGCCGGAAACTACTGAAACTGAAGCTGCAACTGCAGAAGTAAAGATTGACTTGCATGGCCTAGAAGATCTCCTCATCTGAACTGCGCTATAGGTTCATCTGAACCTCCTCTGGAAGCCGAAACTTTTGGTGGTGGAATGAAGTCAATCCGACGGTCGGTTTGTGAGATATGGTCTGCCCTAGTTTGATAATGAAGCCGCTAATGCTGATGCTACTGATCTAGGGTTTGCTACTGCTGATATGAATCAGATTTATTGTACTATTTCTCTCTGCTGAATTATTGAAGATAAAAGAAGATTTGATCAAAGGGTTTCCCCACACATTGAGGGGTTTGTCCCTGGCTAGCCCCCACATCTTGTGTCTCTTGTCTTGGTTTGTTTTCTATCGATCGTTTAATGTTCTATCTGCACTTTACTTTATGTACATGTGATTGCTAATAGGTGGAATATAATAAGAAAAAGAAGTAAACTGTTATAAGCATAGAACATACCATAACTTAACAATTATATCAGGGATGATATGATTGCACGAATAAAGGATTAGGGAACTTTAATGATATCGGGGGTGATTGTATTGGTGGAGAGGCTATTAATCAATCTAGATGACTAATTAATTCCTTTTTAACATGCCGGGGGTTTGTCTCTTAATTAATCAAGATTCGATTAATTAATCCAACTTAATTACCTTTATTATGGTTTATTTTTCAAACCTTCGGGATGGGATATTTATTAATTTTGGGTTTTTTCTTAATAATATTTATAGGAAAGGGTAATTTCTTTAGGGATTTAAATAATAAGAATCAAAAGTTAATATGGAATATGGAAAAGAAAAATGCGCTAAGTAAATGTTTCCGAAAATACATTCATCATCCAACGTTATGACTTAGGCTAAAATGTGTTTGTGGGGGGTTTTTGTGAAGAACCATTTATTTTTCCTATGTAAAAAGAGTGATTTTACCTTAGGAAAAGAAATTAAATGGAATGAATGAAATATGGAGGGGGTGAATTTTGATGAAGGGGATTTAGCACTTAGGCCTTGCAAGTTATTGGGCCAAGTGTCTGGTCCCTCCAGAAGTCAGAGAAATGCTCTGAGTCCCTTTAACTTTCAGGTTGTTAGTGCCTTTAGTACTTATGGGAAATTAGTAAAATTTTAAGGAAAAATGAGTGAGGAGGTTAATTAGTTTGACTTTTTTCCATGATGTAAATGTCTTCATTGTCATCCATTTCTTTCCCAAAGTAATGTAATGATGAAAGAAAATGATTTAAGCTTTTAACTTTACCATTCATCATACATAATTTTGCAACCATTCATCTACTTACCCTACCTACTTATCCTACCATTTTTACTTCTTTTTATTAGGGTGCACTTAAACTGGAAAACCCTTATCAAACTTTTCTTTTCTTTAACAATGGAATTCTATCTAAGTCTATCCTTATTACATCCAAGTGCTCAGATTAAACTGTTGAACTCCTTTTATTCACTCTACCTATCTACTTATCTACCAAGATTAAATAGTTTGGTCATATTTTATTCTCTATCTCTAAGCATGAAATTGAAAACATGGAATAACCAAGATTAAACTATTTGGTTACCATGGATTGTGGCATAAGTAACAAGTTGCACAAAATCATTTATTACACAAAAAGTAAAATAGTAGTGGCATTTGGACTTGCACACTTTCCTGGTCTTTTTTCTTTTTCTTGGGGTTCATTTTTCATCTTTTCTGACCTTTTTTATTCTTCTTGTCCTTTTATTCTTTTTCTAGGACATACCCTCTTTACATTTTTTTATTTTTTGAATTTTTGAATATGGAAAACATTTTCAACAAACAAAGGTATGTACATATTACATAACTAAACCAAGTCAATCATGATATATGACACCTATTGGTATAGGAACATAACAATGGCTCCACTTGGGGATGGCTTTCCTTGATGGATAGTCAAGAATTGTAGATCAATGGCCTTTGAAAGACATTGATTATGCTCTACAAATCTCCTTTTCCATGCTGCTTTATTTGTATGTATAACAATAATACTTCTAAAGCTTAGGGCCTTCTCTTTGGGCTTCAACTTCAAAACGTTTAACATCCAATCAACACTAAACTATAAAAGGATATAATATACACAGTTTTAAAACCTAGTTAGATTAGAAACTAGGATCAATGTAGTGCTTTAACATTCGACCATTAAATGGTCCTCCTTCAATCTCTGCACCATCCAGTTCTTTAAGAAAATATGAATTATTTCCTCTGAAGGCATATATTATGTATGGGCCTTTCCACAAGAAGTCAAATTTCCCATGTTTCCCTTTGTCCTCTCTTCTTGAATCCGACTTTAACACTTTGTCTCCCAGATAGAAGTCTTCTGCTTTGGTCCTTTTATAAAAAATCTTCTTAAGTTTTTCTTGTAGTACTTGGGTTCTGCTGTATACTTCCTCTCTGGTTCACTGTAAATGGATATTTTGGTTAATTCTCCTCTATATATCATTTGGTTCCACTTGGGCTTCTTGAAGTAATTTCATGACTAGAGCTCCTAAAGATGAAGGAAAAACTGCCTCCATTCCATACACTAGCTCATAGGGACTGGTTCCAATGGATTTCTTAGTTGTAATCTTATCTGCCCACAAAACATTGGTTAATTTCTTGTTCCAAGTTTTCTTATTGTCTTCCAATAGTTTTTTGATAATATTCATTAGACTTTTATTGGAGGATTATGTAAGTCCATTCCCTTGAGGATAGTAAGTTGTGGAATGGCCAAGTGTTATATTACACTTACGATAGAAATCAATCATTTTCTTTGACTTGAAGGATGCAACATTATATATGATAATTTTATTAGGACATCCAAACCTTGAAAAAATATTAGCCTCTAGAAAACCTATTATTACAGTATCAGTGGCTTGTCTAGAGGGAATAGCTTCTATCCATTTTGTAAAGTAATCAGTTGTAGTGACTATCCATTTATGCTGAGTAGAAGAGGGTGGATGAATTTCTCCAATGAAGTCAAGATCCCATTTTTTAAAATGTTTTTGTGGAAATAGGTTTTAAAGGCAGGGGTAAAAGTTTTCTTTTTCCTTCAAAGATCTGGAATTTATGGCAGGAAGTTACAAATATTTTAACATCTGCAAACAAGGTTGACTAGTAAAATCCAGCTCTTGGAATTTTATCAGTATTTTATTTCCAGTAGATATGTCCACCACAATCCCCTACATGAAATTCTTGGAGTACTTTGTCAGATTCTTCTTTTAATAAACAGTTCAACAAAATTCCTTCATGATTTTTCCAAAACAAAGTATTATCTAGAATGCAAAATTTTGAAGATTTCATTTTCAAAAGCCTACTCTTAGTTCTAGATAACCCTGGAGGATCCTACAGGTTTTGCAGCACATATATAATATTGGAATACGAGGGGAAATCTAGAAAGGGATGGCTGATCTGTGGAGTCGTCGTCTCCTGTTTGTTATCTAGTTCTGCAATAAGATTTATGTCTAGGGCTTGGAAATTTGTTTCTGCCATAAGTTTGGCCACCCCTGACATTTAATTAACTTGGTAGGTTTTATCTCTATATCATATTCCAAAATAGTCATTATCCATTTTCCCCTTTTGCCATCAACTCTATCCTGCGTCAGGATATCTTTGACTAGAGCATTGGGAACATAAGCTATTACATGAGAATATAATATATACACTCTGAAATCCTTAATAGATTTTACCAAAGTGAAAGTTTGTTTCTCCATTATTTTATACTTTAATGAGGCATCTCTAAGAGCTTTACTAAAAAAGGCTATTGGTTTTTCACATCCTTGGTCATCCTTTTGTAGTAAAACTGTAGCTATGGTGTGTTCTAATGCAAAGGAAAAAATCATGAAGTCTCTGTCAAATTTTGGGCTTATAAGGACTATTGTTCGAGTTAAGGTTAATTTTATTTCTTTGAATGATTGTTTAGCCTCTACTATCCACTTAATAGTCGAATCTTTCCTTAATATATTATTCAATAATCTAATTAGTTCAGCTAAATTAGAGATGAATCTTCTTAAAAAAATTATTTTTCCTAAAAATGCCCGAAGTTCTTTAATGTTTCTTGGGTGAAGTATTTGCAAGATAGCTTCAATCCTAGTTGGGTCAATTTGGATTCCATCTTTAGAAATATTGTGGCCTAACAGTTTTCCTTCTTCGAGCCCAAATAAAGATTTCTTTGGGTTTAGAGAGATGCCATATTTTCTGCATTTAAGAAATACTTGCCTAAGATGATCCAGGTGGTGCTGATCTGACTTAGAAAACATTGTAATATCGTCAAGGTATATAACTAGGAATTCATGTATTTCCTTTGCAAAAGCAATATCCATCGCCCTTTGACAGGTGGCCCTTGCATTTTTCAATCCAAAAGGCATTTTGACATACATGAAGGTGCCCCATGGGGTTGTGAATGCAATCTTTTCTTGGTCATTAGGATGGGCTAAAATTTGGTTGTAACCCAAGAATACATCTAAAAGTGAAATCCTTGTAGAACCTACTACCCTTTTCAGAATGTGATCCATTTTAGGTAAGGGATAGTTGTCTTTGAGTGAGACTTTGTTCAAATTTATAAGGTCAACACACAGTCTGATTTCTCTTGTTTTCTTTCTTGTAGGGACAAGATTGGATACCCAATCTGAAAACCTAATGGGGGCAATGATTCCTGCTTCATACATTTGTTTAATCTCTTTTTCAATGGAAGGTAATAAAACAAGATTGATTCTTCTTAACTTTTACCTAAAAGGTTTAAGATCTTCTTTCAAAGGGATAGTGTGTTGTATAATATTAGTATCATAATATTTTAAGTCCTCACAACTCCAGGCAAAAACATCCTGGAATTCTTTCATTAACTCAATATATTTTAGTTTTTCTTCAAGGAGTAATGATTTGGATAATTTTATTAGCTTAGGATTCTCTTAAGTTCCTATGTTGCATTCCTCAATGTCTGCTTTCAAAGGCTCCATCTTAGGTTTTTTAGGAATATCATTTGAGTCGAATAAGTCCTCCAAAGGAGTTAATCCTTTGGGCAAGAAATTATCTTTGAGGTTTATGACTTCAGTTTCATCATCAATTATTTCATCAATTTCCATTTGTTTTAAATCCTTAATATCTATTTTTGTGAATTTTGTAGGATGAAGTCTATCTTTTATTTGATTTCCTTCTAGCTCATTTATCTCTATTTCATTAGAATAATTAAAATCTACTGCTATGTCAGTGCTAATGTTTGTATTTACAAATTCACTATCTAAAGTTAAAAAATTATTGATTTGCTGATCATTCTCAAATACTTGTCAATTCTTTAAATTGTCAGTAATTGCAGGTCTATGCTTGACCTCAGCAGTATACTAATGATTAGGCTCAAAAGTAACTTACAAGTACTAGCAAACATGGCTAGGCTGTGAGCCTGCATGTGGTGTTTTCTGGGGATAACAGCGAGTTTAGTTTCTAAAAAGGTATTTAGTATTTCTATGATTGTTCCTTTATAAATTACTAACCTAGGATCCTTGGTCGTGTAAATAGCATTGATTTGTTTAATCACTAACTCAGAATCTCTGATGATTGATACTCGGATGGCTCCTAATCTCTTAACCAGTTTCAGTCCTAACAGAAGTGATTCATACTCAGCTATATTGTTTGTACATTTGATGTTTAACCTGTAGGCATGACCTTCTGCATGATCACCCTCTAAATTGTAAACCCATACACCTGCTCTTGCACCTAGCTTGTTTACTAGACCATCAAATTCGAGATGCCATAGGATTTCACGTTCGTAATTTTCATTTGGGGTAGTGGAATCTTTCTTAGCTAGGGCATCTAGATTTTCTTTGTTGTCTGATATCTCTTGAATTTAGACATTTGAATTTTCTTTTACAATTTATTTTGGTTCTGCTGTTATATCAGTTGGGATATCTTCTTGATTAGTTTCAGCATTGTAAAGAATAAAGGAATCCATGTCAGAATGTACTAAATATATAGGAAAGTTCTAAGGCTTTTCTTGACTACTCACTACATACTTCATCAAAGTTTCTCTATACAATTTCTTGGGATGTCCAAAAATTGAAATGGTAGCATAACACATATCTAATTGAAGAGATCCTTGGAGTTTAGCACCCCAGGACCTGGACAACAACATGCCATACCTGGGTGGTATATCAGCAACAACAATGTCAATGAGTATAGTTTTGGTAGGATACTGAACTAGAAAGACACACAAATCTTTTATGAGACCTAGGCATTTAACCTGGCTTGAATCAAAGGAGAAAAGATATTTATACGGTCTGGTGATATCTAAGTTAAGCTTTTCCATTATAGATCTTGGCATAAGATTGTGTGAGGCTCCAAAGTCTAGCATGGCATTGTGTATGGTTTTATCATGGATATTAAGACTGATATAGAAGGGCGGTACCCCTCCTTCAACTAGCTTTCCATTAACATCTGGTCCAAAAAGTAATTTAGGTTGATCATCAAATAAATTTATAGAATCTTCATTTTGAACTAGGTTCAGAGATTTACTAATTTTAGCTTTGTAAGTTTCCGACTTTATCAATTATGTCAAAGGAACTGAAATTTTAAGTTTGGCAACCTCAACCCCCAAATTAAAAGGTAGGATTGTTTTGTCTTTTGGATTTTTGGTAGCAGTGTTTTCTATGTCTTCTTCTCTTTCAGGATTTGGGACATTCTTTGCTGATTTTTCTCACAAAATTTTTGGAGCTTCTTCCAGTTTTTCCTTGGAGGGAAGAGAAGTGGAAGGTTCTACATTATTGGGCTGATTATCAGACACATCCTCTATGGTAGGACTGGGAGGATTTTGAGTTGATCTAGACAGGATTCGAAGGGCTTTGGTTACTGGAGCTATTTTGATTTTATCATATTGATTAGGAGTTGTTTTTTGGTTTTGTTCTGGAGCATCAGATTTCTTTTCTACTTCTTAAATTGCATTGTTTATGTACCTCGAAAATAGCAGAGTCATACCCCTGTTTAAAATCGAATGATTCTCCTGTTTGGGTTTGGAATTGTTGGAGCATGTATGATTCTTGATCATCCTGAGTGAGGAAAACTTTTTCCTCATCTTCTAGGCCCATTAGATTTATCTGAGTATCTTCTTGGGGGTCTTCTAAATTTGAGGCTTCTACATAGTTTTCTTGGAAAGGTGGTCTGATATTCTGGTCAAGAATATTCTTTCCATCATTTTGGTTCTGATTTTTTCTAAAGTTAGGATTTCTCCCTGAATTAGCCTGTTGGCCATCCCAAGGGGATTTCTTTTCAATAGTTTCAACTCTGTTTAGAAATCTATTCATTTCTTTAACTATAGCATCCATCTTTTGTTCAAAGGGTGTATTCTCTTCTTTTTCAAGTATTCTTCTCTCATTCCTAGCTTTGGCTCTTTTGGAAAGTAGGTTAGCTTCAACACTTACTGCTACACTCTACATTTCTTCTAGAGTGGGGGGGTTTCTTTCTCTTAATTGGAAAGCCATATCTGAATAAAATCCATCAAGAAATTTGATCAAGGCTAAACCAGGTGGGGGTCTAAGGTCGAGCGGAATGGCACTATAAACACTATTGAATCTAGTGCAATAGTCCTAAATGGTTTCATGAGGTCCCCTTTTAAGGTTCTCATATTCAGATAAAATCTGCAAGGGGTCCTTCCTTTTCTCCCACCTATTCAAGAATTGTTGGTAGAGAACTCTTAATCTATCTATACTTTGGGGGGTTAAGCATCTAAACCAAATTCTAACTTCCCCAGTTAGATATTGACAAAGATTCTCATTTCAACATCAACTGTGTCAAATTCATATATCTCAAAATAGTCGGTCATTTTCTTAGTGTGCTCCTGGGATGTGTAGGTTCTAGTGCCATCATAAGTAGTAATTTTACTCTGATAGTCCTAAGGAATGGCACCTAAAGGAGCTGGCATCACAAGGTGAGTATATCTATTGGCCATGATTCTAGGTTGAGTAGTAGTATGAATAGGAGGTGTTTGGGTTGTGGAGGAAGAACTGGAGGTGTTGGTGGATTGTTAAGTGATGATTGGTGGGAGAGGAAGTGAAGCGATGAAAGGAGGGGTGGAGTGAACTTCAGAAGAGTGGGGAAATAATGATGAACTAGCAGAAAGTGATGTTGTTTAAGAAATTTAAGGTGTTCTATCAGTAGTAAGAGATGACTAAGTGGAATCCTGTAGATATCGATCAATTGACAATTGGCTCGTTGGGTTTCAAGTTCTCTGAGGAATTATGGATCTTGGACTCAGTCCAATAGCTCACTGTCAATGTGGTTCTAAATAGAGAGAGTTCAAAATTCTCATCAAAAGGAAGATCTTCTAGGAAAATCCACTCAATAGGACATGATTGTGATCTGTACAAAGGTCTGGGACTCAATGAACTTTCTTGTCTTCTAAGGATTCTCGGAATCAGGTTGGGATTTTCAAACACAGGGGGAGGATTTGGATCAGGATTAGCCTTGGTGTAATGAGTTCTCCCTGAAGCCAGATTTCAAGTCTTTAAAATGCTATTCTTTTATGAATTTTCAAAATAACTTCTAACAATCATTTAAGATACTTTAAGTGAGGATTTTTTCATCCCCAGTGGAGTCGCCACTATGTTATCACTCATATTTTCCCTAGAAGTTATTAAAAGAAGGAAAGTATCCGAGGTAACGACAAAGCAATCTTTTAAGTATAAATTCTAGCCAATTTACACTTAGAGAGGGCTCTCTCTTTATGATTTAGCTTTGTTTTAATATGATATTAGGCTAGTTATTAAAGCTTAAAGGATTTGTTTTGATTTGGTGGTGAAATTCCAAAACAAATGGGAAAACTAGGCTTTTAGGCCATTGGGCTATGGAGTCAATTAGGGATAATTCAATGGATGAAGTCAAATTGCTAAGGTATGAGTTCAACAAGTAGGGTAACAGAATAAAAACAAACTTTGGGGCTTGAATGGGTGATATTTTTGCTCAAAACTAAAGGGAAATCAAGCATACTCAAGTCAGGATTAGAAATAGGAAAGGAAGATAGGTCAACTAGCAGAGGGAAATTAAGAATCCTATACGAGGGAATTATGAGAAAAAATACAGGGATAGAGGAGCAATTAAGAATTCCTTTATCGAAATAGTTTAGAAGAAAACATGAAAATGGTAAACTGTTGATAGTAGAGAGAAATAAAGATAATTCTGATACACTTTGACTATTTTACCATTCAGATTTAGGTTGCATGAAACATCGAAACATATAGAAATCACATAAAATCACAAGAAGAGAATACTTATTTGTGATCACACTGCACGAGAATATGATGAAATGTCCTCAACTTTCATTCCTTTTCCAACAAAAATCCAAGTTTGAATACAAAAGCTTTATTAGCTTGATAGCATAGATTTACAGAGATGTTATAGAATCCACCCACAATACTTCGAATGGAGAAGTATTTATACAAATATTACAAAAAATATCTCATAACTATATGAGACTTATTCTAGGGAATACAAAATATCTTTTATAAAATGTAGAGAGATATGGAAAAATGATTGTTGTTGTCCCTTTATTCATGCATGAGATGGAGGTTGAAACTTGGATTTGCCTCTTGCTATTGCTGTGGTAATTATGTTCTAGACCTTTATTTACTTATCCCTACTAATACTCTTTACCTGTTCTTGATAATCTTTCCCTGTTTACCAGCCTTTACCTTAGTAAATATTTTTTGTTCACCTCAGAGTTACCATAGTAATTATAGGATATCGGTCATAATGGTCCACCATTCTTCATTAGGTATCTTCATCCTGATCAATTTCCTGTATACTTCATCAGCTTCAGTGTATTTTGCAAAATTGGGTTAAACTGTAAACATGTGCTTAACTTCATGTTTAATGTAGAAAAGGTTCTCCAAACCATCATACAACACTTTTCCTATAGGTAGTGCTTTCACTGTGGAAGAGCTGGCTTAAATTTCAGCTTGTTTGTGCAGTTTCTCAACATAGTCTTCATGAGTCATCAGCTTATCATTTGTGACCATTGGACTTGGTAGGCATTTTTCCCTTAGAATGCCATATTTTGACCTAAAATCATTTATGTCCTCCTGAATACTTTGGCATCTTCTTTCCAGGTTAAGCATTAAGTTGTTTTTGGTAAGAACTTAATTTCAAGAATAGTACTAGTTCGATCCTCAATATCCCATTGTTCTAGCTATTGCTTACTTTTGCTGTTCAAAAAATTGATCAATTGGGTTTCCTCTTTAGGTTTTTCCCCCAATTCTTCCTTTTTCTTCTATATAGCCTCTGTAGCTAGTTTCACTAACTCAGTCTGTTTAAAAATGATCTGAATAAAAGACCAAATATCGTTGATAGAATCAATGATATTGGTCCATAAAATCTCTCTAATATCCCTCAAGGGCTTTTCCATTGTTAATTCATTTTCTAATGTTTTGATTCTTTCTATCATCCTTCTGTTTTTTTTCTCTCTTCTTCAGTGTAATTGATCTGTGATAGCTAATAGTTTCTTTCCAAACTGCTAACCATTTCTTTTAGTTTCTTTATTTCAGTTTCTTGGATTTTCATTTCTTCCATGGACTTTACTAACTCCTCTGTTTGCTTTGCTGAAGTTGCTGCTACTTTGATGTACCTTCTGGTGTTGTCACTAGATGACCTGTTGCTAAACGAATGTTGGGTGCCAAAGCTGTTGCAATAGTAGATGGCACTACTATACAAATTATTGGTATTACAGTCGGGAGCATGGTGGTCAACTCACCCTGTTTGGACTGCAAAGCTTTTTCTAGCTCTTGCTCTATTTCCTTCAACTGTTCATTCAACTTAGGGACAAAGTCCATAACTTCTTCCTCATTTTGTTTTTCAATTACTTCTGTTGTTTGTGGATGTACAAGGGGAGGGAGTTTGAGTTATTTCTTGAGTGTAGCAATGTCATCATTCTTTTTCTTTATCAATCTTTCAACTACCTTAACATCTTCGGGATCATGTCCCAACTCAATCACCAGGTCTTCTAATTATTTGATCCTAGTATCCTTAGCCTAAGAAGAGGCTCTTTCCAATTGTAACTGTGTTGTAGTATTAGTTAGAGAATTCTCCAAGTGATCTGGAGTGATGGCTTTACTGGTCAATGTTGAATAGACCATCTCACCCATTTGCTTATGGAGCTTAGTCTGATCAATTGGGTGGATGTCTTTAGCAAGAACTTCAAAATTTGTTTTGAAATAATCAGCCATGGACTTTGGATGTTGTACCATTGGTTTCAAAAAACGCATTTGCATCTTTCCCTCTTTGATGTCAGAAGCTGACATCAATATTTTCTGATTTGTAGGTGCCATTTTTAGATAATGGACATAGGTTTGAGCTTTGACCTTCTCATTCCTAACCTTAATTTCTTTGTATTTTCCCTTTAAATCCTAGCTCTGCTCTGAAGCTACCCTTAGTGATGACACTTCTACACTTTTCTTCTTGCTTAGTGCCTGAGTTTGGGAGGTAGATGGTGTCTCCCCTACAAGTGTTGTCTGCACTGTGTCACTTCTTATTTCTTCATATTCCTCCTCGGACAGAGGATTCAATCTTTTCCTCTTTACATATACTTGGTCCAATGGCATTGTAGAGGGGATAGCCTCATTCCTACTTCTTTTTTGAATTATTTCCTAATTAAGAAGGGTCTGTAATACTAGAGGGTTTCCCATGTTTGTATCAGTTTGGGTCAACTCCTCAAAAATACTTTGTGAGCCTGAATCTTTTCCCTATATTGAAGCCTCTAGTTGTCCTGATGTCTTTGGTTGTCCTGATTTCTCTAGTTGTCCTGAAGTTTGTGCACTGTGATACTGTGTTGGCCTCTGTGAAGAATCTTCATGAAATTTTTCAAAGGAATCCAGATCAAGTCTCCTTTCCAAATCTTTCATAACATTTTCTACTTCAACTTGAGTATTGTCTTGTTCTATAAGTGTTCTCTCCACCCATTCATTTTGATTTTCATGTTGTTCTGTCTCTGGAATTCTATGATGAATGTAGGGGGATAGTCTATGCTTCTATCTTCTGTCACAGAAGAAGCTGTGAGGATCATAAGGCCAAATGAAACTCTTTTTCAATCTCATTCTCTCAAGGATTTCCTCTGCCTCTTTCCCTGCTTTTCTATTGCTGCAAATGAATGGTCCCACATGGTCTTTTATCCTTAACTGGGCTTTCTTCTTAGCCTTCATAAAGTGGATTTCATCGGAGTTGATCATTTTCCTGTAGTACTCCAGGGAAAATAATCGCATGGGAAGGTACTTAGGCAGCTTGAAGAGAGGCAATTCACATCGATAAATTATAATCTCAGTATGGTTCTGGTACAAGTACCAATCCCCAACCTTGTATTGCTTGGATAACTAAAGAATTCTTTTAATATCATCACTGATTTTGGGAGGGGGATTTCCTATCAACATCGTACTGACTTGATGCACAAAATTATCAATAAAATCTGTATAAGGATGTGGAGAAGAAGGTGAATTGTGAAAAATGGAAGTCCAGAATATGAATAACCTAGGGTTCCCTATGGTGTCAAGATTTTGCACAGAGAAAGGGAATTTATCACTTTGGTAGTAGAGGAAAATATGATAAAGGACTGAAGAATATTTAAAGACTCCTTCATTCTCTAACCTCATGAATTGGTCATGCATTTTATCATCAATGAATGTAGAATAGTCAAATTTGGACGCAAGAGGTTGACCAAGGGTGAAAATAGAAATGTAGGCTAAGGTCAACTCATCTACATATTCACTGGTGGTAAAACCCAAAATGCAAGCAATCATGGTGATGATATCCTTGCCCAGCTTTGTAAAGAAGCTTGACATATAAGGAGGGAGTTCTTTGGGCCTATATTTTTCTACCATGAAATTCTGACAGATTTGGTTAATTTTAGAACTGGACAGCCTTGAAGATTTCTCAAGTAATTTGGCAATGGAAAGAGGAGTGAGGTCTTGGCCAAGCTATAATTGCAACATCTCATTTATAGATTCTTCTGTAATAGTAAAAAGGACTTTCTGGTCAAGGGACATTACTACTTTCATATTGAGATTGTAGTTTGCATGGCATTGGTGGACAATTTCTGGGAAAATATGGACAGTGGGGAACTGATATTTAGGTACGTTTGACTCCCAAAGACCTATTTTATCAGCATTGTTCAGATAATTGTCCTGATATTTCCAGTATAATTTCAAGGTGGTTTCTTCAAAGGTAAGGTCCTTGATTTGAAAATATTTATCAGCCAAGGGAAGGTGGTCCAAATCCCTCTGGGGAGTAGTGATTGGCATGACATTTAAGGCAATGGGAGTTTCCATCCTTTTTTCTTGTGTATTCAAGGAAGAAATTTAGGGTTTTCAAGGTTTTCAGGTAAAACAAGTGCTTGGGGAAACCTTGGGACTAAGAAATAGCTTAATTGTACTGAACTACTTGAGCTTTAGAGTAATTTGGTGAGATTTGAGTACAAATCATGGTTTCTGAGAAGGAATACAATAAATACCTTTTTATGGTAGGCTAAAAGGGTAAATGGCTATTGTGAAAGCTTTGTTGGATACACACAGTAGTCTACAGTGGCTTGGAGTTCAGCAACTGATGGCAGGTCCCAGTTGGAAGTCAGTTGCTGGTCTGGACGTACTTTGTGCGTGCATGAACAGAAGTTTCTTTTCTCAAAAAAAGGAAAACAATGAACATTTTTGTTTTTATGTACAAAGTCAGTGACTTTTGGTAGGTGAATGGGGACAGAGACAGTTGGTGTCAACTAACGATGGGACACTTTGTCGTTTAGAGGAGGTGGTAAGCGGGATTGATCGCACCACTTATGAGAGGTTGGTGGTTTTGGCGGAGGGTTGTGCAATGCCACAAATTGAATGACACGTAGCATTGGTGAAGAGTCAAGACAACTTATATTGCGTGGTTAATGTTCGACCAAAAGGTCCGCGGGATATGAGTGAGGACTGTTGGATGAGGGAAGGGAGATCGGATGGTAGTCGGTGACGGACGGTGTTAGGGAGTTAATTGGGGGGGCCGATGGCTTAATCATCATAATTAAAATGACTTTAATTATATCATGGATGACATGATTGGACCAATAAAGGATTAAGGAACTTTAATGATATCGGGAGTGATTGTATTGGCGGAGAGGCTATTAATTAATCCAGATGACTAATTAATTCATTTTTAACACATTGGGGGTTTGGCTCTTAATTGATCGTGATTTGATTAATTAATCCAACTTAATTACCTTTATTATGGTTTATTTTTCAAACCTTTGGGATGGTATATTTATTAATTTTGTGGTTTTCATTAATAATATATATAGGAAAGGGTAATTTCTTTAGGGATTTAAATAATAAGAATCAAAAGTTAATATGAACTATGGAAAAGAAAAATGTGCTAAGTAAATGTTTCCGAAAATACATTCATCATCCAACATTATGACTTAGGGTAAAATGTGTTTTTGGGGGGTTTTGTGAGGAACCATTTATTTTTCCTAAGTAAAAAGAGTGATTTTACCTTAGGAAAATAATTTAAAGGGAATGAATGAAATATGGAGGGGGTGAATTTTGATGAAGGGGCTTTAGTACTTAGGCCTTACAAGTTATTGGGCTAAGGGTCCAGTCCCTCCACAAGTCAGAGAAATGCTTTGAGCCCCTTTAACTTTCAGGTTAGTGCCTTTAGTAATTATGGGAAATTAGTAAAATTTTAGGGAAAATGAGTGAGGAGGTTAATTAGTTTGACTTTTGTCCATGATGTAAATGTCTTCATTGTCATCCATTTCTTTGTCAAAGTAATGTAATGATGAAAGAAAATGACTTAAGCTTTTAACTTAACCATTCATCATACATAATTCTGCAACCATTCATCTACTTACCCTACCTAGTTATCCTACCATTTTTACGTCTTTTTATTAGGGTGCACTCAAACTGACAAACCCTTATCAAACTTTTCTTTTCTTTTACAATGGAATTCTATCTAAGTCTATCGTTATTACATCCAAGGGCTCAGATTAAAATATTGAGCTCCTTTTATGCACTCTACCTATCTACTTATCTGCCAAGATTAAATAGTTTGGTCATATTTTATTCTCTATCTCTAAGCATGAAATTGAAAACATGGAATAACCAAGATTAAATTGTTTTGTTACCATGGATTGTGGCATAAGTAACAAGTTACACACAATCATGTATTTCACAAAAAGTAAAATAGTAGTGGCATTTGGACTTGCACACTTTCATGGTCTTTTTCTTTTTCTTTGGGTTCATTTTTCATGTTTTCTGACCTTTTTTATTCTTTTTGTCATTTTATTATTTTTCTAGGACATGCCCTCTTTACATTTTTTAATTTTTTGAATTTTTTAATATGGAAAACATTTTCAACAAGCAAAGGAATGTAGACGTTACAGAACTAGATCAGGGCAATCATGATATATGACACCTATTGGTATAGGAACATAACAGACTGATTTGAATGAAAATAGGAATTAATTAAGTATTGTGAGGCATATTGTAAATGTTCTCGAATGAAGGGGAACATGAGAGAATCATGATAGTTAAGATTTCATAGGGATTGATAGCTTTGGAAATTAATTGTAGATCTTGAATTAGGAATTAGTTCATGATTTATAGGATTGAGAGGATTCTTAGGTTTTAGTTGAAATTATTATGGATCTAAACCAGGAATTGGTTGTAGAATCCTTTTGTATAAATGTAAACCTAAAAGGCATAAAAAGACTTAGTCAAGTTAGTTAGTTAGGGAGTTAGAGTGTGAAGAGGTTGACTATAAGCCTATGGGCAAATTGTGAAACAGAGGCCACTGATATTGGAAATCAGCCCTGAGAGAAGAAGCTGTGTAAATATTTATTTATCAATACATAGAACTTGATTTTTGAATTGTATGATGTGTATGGAATCATGAATTTTATGTAATTAGTGTAATTATGCATAATATATGTATGTAGGTGAAGTTCGAGCAGAACACAGAGAAGAAGTGAAGTATGTAGGATCGGGGTTTGATGATTGAGTCTGATCAAAGGATCCAAGTGAAATTCAGGGATGACAGTGGTTAAGAGCATGGGGAGTTAAATCATGAGGGAGTTTTTTTGTAGGACAACTAAATGTTGAGACCCTGAAGAAACCTAAAACCACAGAAACACTAAGAAATGGCATAAAAATGAAGTAGAGGAAGGACGAAGAAATGAGGTGATGATGTACAGGGGTTGTTGGATCTAGGAGTCAAGGAATGAGGTTGAAGGTGATGGGCGATGAAGATTAAGTTGCACAGCATAAAGTAAAATAAATGAATGGTGGAGATTAACTTAAGTATTAGCAGAAGAGGAATCTGGAGGAGTCGTTGCAGCTGTCTGATCGACGAAGATCTACGGTCATCACGCGCTAGTAAGCTCGTGTGATAGTCAAGGAAGAAAGGTGGTTTTATCAGTGAAGTTATTTATCGGGTGAAGAAAAAGTGGTAAGTTGTAATTTGGGGTGGTCAACTGATTCCATTAATCAACCGAAATGTAGCACTTGGGTGGAGAGAGAAAGCCACTTTATCGGGCGGGTAATCCTCGTGTAAGTGGCTCTTGTATGGAGGATCGCTGATTAGTTTTGTTGATCGGGTGAAACAACAACTATTGGACTGGTGGAGTGAAATCAATGGTGGAGGATTGAACCAATAAAGGTGAGTGTCAGAAAATATGCAGAGGCCATGGATTAGTGGAAAGGTAAACTTAAGTGAGTTATGTGTATTTCTATTATATTAGAGTTAAAATAGAAATAAAGGAATTAAATGTACTTTTGGGTTAAGTTGGGTTTAACCAAAGTACTAGACCATGGTTTGAGTTGATGGGAGTGGGTAATAAAAAAGCTAACCAAAGTTGTTATGAAGGTTGAAGGGTTGAGTTATAAGGTTCCACTCAAAAGGATTTAATTAAGGGACAGACTGTGATTAGTTATTAAATTGTTCTGCATGAAGATTTATAAGAAGCCTTAAACCTTTATTTGTGAAGGTTTTCACCATGGATCATGTGATTAAGGCCTGGGACCAATGACATGGAATTTTATTTACATAATGTTGGTATTGTCGGCTTAGGCTGGCATCAGTTCTTGTGTGATAACCAAAAAAATATGAGTATTGGTTCTTGTGTAACAATATTTTTCTTAATTTTTTGCATCAAAATACTTGAGCACATTGAGAATTCCTTTTTAAGGCCCCGTAGTGGTTTCCAACCATTAATGTGCTTATGAATTGATCATTGTAAAACATATAAACTTTTGGAATCAAAATGCAACAATAGTTGGTTGGGAAAGATATGTTGGTCAACAATGTATGAGGAATATGTAATATGGAGAAAAGAAAAAGTAATGGATATTTCCCCTCCAACCAACTAAAGGTATTTTCATATTTGGCAAATGATAAATGGAATATAAATATGGTGAGGGATTTTCCAAAATCACAATTTCAACATTTAGGGAATTACATGATTAAATATTAGAAAACAACATACCATCACCTACCTAAAAAGTGGACAAGCTATGTATATGAAAGAGTGTGGTTTCTACTACTTGATCATGGAATGTGAAGTGAAAACAAAATTATGATTTGCTTCTTCTTTTTATTGGTTGTATGAATAGAGGATGAATGTGATCTGAAATTGGAATATTTATTGCTAGGAGAATGCTACTGCCACTGAACTCTAGAGTTGAGTCCATATTTATTAGAACACTATTGAAATCATATAGTCTTCATTCATTCCCACTCAGTGTAATAATTCTTATCTATGTCAATATAGGTATCGATGTCGAACATAAAAATAAATTGTTGGATTACTGACCATTAATGAATGACAGTAACTAACACGAGACTACTCACCATTGATGTCAATGAGAGTCAAGATGCTTAAGTACATCTTACTAGGTAATAATAGATGTTTTGTAGTTGAGTCACCTATAATATAAGAAAAACAGATGACATTAATGTACTCTCATTATTTATTGGTGAGAGAACTTTCCATTAATGCATGCAAACCTCAATGTACTAGAAATATCTCTAGTATTTATTCCAGATAACGTGCCAGAGATGATGGGTGAAGACATGTTAGAAGGAAGGCCTTAATAAACCCTAGATCATCCAATGTGAGTATAAAATAATAATTTGAAGGATCATATATGAAATATTTTCTTTATGTCGAAGCAAGGTTTATTTGAAAAGAAGGAAGAGGAAAATGGGGTGACTCAACATTGTAAGGGAATTGAATGACTTTATTTTTGGATTAAGGGTGAGTGAAAATGAGGCAGGAATGTATGAAGATTGTAAAGGGAAAATCAGTTTTGAAATTTAACAGTAGGGAGATGGAAATTCATGGATGGAATGTAAGCTTAGAAAGAGGAAAATGAGTAAGTTCATAATGACATCAGTAGAATTTTGAAATGTTTCTTAGGCAACAATTGACATGGTGGACGTGATCAAGTTATCGCCTTCAACATTTATTTTGGAACATGATTTCCTTTTAAAATGTGGTCTTTGAAAACCACCCATACATAAATTAGTCTTGCTATCATCATCAATCCTGACAAAAACTTAGCACTAATCTGCAATAAAATGTAAGATCTAGAAAAATTCACAAAGAGCGTTGAATGAAATAGATTTAAGGAAAAAAGAAATGCATTTTTACTTGTTGGTAGTGGTGCATTTTAGAATATATTTCTTTCCAAATGCCTATTTTGAGTGCTTTAAAAAAAACATATTAGATTAAATACATGAAAAACATGATCTGATAATCTTATTTCTTTTTTCAGGAAGTTTCGAGGTCCATATGCTACAAAATCCAAAAAAAAAACATATTGTTTATTGTCTCAAAAGCAGATGAAAATTATTCCATGGTGTAGATATCGCAAAGACCCTTCCAATGACTCTTGAATCATAACAAATGGACACTGTATGAGAAAGTTATGGTTGTTTGAATTTTTGACAAAAATGTAGTGAGGGGTGCCACGTGGCAGAACCAGAGGGTTCCACATCAAAATGTCTGAAAATACCACATGGAAGTATAAAAATATGCCACATGGACTGTTTAGATGCCAACGTGAATAATGACATGGAAATGAATGGTGACATGGAAGTCAATGATGATGTCACAAGCTGAATGGATGGTGACTAGTCATTTCATGCGAAAATCACAAAATGCCATGTGGACGAATCATGCATTGCAATGTGGTGGCCAAAATTTGACCAAAATATAGTTAAATTCAAAAATATATGGGAGAAGAATTTCAACATGAGACCTCGTCGAAGCAAATCAAAGGAATTACCATTAAACCACCCAAGTTTATTGTGAAACAAAGTGGAAATATTTCTTTTTAAAAAATATTTTGGCAGATTATGTGAGTAAACGGTGGCTCAAAGAGTGGAGTGGATGAGGTTATATTTCTTTTTAAAGTATATTTTGGTAGATTATGTGAGTAAAAGTTGGCTCAAAGAGTGGAGTGGATGAGTTTTGGCCCCGCAACCTTTGGTAGAAAAATAAGATCTTAACCATTGTGCCACATCTCATTATTGTGATATGAATAGCATTCGAAATGTTTTATTATTGTTTCTTTTGCAAGCTTCTACAAGCATTTTACAACAAACATTGAGGGTTTGTTTCTCACAAACTATTCGTTGATTTTTTCTCAATTTTTTTAGACATGTTCCTACTGTTCTCATCTTTATGTATACCAAAAATCAGCAGCATGTAATGGACAAATATTGAGATATAATTTAAATTGTTGTAAGTGATGATATGTTTTGACAATTTTTTTTCAAACTTCAGAAATGATTTTATCACAAACTACACATCAGAGTGAGTTGAAAATTTTGTAAGAAGGTTACTATGGTCCTAATTCTTCTGCACAACAAAATCAAAGCGATCTCATGCACGGATTGGGTTGGAATTTACTGGGAGTGTTCATTAGAATATTATGCACTTTCTGTACAAAAATTACGAGAACCCGGTTCCTAGTTTGTGAGATATCTCTAGTTTAATTTCTACATTTTGTATTTTGTTTTTGTTATCTCTCTCTCTCTCTCTCTCTCTCTCTCTCTCTATATATATATATATATATATATATATATATATATATATATATACACATATATATATATACACACACACATATATATATATATATATATATATATATATATATATATATATATAAAATAAAACTACATATTTTTATTTAAGTGATACAAAAGAAATTGAATGAAATTTTTGTTAGCAAAGAGACAAATCAAATTAACGAAGAAAATTAATTTAGGCATTTCTGACATCGTCCGCAACTTAAACCATTCTTGAAAAATTTTCAAGCCATTTTTTTCATTTCTACTTTATGATATTCCAGGTCGCAACAAGGTGCAAGGAGAGAGCATACTCTAAATTTAACAATTATTTTTGCATTTTAAAATCTAAAACTTAGAAAGCATAGGAAAAAAATCAAACCTCAAATTTTTAAGCTCTTCCTCTTTCATGAATGTCCATTTTGCTCATAAATATTCCTACCAATTCTTAGTGAATGAAGTGGCTCTTACAGCACCATAATAGAATCACAAAACAAAAACAATATCAAGGTTTTATTCCTTTATTCTACACCACTCTACCCAAAAAATGTGAAAATGTTTCTTCAAGTATATCCATATTTCCATTGTAACCATCTACGAATCAAGATCTCTAGTGTGCTCATATCCAATTCTGAAAAATATATCTTTATGCCCTCTGGATATGAGATAACAATTGTACTTTTGGTGAGAATATTTGTTCAATAATGAAGGAATGTTGTGGCCTAGTAACTGCTTGGAACAGATCTTCAATGTATTCTTTTCTTTCCTTGTTCTCTTCATTAGCTATTATGCCATGAATTTCTTCTATAAGATTCTCTTAACTCTCTAGAGGGTACCAAGGATATGGAGAAAAACATGTTAAAAATTCTTCAATTTCTGGCTGAAATTCCTTCTTCTCATCAGTTGTAGTCCATTGGATCCCTTCTTCTTTTACTACTTCTTGGGACAAAACTCTATCCTTCGTGGCTATTTTGGAACTAGGATAAGGGATTGAGAAGACTCTTATAGAGGGATATCCATTTCTTCCCAACAAATTCTTGAGTATCATTTGAGTTCCTTTGCTAGTCTACAGCTCTTGCTTCACAAATGGATTAGTATTGAGAATCTTACATTATCAAAAAATAATTGATATTGATGCATCATATATGATTTTAATATGATTTTAATGGTGCATCTAAGAATGAATTCAATTATGATAAGTTTGTCTAAATCATTAAGATAGGCACCTATGTATACCTCCCTGACAACGACACCAAAATGTTTGGTGATTTAATTGTGAGTTAAATCCCTATCATTAAATTGTCAACTCGGGGTTCGTGAAATCATGAGGAATGTGCGTACTATATATACTAGGTGATTATTTGTCAAAACAAATTAATCTAATGCAAGAAACATGAAACTAATTACAAAGAAAATAATGAAAGAAAATGAAAAGCAAGTGCACATGTTCTCTCTCAAACATGTTGTCTCTCAATCAATTTCTCTCTCAAAGACTAGCTCTACGAAAGCCATCAATTCTAATCTAAGCTATGAAATGAAAATATAATTTAATCTTAGTCTATGAGATTACTAAAGTTAGATTACTAGTGTCCCAATCCAATCCAAACATAAGGAAATTAAATCAATCTTAAAAAAACAACATTAATGAAATAAACATAAAAACATATAATCAAAATAATATAAAAGAAAGTAAACTAAAATTTCATAAGTGAAATAACATAAATATCTACAAAAAATAAGAGAGGTGCACAAGTTGTGGTTGATGGGGGTTCTCCACTCCTCAGCAAGCACAACGAACGATTATCAAAGTTTTGATATGAAAGAAGCAACACGTATTCCATAAAATGAAGTTGGAGAAAGTTCCAAAGATATTACAATAACTAAAATATCTTCCTCTCTGTCCTCACTTTACAAATTACATTAATAATTTCTTCTCCATTATTCTCTATTCTATAATATCTCATATCTTGAATGGAACACCTTTTAATGAAGGATGCACTCCTATTTATACAAAAACTTAAGATAACTAATCAATAAATGTAGATCCACAGCTATCTCTTGTAGTTACAACCAATTACCTAAAAATATGATATTCAAATCCTCTCATGCATCTTTAGGAGACACATATCAAAATATCCATGATTCTTTTCCTTTAAATGTGCTTAGTCAATGATATAAATCTTCTAAAAATATTCCACAAATATTCACGAGTTGAAATTGAAATTGAAATTTGTTGTTGAGTGGCCAAATAAGACTCTTCTAGAATATTCCAATAGGCCGACAACATCATAAAACTCAACCCACTTTAATATATATATGAAAAAATTCTAATCTCCTAATATTTAATCATAAATTAACTTAAAATACTTAAAATAAATGAACTGGGAAAATAATAATGATAAACTCGTATGATCATGCAAATGGTGTTAATGTAAGGCTATGGAGCTGAAGAATATGGTAAAGAGCCACAAAATATGCTGAAACGATAGAAATGAGGGTGAAAGAGGATGACATATTAGAGGACCAACAGGGATCATATGACCATTTTTCACGCAGTTGTAATTGCATGCCTTTAAGAATATTTTCCACTTCTTCCATGGCCTGTCTGTTGTTCACAATAAAAGGCCCAATTCTTTTTAGCAATTTGAATAAGTGCCCCTTCTTTTCTGGGACAAAATGAACCTGATCAACATTCAATTTTTTTTTTACAAAATCTAAAGATAAAAGCTTCATAGGTACAAATGTGGGAAGTCTATAAGGGGAAACCTCTACTCCATGTATTCTAATCTCAAAATACTCTTTAAACTAGAACCAATCACCCACTTTTACATATTTGCTAAGCTGAAGGAGAGATTGAGCCTTTCAAAAAATACAAGGTAGAGGAGAGTTATTTATAATGGAGTAAGAAACTGACAAGAAATAAGTAGTGAAATATATAAACCCTTCATAATTGGCATGATTTCTTAGGGTGTCTCTCAAATCCACCACTGATTGCTTCTTCTTATGCATATCCATTATATTAAGACCCAAATGCAGGAATTTGTCCACATGAGCATACAAGAAAAGATAAGTCACTAATGAAGGAAATCTAAAACAACCAATAAGAGAAAGGGCTCACAACTGAGAATTAACGAATTTCTCCCAATAGGCAGGTATACCAAGTACAGTCTTAGGTTGCAACATTAAATTAAACATCCCTAAGATGGCTCAATCAATGATAGTTGTAGCTTCCCTTCACAAAACTTTGGAAATTATTTTCAAAATTGGTCTTACATCTTTAGCAAGGGTTTCAATAGAAATTTTATTAGATTCTATAGGAAATTTTTGTCCTATATGCATTGAAAAGTTCATCTAGGCATAATCCTTCCTAGACAATTTTTGAAAAGAGGACAACAAAGTTCCTTCTGAAAATGAGGTATAAAGACTTGAAGGTGGAAAGACTAGGGCTTGATAAATTAAAAGGGCACACACTTGAAAAATATTTTCACCTAATCCATTCATAATAAATCAGTTTTGAGGCTAGAGAGCAGAGACTAACCAGTAAATAAAGAGAAAACGTAGGTTTGGGGAATTATTACAGCAAAAAGACCTGACTTTCCGACTACAACACACACAGGGGAGTCCTTTTGGTTGACTAAGATACACTGACAAAGTTCCCTTAGATTTAGAGAGAAAATTGGATCAAACACATCCTTCTTGGTGTCCATGATAGGAATGTGGGTCGCAAAACTTGACAACATAACTTTCTTTGACATTTTGAAGACTTCAACAAGTGAATATGACGTATAATTACCTATTTAGTGGATGAATGGTGGTGATGATTTGGAATTTTAAGCCAAAGAATGAGTGTGACATGCTACGGATATGGAGAACTAAAAATAGTAAAATGGGGAAAATGAGGCTGAATGAAGTTTATGGGAAAATAGGAAATTGGGAAGGAAAATAAAATTAATGTGGAATTTACATGTACAAGGTGGATGAAGTTGCAGATGATGCATTACAATGTGATGGGGTGACATGGTAGTGACACAATGGTGACCGGAAAGACTGAACTGCTGCATGTGATTGCTTGATATGGAGCTATTGGGAAACCCACCAGAATGGGGTATGCTCATTGGGTCTGACCCCACAGATCATATCAACTATTGATTAAAAGTCAACCATGGTCATTTACTGCTTTTACAGAAGAACTTGCTAGAATAAGGATCGAGCAAGTTGTGATATCTATTTGGAACCATTTGTTACACAACATTTTTTCACTTTCCCTCTACTCCCCGTTCCTTAATCCTGGAGGACCTCTACAGTGAAGCCTACATGCTTACCCTTCATGAAGAAATAGGCATTGTGTCCCTCTTCATGAGCATAGCAATTCCCTTTTGCACCCTTTTCGCTGAAACCTCTGTTTTTCCCAGTTTACAAGGCCGATGCTAATGGTCTTTTTCCTCTGCACACCAATATGCAAGGGTTAACACTATCCCTAGCGCTAACTGGAGCAACTGAGCTTTGTTCCAGTCATGTCAGTCCTCTTATGGAAAGTTTTTTAGATAAAGAGCTGAAGCTTCCAACTCTAGAAGCTTCGTAACAAAAGTCTAGTAAGTGGTTTGGTCAGGTGGGGTCGAGGATGTCAGTTTTGGCTCCTTTCCCCTATGATGATGGATCTACCTCAAGGGATATGACCTTCTCTCATGAGAAGAGGATCCATCCCCAATCCATTCATCTTATATAAACCTCCCTTTTTCCCAAGCGCAAGCTAGTGTTAATGTTGGTGTGCTAGTGCTAATTAATTCTTGAGTAAACAACAAGCTATTCATAGTTGTAGCTCTATAATTGTGTGAGGGAGAAGTGTGAATTTGGTTTGGTGTATATCCTAAATGGAATAGCCTTAAAACTATTATTGTTGAGGCCATCATGGAATGCTAGCAGAAATGTGTGGGAACCTGGTCTTGTTAGAGAAAAACGACAACATCAGGACAATGGTTGTAATCTCTTCTTGATTCAGTATATATGCAATTATTGATTGACTGCCTACATGATGTGTCATATTACATGTTCATGGCTTAATGTTTCCTGACTTGTTAAGTAGGCTGAATTACTATTTTTCTATTATCACAGTTGTTGTTTGCTATTGTTTACTTGTTTTAGGTGCTTGAAGAAGGAAGTGAAAGATAGATGGAGTGAGCAAGAAAGGAATTCATCAAACAAGATAAGCGTACTAAGAGGTAGGTCCTCTTAATTGATTCTAACATAAGGAAATCTTCCATATAATGTATCAGTTGTGGCTAGACCCATTATTGGGCTAGAGGAATTTTTTTGTCTCTGCACGTATAATTTTACTTCACCACAAATTGGCCACCATACTGGGGAGACCGATCCTTCTGTTTTTCTTATATTTTATGATTTCGTGTGAAATTTTCTAGTTCCACTTTTTCCCTTTGGTTCTGTTTCTTTTCTACTGCTTACTGGGCTAAGTTTGAAATTCACAGTAAAAGATCTAATCCCTGTTTTTTTTTTGGCTCCCTCATTCAACGTGCTTAATCCGCTGACAATCACATCGATCAATTTGATATGCTAAGAAACACTCGCGCAGACCAGCCTTTGTTGCTTGTTGTTAGTTAGGCAGTCAGGACGACCAGCCTCTGCCACTTGTTGTTAGTTAGGCTGTCGTGCCGACTAGCCTCTGGCGCTTGTTGTTAGTTAAGCAGTCACGCCGATGCCTGTAAGTGAAGATTACGGTTTTTCCCCAATCTTGGCCAGTTTTTTTTGCTCTCATGATTTCAAGCTTGTAAGACTTTCAGACCATTTTCTCCCTGAGTAAAAAACTGCTTTTCATTTGGTTTTCTTTGCTTGTTGGCTTATCATCTTTCTGTTTGATTTCTTGAGTCATTGGATGGTTAGTGACACTAGGGCATCTACATTGTCATCCATTCAGCTCATTTTGAACCAACCGAGTCGAGTGGCATGTGCGCTTACTCCTTGCATTTCATTTGCAGTCCTTTCACGACTTTGACCTCCATTACACAAGTTTGAAAAGTTTTGTTTGCTTGTCTAAACATGTCTTTTCTAGCATGGATTACATTGCTTATCTTGTTGTTTGTAAATTCAGTGCTTCATTAGTCTGAACGAGTCTCTCTTTTCATGTTTTCATTTGCTTGAAGATTTTATTGTCTCGAAATTTTTTCATTGAAGTGTTGCATGCGAAAATTTAATTTTGTTGTCTCATTGAAAAAGTATGAAATTCTAGTTTGTTGCATCATTGTGCTATGATAGCCTGCATCATTAGAAACTAGGATTGCATTGGCATTTGAAAAGGAAAAGAACTTGTTTTATTTTGAAATGACTATTAGAAATGTGCTTGTCAGGAAATTAGGAGTTGCAATGCATTTTTTATTAGTTTATTTTTTCGAAAAGTGAAGTAGTGAAAGATCATTTTTCTTTCAATTTCTTGGTTGTTTGCATTTGATTGTGTAGTTCCTACCCTCTCTAGTGTAGACAATTCATCGAATTAAAGGGGTCTTTTCTCATTTAGTTTCATTTAAAGTTTTTTGAGTTGCATCGCTAAGGCCTGAAAACTGAAACATAACTCAACGTAAACTTTAAAATGAACTCAATTAACCTAAGGTGTGTTTGCCATTTAACAATCGTATCTAGAAGGTCTAGGCTAAAGATGTGTTCCGGTGTCTTTAAACCTAGAAGTTGTCATTAGCTTCAATATTAGATAGTGCTAGTATGTATTTGTGCTCCCCGTACCGTCGAGTATATAACGAGAGACCCCTCTAGGATGCAATCCTTTTTCCTTAGGAAGCTGAGTAAGCCGCCTTGCAAATGTGATACATCGAACACAACATTCGAGGAGATTGCCTGCTCGTACTTCTCGGTTCGCCAGGAGGTATTCTGCAGTTCACGGTTTCCTGGTAATCCTATTTACCTAGATCATCCAGAACAGGCATTCAATATTTTTGACTCATTAAACTTAAAATATCATTTGAGCACTTGTCCTTTCGAGATTGTTTCCAATCAAAAGCGATAGAGTCATATTTGTTTCTTTCTCGACTCTTAAAAAGTGAAAGAGCACCAGTCTTTTTATGCATCTTAATAATTGATTTCCCACGATTTGATAACATCCTGTTAATCTTTTCTGCAACCAAACCACAAGTTCCCTTAAACAACATTTGAAAGCCTTGAAGTTTATTTGTCTCTTTCCTGCTAATTAAGACAAGGTCATCGTGGCTGAACCATCTGGTTCACCTAGTTCCTCTTCCTCTCCTCCGTCTGAAAGATTGTTTGAGGAGTCATTTCCTGAGTTACCAGAGTCACTCAAGAACCAAGGTGTTGAACTCGGAATCGTTCTGAGTGTTCAACCTTTGTCATCTCGTCCTCCGTCTACTTTAGATACTGGTTCATCTACTAATCTTTGCCCGGAATCTCGAAACAATCTCGTTCAAGCTCTTTAGAATTTACCAACCACTGATGGTCAGCTTGGACTAGTTATCTATCCTCTAAATCCTCTATTTGAACCTATTATTATATCACCACAAGCATCCTTACAACCCATATGACTAGCTAGGTGTTTCTTTGTAACTATCCCCTCGTACTTCTTCAGACATTCGTCATCGTTTTTCTCAGATATGGGACCTGAAGGCGATGCTCCAGTCACCTCTCCGGAGGAGTCAGAAGTTTCTACTCCACACAATGTCGAGGAGGAAGAACATCCTTTTCCTCCTAAAGGTTTCCTCTATATAGGGGGTATTCCCACCAGTGTGATGCCTAGTTATGTGTCTTTGGCACTGTTTCAGGTACACCTAGTGCCTCATCACTTTTCCATAACCCTGTTTGGGTGTCAAGTGCCATGCCTACCTCAGGTCCATTCATTGTGAACACAACCTCCCAATAGGCTATTACCTCAGTCTCAGTGCAACCCACCATTCTGAATCCCCTTGTATCATTAGGCCCAATCACCTTTCCGATTCAATCGACAGCCTTGAGGAATGTCCCTGTCAATTCCTCCATCCCTATGGTTGGTGGCCAAGTTGTGCCACCACCTGGGGGGTAAAACTTGAATTTTTATGTGGTATCAGCTGCCACCAATGTGAGTGGCTCGCAAGCTCACATGCTTGGTGTGAACCAACCTTTTTCTGGCATTATTCACAACCCTACTAATCCTACTAGATCGAGCAATGTCTAGTACCAACAGGTTCAAAATCCCATTGGTCTATCTAGGGCGAGCAATGTCTAGTATCAGTAGCCATATGAGGCTTAGTTCCAATACCAAACTCCTTATGTTCCATACTATTCTCAAGGAATGGTTAATCAACCTTACACCATTCAATCTAGATAGTACATTCAACCTCGCTCATCCACTTTCCAGGGTGGCTATGGCCAGATTCAATTCGGAAATTTTCTTGGCACTGTTCAAGTACCCTTACAACAACAAGGAAAACCTCTACAATAACAAGGGTAACCTTTGTTACTGCAATGGAAACCTTTGTTGTAGCAAGTGCTATCTGTGTAATGGCAAGGGAAAATGATCCCGCAGTAAGGCCAATTGCAACAACCGCAACGACAACCCTTGCAACAATTGCAGCAAATCGTGTAGCAGTGGATGCAGTATGCTATGCAAACCTCCAATCCCATGTCCACACAGGGCCAACCTCTATAACTCCACAGAAATGTTTTGCAGCCACAAGGCCAACCCTCGTAATAACAAAACCAACCCGGGTAGCAACAACCCTTGTATACATATCAGCAGGGTCAACCCTTGCAAGGGAAAGGCTAGGGTCAAGTCCTGCAGTAGTAGGCCAAAAATCCTACTGTCCTAGGTCAATAGGTTCAGAACCCTTGTAGCCAAGGGCAACAGGTGAAAATCCCTAATGTCCTAGGTCAATAGGTACATAATCCTTTTGGTTAAGGGCAGTTGGAACAAAATCCATATATCCAAGGGAAGCAAGTGTATCAACCTTATGCCCAAGGACACCAGGTCAAAAATCCTCTTGTTTAGGGATAACAGGTTCACCACCAGTATGTTCAGGGAAAATAGGTACAATATCCATATGTCCAAGGTGAATAGGCTCAACAGCCTTTGAACCAATACGTTGCTTACCAACAACCTATGATCGGACAGTTCTAATCTATTCAAGGACAAAATCCTCCCTATGGTCAAGGTATCTAGCAATGGGGGCAACATCAGATGCCATATGGCCAAAATCCCCCACTGTGGGGCCAAAATCCTTACCGGAAAGGATGGGCTCCTCCGTTTGGATCCACTTACCGACCTCCTATGCCTTTTAATACTCAATTTCCATTCTTGGTCACACTCAATTTTCTAGATGTGTCTCGCCTTATGAATGATCCAATCCTTCATTCGCCATACTGGCCTCCAGTGTCGTCCAAGACACCAAGCAATTTTTGAAAGTTCGATGGGAAAGAAAAAGAGGATCCTCAAGCCCACATGATGACATATCACCTCTGGTGCTCTTCAAACTCTTACGTTGATGATTCCATTCCTCTCCGCCTTTTCCAACAAACCCTCACAGGCATTGCAGCCAAGTGGTACATCGAGCTTCCTCGATGTACTTAACATGAATTTAACTCTTTAGCCATCGCTTTCCTCATGCATTTTTAGTTTTCAGTTCACTATGATACTGGCACCTATTTTCTAACATCGCTTAAGCAAGATATTGTGACACACGTTTCATATCACATCCATGAATGGATACGTAGACATCACCTGATCAAATTTGAGATTGCTAATTAGTTGCTTGCTTAATGTTTCACTAAATCATTTTTGGCCGCAATTTCTCGTGATATAGCTATGGGTGGATGTGTTACTGAAAAACAAGCCGTTGCTCGTGCTGAGTACTTAGATCTAGTTTACTCTCAGTCTAGCAATTTTTATGAGTTATGACCCGATGCTCCACGACTGTCATCCGGTCCCACGGCATCAAATTTACAAGCTATACCTCTTGTCGATGGAGTTATTGGTTCAGTATCCAAGACCCCTGCTAAAACTTCTTCCAAACAAAAGTCGGCCTCTAATAATTTTCCTAGTATTTCTTCCCAGAATCCTCCTAGCCCTAGTAAAAACTTAGAGGTCCACGTTGTCTAGTCTACCGTAGTGGACAAATCCTGAAAAGGTAAGAAGAGATGCAAAGGTAAGGGAAAAGTCGATGCCCCAAAATAGGGTCCTCCCAAAATGTCTTCCGGCAAATCTTCACAATGCAAACCTAAGTATCGCTGCCTCATTTGCGAGGAAGATCACTACACTAAGGATTGTCCCTGATGATTCGAAGTTAGTCGTCTGCTCAAAGGGACCCCCGCTGTCCTCAAAGGTCCTTTTCCATCTCAGTAGACCCAAATGGTAGACTAACCTCAATCATCTGCTTTATCAAGATCTCAAGTGTTCATGATGAGTACGCCTATTAATGTGGCTATTAGATCGAAATATTATCAAACTCTCGCCTCGACAGTTGGGAAAGAGAAGGAAGCCACCCCTTTTTTTTCTGCCTCGAGTTTTGTCCCTCTTCATTTCAAGCACCCTAACCATGATTCCACTCTACAACTACCCTCTCGAGGTGTTCTACAGAAATCCTCGTACAATCCTAATGCTCGATCCGCTTAGCGCTATAATACTATTGAGGATTTGGCTCAGGTGCCATTAGCCATGTTGGCTCTTGAGGTGCTCCAAATCATCCCATCGTAGTGGAAATATTTTTTGTTAGCTATTAGGGATATCGATCCCACTGATTCCAATTTGATATGTTTTGATCTAGAAAACCATGTTCAGCACCTTCCTCATCAGATTGCCTTTCTCATTCAGGTAATCATCAATGAAAAGACCATCCATAGGACTGCATCGATGAAGGTGCTTCCACTTGAATCATGTCAATTGCATGTTGGAAGGCCATTGGTTCTCCTACTTTGAACCAATTTTCGAACACTTTGGAAGCTTTCTATAGGCATGAATCATGACCCTTCGGTGTCTTACCTAACCTTGCCATTAGCCTAGAAGGCAAGACAATGCAATTCGAGGTAGATATTATTGACGACAATCTCAATTACAATCTTGTACATGGCTAGAGTTGGACCCATGCTATGCATGCTATAGCCTCCTCCTTGTTCCACGTGATTCGTTTTCCCCATCAAGGGAATATCATCACTGTCGACTAGCTATCTTTATTTGCCTCTTCCTCTTTAGATGGCAATATTCCATACATCAAGCACACTAGTGCTCCCTATGAGAGTGTGGGGGTAGGTCATTTTAAAGATTTTTCCTGAATGGGAATTTTTCTGCTCCCACCTCCTCATGTTGCCTCTGTCAACATGATCTTGGTCAAATATGATCCTCGGGTCACAACTTCAGTAGATCTTGCTAATACCTGGGGCGAGGTTATGCCACTTAGTCCAACTGAAGTTAATTAAGTGGAAATTGTTTTAGCTTCAGTGTCTGCATCCTCTGATTCTTCTATTTCAAGGACCTCTCTTGATACGTACTCTCAATCCCCGTGGCTTGGCACTTTGGAATCATTTGATCCCTTAGCCAAGACCTTCCTTGTTGATGAAGGTATCATTGAAGTCATGTCTCTCGATGAACCGCCTTGGACTGGTACTCATCATTTCTCCTCATTCTTGCCTCATCCAGCGGTCATGTCCACCACTTTTGAAGAGTCCTCTTCTCCGTTTCCTTCCCTCCTGCTTCTGCCACCAATCATGACTCATGAATTATGGCCAGAAGGAAATTTGGGTAATATTACCTAAATAATGCCGATTGATATTTCTATCAAACCTGGTATCATTAAACATGTTCATATCAGGGTATCTTGTTCTCCAGATGAGATCAAGACTTATACTCGTCTATTTCAAGAATTCTGTGATGTGTTTCCATGGTCCTATGAAGAAAGGCTTGGCATTGAACCTAGCATTGTTGTGCACGAAATACCAATCTATCCACACGCAAATCTCGTTTGCCAACGGTTTTGCCTGGTGCATCCTGGGAAGGCCATTACTATCAAGGGTGAAGTTGAAAAGCTTCTCAAAGATGGGTTCATCTATCCCATCCCTCTTATAGATTGGGTGTCAAATATTGTCCAGGTGATGAAAACACAAGGCACGATCCACATTTGCATTGATTATTGAGATCTCAATTGCGCTTGTCCTAAAGATAACTATCCTACTCCCTTCATTGATAAAATCATTGATGAATGGGCTGAGAGCGAGATTTTTTCCTTTATGGATGGTTTTTCTAGTTACAACCAGATCAACATTGCACCAGTCGATCAAGAAAATACAGCTTTTATCTGTCCATGGGGTACGTTCACATATAAAAAGCTCCCTTTTGGGCTAAAAAATGCTAGGGCTACATTTTAATGGGTACTATCCTATGCATTTCATGATATCTGCAACATTGTCTAGCCTTACTTGGATGACCTTCCCACTCATTCTCGTAAGCGCCAAGATCTTGCTGGCCATATTTGACAAATTTTTCTGTGTTGTAGACACTACAACATTCGGTTAAACCCGCATAAATGTGTTTTCTGCATAGAATCTAGACGACCCGGCTTTATCATTTCCAAGGATGGTATTCACCTTGATCCGCTTAAAGTCAAGGCCATTGTAAATTTAGCTCCTCCATCCTCATTGTAACAACTATAGAGCTGTTATGAAACCAGCTCAAGAAAAGATAGAAAAGATAGATCAACGCCTTAGAATTCAGCCTCTTCGAGGGGGCAACCTCCTTTACATTACATAAATGAACAATTCTTGGATGATACAAATGAAAAGACCTCATTTCTATATATAGGAGTCTAAGGGGTCATAACATAATCAGAGCTGACATAACAATAATAATGTAAGGGCACAATAATAACAATAGTGGGCTTCTATGGGGCACGATAGTAACAATATGGGAACTACATGGGTACATCAATATAATAAGTCGGTTATACTAATAACAATAAGGGGTTACACTAGTAGTATAGGGGCCTAACATGCCCCTCTCCTTCAAAAAGCATTGTCCTCAATGCTTGAGTAGTTCTTGATGCTTCTGTATAAAATTCTTGTCCTCCCATGTGGAATCTTTTGCGTGTAAGTTCTTCAACTTGATGAGATACTCTGAAATTGATCGATTTCGTAGCTATCAGGTTCTTGTTTCTGTGATTGCTCCGGGTTCCAATATGATTTCTCCTTCCTCTTCAATTTCTGGCAATATTGTTTGAATTAGGATCTTTTGCAACTTTTGAATAAGTGGCCATACTTCTTCATCCTTCTTCCATTCATCCCTTGCTTCATTTATGCAATCTGGTTGGATAATATAAATAGCACAAAACAATGCTTGCACATCCACATCCTCGAAGAGTCTTCCCATTCGGTAAGGTCGCCATTTTTTAAGTGCATGTAGTATTGCCAACATTTCCTTCTCATAAATAGCTTGCTTGAGATGTAGCAGTAAAAATACCCAATCACCTGCATCAAAACATTTTTCACTACAATGATTATCTACCTGTTCTTTCGTTTGATTTTGCACCGAAGTGGCATTATCCTTTAAAAGTTGGAGAACTTGTTGTTGATGCTCGATGTGATCTTTCAATGCTTGGACCTTTTTCTTCTTGATATGTCCTTCTATCTCTAGAGCTTGAGGAGTGGTAATTTCTTCCAATCCTTTACAAGATATGGTCGGATTCATTTCTTGATGCTCGATGTGATCTTTCACTTCTTGAACATTTTTCTTCTTGATATGTCCTTCTATCTTGATAGTTTGATGAGTGGTAATTTTGAAAAATGAATTACAAGATATGGTTGGATTCATTTCTTCTTTCTCGATGTGATATTTCACTTCTTGCACATTTTTCTTCTTGATATGTCCTTCTATCTTAAGAGTTTGAGGAGTGGTAATTCTTCCCAATGCTTTACAAGATATGGTCTGATTCATTTCTTCTTTCTCTGGGGTGGGGTCCTGATGTATATCTTCTTCTTTTGATGTTTCTTGATCGTTTTCTTCCTCCTCTTCATATTCTATGTAAAATAATTTCTTTTCAGCACACTTATGACCTTTAGTGCATTTGCTATCACAATTGTAACAAAGCTCTTTTTCTCTTTTTTCTTCCAATTGTTGTGGTGTAACCCTTGTATGTTGTGGAAGGCTAGGAGAAACAACACTTCCATCTTTATAGTTGTGAGGGGTACGATTCCTGGTTTCCATAATTTTCTTTCCACTATGTCACAAAGCCCTTTTACTCTTTCCAATTTTTGTGGTGTTGCTCTAAATAAGGTGTTGCTCTTTGTATCCTCATAATGTGCTATCATTTCCTCCATGAAAATTGACCAAGTAACAAGTTGTTTACGAGAAAAAAGCCATTCATACCATAAAAATTGATATGGTTCTAAATATGAAGATGCAATACATACCTTTTGTAATAGCTGTACACCATGTAGATCAAAATATTGCTCCATCTGAAGTATCCAATTTACTGGATCCTTGCCATCAAACTTCCTCATCTTGCTTTTTCTTGATTTTACGAGCTCGACCTTGAAACGACTATAACTCTGTAATTTCAGATCTCTAAGTTCTGAAATTGCGGTCCATAGTAGCCCTCTATGTCGTCTTTCCAATGCCACCAATCTGATCCAAATTGGACTCTCTAGGAAAGAGTTATGCACAATCTCCCAAGATGACCTGATTATAGACCTTTCCAGAAGAGAGAACTTGTATGAAGTTCCAAGTGTCACTATTTCGAGCTTTGGATCTAAAACATGCATACAAGAAACTACAGTCGGTTCTCTTTCTGTACCTTCTTACGAAATTTCAATTCGATCCGCAGAGAGAAAGTTATGACGATTTTCCCCAGGTCACCTGTTTTGAATGTAATTCAGGAGTCTGCAAAAAGACCAACTTCCTCAGATCATATCTCCACAAATATCATGGGAAATTCTCTGAAATTTGGATCCAAGGTTCCGTGCGATTTCTTCTCAAATGGGTTTTTTTTGCGACTTCTGAAACGTCACAGAAAAAAGTTATAGCGAAAATTCCACGATGACCTATTTGGAGCAGCGAAACCCTGGAATCCAAAGCCTCTGATACCAAATGTTATGAAACCAGCTCAAGAAAAGATAGAAAAGATAGATCAACACCTTAGAATTCAGCCTCTTCGAGGGGGAAACCTCCTTTACATTACATAAATGAACAATTCTTGGATGATACAAATGAAAAGACCTCCTTTCTATATATAGGAGTCTAAGGGGTCATAACATAATCAGAGCCGACATAACAATAATAATGTAAGGTGTTAGCCTCCTATTGCAATAGGTTTCATATTTCATGATTGACTATTTTACATGCCAAATATGTCATCTTTTCATGCTGCAAGGTTCCATATTTCCAAGAAGTTCCATTTTCAAGAATCATACCATTTTTGAAGAGTTTTACAGTTAAGGGAAAGCCAAACAGCTTAATCTTGGCTCCCCTAGGTTTAAATTGCTTGTTTTAGAAGATAGAGAATGAATATCTGTCCAAACAGCTTAAGATTGGCAGATGAGTAGCTAGGTAGAGAAATTAAGGAGCCCAAATGCTTAATCTGGGCCCTTGGAAGGGATAAGGGTACATTTAGATAGGAGGGCGGTCAAAAGAAAAGAAGATAATCAGGGTCTGCAAGTCTAAGTGCACCCAAACAAAAAAGAAGAAAAAAAGTTAGGTAAGTAGGCTGGGTAAGTAGTTTTGAGGTTGCAGAATGAATAAGTGTGATCAATTTTGTATTTCAAAGTGTTTTTTTACTTCAGATCACAAGTGCAAGGAAATTTTCCCTTGGAGCAGCTCAAGCGAGGCATGATTAACTTCCTTTTCTTCCTTTCGCCCAAATCATTCACTAACTTCCCCTAAAGATGTTAAGATCTGCTTAATATCTTTAAAAATTCATCATATTCCATAGCATTTGCCTACGTAAAGATCTGCTTTGCTTAAGTATGCTTATATTTCTTATACAGGTCTTGTTTCCCCTTTAAAGCCTAAGATTTCTATCCTTAGCACTTTCTTCACAAAATTCATATTAACTCCTAAACTCTATTATGTAAATTCCTCCTTCTTTCCCCTTCCCATACTAAAAAATATAGTAAAAATACCCATTATTTACATATCCCCTCCTTTGGTTGAAATATAACAATAAATATTGCTTGGGAATTACTAAGTTTACTTGAAACTTAGTAAGAACCCTCATTTTTCTCAAAAACCATCTTCCTAAGGTGTTTGGACTTATTCCAAACACAAAGCCCCCCTTCAAATGCTATCAGACCCCTTCCAATGCATTAAGGACCCTTCCTAAAGCTTAAAAATCTTCATCCGATGCACTAAAACCCATCTCCGATTGCATTAATCCTTCTTCCGATCACATTAGGCCTTCACCGATTAACAAAACATTTCTTTGATCCATATTCCCCTACCTCCGACACGATATCGCTGTCAGAGATGGCAATGACTTTGTTGGCCCATATATATTCACGCTCCGATGGCAAACCGCCGATCGCAACTTCACGATCGGCAGTCACAAGGTTTCTGTACCTATATATATATGCCCCCCTCTCGTCCTCCAATGCGATATTGTTATCGCACCCGAAGGCATATCGCATCGCGATCCACTCATTATCGCAATCGCATTATTTATCCATATATACCTCCGCTTCCCCGTAAAACTTGGTTATATTGCAAAACTTAAGTGTAACCGCTAACCTCATTTTACCCCAATATATGACATTTCCGCATTATTTCCATTTTCGCACAGCCACATGCCTTATCGCTTTTTTGATATCGGTGATCACTCCCATCGCATCGCATATGTAAAAGCCATCGGCCCCTCTCCCCGCCGATTGCCGATCGCCAATTTAATTGCTGCCATCCGATCAAGCCCCCGAGTCGCAATGAGCCCGCCACTACTACGTATCATTGCCACCACATCTGCCTCCGCCCCTGCCGTATTGCCACATCACCCTACCATGTCACCCTACCACGCCACCCTGCCGTACCCGGGACCCCCCGATGACATCATGCTAACATCATCACAGAAAAGGTGCAAAGGGCGAAAATCGCGTCAAAGGAAGCCTGAAATAAGAAACAGAGGCAGTTTTCGATAAATTGACCAAAATGGAAGGCTTCATATTGCTCGGCTACCAAAAGGCCCAAAAATTCACGATTTAACAAGATTTCTTCATATATGTTCATATTCAATCGGCCAGTGCCGATAACATTCTAGAGGCCATGAAAAGCATTTGCAGCAGTTATTTCTGCCTTGAAAGGGCAGAAAAGGGGCGATTTGACAGTTTCAAGAGTATCAGAGGAAAGATGAAGCCCACATTAAATTAAAGAGTATCAGTGAAGCGGAAAAGAGTATCAGATCAGCAATATCAAGGCAGGTGAACATTAAAGGCCCCTAAGAAAAGTCAAAGAAAGCGGTGAAGCCATTTAAGGCTCTCAGATCACAGTTAATGCACATCAAAGCCACTCAAGAGCAAGGAATCAAATCCCAAAGCACAGTTATGGCTAAATGAACAGCACAGATCCATAAGGACAGATATTAACTCATTTTGATACAGCTGCCTCCAGCACAGCTCAAAAAGATATTTTCTTGCATTAATTTCAGGACAAGATTAGGTTAAAGAACTCATTTTCCCTCAGACCTGTTTAGGTCTGTTGTAATAGATATTTTTGGATATTTTCGCTATATAAACCACCCTAATTCATTGTTTAAAGGGTTGGTTGGTTGATAATCCTCATTCTGGACTTGCGCTGTATTTTTGAGAAGCTCTGTATTCAAAGACTGCTAGAATGTTTTGGATGAAGAATTGACTGTTGTGTTATTTAATGGCCAAAGAGTGACTGTGGAATTCTTGTGCTACTACATGGCTCAATAAGTGTTTTCCTATCTCTGTTTACAGTTTACATATGTTTATGCACCATTGTGTTACCATCTAAATAGCAAGAAAGAAGAATAGCTTAGGTTTTGCTTGACTGCACCCTATGCTCAATTCTGGTTATTTCTATATGTTTTCTTCATAAATGGTTATGAATATGCATACTTAAATGATCATGTTTACCCTGTTTCTTTCACATATGACTGTTATTTAGGAATTCTTGACTGCTCCTAGACAAACTTTCATCGACCTTCCCTCTCTGTTAGCTAATGAAAGATTCTTAGTTGCCTTTCATTTATGACCTTCATCCCATCTTTATTCTAGCCTGATATTGTTCTATGTGTAGCTATCCTACTCCGTATTCCTCTTGTGACCAAGAAAATGCAACAGCAAGCCCTAATCCATGACTCCATGCCCAATGGTTTGAACTTCTCACACTATGAATCCCAACTCTACTTGAAAACATCATCCTTCCCACCAAAATCAAAACAAAACCCATGTACACCATAACTAGCCTAAAATCAACCCAAAACAAAGTTAAATTTTAAAGAGAGAGCCCTCTCTGACTGCAGGTAGGCTAGAACCTGTAGCCCAAAGATTGGTTTGTGGTTACCTCTGCCGTATCCCTTAAGGAGCCAAGGGACAACCTGAGTGATAACATCATTGGCGACTCCGCTAGGGACCTTATTCAGAAAATTCAAAAAAAAAAAAAAAAGCAAGTTAGAAGTTGGCTCCCAAGAAGAAAACACATAATACTAGGTCAAATCCAAACCCAAATCCACCAGCTGTTTTTGAAAATCCCAATTTAATCTCTAGAAACCTTAGCAAACAAAAACAAGAAGAGTTTTCTCATTCTAGTCCTGAAACAGTACAACCAAGCTGTTTTCCAATCCCTGTTAAAGTTTTATTTCGTTCAACCCCTACTTCCCCTTGTTCATCATCCACCTCTCCAAGCACCTTTTCCACACCTCCATTCATTGCACATACTACCACTACCACCTCTATTATTACAGCTGTTCTAGTTGTTCCAATTGATCCACTTATCCCTGTAAATACGGCTAATAGATATGCACCTTTACAGTTACCTGCAAATCCAGGGGCTATGCCTCAGGATTATCAAACCAAAATCACATATTTTGATGCTACTGGATCTGGCACAACCCTGCAACATACCAAGAAAATGTAGGACTATTTTGAGAGTTATGAAATAGATGATGATAGTGTAAGAATGAATATTTTTGTCCAAAGTTTAACAGGAGATGTAAGGCCCTGGTTTAGAGCACTTGCTGCCAATTCCATAGCTAACCCAGAGGCCCTTTACCAAACATTTCTTAATAGATGGGAGAAGAAGAAGGACCCTCTGCACATATTATCCGAGTATGACACTATCAAAAGAGGCCCTCAAGAAGCTATCTTAGACTATTGTGCCAGGTTTAACAATGTTTACAACGCTATTCCACAAAACCTTAGACCTCCACCTGATCTTGCTTTATACAAATTCCCTGATGGATTTGATTCAGACATGGCTTATCAGTTAAGGGAAAGAGCCCCTCAAACCTTAGCATACATGTAGAATGTAGCTGTTAGTGTGGAGACAAATCTGATTGCCAAGCGAAATAGAGCAAGAGCTGAGAGAAGAACCACTTTCAAAGATGAACCTTCAACCTTTGAGCAAAAATTGGATACAATCATCAAAGGTATGGACAGCTTTGAAAATAGAATGGGAACTATTGAAAGGAAAGCCTCATGGGAAGGACAACAAAACAATCCTATCAGAAATCCAAACATTAGAAAAAATCAGAACCCAAACATTGGAAGGGCAAGTCCTGACCATGATATAAGACCTCCTTTTCATGAAAACTATGCTGAAGCATCCACATCTAGTGAGCAGATAGAGGACACTCACATAAACTTGATGGGTTTGAAAAGTGAACAACAAGTATTTCTAACCCAAGAAGACCAAGATGACCATGATACAAATCAATTTTAGACCAAGTCTGGAGAATCATTTGACTTCAAACAAGGCTATGATTCAGTTGTCTACGAAGTCCATAAACAATACAAATTGAGAACAAGAACCATTGATGTGTCTGATCCCATCAAGCCAAAGGATGTCAGGCAGGCTAAGAAAGTAAAAGACAAGGCCACTATCACAGAACCTGCTGATAAAACAGACCCAAAATTAAAAGAAGTGACCATAGAGGATGTATCTGACATGTAGCCCTCTAATAACTAGCCTTTTGTATCCTTTCCCTAAAAAGACAATGTAAATAACACTCCTCAAAGCCTTCCCAAAATAGAACAATCTCAAGGAATCACTGATAACCAAGAGAAGATCACTGAAGATACAATTGAAAGGGGAAAATCTGTTAGTCACAATACTAAAACACAGTCAGAAAAACCTTTTGATTTAGAAGCAGAAATTGGTAAATTAAAGATATCTATTTCTCTCTCTGAGCTTGCCAAACATGATGTGTATAGACAACAAATCAAAAGATCACTGCAAATGCGAGAGAAAAGGGATGATGTTAATGTCTTAGATAATCAACCTGAATTACTTTTTGGTCCTGAAGTCAATGGTAAATCAGGACATGGAGCTGTTCTACCCTTTTATGTCAGTTTTCACATTCATGATAAAGTGTTGCACAATTGCTATGTTTGATTCAGGTGCTTCACACAATATAATGCCCAAATCTGTAATGGAGAAGCTAAACCTTGATGTCACTAGACCCTACAAAGACTTATTCTCATTTGATTCTAGTCAAGTCGAGTGTTTAGGCTCAATCAAAGACCTTTGTGTGTCTTTAGTCCAATTTCCCAACAAAACGATCCTAATGGACGTGGTGGTTGCTGACATTCCACCAAAGTATGGCATGCTCTTATCAAGATCTTGGGGAGAAAAACTCCAAGGATCTCTCCAGCTAGACCTCTCCTATGCCACTATTTCAGTCTTTGGGCAACCAAAGAGACTGTATAGAGAAACACTGATGAAGTATGTTGTAAGTAGTGAGGAAAAACCCCAAAACTTTCCCATTTACTCAATCCATTCTGATATGGATTCCTTTATATTGTTCAATGATGATAGTTGCCCTCCCACTGATGAGAAGCCTTTGCCTTTAGAACAAGAAACATGCATCAATCAAGAGTCGGTTTCCCATATCTATGAAACTGTTAAAACAATTAGTGCAACCAGCATACAAGAAGAACCACATGAAACACAAAACCTAGGTCCGCCCAATCCTAAAATGACTGAAACTCTTAATACTAATCACAAGCAAGAAATCACATGGTATTTAGAGTTTGATGGTTCTGTTAATAAGCTAGGAGCAGGGGAAAGAATATGGATTCACAATACACATAACAGCCATGCAGAGGGTCATGCTTACAGACTAAACTTTAAATGCACCAACAACATGGCAGAGTATGAGGCTCTCTTTTTAGGCCTTAAACTTCTCAAAGCTCTAGGAGCTACGAAAGTGTCCATTCTAGGTGACTCCGATTTGATCATTCAACAGATGAAAGGTAACTTTGTTACTAATGACAATAGGCTAAGAGCTTATAGGTCTGCTGCCACAGAAATACTCAATTCCTTCACCGAATCCAAGCTTGCTAAGATTTCTAGAAGCCATAACATGCATGCTCATAGTCTAGCTACTTTTGCTTGCACTTGCAAGCTGCCATTTGAGCCCAATTATCACTTTACTGCTGAGATAAAGCACATGCCTACTGTGCCTAACAATATCAAAGATTGGCAAGTGTTTGATGATGATGCTCAAATCAATCATTTTCTTACCTTACAGAAAGAATTCTCAACCTTAAACATTGATGAAGATGCCATGGATGACCCACAACAACAAATGAGCCAAAATGAGAAAAATATAACAGCTGAATCAGCAAATCAAATGCTGCACCCAAACATTTTTGATGAGAAAAAAATGCAAGAGCTGAAGCAAATGCATTTAGATGTAATAGCTGAAGCAGAGGCCGAAGTGATTGATTTAAAAGACAATTTTCTACCTACTGGCCTCACCCCATTAGAAGACATATTTGATTCAAACGATGTCCCCAAAAAGCCAAAGATGCAGCCCTTAAATGCTGTTGTGGAAGACTGTAATATTGGGACAGCAGAGAAGCCCAAAATGATTAAACTGTCCAAGTCTTTGCCTCCCGATCAAAAACCGAAATATGTTGATTTATTTAAAGAGTTTCAAGATGTATTTGCCTGGAGTTATGAGGACCTTAAGTCCTATGACACCTCTGTTATTCAACATACCATCCCCTTAAAGCCAAACCAAAATCCCTTCAAATAGAAACTAAGGAGAATCAATCCTGTGCTTCTCCCTTTGATTGAGAAAGAAGTGAAAAGAATGTTTGAGGCTAGTATCATAGCACCCATTAGATTTTCAGAATGGGTATCCAATCTTGTTCCCACAAGGAAGAAAATAGGGGAGATTAGACTATGTGTGGACTTAAGAAATCTAAAGCAAGTCTCCCTTAAAGATCACTACCCATTGCCAAAAATGGACCACATTCTACAAAGAGTAGTGGGGTCTTCAAGAATTTCTTTGCTAGATGGCTTTTCAGGTTTTAATCAAATACTTGTTCACTCGGATGACCAAGACAAGACAGCCTTTACAACACCGTGGGGAACATTTAAGTATGTGAAGATGCCTTTCAGACTAAAGAATGCAGGTGCTACCTTTCAAAGGGCCATGGACATTGCATTTGCCAAGGAAATCCATGATTTCCTAGTGGTTTACCTTGATGACCTAACCCCTTTCTCCAAATCTGATCAAGAGCACCTTAAACATTTGAGACAAGTGTTCCTAACCTGTAGGAAATATGGCATTTCCTTAAATCCTAAGAAATCTCTCTTCGGCCTAGAAGAAGGCAAATTGCTAGGCCATATCATTTCAAAGGATGGGACCAGAATTGATCTTGAAATAATTCAAGCCATCCTACAAATCCCTTATCCGACAAACATCAGAGAATTGCAAGCATTCCTAGGAAAGATCAATTTCCTAAGGAGATTTATCCCAAACTTGGCCGAGCTGATAAGAATGCTAAATAAAATGTTAAAGAAGGATTCCAAGGTAAAATGGACTTTAGAAACCAGGCAAGCCTTTGAGGGCATAAAATCTGCTTTAACTCAAGCCCCAGTCCTCACAAGTCCTCAATTTGATAAGGATTTCATCATTTTTTCATTTGCATCTGAACACACCATTGTTGTTGTCCTTTTGTAGAAAGATGATCAGGGAAATGAAAAGCTAATTGCATCTTTCAGCCGAGCCCTTAGAGATGCACCCTTGAAATACCAAATCATGGAGAAGCAAGCATATGCCCTTGTTAAAGCAATCAAAGATTTTAGAATTTACATTTTATATTCACATGTGATTGCTTATGTATCAAATGCTGTTGTAAAAGACATATTAACTCAAGAGGGCATAGAAGGAAAAAGAGGCAAATGGATTGCCAATATCCTTGAGTATGACATTGAGATAAAACCCACCAAGCTGATAAAGGGACAAGGTCTAGCCAAACTAATGTCCGAAACCAATTTACAAGCCTTAAACATTAATCAACTGGACAATGAACAGGAGCTGGTGACTCCATAGATCAGTGAAGCTTTTTTGCAATCCCCATGGTATGTTGATATATGTTTTATATTGTTAAACCTGTGTGCTCCTCCAGGGTTGTCCAGAACCAAAAAGAGATTTTTAAAGATGAAAGCATCAAAGTTTTGTGTCTTAGATAGTGCCCTGTTTTGGAAAAATCATGAAGGAATATTGCTGAACTATCTAACTATGAATGAAACTGACAGTCTCATGAAAGAATTCCATGCAGAGGACTATGGAGGGCACTTATATTGGAAGTCCACTACTGATAAGATGCTAAGGGCTGGTTTCTATTGGCCATCTTTGTTTGCTGATGTGAGAAAGTTTGCTGTTTCATGCCACAAATGCCAAATCTTTGAAGGCAAAAGAAAGCTTCTGCCCTTGCCCCTTAAACCCATTTCAACCGAGAAGCCTTTTCAACAATGGGGCCTTGACTTCATTGGAGAAATCCATCCATCCTCTTCTGGCAAGCATAAGTGGATTCTAACAGCCACATAATACTTTACCAAGTGGATTGAAGCCATCCCATGCAGGCAAGCTAATGACTCTACCATCATCCAATTCCTTGAAACCAACATTTTGTCCAGATTTGGCTGTCCTGAGAAGATCATTACAGATAATGCTGCTACCTTCAAATCCAAGAAAATGATCAGTTTTTGCCACAAATTCCAAATTACCTTAGGTCACTCCATAGCCTATTACCCTCAAGGTAATGGCTTGGCCGAATCATCCAACAAGAATCTGATTAACATCATTAAGAAAGTCTTGGAGGAGAATAAGAAGAACTGGCACAAAAAGCTTGTAAATGCCCTATGGGCAGACAGATTGTCAACCAAGAGATCCATTGGGATGAGCCTGTATGAGTTATTCTACGGCATGGAGGCCAAGTTCCCTCTTCTTTGGGAATCCTTGTTATCAAATTGCTGCAAGAGATTCAGGCAGATCCAAATGATATCCAAAGAAGAATAAACCAAACCATCCATTTGCAGCAAACAAGAGAGCAAGTGTACGACAGAGCTCAGATTTTATAAGAGAAGCTCAAGAAAATGTTTGACAAAAGAACCAAGGCTAAATATTTCTACATAGGAAACAAAGTCTTAAGATGGGATTCAAGAAGAGAGGACAAAGGAAAGCATGGCAAGTTTGATTTCCTGTGGAAAGGCCCCTTTATTATTTCAGTTGTTCAAGGCAATAACACATGTTTTCTGAAGAGTTTGGATGGCAGCACAGCTGAAGAAGGCCCTGTCAATGGCCAAATGCTAAAGCACTATCATGATCCCTTTTGTTGAACGCAACACAGCTCTGTATACTATCTGTAGATTAATATTTGTATTTTCAACACTTTTTATTATAGCAGGCCAATAAGAGGGAACAACGCAGCAAATTTTGAAGGAAAGATCAAAGAGAGCTCTATTTGAGATCTATGTTTTTGAAATGATTCCAAAGAAGTGCTCAGGCAAATTTCAATATGTTTACAAGCACCCAAAAGGCAAGAAGCAGAGCCGTAATTTTTCTGCAATTCAGCTCAAAAGGATACTGCATATCAGCTTATAAGAATTCAGTCAAAGGCATTAAGAAGAAGGAGAATTTTAGTTTACAGCAACAATTGAAGATCAAGGCATTCTGACCTACTGTTCTTGGCTTTTCATCTTGAAAAACCATCCCCAAGTGGAGCCACTGTTAGCCTCCTATTGCAATAGGTTTCATATTTCATGATTGATTGTTTTACATGCCAAATATGTCATCTTTTCATGCTGCGAGGTTCCATATTTCCAAGAAGTTCCATTTTGAAGAATCATACCATTTTTGAAGAGTTTTACAGTTAAGGGAAATCCAAACAGCTTAATCTTGGCTCCCCTAGGTTTAAATTGCTTGTTTTAGAAGATAGAGAATGAATATCTGTCCAAATAGCTTAAGCTTGGCAGATGAGTAGCTAGGTAGAGAAATGAAGGAGCCCAACTGCTTAATCTGGGCCCTTGGAAGGGATAAGGGTACATTTAGATAGGAGGGCAGTCAAAAGAAAAGAAGATAATCAGGGTTTGCAAGTCTAAGTGCACCCAAACCAAAAAGAAGAAAAAATGTTAGGTAAGTAGGCTGGGTAAGTAGTTTTGAGGTTGCAGAATGAATAAGTGTGATCAATTTTGTATTTCAAAGTGTTATTTTACTTCAAATCACAAGTGCAAGGCAATTTTCCCTTGGAGCAGCTCAAGTGAGGCATGATTAACTTCCCTTTCTTCCTTTCCCCACACAAAACCCCCTTCAAATGCTATCGGACCCCTTCCGATGCATTAAGGACCCTTCCTAAAGCTTAAAACTCTTCATCTGATGCACTAAAACCCATCTCCGATTGCATTAAGCCTTCTTCCGATCACATTAGGCCTTCGCCGATTAACAAAACATTTCTTCGATCCGTATTCCCCTACCTCCGATGCGATATCACTGTCGGAGATGGCAATGACTTTGTTGGCCCATATATATTCACGCTCCGATGGCAAACCGCCAATCGCAACTTCACGATCGGCAGTCACAAGGTTTCTATACCTATATATATATGCCCCCCTCTCAACTGCCGATGCGATATTGCTATCGCACCGGATGGCATATCGCATCGCGATCCACTCATTATCGCAATCGCATTATTTATCCATATATACCTCTGCTTCCCCGTAAAACTTGGTTATATTGCAAAACTTAAGTTTTACCGCTAACCTCATTTTACCCCAATATATGACATTTCCGCAGTATTTCCATTTTCGTGCAGCCGCATGCCTTATCTTTTTTCGATATCGGCGATCGCTCCCATCGCATCACATATATAAAAGCCATCGGCCCCTCTCCCCGCCGATTGCCGATCGCCGATTTAATCGTTGCCATCCGATCAAGCCCCCGAGTCGCAATGAGCCCGCCACTGCTACGTATCATTGCCACCGCATCTGCCTCCGCCCCTGCCGTACTACCATGTTACCCTGCCACGTCACCCTGCCATACCCGGGACCCCCCCCCCCCCCCCCCCCGATGACATCATGCTGACGTCATCACAGAAAAGGTGCAAAGGGTGAAAATCACGTCAAAGGAAGTTTGAAACAAGAAACAGAGGCAGCTTTCGATAAATTGACCAAAATGGAAGGCTTCATATTGCTCAGCTACCAAAAGGCCCAAAAAATCACGATTTAACAGGATTTCTTCATATATGTTCATATTCAATCGGCCAGCGCCGATAGCATTCTAGAGGCCACGAAAAGCATTTGCAGCAGTTATTTCTGCCTTGAAAGGGCAGAAAAGGGGTGATTTGAGAGTTTCAAGAGTATCAGAGGAAAGATGAAGGCCAGATTAAATTAAAGAGTATCAGTGAAGCGACAAAGAGTATCAGATTGGCAATATCAAGGCAAGTGAACATTAAAGGCCCCCAAGCAAAGTCAAAGAAAGCGGTGAAGCCATTTAAGGCTCTCAGATCACAGTTAATGCACATCAAAGCCACTCAAGAATAGGGGATCAAAGCCTAAAGCACAGTTATGGCTAAATGAACAGCACATAGCCATAAGGATAGATATTAACTCATTTTGATACAGCTGCCTCCAGCGCAGCTCAAAAAGATATTTTCTTGCATTAATTTCATGACAAGATTAGGTTAAAGAACTCATTTTCCCTCAGACCTGTTTAGGTCTGCTGTAATAGATATTTTTGGATATTTTCGCTATATAAACCACCCTAATTCATTGTTTAAAGGGTTGGTTGGTTGATAATCCTCATTCTGGACTTGTGTTGTATTTTTAAGAAGCTCTGTAATCAAAGACTGCTGGAATGCTTTGGATGAAGAATTGACTATTGTGTTATTTAATGGCCAAAGAGTGACTGTGGAATTCCTGTGCTACTACATGGTTCAATAAGTGTTTTCCTATCTCTGTTTATAGTTTACATATGTTTATGCACCATTGTGTTACCATCTAAATAGCAAGAAAGAAGAATAGCTTAGGTTTTGCTTGACTGCACCCTATCCTCAGTTCTGGTTATTTCTATATGTTTTCTTCAGAAATGGTTATGAATATGCATACTTAAATGATCATGTTTACCCTGTTTCTTTCACATATGACTGTTATTTAGGAATTCTTGACTGCTCCTAGACAAACTTTCATCCACCTTCCCTCTCTGTTAGCTAATGAAAGATTCTTAGTTGCCTTTCATTTCTGACCTTCATCCCATCTTTATTCCAGCCTGATATTGTTCTATGTGTAGCTATCCTACTCCGTATTCCTCTTGTGACCAAGAAAACGCAACAGCAATCCCTAATCCATGACTCCATGCCCAATGGTTTGAACTTCTCACACTATGCATCCCAACTCTACTTGAAAACATCATCCTTCCCACCAAAATCAAAACAAAACCCATGTACACCATAACTAGCCTAAAATCAACCCAAAACAAAGTTAAATTTTAAAGAGAGAGCCCTCTCTGACTGCAGGTAGGCTAGGACCTACATCCCAAAGATTGGTTTGTGGTTACCTCGGCCGTATCCCTTAAGGAGCCAAGGGACAGCCTGAGTGATAACATAAGGGCACAATAATAACAATAGTGGGCTTCTATGGGGCACAATAATAACAATATGGGCACTACATCGGTACATCAATATAATAAGTGGGTTATACTAATAACAATAAGGGGTTACACTAGTAGTATAGGGGCCTAACAAAAGCCTACAAGGAAAGGAAAAAAAATTCTGTCATTTTATACCTAATTATGCTGGGCTAGCTATGGGATTTTCCCAGTTGCTAAAACAAGGAATGTCCTTCGCATGGGATGAGGTCGCCCAAAAATATTTTGATGATCTCAAGTATATCCTCGTAAATTCTCCTCTATTGCATCCCCCAGATTATTATTGGGATTACTTCCTTTACGTAGCTGCAGCCCCTATCACCACTGCTATGGTCTTGGTCCAAGATGACGATGAAGGCAATGAACATGTTATCTACTACCTTAGTGGTAATCTCCTCGACACTGAAACGCGTTATGCTCATGTTAAGAAGTTGGCTTTGGCTTCTGTCCAGGCTATTCAATGCTTTCGGCACTATATTCTCTTGTGCACAACTACAATGATTTCCAAATGCAACCCCATGACCTACATCCTGACTCGTCAGTTGCTAGGGGTCAAATATTCTAAATGGATTTTCATCCTCCAAGAATTTGATTTGGTATTTACTACTGCCAAATCTAACAAATCACTTGTTTTCACTGAACTGATTTGTTCCCTTCCTTCTTGTTGGCTTAGTGGGGCTTGACCCTGTTGTGGGGAAAAGTATCCAACACGGAATGACCCTATCCCACTCTAAGGGTGATAGTTCCTTAGCAAAAGCTGAAGCAAAGCTATCTAAAGTTACTTCTTTACGACATGCAAGAGATGAAAGGAAGAGATCCACTTACCGATGTCTTGCGCAAATGGTCGATCCAATCTCCTCTATTTGCCGCTCGCTCCCAGCTCCAAGTCTTCTCACGGGCCCAGCTACACGAGATCCTGCGAACAAGACAAGAAAAGGAAACTACGAGAAGCATGCATTCATAATTGATTCAAGGATTAGCATAAATCAAATACGCAAGTAAGACAATACACCATTGAAACACATGCGAATAGAAGAACCTCAAATGATTTATTAATATAAGGAAGTAAGGTTCAGGCGGTGATACAACCGTGAGAGGTCCAATCCAGCATCACCTTCCCAATGGAAAGAAATCTCCTCTTCACCTCCCTCAAGCAATCACCCAATACTCACAACTGTAAACCAACAGCAATTCTTTGCACAAAATTCCGGCCTTCCAGATCCCATGGGATTAGATCCTTATATAGAGTTTTGGAGTGAAGATAAGTCAGCTTGATGTGTGACTCGTTGTCCTCTTCAACTCCAGTTGTTCTTCAGTCCTTGAGTCCACTCGGAGTTTCTACCTTCCACTTGGAGTTTTAGAACCTCTTTACTCATCATTAGGCGAATCTTCTGATCCAAGTGTCATTTTGGAAGCTTCCTGGGCACTGGCACATTGAGAAAAGATTCCTCCACATGTCAAAGTATGCCCAGCGCAGGTAGCCTTTGGTGCACTTGCTATGCAGCGCAGGTACACCATAGAGCTTTTGACATTCAGCGCAGATGCTTAGTGGAGCAGCTACTTTGATCCAAAATTGACCTGTTTTTGAGTGTTTTTCAGTGGAGAACTGATCTGTAGTGCTGTGGTTTGCTGACCTTGTTCCTCTAGGGATAGGAACAACATGTTTAGGGACTTTGGATCCCTCAGATTATTGACATTTCATGCTCCATGCTGTAAGGCACAAAAATGTCTATAACAGTTGCCCCCTAAAGTATGAGGTCGTTTATCGGGTGAAATGCTTTATTAGGAAGATCCGAAGTTCATTCAATCGTCGGGAGGTGACCTGTAACAAAATACAATACAATACATTATCTTTTCATACTTTCTTTTCATGATCTAGCTGATGCGGGCATTTCCCATGCTCAGCTTTATAAATACATTTGTTGTACATAAACAGACGATCGTCTGATAATAGACTGATAATTCTCTGCTTTTAATTATCATCCTTTTAGTAGGATGATCATCTGCTGCACATGTCTATGTTTTTATCTCCTGAATATATATCGTAGCCCAGATGGATGAAACTATATCCGGGGTCTTCAAACTTGTCCGATCTTCACTCTAGTACAAGTCGATCCATGTGAGAATTTCTTGAAGTCGAACATGGAAAGACATCGCTTGATTACCAGTCAATAATGTAAACTGTTAACAAGCGCGAGAGGAATCACCGATAATGATGATGACCCTCAAGGTACTACAGCACAATTCACGTGGCGTGAATATAGGATCTGACGTCGAACACCACGCAAAGTCTCCCGGTCGAAGGTCATTAATGTATACCTATCGCCGGAAGTGAGAAACTTGCCATTGAGGCATGCAAGCTTCAAAGTACTGAGGGGGTGTTCCTAGATCAACTTCTTGGATAGTGAGCTGATGTTGACAAGAAGTGATCCGCCAAAGGAGGGCCTTAATGAATCCCACATCAGTGACACGGAACGGAGCTAGTGATGATGGTGAAAACGATCTGTGAAATATGATTCAGGGTGGCGGTCATGGAAGGATTAAAGATGATGTATCGTAGTGGATGGGACCCGGTTGACACTTTCTGAATGACATCTCTTGAACATATAACGACACTGATGTGATGGATCGGTAGCATTACCCCATGTATGGATTGTATGGCGAGACCATGGTGAAGGGACCGGTGAATGATAATAACCCAACCCGATATTTACGGAGGCAAAAGTGTCATGTTCAAGAGCGACTTGATACCATTAAGCTTTGAGGTTCTTCCCAATTTTTCCCCAGTCATTTCTGACCAGTACCTCTTTATTTTTGTCAAGCTTGAGGAGGATAACATATGCTTGTTCTATAACCTGCCCTTCGGGCAAGCCCATCGCTATGTTTTAACGAGCTTAATGATAGGGAAACTCGTTCTCGTCTAAAGACAAGTTTGTCGCTATCTAGTATTTTTAACGAGCCCAGCGACAAAGACAACTCGGTCCTTTTCATCTTTAGAGAGTCTGAAAAGGGTACATAAAGTGGACTCCAGGGGTCCTTTTTCGTCATCTAACCCCTTAAGTCCGAAAAAGTATAAAACAATACAGAAGGGATGAATGTTCGATATCTTTATCGAGCCGAACTAGACAAGCACTCGATCTTTTTGTGCAATAATCCCTCAGGTCCAAAAAGATTAAAATCTAGAGGAGGGATAGCTCTTTCGGTCCTTTTAACGAGCTGGAAGGCCAAAACTCGGCAAACTTTTCATATTTTACAAGTCAGTGAAAAGAGCTCAAAGAAGACTCGTATTTTGAGGAACGAGTGATAAACAGGGATAGCAGCAGATTCTAGGTACAGGTTGGAATTTTCCAATCACGGCAGTATTACAAGGATGGCCAAGTGAAATCACTCTTCACAGCTGTTCCTCAAAATAGGTAAACAATCAAGTGGATGTGAATGATCAGCCAAATGAAAAGTGGAGGTGACGGTGCACAAACACGACCAAGGCTTTTATGGCTGATGAATTTACGGTCTCAAATGGTTATTTACCAGTTCATTTTTTCTGGATGAGCTTGAACTCTGGGGGGAAGCTTGCTCACATGCTTATGTTTTTATTTTTTAACGAGCATGAAGTCCGCATTAAAACTGCTCGGATCTTGCGTTTATTTTTTAACGAGCATGAACCATGCCAAAACTGCTCGTTTGATAAGGTCAAATCCATATTTTACCATGACTAGTTTTTCTTTTCCAGAGATAGTACTATTTCATCAATTGCTGCAACAAACTTGTTAGAAACGGATAACATGAAGTAAAAATACTAATATTTCACTTTGAACTACGTAAAAAGCAATTAAAAGATGTTTTTACCTCTCATTTTACCATTTCATGTGCATTTGGTTTGTTGGAGCTTTGGAGGTGCCTCTTCCTCTCGATTTTTCACCAGCTGATTTCAGGAGATTCTGTGGACGATTTTTAGCGCCGTTTCCACCAGGTAGGAGCTAAACCCTAGCTCTATCTTTTCATGGTCTTATTTCTCAGTTTTATGCTTGTTTTCCTGCCCCCATGAGCCCTTGGGGTTTCTCTAGGGCGCTCTGCCATCAGCACAGGTGCCCCATATCGAAACCTGTGTTGGGGGTTCTCATTTTCAAAGGCAGTTTGTCTCCCAACACAGGTGAGACCCTTCCCTACCTGCGTTGGGCGCAGAAAACATCTTGGTTGCACAATTTTTCATGAGATTTTTGCCATTTTCTTTACTCAGTCAGGGATCTTACTCCTCCTCTTGTTTGTTTTGCAGAGTTTATTGGAGCAGAATGACTCTTACGTGGCGAGAACGAGAGCATGAAGAGGAGGACATGATTACCGTTCATGATCCTGTTACCGTGAGCGCGTTGCGGAACTGTGGCTTGCTAAAATTCTTCCGCATATCCAACATGAGGGCACAGATACGTTTACTGCAGTACCTGCTTGATGCTTGGGATCCTGTTAACCAAGTGTTCCAGATTAGGGGCAAGTCCATCCCTTTGACCATAGTGGACATTTACTTCTTGACTGGGTTGTCAAGGCGGGGTGCCCCCATTTCCTTGTCCGGTTCGGCCCGAGGGAGCGATTCTGTGAAAGATTATATCCGTCAGTATTGTAGGGAGGGGTCCCAGCCGAGCAGAGACGGCAAGGTTTCTATCCGTGATATCACTGACAGGTCTCTCAGGTCTATTATGTACACAATTTGTAGGATGGCCAGCAGCGCATCCCCTCATGTTGCCAACAGGTCTTATGTGCAGCACGCCCTGGAGTGTCTTCAGCCGAAAGTTTTTAACTGGTGTGATGCAGTACTGGTGTTACACTAAAAAATGTCACCTTGACTACTTACAGTTAGTATGGCTCCAATCAACAAGTCATGCTACCCTCTTAGGCAAGTCTCATGCCTCTGTTATCCATCTCAAACTCAAAGAAGAGAGAAAGTCTTGTAAAAATCATGTTTATCTCTGGGGTCGCAGGTTCTCTCTAGCCTTACCTGCGGGGACGCTGATCATGTTCACAAAATATGCGTCCATGGACGCTCTGTATGTTAAGGGACAGGTGCGTCCCTCTGTAAAAGGCAAAATGCGCGAGTTTTATCTTGAAAAAGTTACTTGTGGTTACTTCTAGAACATTCTAGAGGTCGGTTTGATGAAATGGATGCGCCTCCAGTTGGTTCATGTATCTCTATTAAGGGGGAACCTATCCCATCAATAAGGGAGCTATCCCACCCATAGAGGGGGATGATCCCATTGATAGTGGACCTGAATAACCTCTTTACAGCACTATAAATGAAGGCATTGAGCCAGAAGGAGAGGAGGTTGGAGCTATACATTTTCTTTGGGTAAATGCTGCAGGATTTAGGTCTTCCATTAGAGCCTTTGTGAGGAGAGATTGTCTTCACTTGATTCTACTTGGGAGAGGGTGAGCTTTGTCAAAGTAGAGGAAAACCCTTGATGGACCCTGGGAGGAACTTGCACAACACCAAGGCCAGGTTGTAAGAGTTTCTTTGTTTCGTTATTAATACAAACTGGTTTATTTTTCTCAATAGCTTATGTTAATGAGTTATTTCATGTGTTCCTTGGTCTGCATGTTGAATATATGTTTTATTATATGAAATGCAAGTGCTTGGTAATTGTTTGATTGTTTGTGGTTGCAGGAATTGACTTGAAGGAGGAGCTCATCCGGATCGTCAAGAACGGACTTCAACAACAGCGTTTTGGAATAAGGTAAGCCTAAACACTTGTAGTTTTCATGTTGTAAAAGGTGTATTTAGAGAAAGATCACTCCATTTTGTCTTGTTTGTCATTAGAATGTCTTAGACTTCTAGGAAGGTCAGTCGTGTCCGCACCCTTGACAGATTCCGTGTGACAAATTGGCGACTCCACTGGCGATTCCGTGTGTGTTTTCTGTATAGAAACAGGTCGATTGCTGGGATTTGTTGTTTCCAAAACCGGCATTCGCGTCGATCCCTCGAAAGTCGAGGCTATCATCCAATTGTCTCCTCCTTCGAGTTTGCGCCAACTCCAAAGCTTGCAAGGGAAAGCAAACTTTTTACGCCGATTCATCCCTAACTACGCCGAGGTCACTAAAGGTTTTACACGGTTGTTGAAACAGAATGTACAATTCTTTTGGGATGAGATTGCTCAACAATCTTTTGATGCACTGAAACACGCGTTGACCCATGCACCGTTATTGCATCCTCCCAACTACAACCAGGACTACTTCTTATACCTCGCGGCTTCGCATTCCACCATTGGAATGGTGTTAGTTCAAGAAGATGAATTCAACGCAGAGCATGTGATATATTACCTTAGCAGAACCTTAAATCCAACTGAGTTAAAATATTCACATGTGGAGAAATTGGCCCTGGCAGCCGTTCAAGCTGTCCAGCGTTTTCGTCACTACATTCTTCTCCGCAAAACTACTGTTATTTCAGATTGCAACCCTATGATTTATATCTTGACAAAACAACTGCTAGGGGGCAAGTACTCTAAATGGATCGTCATCCTGCAAGAGTTCGACTTGGAGTTTGAGAAGTCCAAGTCTAAGAAATCTTTAGTCTTTGCGGAATTGATGTGTGATTTCCCGAGTGCTGACACAGCGACTGTGGCAGAGGAGTCCATTGCGGACGAATCTTTGTTTCTTATTAGCACTGTAGATCCGTGGTATGGGGATATAATCATCTATCTCCAAACCCAAACCTTTCGGCCTGAAACTTCCAAGGAAAACCGTCGAAAAATTCGGTTTCAATCCCAGCAATACAGAATTATTGGAGATACACTTTATCGCCTGGGGGCAGACTTAGTTTTTCGACGTTGTTTAACTCACGATGAGGCTGAGAGAGTTTTGAATGATTGTCACTCTGGAGCATGTGGCGGTCATATGTCTGGGTATGCCACAGCTCAGAAGGTGTTGCGCGCTGGCTATTTCTGGCCGTCTATGTTTAAAGATTGTATCCTTGCCGTCAGAAAATGCCACAACTGTCAAGTGTTTGATCGCCAGATGCGCGCTCCACCTGCTCCTCTCCACCCTATAATTGCCGCTGGTCCATTCGCCAAATGGGGCATTGACTTTATTACTTGTAACCCTCACTCGGCCGGGGGGCATGCGTATATCATCCTTGCGGTTGATTATTTTACTAAGTGGGCCGAGGCGATGCCTACATTCGACGCAAGCGGCAAGACAGCTGCACTTTTCGTATTCAATCATATCATAACTAGGTTTGGTGTCCCACAAGCAATCATTACGGACCATGGAAGCCATTTTCGAAATGTCATGATGACTGAACTTACAAGCCAGCTTGGTTTGCGCCACGATAGCTCTACACCTTATTATCCGCAAGCCAACGGTTTGGTTGAGTCAATCAACAAAGTTCTAGTCGTCATGATTCGACGGATCATTGGTATCCATCGAACGAATTGGCATAACATGTTATTTTCGGCACTATGGGCATATCGAACTTCAGTGAAAAATTCAACAGGTTTCACCCCTTTTCAGCTAGTTTATGGCTTAGAAGCTGTGTTACCTATTGAGTGCGAAATCCCATCACTTCAAATGGCTGTCGAATTACTTCCAGCTACTTCCGAAGAGGAGAAACGGTTGTTATACTTAGCTAAATTAGATGAGACTCGACGTGACGCTACTTTAGCTATCGAGACTCACGCGAAACGAATGAAAGCTCAGTACGATAAAAATGTAACCCCTCGAAGTTTTTCGGAAGGAGACCTAGTACTATTATATGATCAAGCGAACGATAAGCTAGGTGCTGGAAAATTCGTTCCCATGTGGCATGGGCCCTACATTGTAAAGCGAAAGCTAGCAAAAGGGGCTTATGAGTTAGTTGATTTTGATGGGGACTCTTTGGGCAAACCCAGAAATGGACTTTACCTAAAGAGGTATTATGCTTAAAATGGTGGATGGAGAAATTTTTAGATAGGTTAGATTTCCTTTCTAGCTAGCAAGTGTGTTAGTTTAGTCAGTGTGCTTAGCTTAGCAAGTGTGTTTTTTCGTCATTATTTTGGCTCATCTTGGTTTTACTCTTGATATTGTAGATGTCGACGCCTCTCCAAACATACATTGGATTTGCTGATGGTGCTTGTCGTAGTACACGGAATATCTCTTCCGCAGCTTGGGTTATCTATTCGCCCTCTGACGAGTTAGTTTCTATGCATGGGGTAAGCCTCGGTCAAACAACGAATAACATTGCAGAATACAGTGCAGTGGTTGAATTATTATCCGAATCTATTTCGTTTGGAATTCGACGTTTGATAGTGAGGTTAGATTCTGAACTTGTTGTATTACAGCTTAATAGAGTTTATGCCATTAGAAATCCTGTGTTATTAAGGTTGTTTTTGAGAGTGCGTCTCTTGGAACGTGAATTTGATTACATTGAATATCAACATATTCCAAGGTCTTTGAATACATTAGCAGATGCAATTGCTTCTCAAGTGTTGGACAGACATTTATAATAATCATGCAAGTAAATTTAAAGACATTTCATCATACATGTTAAACAAGATAAGCCGATAATAGTGATATATAGATATAGATAGAAGTGTGTCCAAAAAATATATACATCGTCTTCGACCATAGGTTTAACACACCTTATGATCGGCAAAATGATAGTGCAAAAAAGTCAAAAATGTCACATGTGACTACAAAAGTGACTAGTCAATCACTGGTGGTGCTCTCTGTACGACACCACTGCGCGGGCTATCTTGCGCAGAAATCTCCTAAACGGTCCAGGGACTGCAACCACGAAGCGCTGAAGCCTCATTGGAATGTCATCCATAGTAGTCTCAGGTATATCTGCCGTGAGACGCTCTAGATCATGCTCCAAATCGGCTAGTACTTCTGCTGTCGCATCCTGTAAGGCCGGTGCCGGTGCAGCTGGATGTCGTCTGTCGTAAGGCCGGAGATTGGCTGGACGCTGTGGTCCAACATCTGCGTTTTTAAAAATTTTACTGTTACTTTGAGACGATATATATGAAAAATAAAAAAATACATAATTAGAAAACTTGTGAAAATGAAAGTACCTCTGTCATCCCATTGTTCTCCCTGTGGAAGAACCATGTCCGGATCACCTCTGAAATCCATTCCGGCATATGGAAAGTCTTGTATCACAAAAAGCTGGCCCTCTAGCCAGTCGAAGTAACTGTCAGAGAATCGAACCACTGCAGCACCCTCGTCAGGATGCCGGGCCATTACCGCAACCCATCGAACAAGCTTTGGCTCCCGAGGACCCAAGACATCAACAGTGAGTTGCTGAGGGATCAGCATAGGAACTCTCTCCAAGGCAAAGCTCACGACTAGAGGCCCATATCCAAAAGTCTTTAGTCGTCCGTTCTTTGCCTTGGTTAGTTGGCTCTTCATATGAGCCGACACAGCTTCGCACCAGTTGAAGATGGTGCCTTGGTAACAGTCAACTGCCATCCGCATTTGGGATCCGGAAGCAATGTGCAAGGCGGCCGCGCCACAAATCCTAGTGACCGTAAATGCAATAACTCTAAGTTCCGCCAGAGCGATGTGCTTTATCTCCACACCTTTTTTATGGTGAGTCCCTGGTCTGCACCACTCCTCGCGGAGATCATCAAGGGATTGGCCACCCGGCCTGGTCCCCGCAAGGTTGAGTTGCTCACCTCTGTTTGGCAAGCCAGTGAGAAAGTATACATCCGAGGGCTCTATCTCGAGCTGGTGCCCTCCAATGTAAAAACATTGATCTTGAACGTTCCATCGCTCAACTAGCCATTCCAAAAATCTTACCTGGCCCCTCATGCCCGGTATGGTCCAATATTTGTACAATCCACATGTTCGTAAGGCATCCAGAGAAGGTTGGTGGTTAATCGCAGCTTCATCGTCTTCTACGTGCTCTCTCTCTCTCCAGTCCAACATGTTTTGGCCCCTGCACATCAAAAGAGTCAATTAGAAATTAATTTGAGAAAATTTGGTGGTTTTTTGAGAGAGTTAGGGTTTTAAAATGCGCCCTTTGCGGAAGACGCACCCCGGCTTTTTAGCACAGGGCGTCCGGACGCAGCTCGCCTGAAGGCGGACCGCGTCCCCAGACCTTTTTCCCGTGTGAGAAAAAGTCGGGGGACGCGGCCCACCCGAAGGGCACCTGCGTCCGCCGAGAGGCGCATTTTGAACCCAAAACCCCCCAAAAAATGAAACAGAGACCAAAAACAAAAAACTAAACGGATAAAAATGAAGAGTGGGATGTGTAAAATACCTCGGTGAAGCGGCGTTCGATTCCGACGGTCAGATTTTCCGCAGCAACCACGGGAAGTTTCTTGTCAAAAGCTCCTTTTTCAACCTCAACAGTGAAACGGTAAAAATGACATGGTAAAAGGTCTTTTTATAGGTTTTTTGGATGAATTAGTTCATTTTTTACCATGAAAAGATGTTTTCAAATGTATTTTTGCCTATTTTAAACAGGTATGAGTAATGTGTCGCTTTTGTGCAGGACGAAGGGATTTCAAGGGAGATTGTAATTTTTCACAAACAAAATTTCAGAGTCATCTTTTAAGCCCTTTTCTGACTCCTAAAACATGAAAAGATCGCCGAGTGTTTCTTTTTCACTCGTTAAAACGGAATTAAAAGACGGTCCCCTTTTAGCTCTTTTCTGACCGTAATATCAGGAAAAGATTGCCGGGTTTTTGTCGTTTCAAACTCGATAAGGAAATAAAACGACGTGTCTTTGATCGCTTTTTACTTTTCAGGTCAACGATACTATTATGAAAGTACTCCTTGGTCGAAAGATCAAGCGGTTCCCCCAGGTATTATTTTATACTTTTTCGGGCTTGAGGGACACAAATATACGAAAAAGTTCAACGTGGAGTTTCCTTAAGTTTTTCAGACTCTCTAAAAATGAAAAACACCGAGTTTCTCCTATACTGGGCTCGTTAAACTTTTACAGTAAAGGACCTGTTCAATTACAAACAGGAACGAACCACTCCTTCCTAGGGTTCGCATTTAAACTAGGTTGGACTCGTCCGAAGGATGAGCTTATAATCAAGCATATGTTATCCTCCTCAAGCTTGTTAAAAATAAAGAGGTACTTGCCAGAAATGGTGGGGGAAAAAAGAGAAGAATGAACCTATTTGTCACCTTTTGCCTCAGAAGAAACTTTATTACCGCTCTTGAACACGACACTTTTCATTCACCTGGGTTGGGAAATCTTTTACCTCACAGTTGACTAAATCACTTTGAAAATCTTTAACCGGGTTCAGGGATCAACTTTGAGTTATTCGTCACCAAACCATCTGTTGTGTCGTTATGTGTTCAAGAGGTCTGCAAGCAAAACTTTCATCTGCAAAATACTTGTCATCCATTGACCATCCCTGAGTCAGTCCTTACAGCAACATTTCTTCAACTTGAACAATGATTTCGTGTTGCAGGCTTGCCTGCAACGGGTCGCTTTCTATCGACATCGACACATTATCTAGAAAGATGACTTAGGAATCGACAGTACCTTGAAGTCTGCATGCATCAATGGCAGGTTTCTCGCCTTTGACGTCAGTTTACATCATTGACTTTCGATCAAAGGATTCCGTGAAGTGTTCGACATCAAAACATCTATTCACATTTCACGGGTTGTGCTTGGTACTTTGAGGACCATTGACATTACTGGTGGTTTCTCTCACGCTTGCTAACAGTTTACATCATTGACTGGTAATCAAGTGGTTTCTACCATGTTCGACATCGAATCATTTAATCACATGGCTAGAATCGTACCAATTCGGGAAGTAGAAGTGAAGACCCTGGATCTAATTTCTACCATCCAGGCTGCGAGGAGTTTTGTATTCATTATCTATGTAGACTAATCATAAACAGATGGCTGCGTCCATACTGTGTCTACAAAAGTCTATAAAAATGATGTACTGCAAGATCATTCCTATATCAGAATAGTTAGTCCATTAGTTAAAGTTTTGAATCTGAGTATGGGAATGCCTACCTCAGTGATGATATAATCTTATCCATGTATTTTGTGTTGAAAATTGCAGGTTCCAACCAGGCCATCCACAAGGCAATCCTTGAAATGATAAAGCGCTTCACCCTTCCTAGAATTACAAAACCCTATTCTATTCCAGGCTTCGCACTTTAGGGGGCAATCTGTTACACTAAAAAATGTCACCTTGACTACTTACAGTTAGTATGGCTCCAATCAACAAGTCATGCTACCCTCTTAGGCAAGTCTCATGCCTCTGTTATCCATCTCAAACTCAAAGAAGAGAGAAAGTCTTGTAAAAATCATGTTTATCTCTGGGGTCGCAGGTTCTCTCTAGCCTTACCTGCGGGGACGCTGATCATGTTCACAAAATATGCGTCCATGGACGCTCTGTATGTTAAGGGACAGGTGCGTCCCTCTGTAAAAGGCAAAATGCGCGAGTTTTATCTTGAAAAAGTTACTTGTGGTTACTTCTAGAACATTCTAGAGGTCGGTTTGATGAAATGGATGCGCCTCCAGTTGGTTCATGTATCTCTATTAAGGGGGAACCTATCCCATCAATAAGGGAGCTATCCCACCCATAGAGGGGGATGATCCCATTGATAGTGGACCTGAATAACCTCTTTACAGCACTATAAATGAAGGCATTGAGCCAGAAGGAGAGGAGGTTGGAGCTATACATTTTCTTTGGGTAAATGCTGCAGGATTTAGGTCTTCCATTAGAGCCTTTGTGAGGAGAGATTGTCTTCACTTGATTCTACTTGGGAGAGGGTGAGCTTTGTCAAAGTAGAGGAAAACCCTTGATGGACCCTGGGAGGAACTTGCACAACACCAAGGCCAGGTTGTAAGAGTTTCTTTGTTTCGTTATTAATACAAACTGGTTTATTTTTCTCAATAGCTTATGTTAATGAGTTATTTCATGTGTTCCTTGGTCTGCATGTTGAATATATGTTTTATTATATGAAATGCAAGTGCTTGGTAATTGTTTGATTGTTTGTGGTTGCAGGAATTGACTTGAAGGAGGAGCTCATCCGGATCGTCAAGAACGGACTTCAACAACAGCGTTTTGGAATAAGGTAAGCCTAAACACTTGTAGTTTTCATGTTGTAAAAGGTGTATTTAGAGAAAGATCACTCCATTTTGTCTTGTTTGTCATTAGAATGTCTTAGACTTCTAGGAAGGTCAGTCGTGTCCGCACCCTTGACAGATTCCGTGTGACAACTGGTTCAGATGAAAAACCAGTTGACCAAAGTAAAGGACGGGAAACTGAAGAATTTTGGCTTCGGTTCAGTTTTGACTGCCTTCGCTTTGGAGAAGATACCCTTGATGCAACCTCAGTATATTATTCTCGACTTGCCATCTCCTACTGAGCCACGCATGCAGAGGTGGGTTGACCACATGTCCAGACATGCAGGTCAATCTCAGATTACTTTTACTGATGCCTTCTTTAGGTGGTTCGAGCCGCAGGATATGGCTTTTTCCGAGCATCCATATATTGGCATGGATTTCCGAGGTGATCCGGATTTGGTGCTACCGGATGGCGAGCAGTGGGGTGATCTTGGTAAAATCTTGACCTTATCACTATTTACTATTTTTTATTGATAATGTCCTTGTGCTTTACTCTATCAAGACTCTAATCAAACTCATGTGTGCATGCAGATGTTGGTCCCGTTCGTCCAGCAGTTCGTCCGAGAGCTCCGGCCGCCGCCCCAACAGGGGAGGCTCCTGGGAGAGCTATTCTCCATGACCTTGACTTGGCCGAGACTCTTGCAGCTGTGCAGGAACAGGTCGAGGGTCTTACCCTTGGGATTCCGGATGTACGGATCGACGAGCTGCCTCTACGATTGCAGTGACATACTGCTGGTGTTCCTAGACGATGGTCTCGTCTTCTGCGCATGATCGCACAGGTCGTGGCATGTTATCATGAGCATCACTAGGCTAGGGTGCCCCCCAGCCATTTTTGAGTTTTGGGGTCATATGACCGATTTTGTCTTGGTTACAGAACATTATATGTAAACCGTAAACAGTTATATATATTTTTGATTTTCGGGGTTTATTCCAGTTTTTATGTGATCCATGTATGAAACATTGATGATGCTTCTCTTTTTATCAATTTTGCAAATGTCTATCTAACACATAGTTTGCTAATGAGTCGGTTAATGTGTTTAAGTTTCTGGAAATGTGTTGATATTGGATAAAATCAAACTGTCTTTCCAAGATTTTAACTCTTAGGAACTTGCGATAAATAGATGGATTTCGGACAGAGTAGGTACCATTGAGCTGTAGTACCACGAGCTGTGAGTCTAGCCTGACGACTAGCCGGCGTATGCCATGGGTGATGGCATCAGAGAGGAGCTCTATCAACATGCTATACTCAGCGATATTATTTGTTGATCGACCAATACATACCCCCCTGAAACTCACTAACTCGCCGCTTGGGTCAAAAATGGCCCATGCTGCAGAGGATAGGTTCCTCGAACTACGACTCGCTCCATCAGCATATCCAACCCATGGTTCCAATGGATTTGACATCTGCAATAAGTGTAAAAAGCGGATTACTTAAACCGAAACAAACGCTTTAGCGAAAACAAAAATGTAACAAAAGCATACAGGTTACTATTAGGCATAGTAACGTTTAAGGTACAACCCGTTACGGGGTTGCGCCAGTGGAATTCCGACATAATCTACCAACTCGTAGGCTCCTTTTGCTGATACACTCTTAACAATATAAGGGCCCATCCATAAGGACTTGAATTTCCCAGCTCCCAATTTATCGGATTCTTGGTCATAAAGCAAGACCAAATCACCTTCCGAGAAGACACGGGGTTTGACATTTTTGTCGAACTGTGCTTTGACTCGTTTCTTGTGGGCTTCGTTGGCCAAGGCGGCATCACGATGGGTTTCATCCAACTGGATTAATTCCAAGAAACGAGCTTCTTCTTCCGAGGTTCCGGGGAGGAGATCAATTGCGAGTTTAAGGGACGAAATTTCACACTGGATTGGTAGGATCGCCTCTAGGCCATACACCAGTTGAAACGGTGTGAACCCAGTGGCATTCCTTACCGATGTTCGGTAGGCCCACAAAGCCGAGTACAAGATCAAATGCCATCTTCTTTTGTGAACCCCCACCATCCTTTGCAGCATGCGCTTCAGGACTTTGTTGATTGCTTCAACTTGTCCGTTAGCTTGTGGATAGTACGGAGTAGAGCTGTCGTGAGACAATCCTAGTTTGGCAGTTAATTCAACCGTCATGTGATTGCGAAAATGCGATCCGTGATCTGTTACTATGGCCTGTGGTATGCCGAATCTGGCGACTACATGATTAAAAAAGAATAGGGCTGTTGTTTCACCAGTGTTATCCAATGTAGGCATCGCCTCGGCCCATTTGGTAAAATAGTCAACTGTGACTATAATATACCCATGCCCCCTGGTCGAGGTGGGGTTACATTGCATGAAATCGATGCCCCACTTGGCGAAAGGCCCTACAGCTATTATTGGTTGTAAAGGAGCGGGGGGTCTTCTGGTTTTGCTATCAAAAATCTGACATGCATGGCAACTTCTGACTGCGGTTATGCAATCTTTGAACATGGTTGGCCAGAAGTATCCTGCTCGTAAGATTCTTTGTGTTGTAGCATATCCAGATTGATGCCCCCCATAGGTGCCTGAATGACATTCATTCAGGGCTTTTTCGGCCTCCTCATGGGTTAGACACCTTCTCAGGACCGTATCGACACCACGACGGTAAAGCGTATCACCGACGATCATGTAGTCTTTTGCTTGGTATCGAATGCGTTTTTGTTCTGAGTGAGAGGTGTCTGGCCGAAACTTTTGGGTTTGGAGATAAACTATTATATCTCCATACCAATCATCACTTGCCGATATCAGAAACAAACTTTCGTCCACGATCGATTCTTTGGACGTTTCATCGTTGGACGATGATGGGAGATCGCATAATAATTCTACGAAAACTAAAGCTTTCTTTGATTTGGATTTCACAAATTCCAGATCAAACTCTTGAAGGATAGCTATCCACTTTGAATATTTGCCCCCAAGTAACTGTCGCGACAGTATATAAGTCATGGGGTTGCAATCTGACAATACGGTGGTCTTCCTGAAGAGGACATAATGCCGAAATCTTTGTATCGCTTGAACAGCAACAAGTGCTAGCTTTTCAACATGAGAATATTTACTTTCTGTATCATTTAAGTTTTTACTTAAATAATATATAGGGTGTTCAATTCCATCGGCTTCATGAACTAAAACCATTGCTATGGTCGTATCTGCTGCAGCCAGATACAGGTTAAAGTCCCTTAGATAGTCTGGGGCGTACATTAATGATGCTTTGACTAGCGCTTCTTTCAAAGCATCAAAGGAAGCTTGTGCAACCTGGTCCCAGACGAAAGGTACATCCTTTTTCAGGAGACGGGTATAACCTTTAGCAAGTTCTGCGTAATTTGGAATGAACCTCCTCAGAAAGTTTGCTTTCCCTTGGAGTTTCTGAATCTGAAGCAAGTTTGAAGGTGGAGGCAAATTAATGATTGCCTGCACCTTGCAAGGGTCGAGACGAATTCCATCCTTGGAGACTATAAAGCCAAGTAAACGACTAGAACCGACGCAAAACACACATTTGTGCGGATTGAGTCTTATCTTGTAGTGTCGGCATCATAGAAATATCGCTCTTAAATGCTGCGGATGATCAGTCCGCTTTGGCGAATGAGCCAGAAGATCGTCGAGATAAGGTTGAACGATGTTCTTGATGTCATGGAAAGCATAATTCATTGCTCTCTGAAACGTCGCCCCTGCGTTCTTTAAACCAAAGGGTAATTTTCGATAAGCGAATGTGCCCCACGGACAAATAAATGTAGTCTTTGACTGGTCCTGTGGGCGGATATTAATTTGATTATACCCAGAAAATCCGTCCATAAACGAAAAGATTTCACATCCGGCGCATTCATCAATTATCTGGTCGATGAAGGGTGTAGGGTAGTTGTCCTTTGGACAGGCTTGATTTACATCCCTATAATCGATGCACACTCGTATTGTTCCTTGTTTTTTCATAACAGGGACAATATTCGATACCCAATCGGTTAGAGGAACCGGGTAGATGAAACCAGCATGGAGAAGTTTCTCAACTTCCGCTTTAATGGCAGCGGCCTTCTTGGGGTGTACCTGCCGAAGCCGTTGTCTTACTGGTTTGACATCAGGATACATCTTAATTTCATGTTCAACGATACTCGAGTCAATGCCTGGCATTTCATCATATGACCAGGCAAAGACATCTCTAAATTCGCGGAAAAGAGCTTTATATATTTCTTGTTCTGAAGGGGAACAACCTTTGCCGACATAAATATTCTCTACATTGTCTGTTTTGGTCGAGATATTTATGGCTATAGTTTCTTCTATATTGGATAGGTTTCTCTCGGAGTCCACCATATTTACAGTATTCATTAAGAATTCAAATACTGAGGGGTGATACAGGTCGCCTTGAGTATCTTCCTTAGGAAGGGAACGATGGTGGTTATCATCCCATGGTGCCCCCTCAATCCACATTGATTGCAGGATTCCTTCGTCACTTGCATGCACTCGTGACCAAGGATCCAAAGGGGTACCACATTCTCCTGACCTATCTACCCAAACACTTGACGAACATTGATTTGGGCTCGCCTCCCATGCCTGAAACATTGATTGCTACAATATTTCGATTCGGCTCGGGTGCAAGACCATTGCCCGATCCATGATGACTTTGTCTTTTGCGACCTTCGTGGAAGATATCATGTTGCAGGTAGCCACCAATGGTACATTTCCTATGTACATATGATTTGGTAGCGAGAAAGTCCCCATCATCGTGGGGTCTTTCAATAGGCCTACTCCTATATCTTGAATTGAATGGTCGCTTTCATGGATCATGGGAATGCTTCCCGTAACTTGTGAACCATTAAGGAGGAAGTTCTGTTGGTCGACGACCGTAATCCCTCCTTCAAACGGGAATGCGATCTTCCTAAAATAAGTCGACACGACAGCTGCCATGGCATAAATCCATGGTCTTCCCAGTAGGATGTTGTAATCCAGATTTCCATCTATGACTTCAACATCAATCTCTACTGTTTTTCCACCTAGTTCAGCCTTCAAGTTACTTAGAATACCGTAAGGGGTATATGTCCTACCGTCGAAAGCCTTTAGTGTTGTCGAAGATCTCGACAAGGTTGGCGACCCTAGCGTTTTCTATCAGCTCATCGACATAATACATGTAGATGCCCCCTCGTCAATAATTGTTCTGTGAACAGTTTTTTTGAGGGCCTTCACTTGAATAAGGAAAGCTAGTTGAGCTGGTAACTGAGGGTCATACCCTTTGTGATCAAAGGACACAAGATTGGAATCCTTAGGATCAACCCCCCTATTGCCGATAACAATGCTTGCCTTTGGGATGGACAATTTTGTAGTACTTCTAGAGTCGACATAGCGGATGGCGATTGAGCCAAATCTTCTACTATGTTATAATGTTGCGCCGCTCTGGCACGAGGATTAAAAGTCGATTTGTGTACTACACCCTTAGGTGGTTTTATCGTTAATTTTGGCATTATGGGTGGGACAACTTCTGGTGAAGTTGTTGTCGAACTACTAGGTTGATCTTTACCTTTTTCGTTTGACAGTTGCTGATTCCCGTAATCTTTGTTCCTTGTCGAAATCAAAGCATCATTCTGCTGCTTGGAGATCGATAACATCAGCACTTGCGACGGGGAAGCATTTCCACTATCAACCATATTTTGACCTGGATTGGGAAATGGATCTGTCAACATAGCTGGGTTCTTTGGACTTTTAAAGAATCTCTTGAGCTCAGCTTTGTATGGACAATCTGTTGTCTTGTGATCTTCGTCACATATCATACAAGGCCATTTCTTTTTCCCTTTCTCAGGAGGGTTTGAAGAAGTTTTTTCAGGTGACGGATCATCCTGTTGCTTCTTCTTCCCTTTGTTTTGCTTCTTCTTGCTTCCTGGTTGATTGGTTTCTTTGCCTTTATCTGCTGATATGGCATTTACTTCCGAAGCAAGAATCTCTTCATGGGCATTTCGATCTGAAGTCTTACGGGCTTTCTGAGGTGAAGCCTTTTTCGACTTCGCGCTTGCAGTGCCAATCACGCCATCTCCGGCATGAGAGTCAATATTCGATTTAGGAGGGGGAGGAATTGAAAATTCAGGTCTGGGGGCATCAGGTATTTTGTCGTAGAGCGTGCCAGACTGAGTATATACCAAGTCTAAATATTGAGCACGAGCAATCACTTGCTCCTCTGTTACGACCCCTCCCTTGGCCACATCTTCCGTTATAGCCGGAAGTAATGACTTTATAAACCATTCGGCTAATAGCTGATCAGGAACATATGTTTTCACCATCCTACGATGGCGACGCCACTCATGTATGTGATCAGATATGTGAGTAGCTATCGTCTGTTTGAAGTTGGTCAGTATCTCGGTTCCTGTTTCATACCTGATAGGTAATTGAAAATGGGTTAGGAAAGTCGTGGCTAAGGAGCTGAAATTTTCGAAAGAGGTTCTTGGCAATTCTATATACCATTTAGCCGCCGGACCTGTCAATGTCCTCTGGAAGAGGCGAAGTCTTATCGAATCGTCGTTCAGAGTGTTCGATGAACACCATAGATGAAAGGTCATGACGTGATTCGACGGGTTTTCACCTGGATTTCCATTGAATTTAGGAATGTCAGAGGGAAGTTTGTGAGGAATTGCTGGCCACCAAGGGGCATAAGCAATCGGATTGTTCGTCAACCGATGTAAATGGGGTAACTCTAGAGTTGCCACGAATGGCAGCTGTTGACTCAGATTAGGCGAAGCGTACCCAGGATACGAAGGGATCGCCTGAGAAGTTGGTCTTTGCATACCGGCATAATGTATTTGATGCTGGTATGATTGATACGGTTGGTGGACTACCCCACTGTAAAGTGGTTGGTTTTGACCGTATTGTAGGTACGGTTGTCCATTGTTCGCAAAAATCTGCTGCTCGGTACCTTGGTACACTTGCTGGAACTGCGGTTGTTGATACTGCACCAACCATGGTTGTGATACCATTGGTTGTTGTGCGATGCTTACCATTGGGCCAAGATGAGGGGTAAGGGTACCCGTTTGTGCTTGTGTCGCCCTGCCAGTCGGCGATTGTGGTTGGGTTGTAGGGTCAAAGGGTTGTTGCATTACAACCTGAGAAAACTGAGGTTGACATGCAACAGGTATTGTTTGAACTTGCGACACAGTCACAATTGCTGGTGTCGTCGGGATGTTCGTCACAGGCATCTGTTGTTGCATAGAATACACAACTCTTGGTTGCTGGGGTAGCATAGGTATCCAACCACTTGTAGTTATTCCAGTATAACCTAAGTATGGTTGTGAGCTCCCGTATGGGTAACCTCCCGGAGGGGGTAATGAAAAAGCATACTACCCCCCATACGGTGGTGGTCCGGAACCGAGAGGATTTATTACAACTCGAGGACCGGATTGCCCAAACTGATTTCCGAAAGGATCAATTTGTTGAGTTCCAACATAGGGGTTACCGGGTATTATCCCGGGAGAACAAACAGGAACAGACCATACTGTCGTCATGGCCCCCGAAGGGACCCCCTCCAGCTGTTGAGAGTTAGGGACAGATGGTATGCCGGCGAACATTGTCGGAATGACTGCAGGGAGTTCTGCTGTCGCTGTGTCATTTGGCACAGTCCTAGATGTTGACGGTTGTTCAGACATTTTGAGTCTATCCAGTAGATTGCCTAGTGATTCTTCAGGAACTTCTCTGGGTGATAGGCTAGCTTCTGATGCAGTAGGAAGTAGAGTGATCCCTGCTCCAAAATGTGTTGGAGTAGTTGCTTGCGGATCTTCTACAATTTCTTCTATTGCGATCAGACCGGGTGGAAGAGGAAGACCGTCAGGTCCGTAGAATATTTCTGGTGCCGAAGAAGGGGTTGTTTCGACAGCGACAGTTGTTTGAGGAGCAAGACTCTCTGAACCGATCACTGATGGAACTGATTCAGTAACACAAGTATTTGCCCTCAGACTAGGATCAGTGTTACTGTCCTTCTGGGGCTGTTGAACTTCTTCAATAGGGGCAGGGTTTCCAGAAATGTTTGGAGTAACTGGAACCTCAGATGTCGTCGGAACACTTGTTCTAACTTTGACAGGAGATTCGGAACCAGTTGAACGAGATCGCTTTGCCCGGGTTGTTTTCGATTCCGGAGACAAAGACGGTTGACTCGTACGCCTCCGCGAACGACGGTTCATCGATTGAATTTCTTCCACGGTTGCGGATTACTTGATCAACCAACAATGCACAGGGTAAAAATGTGTTTTCGAATTGGATTAATTTTAGACGCTTTTTAAGACACAACTTGCTTTTTCATGTTTTAAGAGTCGAGAAAAAGCTAAAGATGACTCTAGTCTCCTTCGATGTATTAACGAGCCCGAAGTGACAAATGCTCGGATGGACTTTTTCAGTTATAGAGTTTGAAAAAGGCCAAAAGAAACTACTCTGGAGTTCTAGGCAGAGGGTGTGCCAAACCTTTCGCGAAACCACAGAATACGTTTTACGATACGAGTGGTCGATCTTCGTGAATGCTGTGTTCACTGCATCGCAATCAGTAGGGCGGCCGACACGGCTTCCTATGGATAAAGGCTTTGTTCCTATAGGGGTCCCCCAATATACGCGACGGTACGCGGGGGCACAAATCCGTATTAGTGCTATCGTCCCTCGGGAGGAATCACCCACCTTCATAGAGATCGACAATCACTATGTTTAACGACGTCGGAACACGTCTCTACCTAGACCTCTACTGTGTTTCGTTATGTTTCAAAGCGTTGTTAGATAAATTCAGTTCTTTTTAGGTTGATCTTTCTTAGCAGTTTTCCTTTATGGATCACCACGTGATGTATGATACAACTCCTAAATGCAGTCTAAGAATGATAAGCAAGCTTTTTTCAATTCTTTCAACTTATGAAAATCTTAACTACTGAGGGAAAAGAAAGACATCATCTTTTCAAACAGATCATAGAGCACACACTGATGCACTTTTCCTAAATCGACATGCAAACTGTCAAAATGCACATGCACAATGCAAGTATTTCTTTTCTTCTTCCTTAATGTTGATGTATTACAAAAAGAAAGCTGTTGTACAATTTCGAATTCAATTTCAAGTGAAAGAAAACAAGTTTTTGTCCAATAATCAAAAGAACACCTTAAGATTCACTCGTTTCAACACAAGAAACACTGAAATTCGAACCATATAATGAAAGCAAATGTTCAAGCAGCTATGAACAGTAATAAACTAGCTCTTAGAATCACAACGACACTTTCTTACAGGCCTAGATCCAAGAGGTCACAGCAAGACTAGTTCACTTTCGCTACGGGAAACTGTGAATGAAATCAAGAAATACAATAAGAACAGTCACGGTTTCTTCATATAACTGAGGCGGAATGAAGGCAAAGAAAGGTAGTTTCAGCTGGGTATACAGGTTGACAACAGGCTGCAAAAACAATATTGAAAATTGGGCAACAGACAGTAGGGAACCCCAGTTGCACAAGGCAAAACTGGATCAACGCAGGTACTGCACTGTCAATCTGACATGCAGCGCAGGTAGCCCCTTCGGGACCTGCGTTGCAGCGCAGGTAGCCTTTGCTATAGCTGCACTGAAGAGACAACTCTCGTCTCTCTCAGATTCCGGGTCACAGTTTGCTCAAAAATCAATGGTTTTTGGCCAAATCAGAGGCTATTAGCCAAGTATACACTAGAGGATGATTAAGGAAGATGAACACTATCACAAAGAGCTAAAAAGAGTCCTTGTGGATCAGCTCTTCAAATCATAAACATGCCCAGCACTGAGCTAGAGTAGCTGCCCTCTACTTTGCATTCGAAGGATTCGAATGCAGTTCGATTCGGTACTCCCTTTGTTTAGGAAATGAATAGCAAGAAACACAAGCTACCAACAAGACACGATCCCCAGCGGAGTCGCCAGTCTGTTGTGGGGAAAAGTATCCAACACGGAATGACCCTATCCCACTCTAAGGGTGATAGTTCCTTAGCAACAGCTGAAGCAAAGCTATCTAAAGTTACTTCTTTACGACATGCAAGAGATGAAAGGAAGAGATCCACTTACCGATGTCTTGCACAAATGGTCGATCCAATCTCCTCTATTTTCCGCTCGCTCCCAGCTCCAAGTCTTCTCACGGGCCCAGATACACAAGATCCTGCGAACAAGACAAGAAAAGGAAACTACGAGAAGCATGCATTCATAATTGATTCAAGGATTAGCATAAATCAAATACGCAAGTAAGACAATACACCATTGAAACACATGCGAATAGAAGAACCTCAAATGCTTTATTAATATAAGGAAGTAAGGTTCAGGTGGTGATACAACCGTGAGAGGTCCAATCCAGCATCACCTTCCCGACGGAAAGAAATCTCCTCTTCACCTCCCTCAAGCAATCACCCAATACTCACAACTGTAAACCAACAGCAATTCTTTGCCCAAAATTCCGGCCTTCCAGATCCCATGGGATGAGATCCTTATATAGAGTTTTGGAGTGAAGATAAGTCAGCTTGATGTGTGACTTGTTGTCCTCTTCAACTCCAGTTGTTCTTCAGTCCTTGAGTCCACTCGGAGTTTCTACCTTCCACTTGGAGTTTTAGAACCTCTTTACTCATCATTAGGCGAATCTTCTGATCCAAGTGTCATTTTGGAAGTTTCCTGGGCACTGGCACATTGAGAAAAGATTCCTCCACATGTCAAAGTACGCCCAGCGCAGGTAGCCTTTGTTGCACTTGCTATGTAGTGCAGGTACACCATAGAGCTTTTGACATTCAGCGCAGATGCTTAGTGGAGCAGTTGCTTTGATCCAAAATTGACCTGTTTTTGAGTGTTTTTCAGTGGAGAACTGATCTGTAGTGCTGTGGTTTGCTGACCTTGTTCCTCTAGGGATAGGAACAACATGTTTAGGGACTTTGGATCCCTCAGATTATTGACATTTCATGCTCCATGCTGTAAGGCACAAAAATGTCTATAACAGACCCAGGTTCAGAAGTGATTTAGCCAAGCAAATCTCGTACTACTGGACCTTTCGGCAATAGTCCATGGAGCGCGGACTGAGGTCTCACCCGAAGTAGTATGGGAGGGTTCTAGAACTAGGTTTCCACACCCTAGGGATGTCTGATGGGCTTCTGGAGGTCCGCAATCTGACCTCTCTCTACGCGCACTTGTGATCCCTTCACAACTTGCGGTGTAGCTTACCCGTAGCCCTACTCAGGGAGTGACCCGTATAATACCCAAGATCCTTGTTAGTTAACTGATTACTTAACTTTTGTGTGTAATATTTATGGTTATTACAGCATATTCAACAATCATAATAGTCCACACAAATACATAAATGAATACAACCCTAAATAATATAATGCATAACAAATACATAGGAATATGAATCAACTTCTCTTTTATTAATCTTCAATCTTGCTTACTGTTAAGTTATGGTATGTTCTATGCTTATAACAGTTTACTTTTTTTTCTTATTACATTCCACTGAATAGCAATCACATGTACATAAAGTAAAGTGTAGATAGAACATTAAACGATCGACAGAAAACAAGCCAAGACAAGAGACACAAGATGTGGCGGCTAGCGAGGGACAAACCCCACAATGTGTGGGGAAATCCTTTGATCAAATCTTCTTTTATCTTCAATATTTCAGCAGAGAGAAATAGTACAATAAATTTGATTCATATCAGCAGTAGCAAACCCTAGATCACCAGCATCAGCATTAGCGGCTTCACTATCAAACTAGGGCAGACCATATCTCACAAACCGACCGTCGGATTGACTTCATTCCACCGCCAAAAGTTTCGCCTTCCAGAGGAGGTTCAGATGAACCTATAGTGCAGTTCAGATGAGGAGATCTTCTAGGCCACGAAAGTTAATCTTTACTTCTGCAGTTACAACTTCAGTTTCAGCAGTTTCCGGCTTCAAACTAGGGCAGTCGATATCTTGCAAACCGTTCATCGGATTGACTTCATTCCACCACCAAAAGTTTCGGCTTCCAGAGGAGGTTCAGATGAACCTACAGCACAGTTCATATGAGGATATCTTCTATGCCACGCAAGTCAATATTTACTTCTGCAGTTACAGCTTCAATTCAGCAGCTTTCGGCTTCACATGTGTGAGAGAGAGACCCATTTCAGCGCAATAGAGAAGAGACTCATTTCTGCGTAGTAGAGAGAGAGAGAGAGATGTGATGAGATGAGTGAGTCAAAATGAGGAAAATTCCTCTTATATTTATACACAAAGTTGGTGGGTGAATAGATGTGACTGTTGGGCTTCTGAGCCTAGATGAGTTGTAGGTCAGGTTGATAATAATTTCATAATCAAAATAAATTCATATCTCCATGAATACTTATCAGAATCGGATGATATTTATATCAATCCTACACCTCTCGACGAGAGGAATCTAATAAAAATATTATCAGCCATGAATAATATGACCCACTTGAAGTTTTTCCCTGGTTGCCAATTTTAACACTTACAAACTCGACACCGCCCTGTACACTCAGCTGCAGGGGTCCACGCACTCAACTGTGGACTCTACTAGGCGTCTGTGCACTTAGCTACAGAGCCTCTTCCTACTACTACAACCCAAGACACTTAGAAATCTACTCTAAGCTCGAACCACTCCTTTGCTATTCATCTATTCATCCCTCCTTAACTAACTTTACAACTTCGAGCCTCACTCTATTTATACAATCCCATGGTCTGTGGACCATGTGTAGTCCGACTTTACATTATTTTACAATACAATGCTTAGGGCGGACAACCCTATGACTGAATTGTACATTTCATGCTCTGCACTTGTAATTCGCGGAGTTTTCCAATGTCTTTGACCAAAAGTTGGGCTTTGAGCCCCAAAACCTGATGTGGGGGGGATTCCATGCCCAATAGGCCCCCAACACAATCATCGTGACTCATCCCAAGTCACTCTACTGGTGCAACGATATTGGCACAAAGCCCCTCTAACCATTCCTTCACTTCCAGGAGGCCCACAACGCACTGATATGTAGCCTGCTGGACCTGTTGTATGTGCTCTGCTCTTTCTTTTGAATCATTTGCATCTGAATTGTGTCCGTTCTTTGGTACTTTCTTTCGGTGCTTGTGTTTATAGTCTGCGCCCTTGTCCAGCTCCTTGGGTTGGCAAGACTATGCTTTAGTTGGTTAGTCAGATAGCTAGCCCACCCGTGTAGGGATTCAGGCAACTGTTGTTTACTTTTCCTGGGAAGGGTTCTCCATTAAGTTTGACTAGCTCGACCGTGCCTCCATCTGTGACCTCTTTTACCACATATGGTCCCAATCAGTGCATTCTGAACTTTCCCAGAAATTTTTTGAGCTTGATGTCATATAGTAATACTAAATCATTTACCTTGAGGGTGCGGAACTTGATATGGAAATCGTGCTAGGCCTTTTCACACTGATTTTGTACTTACTGGTGAAATCCAGCCAAAAACCGTTCTTCCTCAAGCTCCTCTAATTGTACGAGCCTTTCTTCCAGGGCTTCATGGTTCATGATGCCTATGAGTGCTGCTATTCATAGACTAGGGATGATGTATTCCATTGGCATGACTACTTCCATACCATAGACCAACCGAATGGTTTCTGTCCTGTGAATTTCTTGCATGTTGTCCTGTACACCCATAACACAATGGGTATGTACAGTTCGCAATCATCCCACTGTGCATTACATACTTTGGTCAGTGCAGTCTCCAATATTTTATTGAATGCTTCTACTGTTCCATTGTCCCATGGATCGTGCAGTGTACTTTTCTAGTGATAAACTTGGAACTCTTCCATGAGCACAATGATGGTTTCATTCAAGAAATGTGTGCCATGATTGCTCATTAATATTTTCGAATAGCCAAAATGTGTCAACACGTTTTCAAACAAAAACTTGCAGTCATAGCGGCCGTGCAGTCCTTGACGGGTTGTGCTTCTACCCATCGTGTCAGGTACTCCATCATGGTGATGATGTAGCTCGCACCCGTATTTCCCTGAGGTTTGATTGGGCCCACAAAATCGATTGCCCATTTCTCAAATGGATGCAGTTCCATTTGGGGATTTAGTGGAATCTCGTCCCTTCGTGATGGTTTTCCCGTCCTTTGACATATATCGCAAGCCTTACAATGTGCTTTCAAATCCTGGTGCAAGGTCAGCCACCATAACCCTACGTGAAGAATCTTTTGTGCAGTCGCACATCCTGCATAGTGTCCTCCTGCAACACCCCCATGTGCCTCCACGAGGATCTGACTGCGTTCAAATTCAAGTAAATATCTTTGCAATATCTCATTGTTACCCATCTTGTAGAGGTGCCCCGCGATGACAAAAAAGTCTACCACGTGCACCTCCAATTCCTTCTTCTGTTGGATTGAGTACTCCTTTAGTGCAGTCCATTTTGTTAGAAAATGGATTATGTCTTTGAAGTGTCTGTCTGCGATGTGTACTGCAAAGAGTTGTGCATAAGGTAGTCCCTCCTCCAAATTTGTTGGTTCCTCACCCATCTCAATTCATGGCAAGTGGTTTGGTCCTACGTTAAGTGTCCTAGCTTAATTATGACCTCAAAATCATATTCTTGAAACAATAAAAGCCATCTGCATATGCACCCCCTCAACACAGGCTTTTTCACCAAGTATTTCAATGTAGAATGGTCGATATACATCTTGAAATGTCTGCCAAGTAAATAGTGTCGGTATTTCTGGACTGCGTACACCTTTTCCAACCCCTCGTGTTTGGTGGTAGAGTAGTTCTTTTCTGATTTGGACAATCATCAACTCGCAAATGTGATCGGGTGATCCACACCCTCCGCTCCCTCCTGTGTGAGTATAGCTCCCAACGCGATACACGACGCATCAACGTGTACATGAAAATCCATGTCCCATTTCGAGAAGACCAAAATTGGCACAGAGGCTAGTTTCCCCTTCGGGACATCCAAACTCTTCATGCAATCATCATTCAGGCAGTATGTAACATCTTTTTTCGACAGCCTTTCCATCAACGCAATTATCTGGGCATAATGTTTTATGAACTTCTTATAGTATCCAATGTGTCCCAAGGTAGCGCACAGTTGTTTAACACTTTGTGGTGCTTCCAAATTGAGGATAATGACAATATTCATAGGGTACACCATCAATCCTTATTTTCAGAGCACATGCCCCAGCAGGTTTCCAAAGGGAATGAGGAATGTGCACTTTTTCAGGTTCACCGAAATCTGGTTTTGGCAGCAAGTATCTAGCATCAACTGTAAGCTCGCTACATGGTGCTTAACTAATCCAAAAACAATCCAATCATATAGATAGAACTCCAAAAATTTGTGGACGTATTCTTTGAACACGGCTACCATGATGCGCGAAAAAATAGCTGGCACATTCTTCAGTCCAAATGACATCACAGTGTATTGGAAGCATCCCCATTTTGTTGCAAAGGTTGTCTTGCTCCTGTCTTCTAACACGATCTTGGTATGATGGTACCTTGAGAACCCATATGTGAATGAGTATGCTTGATGACTGCCAACATTCTCTAGTACCTCATCTGTGAATGGTGTTTGGAATGGATCGTGTACGTAGGCTACGAGAATTTTGTTTAATTTTTTGTATACCTTTTCTTTATACTTTGGATTCAAGCAGTAAGGTCGCTACTTAACTAGCTTTGCATTGGGTTTAAGGGTGATCTTCATCGTCCCTAAATCACCCACGATCCCTTTTAATTTTGTAACTTTGGTCAGGAATAGGCCTTGGTATTCGCAGAGTAACTCAGTGACTTTATGGACAGTGGCATTTTCCCAATAGTTCCCCAACATTGTGTACTTTGGCTCTACCTTCGTTCCAATGTTGACCTGCTTCGTCTTCAATGACGTGGTGATGTTAGGGTCTTCAAGTGATAATCCATGAATCTCGCTAGAGCCTTATGTTTCTGAAATGTTAATGTTCCATGGGTCCTCATCATCCTCCTCAACATTCACATTATAACACTCCAGTGTGCTGCTTAAGTACGCCCATTAGCTCCTATAGTATTTTGAAGATAGTTGCTTTTACTGCTTGTAGCACATCATCAACAACATATGACCAATGATATTCAAATGTGAACTTTAAAAAGAATCCCTCACGTAAGACATCCCATTCGCCCGTACCATGGCGGAGCTCCGTCTCCGTATACCAATTCATGGGTATGACGTCTAGGGTATGGTAGAATAAATGTACCGATTCAGGATGTCTCTCTTCCCCGTAGACCATGGTCCATTTCAAGAGGTGTGTGCGTGGACCATCTCTTCCATCATATTTTTCTACTAGCTACATTTGTGGTTTTCCAAAATGCAGGCACATCATCCTTTTGCATTCGCGCCAGTCTTCAAAATTTCCTTGATGCATTCCCCACCATCATGCATGTGTTGCACATAGTGCCCATTTTAGCGCATCAAATCACTGCTGCTATAGTACTTCACTTTTGAATTTTCTCAGAAATTCATCCACCATTGACAATCAAACATATGTCGGCAGCTCCCTTGCCTATGTTGTTACGCAACTTAATGACTTGATCATCATGTTGGAGTTTAGTGTTCTGACTTCGTGCAGCCAATTTTTCCATCTCTCTATCTCTTCATCTAAATCTGAAATGCAGGAGCGTTCGTGCTCCCACGAAATTCTTCCATCCGTAGTCAGATTCACCAAATCCTCTCCTTGTGTAGTTACCTTGTAGATACAATCGAGATCATCATCACTATCATCGTAGTGCACAGGTTCAGTGTGTCGCGCTCCTTCGGTTGGATCCAGCGGTACTACTACGCGTAGTGACTTTTTCTCAAAGATCATTTTGTGCTTCTTTAGATTTATGACTCCATTCATATTGGTAGCCTAGTCTATCCCTAGTAGCACAGGATAGAGATTGTTGTCATCAACAATCTCTATCACTTCAAAATCCGCCTGTGAGCTTGTGCCTTCAATATCAACTGTCACCCCTTCAAATCTTTCCATGGGAAAAATATTGTGTTGGTTCGCCATTCGTAGCTAAATAGGGGACCACTGTAACGTGGGTCTGCCCATGCATTCCCATGTTTGCTTTGGTAGTACATTCACGTTGAAACCCAGGTCCAGGATTACCTAATCTATTTCGTACTCACCTTTTGCGTAGTCAACCTCATCTCTCTTCCTTTGCGCAATGCATGCTTTCCAAGTTTTTAGACCATGTGGGGTTCTTCTGGCCCCGTGTACCTAGCGATAAGCTCCTATAGTCCTTCGACTACCTTGTTGTCACGCAACAGTTTCATGCATGTCTCCAAAAAGGTAGTGCGCATTGAAGGATCCATCCCAAGTTCTAGTTGATCCTTACTACCTGAAATGAAGGCCTCCGTGAAGCTCTTATTAGCTTCCATGAATGTCTCCTTCACGTGTTCTAAATCAAATTCAATTTCTTTTGTAGGAGCCTTGTGAACCCATGCGCTTTCTTCTGGCTACTTCCCTTTATGATCTCCCATTATCATATTGCTCCTGAGCATCATGTTTACATTTGGGTCTTCTTCGCGCGGTTCAGATCTCACCATTTGTAGATTGTGGGTCGGAGGGGGCTAGAGTACCCCTTTTTCGTGCATCTTCTCTATCAGCAAAGGGAAATCTTCTGCCTCATGATCAAATTGATTACAATACCAACATGATATCCTAGTTGGTTTCATACAATCGTGAGCATAACTCCCTCGCCTTCTGCAATTGTAACTGATTATTTTTCTGCGACCTCTTCCTGGTCCCATTCCTCCTCGACCCTGACCGCGCCCATAAATCCTAGCATGCACCATCCTTGCATTTGGGTCGAGGGATTACATTTCATCTTGCATCCGGTAGGCAAGAGTCCGATCTATCATTAGTCCATAGCTTCGGTGGGTGCGTTCGTCATGACCTACCGACCTGCAGAAATTACAAAACAACTATTGGGACATCTGCGCATACTTCTACAATATATGACAATTATCCATGGTATGTTTTCCTCCTATCTGGTAAATCGTGCACCATAATGCAGACGCCATGCTCAGCCCCGCTTGTGCCTCTGGTCTTAATGGCATTGGCCCTCCTCCTGCTAACTAGTTCACGAACACCAGACAATGATCTTTGTCGTGGCCTTGGCCTTTGCATTTTATGCACCATACTTCCTCGTGCACCTCTAGTGGAGGTGCCCTATCCTGTTTCAAACAGTACATTTCTAGACATAGATTTTGTAGCTGCATGTCGATCTATTGGACTCCCAATCCAGGGTCTTGTATAGGGGTCTCATGCAACCTCATTTCCATCTCCAATACTTCGGCATGGGTGGAAAGTTTTTGCTGTCACAACACCATCCTTAAGTGTGGCGTAAGTGATGCCACAAACCATGTGAGATGTTGTGCATCCGTTAACGTCATATTGGATTCGTGGATTATACTTTTAGCCTTTGGTCCAGATCCCAGGGGGTCTCACCCGGGAGCATCGCAATATCTTTAAACCCAATGATTGATTGTGTCTCTGACTTTGGCCTGCTAAACTCCTTGTTTAGCATGATCTAGATCTCTACAATTCCTACGTTCGGGTGGTCCTTAGAATGCTTGATATACCACGTTAATGCACGATCCTGCAGCACGCTCATCAGCGTAGCCTCTTTAATATTATCATCCATGATGCCCTATGCTTCCCATACTACTCTTACAATGAACTAGAATTGGTTTGGGTCTTCATTTCCTACTCCTCTAAACACTAGCAGTTTGATCGCACTTGCCATACTAAACTATGGAGGTGGCGAAGGTGGAGTGGGTGGAGATGGAGGTGAGGGGGGTGAAGTGGGTGGTAGTGTGGGTGGAGGTGGTAAACCCAGAATTCGTTGCCTTCTCAAATTGACCGTGATTCTTAGAGAAACATTTGCAAGCTTGTCCTTGCTCTCCCACGAGGGTGAAATTAAGGGACTGTTTTCTAAGTCTTCACTGCTTCTGCTTCTGTATATCTTTCCGCTCCACATAGTCCCAAACATTAATTTATTCGCATAACCCGCTTTTCACACAATAGCATCTTAATCCAAGTGTTTAAATATTTAACGTACTTACCTCGCGATCCCTTGATAAAACGTCACTCTGCCTCGCTGTAGCTGATGATCGTGTCTATCGCAAACTCAGTGATAAATCCTCCTATTATCCAGTTGAGCCAGTGGTCCATAGCTCGCTCTATCTTATCTTCTAAGGCTTCTAGTCTGCACACTAGTTCCGGAGTCCACACTATTGGTTTGTCGAGCCTATACCTTCCCTGGTTGTTTGCTAACTTTGCGATACACTCATACAGCTCAGACAGAAAAGATGCAAAGAAAATTTCATGGATTTCAGTGTACAACTAGCGATCCAACCACTGCTCCATAGATACTCACGGATTTCTATTTTCCTGTGCCGTGAACTCGTGAATGTTCTTGTCCAACTACTCTTCAATTTATTTCTTTGTAGGGTTCCAGTGGCATGACATTAGACATACTTTATGCAGATCCCGGTCCCAGCAATGGAAAAATTTGTTGGCTTAGTGGGGCCTAACCCAGGTTTAGAGGTAATTTAGCCAACCAAACCTTGGTACTACTAATCCTTTTGGCAATAGTCCATGGAGCACGGACTGATGTCTCATCTAAAGTAGTATGGGAGGGTGCTAGAACCTAGTTTCTGTAGCCTAGGGATGTCTAATGGGCTTCTGGAGGTCCGCAATCTGACTTGCCACTACGTGCACTTGTGATCCCTTTGCGACTTGCGGTGCGACTTCCGCACAACCCTACTTGGGGCGTGACCTGTACAATACCCAAGATCCTTGTTAATTAACTGATTACTTAACTTGTGTGTGTAAGATTTATGGTTATTACAACATATTCATCAATCATAAGAGTGTGTGTAATACATAAACAAATATAGCCATAAAGACGATAATGCATAGAAAATACATAGGAATATGAATAAACTTCTCTTTTATTAATCTTCAATCTTGCTTACAAACTCAACAATGCCCTACGCACTCAGCTGCAACGGTCCGTGCACTCAGCTGCAGACTCTACTAGGCCTCTGCGCACTCAGCTGCAGAGCCTCTTCCTACTACTACAACCTAAGACACTTAGAACTCTACTCTAATCTCAAACCATTCCTTCGTTATTCATCTACTCATCACTTCTTAACTAACTTTGCAACTTAGAGCCTCACTCTATTTATACAATCCCATGGTCCGTAGACCTTGGGTAGGCCAACATTACATTATTTTACAATACAATTCTTAGCGCAGAAAACCCTATGACTCAATTGTACACTTCGTGCTCTACGCCCACAATTCGCGAGGTTTTACAACATCTTTGACCAAAACTTGGGATTTGAGCCACAAAACCTACTATCGGGAGGGTTCCATGCCCAACACTTATAAGTCTCTCCCTGTTGGTGTAGATGAACAACTTCTGGACGAGACTCTCTTCCTGATTAGTACCCTTGATCTGTGGTATGGTGGTATCATTGTGTATCTCCAGACGTCCAAGTTCCAGTCCACGTTGACTAAGGATGATTGTTGATGGATTCGGTATCACTCCCAACCCTACCATATTATTGGCAATACTTTATACTGTGTCGGTGTCGATTCAGTTCTTTGCCGATGCCTTATGATCGAGGATGCTGAAAGAGTTCTCAATGACTACCACTCTAGGGCATGTGGTGGCCATATGTCTAGCTATGCTACCGCTCAAAAAATCCTTCATGCTGGTAATTTTTGGCCATCCATTTTCAAGGACGGCATCCTTGCTGTTTGCAAGTGCCATGAATGCCAAATTTGCTAATGCAAGATGCATGCCCCACCCGTTCACTGTTAGGTCCCTATACTACTAGTGTAACCCCTTATTGTTATTAGTACAACCCCCTTATTATATTGTTTTGCCCATGTAGTCACCATATTATTATTATTGTGCCCCATAGAAGCCCACTATTGTTATTATTGTGCCGTTACATTATTATTGTTATGTCGACTCTTATTATATTATGACCCCTTAGACTCCTATATATAGAAAGGAGGCCTTGTCATTTGTATCATTGAAGAATTGTTCATTTTTGTAATGTAAAGGAGGTTGCCCCTCGAAGAGGCTTATTTCTAAGGCATTGTTCTATCTTTTCTATATTTTTGTGAACTGGTTTCACAACATTTGGTATCAGAGCTTTAGATTCTAAGGTTTTGCTGCTCCAAATAGGTCATCGTGGTATTTTCGCTATAATTTTTTTCTGTGATGTTTTAGAAGCTAAAACAAAAACCCATTTGAGAAGAAATCTTTCTAAACCACAAGGCTGAATTTCAGTTATTGACTCGCTATGGTTTTGGAGATATCATATGAGTAAGTTAGGGTTTTTGCAAGCTCTAGAATTTCATCTAAAACAAGTCATTCTAGTATTTTCGCTATAACCTTTTCGCTACAAAGTTTCAGAAGCTAAAGGAAAAGCCCATGTGAGAAGAAAATGTATTGAATCTCGAGTCCGAATTTTAAATCCTGTCTCGCTATATTTTCACATATATGATCTGAGGAAGTTAGGGTTTTTGTAGACTCTTGAATTACATACTAAACAGGTGACCTTGGGAAAATCGTCATAAATTTCTCTCTATGCAAAAAATTGAAAATTCATAAAAAGTTACAGAAAGAGAACATACTATAACTTTAGGTGCATATTTTTCAGATTCAAAGGTTGAAATGGTGACTCATGGCATGTCTTACAAGTTATATCTACTAAAACATTATATAATCTGGTCATCTTAGGAGATTGGGCATAACGCTTTCTTGGAGAATCAAATTCTGATCAAACCTACGGGGTTAGAAAGAGGACTCAGACGGCTACTATAGGAGACAATTTCAAAATTTTGAGATCTAAAGTACATAGTTATAGTCATTTCAATATCGAGCTCCTGAAATCAAGAAAAGGCGATATGAGGAAGTTTGATAGAAAGGATCCAGTAAATTGGATACTACAAATGGAGCAATATTTTGATCTACATGGTGTACCACTATTACAAAAGGTATGTATTGCATTTTCATATTTAGAACCAGATCAATTTTTATGGTATAAAGGTCTTTGTTCTCGTAAACAACTTGTTACGTGGTCAATTTTCATGGAGGAAATGATAGCAATTTTTGAGGATATAAAGAGCAACACCTTCTTTAGAGCAACACCACAACAATTAGAAGAAAAAAGAGAAAAAAGGCTTTGTTACAAAGTAGAAAGAAAAATTATGGCAACAAGGAAGTATACCCCTCACAACTATAAATATTGAAGTGTTGTTTCTCCAAGACTTCAACAACCTACAAGGGTTACACCATAACAATTGGAAGAAAAAAGAGAAAAATGGATTTGTTACAATTGTGATAACAAATAAAATAATGGTCATAAGTGTGCTGAGAAGAAATTATTTTACATTAATTGTGGAGAGGATGAACAAAAGGATCAAGAAATTTCAAAACAAGAGTATATACACTAGGAACTAACCCCAGAGAAAGAAGAAATGAATCCGACCATATCTTGTAAAGAATTGGAAATAACTACCACTCCTAAAACTCTCAAGATAGAAGGACATATCAAGAAGAAAAAGGTTCAAGAAGTGAAATATCACATCAAGAAAGAAGAAATGAATCTAACCATATCTTGTAATGCATGGGACTGAATTACCGCTCCTGAAACTATCAATATAGAAGGACATATCAAGAAGAAAAATGCTCAAGAATTGAAAGATCACATCGAATCTGAAGAAATCAATCCGACCGTATCTTGTAATGCATTGGAACAAATTACCACTCCTCAAAATATCTGTTGGCATTATGAGACAAGTATTGTCCTTGTTGGAAAATCACACTGATAAAAAATCATAGTGCAGAAGGATAGCAGCAAGGAATTGATGATCAGTCTACAAGTATGAAGAAAAATATATACACGCTGGTTCACTTAACTGAAGTAGCGTATATGTTTCTGAGCATTGAAAAATTTTTATTGTTCTGATAATACTGATTCACCCCCCCCTCTCAGTATTATTTCCAACAATTGGTATTAGAGCAGGTCCTTCAGAGAATCTTGATCGCTTGAAGGTAGATCGTTCATCATGAGAAACTATGAGAGAGAAGCATCAATCAGGCCACCAGTTTTGATGGGACAAACTTCAATTATTGGAAGGTAAGAGTTACTGCCTATCTTCAATCTCTTGGTACAAAAGTCTGGGACATCGTAGAGACAGGCTACACTTTTCCTTCAGCTACTCCTACAGATGCAGCCGAGAAAAAGAAATATGAAACAAATGCGAAAGCAGTCAATACTCTATTGGGATGTATATCTCAATCAGAATTCATGAAGGTAATGCACTATAAATCTGCAAAATAAATATGGGACAAAATTGTCACGAGCTATGAAGGAGACGAACAGGTAAAGCGTGCTAAACTTCAAACTCTCAGGATTAAGTATGAGACTCTCAGAATGTATAATGATGAAAGTTTGGCTAACTATTTCCTTAGGGTAGATGAGATTGTTAATTGCATGAAAAACTTGGGTGAAGAAATAAAAGAGGCTATTGTGGTTGAAAAGGTTCTAAGATATTTGTCCCCCAAGTTTGAATCTAAAGTGTATGCCATAGAAGAAAAGGAAAATCTGCAAATTCTTACTATGTCTCAGCTTCACGGAATTCTAACTGCTTATGAAATGAGAAAGGGAGGTCCATCAGATAGAAGAGAAGTTGCCTTCAAGGCTTCAGGCAAAGAAGATTATTATGAAGCAAGTCACGTGCCAGAAGATGAAGAAGAGGAATCAAATTTTGTCAGAAATCTTCAAAGGGGTTCTGGAAGGTTCAGAGGTAAGTTACCTTTTAAATGCTTTACTTGTGGAAGAGTAGGTCATTATGTTGCCAGATGTCCTCACAAAAATAAGCATGACAAGGGAAAGGAACCTGTTAAATGGAACAAGAAACAAAATGAAAAGAAGAAAAGCTATTACACTCATGAAGATAGTGATGGCCTTTCAAATAGTGATGAAGATGAACAAGGTAATAGATATAAACTTTTAATGTCTTTTGAAGATGATGACTATATGGATGCTATAGATGTAGAAGGCTTTTGTGAAGAAATGAAAGATCTCAAAGTTTGCTTAGAAGAGAAGAGTGCTATTATTGATTCTCTACAATGTCAACTAGCTGAAAAGGAAAAACATCTTGAAAAATTGGAATGTGAGATTGTTTGTCTTAGAAAGGAGATTGAGAAAACAAAAGCGATTAATTTTAAATTTGTTAAAGGATCTGAAACCTTGGATGAGATTATCAATGTGCAGCGATCTCCTCTGTTCAAGACAGGTCTTGGATATAATGGAGAAACATCTCAAGCCTCTACCTCTAAAAGCTATCTTGATGAAGCAAGGAGAAGCGAGCAAAGGCCAAATAAAAGTCATCAGGTGAATCAGGGACAATTTACCTTAAGAACAAATAAAGACCATCAAGAAATTCGGGGACAAACTACCTTAAGGACAAACAAAAGCTACAATCAGCCTCAGGTAAAATCTTCCCAATTTGCTCCAAGAATGAATGTGAATAGAAGCTACAATCGGTTGGATGATAGATCTGATTATCGCAGAAGTTTCTTTAATGGCCAATGCTTTTCTTGCCATAACTTCGGTCACAAAGTAGCTCAATGTATTGCCTACAAGACAATCATGACTAGAGAAGCTCAAAAGCAAGGGAGAATGACTGGAACCATGAAAAGGACTTATAACAACTTTTCGGTTCTTGAAAATGAAGTTGAATGCTCTATTTGTAATAACTTTGGTCATGAAGACTCTGAATGCAGGAGCAGGTTCTGGAAGACAACTCAGAAGGAACAAACCTCAAATGTCAGAACATGGAGAATAAAGGAACTGCAACCAAAAAGATGTGGGATAGCCTTTTATGCAGAACGTCAAGAAAGTCTATGGTACATTGACAGCGGATTTTCGAAGCATATGACAGGGGACAAAGAAAAGCTTGAGTCATATACCGCATTAGAAAAGGGGAAGAAAGTTTCTTTTGGAAACGATATCTCTGCAGCCATAAAAGGAAAAGGTGTTGCTCCATTGAAAGAGAAGGTCAAAGCTGGAAATGTTTTGTATGTTGATGGATTGAAGCATAATCTTCTGAGTGTCAGTCAGATGTGCGATCAAGGAACAGAAGTAATATTTAGATCAAATGGATGTTGTGTTCGTGACCTTGACACAGGTAAAACAGTGAACAAAGGAAGAAGGACTCCAAATAATCTATACATATTTGAAGAAGGACCACAACAATGTTATTTGAGCAAGGATGATGAACACTGGCTATGGCATCGAAGGTTGGGGCATCTAAGCTTTTCACAAATAAGGAAAGCATGCAAATATCAGGCATTTCGTGGTCTTCCAGATATCAAAATTCCAGACAACACTATATGCAAATCTTGTCAGTTTGGAAAGCAAACCAGAACTAACTTTCCAGAGAAGGAAGGATCAGCCAGCATACCTCTTGAGCTAGTCCATATAGATGTATGTGGTCCATTCAGGAAAAGGACACCTCGAGGAGAAGAATATTTGATATTATTCATTGATGATTTCTCCAGGTTTGTCTGGTTAGGGCTTATGAAGCACAAGGATGAAGCATTCGAAAAATTCAAATCCTTCAAAGCCTTGGTTGAAAATGAATCAGGACACAAAATTAAGTGCCTCAGATCTGACAGAGGTGGGGAGTTTACCTCAAACAAATTTTTTGATTTCTGTGAAGAACATGGGATAAGAAGAGAATTCTCTACAGCTAGAACTCCTCAGCAAAATGGGGTTGTGGAAAGAATGAACAGAACAATCCAACAAATGGCTCGTGCTATGCTTGATGAATCAGGTACTCCTGCAACTTTCTGGGGTGAGGCTGCACATGCTGCGGTTATTATTCTTAACAAAACAAATGTCCGAGTAAACAGCACTCAAACACCTCATGAGCTCTGGAGTGGTGAGACTCCTTCGGTGAAGCATTTCAAAATCTTTGGGAGCAAATGTTATATTAAGAATACTGATGAGCAACTTGGAAAACTTGAACCGAGAGCAGATGAAGGCATTCTTCTTAGTTATTCTCCACATAGCAAAGCATACAAGTGCTACAACAAAAGACTTGGCAGAATTGTTGACAGCATTGATGTAGTGATTGATGAGAAGGGATATATTCCTAGGCAAGTTCATCATGAAGACATTGAAGAAGATGAAGGCTACCCTCAAAGGCAGAATGATGAAGAAGAAGAACCTCAAGAAGAACCAGAGGAGCAGACAAGAATAGAAGAGAAGACTCCATCCAGATATGTTCAAAAGAATCATCCAGAATCTCAGATTGTGGGGCAGAAAGAAGCAGGAATACAAACAAGAAGAAGAATTGCAGAAGCTTCAAGCTATTTGGCATTACTCTCTTCCACTGAACCACAAAATGTGAAAGAGGCATGCAAAGATGAATGTTGGGTCAAAGCAATGGATGAAGAACTTGAGCAGATCGAAAAGAACAACACTTGGGAACTAGTTCCTAGACCAAAAGATAAGAATGTCATAGGGACAAAATGGGTCTTCAAGAATAAATTGAATGAAAATGGAGAAGTAATTAGAAACAAGGCCAGACTTGTTTGTAAAGGGTATGCGCAACAAGAAGGGATAGATTTTGAAGAGACCTTTGCTCCTGTAGCAAGACTTGAGGCCATCTGAATGTTCCTTGCTCTCTCAAGCTTTCAAAACTTCAAGGTATTTCAAATGGACGTGAAATCAGCCTTTCTGAATGGAGACTTAGAAGGAGAAGTATATATTGAACAGCCAGATGGTTTCATTCTTGGGAATGATCCAAACCTTGTATGCAGATTCAAAAAGGCTCTCTATGGTCTCAAACAAGCTCCAGGGGCTTGGTACTATCGGTTGGACAAATATCTTCACCAACAAGGCTTTTCAAAAGGATCAGCAGATAGCAATCTCTATATAAAAGTTGAAAATAACAAATTGCTAATACTTTTTGTTTATGTAGATGATATTATCTTTGGCAGCAATGAAGAGACTATGAGTCAAAACTTTGCCTTGGTTATGCAGAAAGAATTCGAAATGTCACTACTTGGAGAATTGACATACTTCCTTGGATTGCAAATCCAACAAAATGAAGGAGGCATCTTCTTGTCTCAAACCAAGTACCTCAAGCAGATCTTGAAGAAGTATGGCATGGAAGAGTCAAAGCCAGTATGTAAACCCATGGTTACAGGATGCAGCCTCAGTGCAAATGATGAATCAGCAGCAGTTCATCAACCAACTTATAGATCCATGATTGGTAGTTTTCTTTATTTGACAGGTACCCGACCAGACATCATACATGCAGTCGGAATAGTTGGAAGATTTCAAGCAAATCCGAAGGAGACTCATCTTCAGGCAGTGAAGAGAATTTTCAAGTATCTTCAAGGGACACAAAATTATGGCTTATGGTATCCTAGAGATACAGATCTCACACTTCATGCTTATACAGATGCAGATTGGGCCGGAAGCGTGGATGACAGGAAGAGCACAAGTGGTGGTGCATTCTTTATGGGCTCCAGATTAGTATCTTGGTTCAGCAAGAAACAGAGCTCGATTGCCTTATCTACAGCTGAAGCAGAATATGTGGCTGCGGCATCTTGTTGCACACAACTTCTTTGGATGATGTAGACCTTGCAAGATTTTCAAATCACCTGCACTTCACCAGTCTCTATCTTATGTGATAATACAAGTGCAATCAACATTTCAAAGAATCCAGTCATGCACTCAAAGACCAAGCACATACCAATCAAGTACCATTTTCTTCGGGAACAAGTGCTTGAGCAGAAGGTCAAGTTGGAGTATGTTCCTTCTAAGGAACAAGTTGCTGACATTCTCACAAAACCACTGCCCAGGGAAACTTTTTAATATCTCAGACAAAAGCTGGGAGTAGTTGATGCTTCATCCTGCTGCTGAAGCTTGTCTGTTCTACAGAAAAAGTTGGTATACGCAAGTTACGTAAGTGATATCCGCGTATATACGCCGATCTATGCTGGGAAAGTTGCATGTATGGTGTACGCATGTTGCAAAAAGCATACCTGTGTGCATACGCTGTTTTATGCAGGAGAAGTCGCGTATATGGAGTTCTGAACAGCAAGGGCATACTCTGGTTGGAGAAGGTCTGAGATGGGTATGCCTGAATGCAGCAGGCACAGGTTCAGGGGGAGCAGCTTAAAGTCTCATAAAGCATTGTTGGCATTTAGATGCTTTTGGTTCTAGTACACAACTGTTGTTGGTTTCAGGAGAAGGAGCTCAGAAGGAAATCTTGGTTGCTGATCTAAAAAGATGTTTATCAGATGCTACTTGTGATCTTCATAAGTCTTGGTCTAGATCTGTTGTCTCTATGTCATGTATTTTTTTGTAATATCTCTTTTATGGTGTCAAGGTCATGTAACGACCTATGTTGGTTTTCCCACTATGCCTGGGATGAATGATGTAATATAATTAGTTGTTTCTGATGTATCCCCTCTTGGTTGGGAATATGGATTGAGTCTTTTGGTGATAGGGAGGTCCCTTATGGTGTATAAGTCTTGGTTCTTTTGAAGAACATCTTTTTCAGATCTTGCCTACAGTCAGGGGGAGCATGTTTCAGCACAGCCAAGCACTCAGGGGGAGCACAGCCCTTTGCCCTTGATGATAAAGGGGGAGAGTGATTTGATTTGGTGTTGTTGCCATCAAGTCCAAAGGGGGAGATTGTTGGCATTATGAGACAAGTATTGTCCTTGATGGCAAATCAGACTGATAACAAATCATAGTGCAGAAGGATAGCAGCAAGGAATTGATGATCAGTCTACAAGTATGAAGAAAAATATATACACGCTGGTTCACTTAACTGAAGTAGCGTATATGTTTCTAAGCATTGAAAAAGTTTTATTGTTCTGATAATACTGATTCACCCCCCTCTCAGTATTATTTCCAACAATATCAAGATAAAAGGACATATCATGAAGAAAGAGGTAAGAGTGTTGATTGATTCAGGCTGTACACATAATTTTATTGATTGTAAGATAGCCAAGGAATTGAATTGCTTCCTATATCCAGCACCGAAGTGTCAAGTGATGGTTGCAAGTGGAGGAACCATAAATTTCTCTGGAAAGTGCCATAATATCAAGCTATCCATGGGATAATATGTATTGAATAGCCCAATGCTTTCCATTCAAATGGGTTGTGTTGATGTTTTACTAGGAATCCAATGGCTACAATCTTTGGGTAAGATAGCTTTTAATTTTCAAAGCTATTCTTGAAATTTTTTAGGGAGGAAAGGAAGTTGAATTGAGGGGTATCGAAGGAAAACCTAGAAAGATAATCAACTTGAACAACATGACAAAGCTTCTAAAAAAACAACCATGGGGTGTAATTGCACAATTATGTTCACTAGAGGATCTCATATCGAAATCATGTATTTCTCCATATCTCCAAAATGTTTTGGAGAATCATTCCAAGGTATTTGAGACTCCAAAAGTCCTAAGACCTATTCATGTTCATGATCATGCTATTAATTTGATTCCATGAAGTGTTCCTCCAAACATCAAGCCTTACATATATCCATATCCCCAAAGGAGTGGGAACTTATTCAAAATTTGCAGAAGATCCGAGTTCAAACAATATTGTGAGAACTTGACAAGGAAGGAAAAATAATAATGGAACCTAAAGTAGTCATAGAGCCAAGAAATCGAAAGCTATGAAATAGATCAATTTCAAAGTATCTCATCAAGTGGAAGAACTTACCCACTGAGGATTCCACATGGGAGGACAAGAATTTATACAAAAGCATAAAGAACTACTCAAGAGTTGACAACAACATTTTTTGAAGGAGAGGGGCATGTTATGTCCCTATACTACTAGTGTAACCCCTTATTGTTATTAGCACAACCCCTTATTATATTGTTGTGCCCATGTAGTCCGCATATTGTTCTTATTGTGCCCCATAGAAGCCCACTATTGCTATTATTGTGCCCTTACATTATTATTGTTATGTCAGCTCTGGTTATATTATGACCCCTTAGACTCCTATATATAGAAATGATGCCTTGTCATTTGTATCATTGAAGAATTGTTCATTTGTGTAATTTAAAGGAGGTTTCCCCCTCGAAGAAGATTATTTCTAAGGCGTTGATCTATCTTTTCTATCTTTTTGTGAACTGGTTTCATAACACTCACTGACACCCTGTCATTACTGTTGGTCCTTTTGCCAAATGGGGCATGGATTATATGACATGTAACCCTTGTTCAGCTGGGGGGCATGGCTATATTATCGTCGCTATGGATTATTTCACCAAATGGGCCAAAGTGATTCCTACATACTCTGCAGATGGTAAGACAACGACCTAATTCCTTTTCAACCATGTTATTTCTACGTTCAACATACCTCAATCCATTGTCAAAAACCTTGGATCCCATTTCAAAGGTTAGATGATGGCTAAGTTGACATCCACATTGGGCTTGCACCACCATGGCTCAACCCCATATTACCCTCAGGCCAATGGCCAAGTTGAAGCCATGAACAAGGGTTTGGTTACAATGCTTTAGCGTACTATTGGGATGCACAAGCCAAATTGGCATCTCATGCTCTTTTTAGCTCTGTGGGCTTACTGAACCTCAACCAAAGACGTAACTCGTTTCACACCATTCCAATTAGTTTATGGTCTGGAAGCAACATTTCTGATCAAATGCAAGATTCCTTCACTCAATTTAGTTGCTGAACTCCTCCCCGAAACATCACATCAGGAAGAACACCTCTTATATTTAGAACGACTGGATGAAACTCGTTGCCTCACTGTGTTGGTTATCGAAGCACAAAAGAAATGGGTCAAGTCCCACTTCGATCAGTCGGTCTCCCCTCACACATTCTTTAAGGGTGGTTTGGTCTTACTATATGACCAAGCTAATGATAATATGGGGGCAGGCAAGTTCGAACCCATGTGGCATGGGCCCTACATTGTGAAACATGTTTTGCAGAAAGGGGCCTATGAGCTTATTTATTATGAAGGAAATCCTCTGGATAAGCCCCAAAATGGCCTTTACCTCAAGAAGTACAATGCTTAGGTCGTCTTGCATGGTTACCTGTGTACATTAGTGTATCATTCATTTTTGTGCAATGTGGTTTGGTGTGTTGGTTTTCAAACAACTTTCCTGTTTACTATACATTTCTTGCTTTTGCAGATGTTTGTGACTCCTCACATCGGTTTTGCTGATGGTGCTTGACATAGTACTCGAAACCTATCATCTGTGGAATGGGCTATTTATGACCCTGACGGTGAGTTGATTGACCTTCAAGGTATCTATTTAGGTTGTATAACTAACAAAATTGTTGAATACAGTGCGGTCATCAAACTGTTATCAGAATCCATCGCTCTTGACATTCGAGAGTTGGTTGTCAACCTAGATTCACAGCTTGTCATCCTTCAACTCAACGGGAAATATTCTATTAGAAAACCTCAAATATTGAGAATGTATCTCCGTATTCGTCTATTGGAAAGACATTTTGATTACATTACACATCATCATATTCCTAGACGCATGAATACATTGACAGATGCATTTTCTAATTATGTGTTGGATAGACATTTGCGAAACATGTGCAAAGATAAAACAAACCATTTGTACCATAGTAAGAAAGAAAATACAACATATATATGGTGATAATGTTTGATACATCAAAACGCTAAGAAATAATATGCATGTCCAAAATAACATCGGCGGCTTGTAAGCCTCATATATTTGTGGCACGCAAGCCTAAAAAAATGTAAGTGTTGGTCCTAGGAAGTAATCAACATGATGATCATGGTATCATGATACATCTCATGCAATACGAGTCAGCAATCAATGGATTTGATCCGACACTCCCACTGTGTGTCTCTGGTACTGGTGAGTAATGTCTCCCACCCGAGCATACTCTGGGATACCATGAGTTAACCCCTCAAAGTTTCCTCGCAATCTCCTTCTTGTTGTCACTCCGCTCCTGATAAGGAGTGACAACATCAATTGGGCAAGCGGCGCACCTAGCTATTGGGGACATCCCAGCAAGCTGCTCTAGTCCAACATTTGCAACAACAAGAGAAATGTTATAAGCACATATATACCAAAAACAATTAAAAAATCTCAAAATTAAGAAATTGATTTTTTACCTTCATCATCAAAATCCTCTCCATTTGGCAGTGGCATGTCCGGATCTCCATGGAAGCCAGTGCCACTGTATGGCCATTCCTCCACGATGATCATATATCACCATAGCCATCAAAGGAATGCAAGTTTGTAGGACATGTGCTAGCCCCCAGTGATCTTGGGCATCAAAGGGCTCCAGCGGGCCATCTGAGGGTCGCATGGCATGGAAGGGTCTATCTTAGTCAACTGATACTGTAACATTGGTACCCATTCCAAGAAAAATGTCATGAGTACAGATCTGAAGCAAAATTTCTTCAGATTCCCCACCTTAGCTTTGGTCAACTGTCGCTTTATGTTGATCTTCATGGCCTCTTCCTAGTCGAAGATGGTAGGCACTGTGCAGTTGATAGCATACAATAACTTTGACTTGTTGGTCTCAGGTATTGCCTGGGACCCCATCACTCTATTGATAGTCAACAGAAGCACTCTCTATGTCAAATCCTGAACAGTGGAAATCTGAATCTTCCCACTCTTGGATTTGAGGGCCTCAGGGAAATGTTCGGTGTGAAACATAGAATATGTTTGCCACAATTGATTGTGACCCATACAAGTTGACTGGTTCCCCTCTTTGGGATAGTCCTTTGATGAAATATATATCTAAAGTTTCTAACTCCAGCCCCTAGTCACCAATGACGAATATTTCCCGATTTATGTCACATAGACTAATTAGGTACTTAAGCAACTCAGGTTGGGCCCACATCCCTGGCATGAAAAATAATTTGAGGAGTGCACAAGCCCTCAAAGCTTCCAGGAAATTTGGATCATTCAGTGCCTGGGTGTCGACATCCTCATGTTCCCATTATTTCCAGTCTACCATTTTCAGTGGTTATTTCTTGGAAAAGCCATAGATTTGAGTCAAAAATCATGGTTGTCCCATAAAATTCAAATTTTAACAGTGGTTTTGTGAGGAAATAGGGTTTTTCCCTATTCACAACATTTATGTGCCTGTTTTAAAAATAGTTGCACTAACGGCGTGATAAGCCATGTTAATTACCCTCGGTCGACGTAATTCCTTTCCCGGAATTCGCGTTGATCGAGGGAGATTTTTTTTTTTATAAAAGCTCCTTCAAAAAAACTAAAAATGGTTAAAAATAGGAATGAAAGACATGAAAATGAAGCTCAGGGCCTTGGATCTTACTTGTAACTGGCAGCTTGGCGAATGATCTCATGGATCTCCCGCAATATGTTGTGGAACAATTAGGGAAAAAGTGAGTAAAATGTCTTCACAACATAAATTGCTAAATGGTAAAAATATATTTACTTTTCTACTTTTTATTCAATTTTTCATGAAACTATTAGGGTTTTCTAAATACTTTAACCTATTTTTCCTCAAGAACTTGATAATTCACTTTACCTTTCTCCGCAATGACAGGTGATGGATGTTCGACGATGATGACGAGTCACATTTCAGCTCTTTTCTCGACCCATTAAGCTCATATGAAAATATTGCCAAGTATTTTTCCCTTTTCAGTCATAAAATAGAATAAAGTGGGGAGTCTACATTCAAGCTCTTTTCCGACCCTTTAAAAGAGAAAATATAGTCGAGCCCTTGTCATTTCGAACTTGTTAATGGATGCGAAATGTCGTGTGCCCAATATAAGTTTCCCCCTTTTTTGGGCTGGGATGCAATATTTACGAAAAAGGTACTCCTTGAATGAAATGGTCAAGTGGTTCTCTCAAGTATCTTTTTCTACCTTTTCGGGCTCGAGAGACACAAACATACGAAAATGGACCATGTGGAGTTTTATTTTACGTGTCTTTTTCAGACTTTTTAAACATGAAAAAGATACCGAGTTACACCTTTGTCGGACTCGTTAAAATATTAAACGAAATCAAATTCGTGACCATGATGAACATGAGATTCTCCTTCCTAGGGCTCGTTGAACTTACTAGGTCGGATTCGTCCGAAGGATGAACTTATAGTGCAAGCATATGATATCACCTTCAAGCTTGTGATAAAAAACAATTGGGGTACCTGCAAGAAATGGTGGGGGAAAATTTGGAAATCTAATTAGTTGTGTCGATAGCTCAGTCTTGAACATGACGCTTTCTGCTTTGTGTTGGGTTGGGACATCCTCCATTTTATCATTGACCTCCCTGGGTTGGGTCGTTCAATTTTTCCTTCCATTTGATCTCTGCCACATCATCATGACCACAGATCCTATGGATCCAAAATCTACCAAACTTCCAGTTGTGTCGCCAATATGTTCAAGAGTTGTCCTTCTATAGCTACACTTACATCTGATTCTCTGTATCATAAAAAATCATTTTGCATCCTTTGTCTTCATGTAGATGATGTGGGATACATTATGGCCCTCCTTCAACACGGTCACTTCCTGTCGACTTCAGCTCATTATCTGAGAAGTTGATTGAGAGACTCCCCTCTAGTATCTTAGAGCTTGCATGGTCTAATGGAAAGTTCTTCACACTTGATGACGAGTTCACATCATTGGCTTTTGATCGAGTGATTTCATGGGTGTGTAACTTCAGTTCCTATATTCACATTTTGTGGATTGTGCCGATAGTACCTTGAGAACCATTATCATTATTAGTGGTTTATCTCACACTTGTTAACATTTTACATCATTGACCGGTAATCAAGCGACTTTGTAGCATGTTCGATGCCAACACATCTATTTGCATGTTAGATTTTGTACTTTGATCGGGTCGTGTTGGAGAGCGATACCCTAGGATAAGATTAAAAAAGTCCAGGTTGCAAAGTGATGTGACATGGTTACATTGATATACATGTCTCTTTTAGATGGATGGTTGTGACCATACCATTAGTTATCATATGTGAGCCTTCTCATTTTTGGATGGTTACGACCATACCTTGGTTTCATTATGATCCTCTTTGATGGATGCTTGCACCCATACCTGGATCCATTTACATGATCATTCTCTAGATGATTGCGTCCATACCATGATTCATGTATCATTTGATAGTGTTCTCAATTATGTATATGCATCTGTACTTGCTTGTAGGTTTTCTGAAGACAGACTATGGTTCCTCGCACTGATTCATAAAGCATTTCATCCCTCACTCTAGTTCATCCTTCACACTTTAGGGGGCATCTATTACAAAACATTTTTTCACTGTCCTTGTACTCCCTGTTCCTTGATCCTGGAGGACCTCTACAGTGAACCCTACATGCTTACCCTTACATGAAGAAACTCCCACTGTGTCCCTCTTCATGACCAAAGAAATTCCCTTTTGCACCATTTTACCTAAAACTTCTGTTTTTCCCAATTTACAAGGTTGGTGCTAATGGCCTTTATCCTCCTTGTTCCGATATATAGGGATTAACATTGTCCCTAGTTCCGACTGGAGTGACTAAGCTTTGTTCCAACTACGTTGGTCCTCTTATGGAATTTTTTTTAAATAAAGAGCTGAAGCTTCCAGCTCTAGAAGCTTTGTAGCGAAAGTCTGGTAAATTGTTTGGCCAGATGGGTTCAAGGATGTAAATTTGGGCTCCTTTCCCCTATAATGATGGAAATACCTCAAGAGATAATACCTTCTCCCATGAGAAGAGGATCCATCTCCCATCCATTCATCCTATATAAATCTCCCTTTTGCCCAAGCACAAGCTAGTGTTAATGTTGGTGTGCTAGTGCTAATTAAGTTTAGAGTAAACATCAAGCTATTCATAGTTGTAGCTCTCTAGTTGTGTGAGGGAGAAGTATGAATTTGGTTTAGTGTGAAGCATAAAGGGAAGAACCTTAAAACTATTATTATTTAGGCCATCATGGAATGCTAACAGAAGTGTGTGGGAACCTGGTCTTGTGAGAGGAGAACGGCAACATCAAGGCAATGGTTGTAATCTCTTCTTGATTCAATATATATGCAACTATCAATTGATTTCCTACATGATGTGTCGTCTTACATGTTCATGGCTTAATGTTTATTGACTTGTTAAGTAGGTTGAATTACACATTGTCTATTATCACGGTTGTTGTTTGTTGTTGTTTACTTGTTTCAAGTGCTTGAAGAAGGAAGCGAGAGATAGCTAGAGTGAGCAAGAAAGGACTTCATCAAACGGGATAAGCGTACTAAGAGGTAGGCCCTCTTAATTGGTTCTAACCTAAGGGAATCTTCCATAGAATGTATCAATTGTGGCTAGACCCATTATCAGGCTAGAGGAATTTGTTTGTGTCTGCACTTATAATTTTACTTCACCACACCATCGCAGGGTCCTGATACAACATTTAACTTCGCCCAAGGTAAATGCACACCATTTCACTATATAACATGTTTTTTTTTTCAATAATTTAACTCCCACTAGATCCTAATAGAACTAATACTACATCATTCTCAACAATAATGTCAATCCACCCTTAATAAAATCAAAATATTTTTGTTTTTTTTTTTTTTAATTCTTTTTTTGTTTTGAAATATATAATTTTTTTTTCTTTTTTCTAGAATTTAAAACATAGTGAAAAACAAGCTACATCACGTCACATTTCCTCGCTAAGGATGGCATAGACAACATCATCAAACTTTAAAGTACTAGATCCAGAGACAAAGTTACTGATGCTCATAACTAAACAATTCCAACTTTCTGGCAATGAGGACAAAAATAACAAAGCCCTAAATTCATCATCAAAATTTATCCCTACTCAACTTAACTGACTTGTAACCATATTAAATTCATTTAAATGATCAGAAATAGATCCACCTTATGACATCTTCATATTAAATAAATGCTTCATAAGAAATACCTTGTTTGAGGCCAAGGGTTTTTCATATAGCTTGGCCAATGTTGTCATTAAACCCACTGTTGTTGTTTCCTTTGAAATATTAAACACTACCGTTGCAGCTAGCCACAACCCTATTGTTACAAGTTTTGTTTTATCAAGAATCTCCCATTCTATTTCTATCATACCCATCGACTTCTTTATTTTTCCACTCAATGGTAGGTATAGATGTTTCTGATAGAAATAATCTTCCATATTCTTCCACAATTGATAGTTTTAGGTGTTAAAATTTTCAACCTTAAACCTACCATCATCTACCATTGCTCCCACTAGAACCATGAAGTGTTCTCTCCTGCAAGTTTATTAGCCAAATAGACCTTCGGCTCAGATAATAGTTGTTAGAAAATTATATATTATAGAGCAACGGAACACATAAAATATTGCAGAAACACAAACACAAAAAAACATAAACAAGAGAGACACAGACATACCTATTTCACCTAGTTTGGGCGATGTTCAAGGTGAAACAACCAGTCCTACCATTTATATTATCCAAAAAGATGAAGAGATACAACCTACAACAGATCTGCTGTAATTTCCTCTTCGCTCTCACACAATCCCCTCTCTCTTTCTCGCTTAGATCATACATCCAAAATCACAATACAATTTCCTCATATACATCGATGGTTTCCTTCTAGGGAAAAAATCACTAAATTAACATAAATTCTACTGTCAAGTCATCTGCCTAATGAACGGCCTAGACTGACTACACAATTACAATATTTTACAAGGCAAATTTACATCTATTTTTAGCTTCATGGGCGATGCGCCTGAACCTCTATCAGGTAGGGGCTCATAAAATTGTTGTTGCACCCCCCTTGACCTTCACGAGAGTAATTAAATGGGTGGAATTGTCGCCCCATTAGGAAATGGGGTCCAATGTGACAATACCTCTGAATAAAGAAGATAATCAAGCTCCACACCAAACAACAATAATTGTAGAAATGATTTGTATACCTGGTGGATGGTTTTTTTCTCTATTTACTTGTTTGAGGGAATCTTATTTTTTGATATACCTTTTGTTAATTAGTCTCGATTTTCTTTCTCTTACATTCAGCTACTACATGTCTAGGTTCATGGCAATAAAAATACTTGACATATTTCACAGGAACAAAGAATCACCTTTGGGATCTTCCAAATTTGTTCAACTCATATCCAAGAGTGAATGAATTTCTTACAAAGGACATTTCCTTTAATTTATTCTTTCCATTCTGACTCTATTGCTTGTTTTTGTTTATTTCCTTACTAGTCATTTTGTTGGTACCTTCTACTACAAGGATTTTTAAAGCTACTTTATCATATTTAATGGCTGCCTTTTCTAATTTCTTCAGCGAGGAAATATCCTCTTCTGTGTTTTACATAGTTTATTCCTCTCATCACATATTCTATTATCCTTGTTTCTTCAATCTATGTTCTCAGACTAATAATTTATTCCTCGTATTCATGCTCTCTTTCATCATATATTTACACCAATTCCTTCAGGTCATTTTCTTTTCATTCCTCAGTCTTTCTATTTCATCCAAGTTTGAATCAAGTTTGACTTGTTCTTCAACTAAAAGTTTTCCAAGTTCATTCACACATGCATAGATCTAAACACTTTCCTTTTGATATGACTTTTTCTTCTTGCTCTTTCTTTTCCCCTTTTCCATATTATTTCCACTAGTTTCTCCTTCGTACATGAGTTGTAATGTATCCCAGATTCCTTTTGCAAACTTTAGATCTATCATTTTCTCAAGATCCATATTATGAAGGTTATTATAAATTGTACATTTTTGCTAAGCATTCCATTATTTTTCTTGAGTAGAAAGGGAGTCTTTGTATTATCCTTCACACACTAGCTTCCATACATAGGGTCCAAAAGATATCATTTATTCTTTCACCTTATATCTCCATTCATGAAAGTTTACTATAGTAAACCAATGTACACTTTTATAGTCCATGGTTCAACTAGATCTACCTTCAAGTTGTTAGGAATGTACACAGAAGGAACCTGATCTGACACCAATTGATGGAAACTTGACTAAACTGAGGGGGGGTAAATTAGTTTAGTAAATTCATGGAATCAAAATTATTTTCTTTTAACTCATTAGCTAAAACATTAAATGAGTATCTTAACTCATAACTAATAACTAATTTAATATGTGAACAACAAATAATAAGTAAACCAAAACATCACATCAACACATTACAACAACACATATGGACACCAAAAATAAGTGGAAACCATAAGGGAAGAGAACCATAAATTTGTTATTTTTGTGATGCAAATACAAGCTCCTACTCCCTTTTTACATTTATTTTTATGTAGGCTCTAACCTACAAGAGGATAGTACCTCAATGTTTCTACAAGCTACAACATGCAATGAATCTCAAATTCCCATAATTTATGTGCATGTTACAAGCCACATGAGGCTCCTACCTCAATAGGATCCAACTTGTTATTTATCAAGATACAACTAGAAAGGAGACTAAAATCCCCTGATACATACAAGAAACAACATGTTGGTTTACCTGGTATATGACTATGCATACCTCCATATCTATCTTTGCTTCTTCATCTCCTCAAATCTACTTCACATCATCTTTATATATGTTCCAGGTAACTAATGAACAACACCTCAATCCACTCTCACATTCTCTAACTCTCTAACCATATAACCTTGCAACCTCGCAAATTTTTATAAACAAGATTTGATGGTTGTTGGTATTCCAAACATGAATATGAAGTGAAAATATTTGCATCTTTTCATTCCACTAATTTGTTTCACACCCTTTGAGATTCTGAATATTAAAAAAAAAAAAAAAAAAATGCTTCACCAAATATTATTTTCAACTACATGTAATGATTAAATCAGAAGTTATAGTAACCATAGCCTTTCAACATACATTACCAAGACATAAAAAACCATAGCATCACACCATCAAAAGCATGGCAACATTCTTCATGCATTTGCCTTTGTCTTTTCCTTACACCTTTGCATTTTCCTTGCATCATGTCTTTGTCTTGCATCTTTTCCTTGCTTCACAAGAATCTCTCCAACATAACAATATTTGATAACAAATAACCTCAATATATGAAACTACATTTCCATAACCAGTGCATCAACACAAACATAAGTCAATGCACCGTTTCACACAACTATCTATACACAAACTATACCATGATACTTTGTTTCTTCTTTGTTCTAATGTCAATATTTCTAGCATATCTATCATACCTTGCACAAAAACACAACATGCATACCAAGCATATCAAGTTGTTTTGCAACCATAATGACCAAGAAATTAAATAAACCATATCTATCATACCTTACTGCTCCTTTGCAATAACATTATATGCAACATAATCAACATGAAATCAGCTCAATCATGCAATAAAACCATATGAAAGAAAAATTTACGCATCCAAACCATAACAATACCTATTAATTTGTGCATACATTAATTGTGAAATCAACTCGACATGTCTTTCCATCAAGCATATCAGTCTTCCACAATATAGTAATGAACAATTCAATAAAAATATAAGGATATGCAAGTAGTTCAATAATAATTATCACAACTACTTTATTACATAACATAACTCAGCATATCACATTTCCTTGCTTTGCTCCTCTTCAACTGATCTTTGTTACATAATAATATCTGAAACAACACCTCATCAATTGAGCATACATCAAAAAGTATACCTAATCAATAAAAAACATAATACACATGCCTTGTTGCTCCTGCTATTCCTTTTCCATCACCCTTTTCATCAAATGTTTGTATTGCACCCTTGCCTTGTAACTATTCAACACTGATTCAATCATACATGATTCATCTCACAATAACATAATATGTCAAGTTATAACAAGCATCAACATAATCAAGCATAAAAAACATGAAACATAACCTATTTAGCAACATGAAAGATAACAATCATATGCCTAGTTGTCAAACATCCACTATAACATACCTTGTTGTCAAACATCATTATAACATACCTCGTTTTGCATGTTGTTCCTTTTCCATCAATGAAAACAATGCCAACACTTCTAAGCTTTTATATTTTTTAATTAAACTCACGTATAAATGTTAAATGTTAAATGTTTATGTTTCTAAATATTTAAGCCTACATATATCCCCTATACTGGGCTATAGAGTTCCTCTCGGCGCAATTACGTTATCAAAAAATGCTTTTTTCTTTTAACAATACTAATGGCTAATCTCAACCAATTAGTTTTATTAATATTATTATGAAATATGGCTAATTGTGACCTTAACGCAAGAGCGTTTCTTTCTCCCCATAGTCTTGTACATTATTGCATCAATAGGTGCTCTCTGACCCAATATGGAACAACTATTATAATATCTTGTTATGCTATATTACCTAAACATTTTAACTCAGTCAAATTGCATAAAAAATTAAAATTATTTATTATTAAAAATTAAAAAAGCCAAGATCCATCTTAACTCTTGATCTATCAAGTGCCAATAGGGATAATACCTCTTGAGGTGCAAACTATTCCTCCAGTTTAGCACTCAAAAAATATGTTTGCACCATGAGAGATTTTATCCCTATTGGCGCTTGATAGATTCATATTTAAGATGGATCTAAGATGGTTTATATCATTATGTGAAAATATTCCTTTTTCTCTGAGGATGCACATAATGTTTGCAAGAAATGTTGGAAATTATATCCTACTTATATAGTTGAGCATCAAATGTCCATCTAAAGTACATTATTAATTCTAAACATGGTATGTATCTCATCAGCAAATCTAATTTTCAAACCATGGTTATGGCTGCATGATGTTAAGTAAATTACATAGAGGTATCAAAAATTATTAAAAGATAGGTATTTTTTTCAATGATAATTCGTGAATTGGTAACTTTAGAGGACTATTTTGGGCAAGACCTAGGAATTTGAAGTATTGTTCTATGCAAGACCTAGCAACTTTGGAGGGATTTTATAGGAAATACCCAAGATAAAATCATAATGAATGTTATTATTCACCTTAATATAAACATACTCAGAGCATTTTTCTAACCGAGACCTAGGATCAATTCACAATAAATGCCACTATTCATCTCAATATCAACATATTCAAAATTTCCTACCCAATTGGGCTTATAGGAATTACTCATCATTATTTTCAACATGTTGAATTTTTTCTACACATGTTAACATGTCTCTAGAGAATAGAATGTGGGTGGAGGGGTTTAAGCCCACTACCTAACACTTGAACTATTCTCCTTTGAAATAATTGATTAAAATATTAATACTAACATGATCTATATAAATTAAGTAGAACTACACTTCTATTTAAAGAATTTATAAAAATTGAAGCTTGATTAAAGTACATAAAAGAAAGAAAAATTATTATAAATAACTAAAATCAACTATGTTTTACAACTAGAAGATTAATATAAAAGAATTATATTCAGTATTATGTAGCAATAAATAATTAAATAGAAAATATTCACATTTAATCAACCTATAGAAACTTACTCTTTAAATAATAAAATAGTAAGATATAAAAGGATGTTATTAATAATATGTTTTATTATCAGATATTAGTGGAGGAGCTCGTAGCACATATTCTAAGGAATTTTCAAACCGTAGTGATTCATAGATCTCTTTCATTACCCACTCTCCTTATGGCGAATGCCAAGGGAGGGAGCAACAACAAATCCTACAACCAGATTGTTTTTGAGATCCAGATAGCTAACAAGAAAAAGATAAAAAAAATGAAACTTACTTTTGGATAAACTTAGATGGATGGACAACTAGAACACTAATAGTTAATGAAAAAGGCCAAAATATTAGACAAAACAAATTTTTACTAAAGGAAACTACAAATCTGAAATATGAAGTTCAGTCTAACAACGTACATGATTTTATACAATACATGCATGGGTATGCACTCATTGGTAAATTATTAGGAATATGACTATTAGAGAAAGTAAAATCGCAATGGATCCAAATCAAATGGAAAGCAAAGGGACTAATCAAGTTGGGGATTAGTTCTCAAGGATTTTTTTAAGTCATTTTTGCAAATATGAAAGATCATGACTGAGTATTCAAAAATGGCCCACTTCTTCAACTTGGATGGATTGAACCTTCATTGGTGGACCATAATATTCAATCCAAACAAAGAAAACTTCAAGGTAGCCCTGGTATGGATCCACATGTACTCACTACCAAGATAATTCTTGGAGGAGGAGACTATAGCAGGAACTAGGAATGCCCCTAGGAAATATGTAAAAGCTATGAGGCCACTATATAGGAATGATAAACATTTTATGCCCACATATGCAAGTATATGAATAATGTCGAACCCTTCTCAGATGTCAAACTCCTTTTAGAATCCATAGAAATTTAATTTTAGGATGAATTATGGAAGAAAACACTTAATTATAAAGACATCACATTCATATGTAGGAGGTTCCATGAGTATGAGCACTTGTATCATTATTTACCATTGGCGTAGTAAACTGTATCCTAAGAAGGCATAAGAAATTTGACAAGGATGGATTTAAAATGGTTGATCAAGAACACAAGAGTTAGAAGGAGAAACCTCCATGGCCAAACAAGGAAGGTTGAAAGGAAGGAATGGTGAATAGATTTTATCCACTAAAAAATGGAAACAATTAAAATACCATAGATCCATTACACCTAAAGGATGTAGAGATGGGGGTGTTAGCACTAATAATTAATCACTCTTTGGAGGATTGATCCTTAAGCCCTCAAATCTAAAAGATAACTTGAAGGATCCAATATCTTCAAGTAAAATCTTGGTCAATGGCCTAAAATGGGTCTTTTGAAAGGCACAAGTTAGGGGTGAAGATACAAAAGTTCTACCAAGCGCACACCATTGGCAACATGTGTCGGCATAGAGATATGGCATAGGAACACGACATTGGCACCAAAGAATTTTTCCACTACCAGATCCGACGATAGGTGTATTGGAACATCTAATGGTCCACACACCTCTGTAGCACCAAATTTCTTGACTGTTAATCAGCCAAAAGAAGGTGGAGAGGACCATGTGGTGTTCTCCCATGCCCTCTACACCACTCTGAAATTTTCAATGGCTAGTTTGAGAGGGGCATGAAGGCCACCATCTGACCCTCCATGTTGCTTTCCACATTTCCCTCCACTATCCACATCCTCCCACATTATCCCTGTCACATGCCCAATCAACCTACTAAACTTGCCTTCCATGCCCATGATCCACATCAAAAAAAATTTACCATTCATTCGCTCCCATGTCAACCTCTCCCACACTTCATCCTACCACATGGCATGGCTCACATCTTATTGACATCACCATGATGCCATCTAAATATTCACCTAATATTTCACTGCCACGTTTCAAAGCCTTTTTTTTATAAAAATCAAATGGCCCCATTTATTTTGTCATTTTGTACAACTTGGCCTTCTAGCTCAGGGAGCACACACCTATGGAGCTGGTTCACTCAGCTCCACATGTACTAGGCATAGATTCATGAACCTTGAACACCATGTCATCCCATGCTCATGAATTAAACCTATCAAAACCCTCCTCTCGCTAAAATAACATGAATTAAACTATAAAATCCAACCCTAAGACTTCATAGAGAAGAAACATATGCCCCATGAAGAAAATTCCTCATTTTGGCAAACAAAGCCCCTAAATTGGCCAAATTGGCCTTATAAGTGCATTCATAATCCAAATGCACCATTTAATTTGCTGAATTAGGCCTTATAACACATGCAGGCCAATCCATTGTTCATTGAATTCAAAAGATTCTCCCTCCACTTTGTTGGCCAATCCCCTTATGACATGTGGCACACCCTCATTTGTTGGAAAGCTCCCATAGAATATTAATTTTATCTTTTCCCTCCTCATTAATGAAGTAATCATTCATGGTAGATGTTATTGTTCTAATGGCCTCCTCATCAGCTAAGAGTTATATTGATGTCCAATTGAAAGGAAGGACCAGATTTTTATGATGGAGATGTAGATGTTCGAGACACAATGATGACCACATATTATATGAAGATAACTATTCAAATAGTGCACAAAACCAATGAAGCTATAGGAGACCATAATAATATGTATGCATCAAATTTGGACTTTGTTTTTGTCCTACAAGCGTTCAACTTCCTAGAAATTGTGACAAGGTGTGTAAAAAAGTACTTTCCCAACAAGAGGGTTATTTTCTAGTCCTAGGAAGGTGGGGAAATAATCAGACAAAACTAGATGCTATTGTAGACATGTTGTCATTTCCTAATATTACAATTGCAAAGGCTTAATAAGGAGATAATTTAAGTAAAATGGAATAGTTTTGCACTAGAGGTCCAACAACAAATGGTGGCTAGTTATGTAAAAGGAGTGGTTTCCCCCTCTCGTCATCCCCCTTACCACATCACAACTTTTGATTCTACTTCAAAGTTATTGTTTTACATGGTTTCCCAAATTATTGGTCTTGATACATATGTATATATAAATAAGAAAATTTGAGGTCTCTTGGTATCTGCGTGTCATTCAGTCACTATGGCTTGCACCAAATTTGATTTCCCGCAATTTTTTTATATAAAATTCATTCTCAGATGATATATTTTGGAGAAGGAAATTCCTTCCACTAATAAGCATATCTAGTACACTTATTCATCCATCAATAATATTCTTACCTAGAGAACCTAAAGCCTGAAATGGTAAATGAGCACAATGTTTTTTTGTTTGTTTATTAGCGGTTACCATTGCTTAGAAAACAAAAAAGTAACCAACATTTCTTCAATTAATTTTCCTCTCCTATTTTAGTTGTGTACACTCTTTTATAGGTTCAATCATTGCCTATACTCCCTCCTTTCCTTATGGAAAAGTTGTAGTTTACTCCTGATACTAAAGTCGGCGATTGGTAACTCTTCAAGGAGTACACAGTCATCAAAATTTATATGTTTGAAGGAAAACCATACCAACTCACCACATTATTTGTAGGTTTTAACCCTGTACAAAAATTACCTAGATACGAATTCTAAAACATAGAAAATAAACAATGCGAGAGCATAACACATAAAAAAACACATATACACAGAGATTTTCCCCTGGATCCAAAAACCAGGACTACCAGCTTGAATTTTCATTATGTTCCTTTCAACATTATAATACATATTTATACATGCAAAAGCATCTAATACCATGGACCGAAAACCATCGCGTCCAAAAAACATGTGCGAAAATCATGCACAAAACCATAGGTGGGTCTGCCCAACCTAACATAGGGTCCAAAACCAAAATTTTCCGGGCACTACCCCGGACCCCATAAAGTGGGGTTACAGGTATCCCTCAAACCCCTTGTGACCTCCCCTCTAACCCCCGGTTAACTACGTGGGCTAATCATGGATAGAATATAACAAAAACCAACATTCTCCCACTTCTTGTTTTCTTTCGACAGGGGTCCACAAGAGAGCTTAGTCATTTATCCAGCCTTGCAATGCCCATTATTTCTCTACACCAAGAGAACTTCTTAGAGATCACAGAGTTTTTCAATGCATCTGCAATATTATTCAAAATGTCCACCTTTACCAGCAATGCCTTTTGGTCTTCTATCATATCCCTCACAAAGTGATACTGAACATCAATGTGCTTTGTCTTTGAATGATATGTGGGGTTCTTTGCCAAGAAAATTGCACTTTGGCTATCACATTATATCCTTATAGCTCCTTGTACTAACCCCATACTTGAACACAATATCTACAACCAAACTGCTTCCTTTCTTGCATGAGTGGCTGCCATGTATTCTACTTCTGTGTATGATAGTGCCACTACAGATTGTTTCTTACTCATCCAATTGACTGCACCTCCAAATAGGTTAAACACATACCCACTTGTAGATCTTCTCTGATCCAGATCTCCAACCCAGTTTGCATCAACAAAGCAATGAATATCCAACATTTTTTCCAATCCTGGTTTTCCTTGGTAGCACAAACCATAATCACTAGTGCCACGCAAATACCTGAAAAACCAGTTCATTGCTGTCGAATGCTCCTTTACTAGTTTTAACATAAACCTGCTCAATACTCCCACTGCATGTGCATCATCTGGTCTAGTGGAGACCATTGCATACACCAGGCTACCGACTGCACTTGCATATGGAACATGGGACATGTCCTCTTCCTCTTCTTGTGTCTTGGGACACTATTCAGCAGATAACCTCACACCTATATGAATAGGAACCTTCACCGGTTTACTATCCTGCATATTAAACCTCTGCAATATTGTCTCGACATACTTCATCTAGTTTAACCAAAGCTTCCTCTTTGCCTGATCTCTATTAATTTCCATGTCCAAAATATAGTGTGTAGCACCAAGATCTTTCATGTCGAATTTGGAGGACAATTAGGTCTTCAAATCCTGGATAATTTCTTTGTCATTTCCAACCAGCAACATATCATCCACATACAAGACCAAATAAATAACACGGTCACCAATTAATTTAAAATACACACAGTGATCTACTTTGCTTCTGGTGAAGCCAAGTCCTCGTATAAATGTATCAAATTTCTGATACCACATCCTTGGTGACTGTTTTAACCCATAGAGAGACTTCTTTAACTTGCATACCAGTTATTTCTTACCCTTCATCACAAAACCTTCAGGTTATTTCATGTAGATTTCCTCTTCCAGGTCCCTGTGAAGAAATGTTGTGTTCACATCCATTTGTTGTACCTCAAAATCAAAAGCAGCAGTAATAGATAAAAGTAATATGATAGAAGTTACGTTGGCAACATGAGAAAAAATATCACCAAAATCAATTCCTGGCACCTAGGAATAACCTTTTGCTACCAACCAAGCTTTGTATATCTCCACCTTTCTTTTTGCATTTGTCTTCTTCTTGAACACCCATTTGCTACCAATGGTGTTATAGACATTTTTGTGCCTTACAACTTTAAGCATGAAATGTCCATAATTGAAGGGATCCAAAGTCCCTAAAGATGTTGTTACAGGTCCTAAAGGAACAAGGTCAACCAATGACAGCTTCTCCCAGAAGTTCTCCACCAAAAACCACTCAGAACTAGTCAAATCAGGATCAATTCAAAAGGTCCACTAGCTGCCTGCGTTGCAAAGCACCCAAATACACTGGCTAGGTGCATTGCAACGCACTTGAATGCACTACCCAGGTGCGTTGAGCGGGAAATGACAAGTGTCAGAGTCATTCAACGAGGTGGAAAGACCATGGAAGCTTCCAGAATCTTCTCCAATGACACTTGCCTCACTGAATTCGACCAAGTGATGAGTAAGAGGCTCTCAGTCTCCAAGTGGAAGCAAGAACTGACAGAGAGAAGCTACAAGTCAAAACATAAGCTGACTCATCCTCTCTTCTTACATCTATATATGGATCCCTCATCCCAGAGATCCAGAGGTTAGAGGCTGGAATTTTGTACTTTGGAGAAAATTGTTGTTGGTTTGAGATTGAGATTAGTACATTGGGTGATTTATGCTTTGTTGGAGGAGAGGAAGGGATTCCTTTGCTGAGAGGTAGATGCTGGATCAGAACTCACTTGGTTGTATCTCCTCTTGGACTTTCTTATCATATCAATAAAATTATTTGAGTTTCTCCTACATGCTGTGTATCAATGATGTTTTGTTATATTTGCATGTTTAGCTTAATATGATCTTGAGCTTTTTATGAATGTATATCTATATCTTTGTGTAGTTTCTCTCTCGTGTGATCTTGCAGGAATTTGGTGAAGCTGGGCCAGTAAGGGAGCAGGGAGCTGGGAGCTATTGAAGAGTGGAGCGATTGGATCAGCAAACTAGCGAAAGACACAGGTTAGTTACATCCTTCCTCCTCATTTACATTTCATAAAGAAGAATACTCAATTAGTTTTCCTTGTTTGTTGCTAAGGCACTATCACACCTTAGAGTGGGATAGGGGCATTCTGAATAGATACTTTTCCCAACAACAAATTGGCGACTCCGCTGGGGATCATATCTAGTTAGTTTATTTGTGTTTCTATTGTTGTTCTTCTCATGAACTTAGGAGTGTTGAATCGAACTGCATTTGCCATTTACAAATGCAAAATAGAGATCTACCACTCTAGTCCACTCACTAGGCCTGTTTATGATCTGAACAAGCTGATCCATAAATGCTCTAACTGCCCTTTGTGATAGCTCTTAGTCCTCCTTTAAATCATCCTTCTAATTGTACCTTATTGATAACTTTTATCCGGCCAAAAACCTCAGATCAAACTGCAGACCGTGACCCAGAACCCAGAGACAACTATCGTTTCTGCTTCAGCGCAGGCTATGTGAAGAGACTCTGCATTTCAACGCAGGTCCCGAGAGGGCTACCTGCGCTGCAATTCAGTTTCTCTGTGCTGCAGGTGCGCTGATCAGCCTTTGCCCTGTGCAGCTGTGGTTCTTTGCATCCTTGTGTTTAGTTTTATCTCTGTTTTTTGCAGCCTGTTATCAGTGTGTGTACCTATCTGAAAAACCCTTTTCTCTGCCTTAATTCCACCTCAGTTGTATAAAAGAAACTGTATTTGTTTTTGTGTATTTGTTACATCATTTGCAGTTTCCCATTACAAAAGTAAACTAGTCATACTGTCGCCCTTAGATCTAGACCTGTCGTAAGTGTCGTTTTGATCTTAGGAGTAAGTGTGTTTGCTGTTGACAGTTGATTGCGCTTTTACTTTTGTCTTTTGGTTTGAATTTGTGAATTTCTAGTGTTGAAACAAGTGTTTATTTCAAAATCATAAAGTGTTGTAATCGTCTTTTTGATTTCAAAAAGAAACTTGTTTGTGTTTTCAGTTGAAATCGAATTCAAATTTGTACAACAGCTTTCTTTTTAGGCATCAATATTAAGAAAGCGAAAACAAATACATGCATTTGTGCATTTGCATATTGATAGTTTGTGTGGTTTGATTTAGGAAAAGTGCATTTACAGTGTGCTCTATGCTCTTTGAGAAAATATTGTGTCTTTCTTTTCCCCTTGTAGCTAGGATTTTCATTGTTGAAAAGAGATAAATGCTTTCTTATCATCTTTAGACTGCATTTAGGAATTGTATATACATCTCGTGGTGATCCAAAAAGGCAAACTTCTAAGAAAGATCAACCTAAAATAAATTGAATGAACTTAACAACGCTTTGTAACTTAACGCACAACATAGAGGTCTAGGTTAGAGACGTGTTCCGGCGTCGTAAAACCTGGTGACTGTCGGCCTCACTGATGGTTGGGTGATTCCTCCTGAGAGACGATAAGTGCCAGTACAGATTGTGCTCCCATGTACCGTCGAGTATATATTTGGAGACCCCTATAGGCATAAAACCTTTATCCATAGGAAGCCGTGTCGGCCGCCCTACTGATCGCAATGCACTGAACACAGCATTCAGGAAGATTGACCGCCCGTACCTTAAAAAGTATTCTGCGGTTTTGCGATTGGTTTGGCACGCCCTCTACCTAGAACTCCAGAGCAGTCCCTTTCATTCCTTTTCAGACTCCTTAACGGAAAAGGTCCATCTGAGCACTTGTCACTTCAGGCTCATTAAAAATCGAAGGAGACTAGAGTCATCTTTTGTTTTTTCTCAACTCTTTAAAATTGAAAAAACAAGTTGTGTCTAAAGCGTCTAAAATTCATTTAATTCGGAAACATACTTCCCCTTTGTTTTAGTTGATCGAGTAATCCGCGATCGTGGAAGAAAGTCAATCGAAATCGCTAGAAAATCTTTTGGATAGACTACATATGTCTGAACAACCGTCGACATCCAGAACTGTGTCGTCCGACACAGCAGTTGCATAGCCTCCTACTGCTACTCCAACGATGTTCAATGGTATACCATCTATCCCAGCAAGTTATCAACAACAAGCCGGAGTCCCATCAGGGACTGCTTCGATGACATGGTTAGTTCCTATTTCTTCATCTGGATTATCATCTGGTATTTCTTATGTTGAAACTCAACAAATTGGTCCAATGTGTCTTCAAAGGCCAATCTACCCTTTACAACTAGATTGCCACCATATGGAGGGCAGTATGCCTTTTCATTGTTCCCTCCCAGAGAACAACCATATGAGAGTTTACAACAAAGTTCAGGTCAAACTGGAATTACATCCAGCGGTTGGGTACCAATACTGCCTCAACAACCAAGGGTTGTATATTCAATGCAACCAGTCCACCTTGTGTCAAATACTCCCACTATACCTGCTATGGTGACTGCATCGCAAGTACAAGCGTTACCTGTTGTATGTCAACCCCAAGTTTCTCAGGTTTCAATACAACAGCCTCTTGTCTCAATGACTCAATCGCAACCTCAGGTTAGTGCCTCCTTATCTGGAGCGACTCAGGCTCAAACAAGTACTATGACTCCTCATCTTGGTCAATCATCCAGTATTGGACAACAGCAAATGGTCCAACAACCAGGGCTGGTTCAATCTCAACAACCACCATTCCAGCAATCATATCAAGGACCTGAGCAACAAGTCTTTGTAAGTAATGGGCAACCACATTTCCAAAGCGGTTATCAACAACCATATTATAGTGGTTATGCCCATCATCCTTGTCAAAGTTGCCAACATCAAATACATTGTGCTGGTATGCAAAGACCCATTGCTCAGGCGATTCCATCTTATCTTGGGTATGCTTTGCCTAACCTGAATCAACAGTTGCCCTTTGTAGCAACTCTAGAATTACCAGATCTTAACCGGCTGATGAATGATCCAATTACTTATGCCCCTTGGTGGCCAGCGATTCCGCATAAACTTCCGTCAGATATTCCTAAATTTAATGGAAATCCGGGTGAAGATCCGTCGAATCATGTGATGACATTTCATCTGTGGTGTTCATCAAACACCCTAAATGATGATTCGATTAGGCTTCGCCTTTTTCAAAGGACGTTAACTGGTCCAGTAGCAAAATGGTATATCGAATTGCCTAGAGCTTCATTCGACAACTTCAGCACCTTAGCCACAACCTTTTTAACCCATTTTCAATTACCAATAAGGTATGAAATGGGAACAAAAATGCTTACCAACTTCAAACAGACAACAACCACTCACATATCAGATCATATACATGAGTGGCGATGTCGTCGTAGGATGGTAAAAACGTATGTTCCCGATCAGCTTTTAGCTGAATGGTTTATTAAGTCATTACTACCTTCCATCACGGAAGATGTGGCAAAAGGGGGAGTCGTCACAGAAGGGCAAGTTATCACTCATGCACAATATTTGGACTTGATTTACACTCAGTCTGGCACGCTCTACGATAAAATACCTGACTCCCCTAGACCTGAATTCTCAGTTCCTCCTCCTCCTAAACCAAACAACGACTCTCATGCCATTGATGGCGTGATTGGCGCGACAGACACGAAATCGACAAAGGCTACATCTAAAAAGGCCCGTAAGATTTCCAGTCAAAATGCAAATGAGGAACTTCTTGCCTCGGAAGTAAATGCCGTGTCGACCGACAAGGGCAAACAACTGAAGCAACCAGGGGGCAAGAAGAAAAAGAAAGGGAGAAAAAGGAAACCCCCTACGGGGTGTCATATATGTGATGAGGATCATTGGACGAGAGATTGTCCACATATAGCTGAAGTTAAGAAACTCTTTAAGAGTTCAAAAACCTGAGTAGTATTGACTGATTCGTTTACAAGCCCGGGAACCAAACTGGTTGCTAATCAAAATGCTTCCCGATCCCAAGTGCTTATGTTGTCTATCTCAAAGTAGCAAAATGATGCTTTGGCAAGGAATAAATATTACGGGAATCCACAGGTGTCGAATAACAAGGCTAATGAACAACCTAGTAGTTCGACAACAACTTTGACCAAAGTTGTGCCGCCCATCATTCCTGAACAAATGATAAAGTTGCCAAAGGGAGTAGTGCACAAATCGACATTTAATCCTCGTGCAAAAATAGCACAGGATTATAATATAATAGAGGACTTGGCCCAATCGCCGTCCGCTATGTCGACACTTGAGGTACCGCAAAATTGCCTCTCCCAAGAGCAAGCTTTATTATTAGCAATAGGTGGGATTGACCCAATGGATTCCAATCTTGTGGCCTTTAATCATAAAGGATATGACCCTCAGTTACCAGCTCGACTAGCTTTCCTTATTCAAGTGAAAGCCCCCAACAAAACTATTCATCGAACAATTATTGATGAGGGGGCATCTACATGTATTATGTCGATCAGTTGCTGGAAAACTTTAGGATCTCCAACCTTGTCGCAGTCTGCGACGACGTTAAAAGCATTTGACGGAAGGACATATACCCCATATGGTATCCTAAGTAACTTGAAAGTTGAACTAGGAGGGAAAACAATAGAAATTGATGTTGAAGTAATCGACGGAAACCTTGATTACAAAATCCTATTGGGAAGACCCTGGATATATGCCATGGCCTCAGTTGTGTCGACCTACTTCAGGAAGATTGCATTTCCCTTCCAAGGAGGAATTACAATCGTCGACCAACAAACATTTCTCCCCAACAGTTCACAAGTTACGGGAAGCATTCCAATGATCCATGGAAGCAATCATTCGCTCCAAAATATCAGAGTAGGTCTCCTAAAAGACCCTGCCTTAATGGGTACTTTTTCCCTACCGCCTCCGAGTAATCTGGCGGAAGTGGCCAGAGAGGAATATGAAACCTTCTATATCTAATGGATTTGGACTCCGAGGACGGTTCTTATCTCGTGTCAACCTCGTTAAAAAATGAAACAAGGAGTCATGAGGATAGTTCTTTTACTGTGTCAACCTCATTAAAAAATGAAACAAATCCCCTTTTCAAATCTCAAAGGTAAACCTTCATTCCAACCACTGAGTTGAATGTAATGAAGCTTGGGGGGCATGCACCTCGTTTTGCATTATTATGCTGGGGGCATACAAACTTATCATCGAGCAGTTTTAGCACATAGTTCATGCTCGTTAAAAAATAAACATAAGATCAAGCAAGTGTTTCAATCCGCGTTTAAGCTTCTTAAAAAATGAACTATCCTCTGGTAAATAACCATCGTGAATGTAACATTATCAGCCATTAAAGCCTTGATCGTGTTTGCACCGTCACCTCCACTTTTCCATTGGCCGATCATTCACCTCCATTTGATTGTTTACCCATTTTGAGGAACAGCTCCGAAGAGTGATTTCACTAGCCATCCTTGTGACACTGTCGTGATTGGAAAATTCCAACCCTTACCTGGAATCAGCTGCTACCCGTTTTATCACTCGTTCCTCAAAAGACGAGTCTTCTTTAAGCTCTTTTCATCTGACTCGTAAAATATGAAAAGAATGCCAAGTTTTGGCCTTCCAGCTCGTTAAAGCGACCGGAAGTGCTATCCCTCCTCTAGATTTTAATCTTTTTGGACCTGAGGGATTATTACACAAAAAGATCGAGCGCTTGTTTTGTTCGGCTCATTAAAACTATCGAAAATTCATCCCTTTTGTATTGTTTTATACTTTTTCGGACTTAAGGGATTAGATGACGAAAAAGGAACTCTGGAGTTAACTTTACGTACCTTTTCAAACTCTCTAAAAATTAAAAGGACTGAGTTATCTTTGTCGTTAGACTCGTTAAAAATATTAATAGCGACAAACTTGTCTTTAGACGAGAATGAGTTTCACTAGCGCTAAGCTCGTTAAAACATAGCGATGGGTTTGCCCGAAGGGAAAATTATAGAACAAGCATATGTTATCCTCCTCAAGCTTGACAAAAATAAAGAGGTACTGGTCAGCAATGACTGGGGAAAAATTGGGAAGAAACTCAAAGAACCTTTATTGGTAGCAAGTCTCTCTTGAACATGACACTTCCACTCCGTGCCTGAGTCGGGTTGGGTTGTTTCATTCACCAGTCACATCACCATGGTCTCGCCATACCATCCACTTTTGGGGTAAATGCTACCAAGCCATCACACAAGTGTCACCGATATGTTCAAGATAAGTCATCCAGAGAAGTCAACCGTGTCCCATCCACTACCATACATTATACTTCATTCTTTCATGACCGCCACCCTGAACCATATATCATCAGATCGTTTTCACCTCCATCAAAATCATTTGCTCCATTCCATGTCACTGATGTGGGATACATCAAGGCCCTCCTTTGACGGATCGCTTCTTGTCGACATCAGCTCATTATCCAAGAAGTTGATCTAGGAACACCCCCTTCAGTACTTTGAAGCTTGCATGCCTCAATGGCAAGTTTCTCACTTTCGGCGACAGGTATACATCAATGACCTTCGACCGAAAGATTTTGCGTGGTGTTCGATGCCAAGTCCTTTATTCACACCACGTGAATTGTATTGCAGTACCTTGAGGGTCATTATCATTATCGGTGATTCCTCTCGCGCTTGTTAATAGTTTACATCATTGATTGGTAATCAAGCGATGTCTTTCCATGTTCGACTTCAAAATATTTCTCACATGGATCGACTTGTACTTAGAGAGAAGATCGGACGAGATTGAAGACCCCGGATCTAGTTTCATCCATCTGGGCTGTGATATATATTCAGGAAAAATAAAGACATTGACATGTACATCATTGCAGAACAGATAATCATCCTACCAAAAGGATGATGATTTCATCAAAATCATCAGTCTACCATCAGTTGATTGTCTGTCCTATGTACATAAAAATGAATTTATAAAGCTGAGCATGGGAATGCCCGCCTGAGCTAGATCATGAAAACAGTATGAAAATAATGTATTGTATTGTATCTCATTACAGGTCTCCTCCCAGCATTGGATGAACTTCGGATCCTCCTAATAAAGCATTTCACCCGATAAACGGCCTCATACTTTACGGGGCAACTGTTATAGACATTTTTGTGCCTTACAGCTTTAAGCATGAAATGTACATAATTCAAGGGATCCAAAGTCCCTAAAGATGTTGTTACAGCTCCTAAAGGAACAAGGTCAACCAATGACAGCTTCTCCCAGAAGTTCTCCACCAAAAACCACTCAGAACTAGTCAAATCAGGATCAATTCAGAAGTTCCACTAGCTTCCTGCGTTGCAAAGCACCCAAATACATTGGCTAGGTGCATTGCAACGCACTTGAATGCACTACCCAGGTGCGTTGAGCGGGAAATGACAAGTGGCAGAGTCATTCAACGAGGTGGAAAGACCATGGAAGCTTCCAGAATCTTCTCCAATGACACTTGCCTCACTGAATTCGACCAAGTGATGAGTAAGAGGCTCTCAGTCTCCAAGTGGAAGCAAGAACTGACAAAAAGAAGCCACAAGTCAAAACATAAGCTAACTCATCCTCTATGCTTACATCTTTATATGGATCCCTCATCCCAGACATCCAGAGGTTAGAGGCTGGAATTTTGTACTTTGCAGAGAATTGTTGTTGGTTTGAGATTGAGATTAGTACATTGGGTGATTTATGCTTTGTTGGAGGAGAGGAAGGGATTCCTTTGCTGAGAGGTAGATGCTAGATCGGAACTCACTTGGTTGTATCTCCTCTTGGACTTTCTTATCATATCAATAAAATTATTTGAGTTTCTCCTACATGCTGTGTATCAATGATGTTTTGTTATATTTGCATGTTTAGCTTAATATGATCTTGAGCTTTTTATGAATGTATATCTATATCTTCGTGTAGTTTCTCTCTCTTGTGATCTTGCAGGACTTCGGTGAAGCTGGGCCGGTAAGGGAGGAGGGAGCTGAGAGCTATTGAAGAGAGGAGCGATTGGATCAACAAACTAGCGAAAGACACAGGTTAGTTACGTCCTTCCTCCTCATTTACATTTCATAAAGAAGAATACTCAATTAGTTTTCCTTGTTTGTTGCTAAGGAACTATCACACCTTAGAGTGGGATAGGGGCATTCTGAATAGATACTTTTCCCAACAACAAATGGGTTTCCTTCCAACTGGCAACTCCACCAGATCCCAAGCCTCATTTTTGTGTAAAGATGCCATTTCATCAACAATGGCCTCTTTCTAGAGTTTTCCATCCTCTGAATCTACTACTTCCTTCATAGTTCTGGGATCATCGTCAGTAATAGATAAAGAAAAATTTGAATAGAAAGCAGATGGACTATACCTTTTTGGTTGCCTTCTTTCTCGAACTGATCTTCTGACACCTAGAGTTTGTGGCTCTTCATCTTCTGATTCCTTCTCTGCTGTAGAGTCTGATTCTTCCTCCTTTAGCTGAAACTCTATCTTCTCAGGTTCCTTTGGTTGGAATTCATGTTTAATAACATATTTCACCTCTATGAACACCACATCTTGTTTGTACACAACCTTCCTTGTTACTGGGTTCCAAAGCTTATATCCCTTTAAACCATCCTTATACCCAATAAAAGATGCACTTTTCAGATTTACTATCCAACTTGGTTTTTTTCTCCTTTGGAACATGTATATATGCATCACATCCAAATATCCTCAGATGTGAAAGGGAGCGTTTCTTACCAGTCCACACCTCTTGTGGAGTCTTATCCTCCAACGTTGATGAAGGTGACCTGTTGACTAGGTAACATGCACTATCCACCGCCTTTGTGCAGAATTCCTGTCCTAACCTTGTACCACTGAGCATGATTCTTACCCTTTCCATCAACGTCTTGTTCATCATTTCTGCAACTCCATTTTGCTGAGGTGTATATGGAGTAGTATTTTTCCATGCTATACGACACTTCTTACAAAATTATTCAAATTACTTGCTGCAAAACCCTCCACCATTGTTATAGACATTTTTGTGCCTTGCATCACTGAGCATGAAATGTCGATAATCAAGGGATCCAAAGTCCCTAAACATGTTGTTCCTACCCCTAGAGGAACAAGGCCAACTAACCACAGCAATTCACTGAAGTTCTCCACCTGAAAACACTCAAAAACAAGCCAATTCTGGATCATGTCAACTGCTCCACTGAGCATCTGCGCTGAATGTCAACTGCTCCACTATCTACCTGCGTTGAATGTCAACTGCAACAAAGGCTACCTGTGCTGAGCGAGTTTGGACAAGTGGCAGGGTCATTTCTCAAGGTGTCAATGCCCAGGAAGCTTCCAAAATGACACTTGGATCAGGGAATTCGACTGGTGATGAGTAAGAGGTTCCAAATCTCCAAGTGGAAGCAAGAACCTCCAAGTGGACTCAAGAACTATGAGAGGGAGAGGACACTAGTTAGTTTCATACCAGTCTCAAGCTGACTCATCCTCTCTCAAATATCCGTATATATAGATCTCTCCTACAAGAGGCCAGGGAGGCTGGAATTTTGTGAATGTAAAGAATTGTTGTTGGTTTGTGGCTGGATACATTGGGTGTTTATGCTTTGAAGGGAGCTGAAGAGGGAATTCCATTCTGCTGGGAAGGAGATGCTGGATTGGAGCCCCATGGGTTGTATCTCTTCCTGAACCCTATTACATTCAATAAAGCTATCTTGATTCTTTCCTATATGCTGGTGTACTTTGTATGATTGCATTAGTGTATTTGATTTACTTCTAATCCTGAATCATTTATGAATATGTACATTTTCCTTTGTATTGTGCTCTTCTCTTGTCGCAAGTAGCTGTTCTCTTGTCACAGGTAGCTGTTCTCTTGTGACCTTGTGGGATTCAAGTAGCTGTTCTCTTGAGCAAGCGAGGAGGCGAGTAGCTGTAGACACACAAAGGGGAAGAGGATCTAGATCGAGGGACAACCGGAAGACAACGGTAAGTCTGCCAATCTCCCCTCTTTCACATTTCATAAAGGAAGAAATCATAATAGCTGTATTCGTTTGTTGCTAAGGCGCTGTCACACCTTAGGTGGATAGGATCGTCCTAAATAGGAATTTTTCCCCACAACAAATTGGTGACTCCACTGGGGAAGAACTTGTTTATTCATTTCATTTGTGTTTCCGTCATTTGTTTACTTCATAGACTTGACAGCAACTTTGAACTGCAAAGTAAAAAGTTGCTGCTTTGATCCAGTGGTTGGACTTGTCTATGATCTAAACTAGATCCACAAATGATTTGATGATCCTTGTGATAGTCTTTAGTACCCTATCAAAGTATCCCTCTGTTCATACCTTGCTTGTGTTTCTGATTTGGCCTGAAACAGTTGATTTTTGAGCATTTTGTGACCCAGAAACCAAGGGAAACGAGAGTTTTCCCTTTCAGCGCAGACACTGTGAAGGCAGTTTGCATTTCAACGCAGGTCCCGAAGGGGCTACCTGCGCTGAATGTCAAACTGACAGTGTTGGACCTGCGCTGAACCAGTGTGGCCTTGTGCAGCTGGGGTTCTTTGTCCTTTGTTGCCCTGTTTTGATCTCTGTTTTTGCAGCCTTTAACCAGCATAGGTACTAGCCTGATAAGCTTTTCTTTACTTAGATTCCACCTCATTTTTGTGTAAAAAGATTGTGAATGTTTTTTTTGTGTTTGTGGCGTCATTTACAGTCTTACTTTGCATAAGTAAAGTAGTCATCCTGTGGCCTTTGATTCAGATTTGATTGTGATCTTAGAAGAGAGTTCATTGGCTGATTAGAGATTGATTATAGATTTACTTTTGCTTATTGGTTTGGATTTGTGTCTTTTAAGTGTCAGAACAAGTCTTTATTTCAAAAAATAGCAAAGTGATTGTAATCTCTTCTACCCTTGTTGTTTTCGAAAAGAGTGAACTTGTTTGTATTGATTATTTTAAAAGCAAATTCAAATTTGTGCAAAAAGCTTTCTTTGTAGGCATTTATACTAAGAAAGTTGAAAACAAACACCTGCATTGTGCATTTTGCATTTGATAAGTTGCATGTTGGATTTAGGGAAAGTGGATTAGAGTGTGCTGATTGCTCTTTGAGAAAAGATAGTGTTATTCTTTTCCCTTAGTAGTTAGGATTTTCAAAGTTGAAAGATAATAAAGCTTGCTTATCATCTTAGACTGCATTTAGGAATTTGTATCATACATCTCGTGGTGAACCTTGAAAGGCAAACTTTAAAAAGATCAACCTAAAATAAACTGAATGAACCTAACAATGCTTTGTAACATAACGCACAACATAGAAGTCTAGGCTAGAGACGTGTTCTGGCGTCGTTAAACATAGTGACTGTCGATCTCGAAGAAGGTGGGTGATTCCTCCTGAGAGACGGTAGTGCTAATACGGATTTGTGCTCCCACGTACCGTCGCGTATATATTGGAAGACCCCTATAAGCATATATCTTTTATCCTTAGGAAGCCGTGTCGGCCGCCCTACTAATCGCAATGCAGTGAACACAGCATTCACGAAGATCGACCACCCGTACCGTAAAAAGTATTCTGTGGTTTTGCGAAACGTTTGGCACACCCTCTGCCTAGATCTCCAGAGCAGTTTCTTTTGGCCTTTTTCAGACTCTATAATAGAAAAAGTCCATCCGAGCATTTGTCACTTCGGGCTCGTTAAAACATCGAAGGAGACTAGAGTCATCTTTAGCTTTTTCTCGACTCTTTAAAAGTGAAAAAGCAAGTTGTGTCTAAAAGCGTCTAATAAAATTCATTCAATTCGGAAATACCATTTTCCCCTTTTATTTTGGTTGGTCGAATACTCCGCAAGTGGAAGAAAGTCAATTGAAACCCCATCGTTCGCGGAGGCTTACGAGTCAACCGTCTTTGTCTCCGGAATCGAAAACAGTACGGACAAAGCGAACTCGTTTAACCGGTTCAAAATCTCCTATCAAAGTTAGAACAAGTGTTCCAACTACATCTGAGGTTCCGGTTACTCCAAACATTTCTGGAAACCCTGCCTCTATAGAAGAAGTTCAACAGCCACAGAGGGACAGTAATATTGATCCTGGTCTGGGGGCAAATAGTTGTGTAACTGAACCAGTTCCATCTGTAACCAGTCCAGAGAGTTTTGTTCCTCAAACAACTGTCGCTGTCGAAACAACCCCTTCTTCGGCACCAGAAATTTTTTACGGACCTGACGGTCTTCCTCTTCCACCTGGTTTGATTGCGATAAAGGAAATTGTAGAGGACCCGCAGGCAAGTACTCCAACCCATTTTGGAGTCGGGGTCACTCTATTTCCTTCATCAGAAGTTAATCCACCACAAGTGGAAGTTCCTGTAGAATCGCTAGGCAATCTATTGGATAGACTTAAAATGTCTTAGCAACCGTCAACATCTAGGACTGTGTCGAATGACATAGCGACAGCGGAAGCCCCTGCTGTCACTCCGACAATGTTTGTCGGCATACCATCTTTCCCGACTAGCTCTCAACAGCTAGAAGGAGTCCACCAAGGGACTATTTCGATAGTGTGGTCTGTTCCAGTTTGTTCATCCGGAATAATATCCGACAACTCTTATGTTGAGACTCGACAGATTGATCCTTATGGAGGTCAATTTGGGCCATCCAGTCCCCAAAGGCAAACAATCCCTTTGAGTTCCGGATTGCTACCGTATGGGGGGCAGTACGCCCTTTCATTACCCACTCCGGGAGGGTATCCATGCGGGAGTTCACAACAATATTCAGGTTATACTGGAATTACATCAAGTGGTTGGGTACCTATGCTACCTCAACAACCAAGGGTTGTATATTCTATGCAACAGTGTGTACCTATGACGAACATCCCAACCACACCGGCTATTGTAACAGTGTCACAAGTTCAAGCGATGCCTATTGCATGTCAACCTCAGATGTCTCAGGTTGTAATGCAACAGCCCCTTGACCATGGGTCACAACCACAATCGCCAACTGGTGGGGCGACACAGGTCCAAACGGGTACAATTACCCCACACCTTGGTCCAACGGTTAGCATAACACAACAAAACATGGCTTCGCAACCGTGGCTAGTGCAATACCAACAACCATAATTCCAGCAAGTGTACCAAGGTTCTGAGCAGCAGATCTTTGCGAACAGTGGACAACCGTATATTCAAAACGGTCAAAACCAACCGCTTTACAGTGGTCAAGTCCACCAACCGTATCAGTCATACCAACATCAATTAAATTATGCTGGTATGCAAAGACCCACTGCTCAAGTGATTCCATCGTACCCTGGTTATGCTTCGCCTAACCTGAATCAACAGTTACCATTCGTGGCAACTTTAGAGTTACCAGATTTACAACGGTTAACCAACGATCCGATTGCTTACGCCCCTTGGTGGCCAGCGATTCCTCACAAACTTCCATCTAACATTCCTAAATTCAATGGAAATCCAGGTGAAGACCCATCGAATCACGTGATGAATTTCCATCTGTGGTGTTCGTCGAACACCCTGAACGATGATTCGATAAGGCTTCGCCTTTTTCAGAGGACATTGACAGGTCCAGCGGCTAAATGGTATATTGAATTACCTAGAGCCTCTTTCGACAATTTTAACTCCCTAGCCACGACTTTCTTAACCCATTTTCAATTACCGATAAGGTATGAAACGGGAACAGAAATATTAACCAACTTAAAACAGACAACCGCTACTCATATATCCGATCATATACATGAATGGCGTCATCTTCGTAGGATGGTTAAAACATATGTGCCCGATCAGCTGTTAGCTGAATGGTTTATAAAGTCGTTACTTCCGGCTGTAACGGAAGATGTGGCAAAGGGGGGAGTCGTAACAGAGGAGCAAGTTATCGCTCGTGCGCAGTATCTAGACTTAGTTTATACTCAGTCTGGCACGCTCTACGACAAAATACCTGACGCCCCTAGACCGGAATTTTCAATTCCTCCTCCTCCTAAATCCAATAGTGACTCTCATGTTGGTGATGGCGTGATTGGCACAGCAAACACGAAATCGATAAAGGCTTCGTCTAAGAAAGCCCGTAAGAATTCGGATCAAAATGCAAAAGAATAAATTCTTGCTTCGGAAGTAAATGCCGTATCAGCAGATAAAGGCAAAGAAACCAATCAACCAGGAAGCAAGAAGAAGCAAAACAAAGGGAAGAAGAAGAAACAAGATGAGTCATCTCCTGGAAAAACTTCTTCGAACCCTCCTAGGAAAGGGAAACCAAATTATCCATGTCAAATATGTGATGAGGAGGATCATTATACAAAGAATTGTCCATTCAAAGCTGAGTTAAAGAGGTTCTTTAAAAGTTCCCAAACCTCAGCTGTGTTAACTGATCCATTCCCCAACCCAGGTCAAAATCTGGTTGATAGTGGAAATGCTTCCCCATCGCAAGTGCTTATGTTGTCGATTTCAAAACAACAGAATGATGCTTTGATTTCGACAAGGAACAAATATTATGGGAATCCGCAGCCATCGAACGACAAAGGTAAAGATAAACCAAGTAGTTCGACAACAACTTCGACAGAAGTTGTACCGTAAGATAATCTTCGGCAAAATCACATAGCGAATCTTTTGTCGACGCGTTTCGAACCAACCAGTGTGGTTCAACCTTAATAGGGATGATGGCTGGAAGATTAGCAGTTGCTGGGTCCCAGCCTTATCTTCTTAGCCTTCTCATTTCCTTTCGTTAGGTCTTAGGGTTTCTGTCTTCCCCCTCCCTTATTTTTCTTTTGTCAGTTTTGTCCTATGATCTTGGAACGGTTGAGTTTGTTTCGGGCTATTATTGTATCTATGGGGCATATTAGTATTATACTATTTAAGTATCTCTAGGTTAACCTTAAAATTAAGTTTCCCTTAAACGAATTCCTATTAACGCTTTTTAAACCTTATAAATATCAATAATTAATAATATTGATATGGTTATCCTTAATAAGAATTTGGAATAAATATTCGTTTTAATAATTAGTGATTTAACCTGTAGGTTTAAAGATACCTTAATATTTAATAAACTCACCAACCTTGGATTATAAGTAAGAATAGATTTTGGATTATGATTTACCTAATATTTACCTAATATAATAAAACTCTAGGAATAATAGGTGAACAAATTGTTTAGATCTATCAAGATGATTTAGATTATGTAATAAACTTTTAATCTATTGGACCAATCTATTTAAATAATAAATATGATATAGACCTAACTTATAATAGATAATAATGACATTATTAACCTTAATAAATTTGGAATAAATATCTTTTTAATAAATACTGTTTTAACCTTTAGGTACCATAACATTAGTTTTAATAATAAACTATCGACCTTAAATTATTAGTAATAATAGTTTACCTTGGAATAATTATTACTAGGTAATTATGATTTACCATAATAGTAGTTATAATTTTCACCTAATATAGCTAATTCTCTAAGAATATTTAGATTATTATTTACTTATATAACTGATTGATTTAATGGACCAATCTAACTAAAAATATTAAATATGATATAGATCTTACTTACCAAAGACCATGAATTAATGACCCCATCTTAATTAAATATGTACATAATAAGAATAATACACCTAATGATTTACCTAATTATTTTAAAATTTACCAAATATTTACCTATTTTTAGCTTTTTAGAGAAATATTAATTGAATAATTTAATAATAATTTTTTAATAAAAATAAATAAAATAAAAAATAAAATAAAAATTTTTAGTAGTTTGACCAGGGTCTCTTGGTCAAATTAGCCGTTAGAAATGTAGCCGTTGGGATCTCTGCACACTCTATTTATTCCCGCTAAGCTAGATTGGTTCTTCAACTTGTCCTGACGATGAACCACACTGGTTGGTTCGAAACGCGTCGACAAAAGATTCGCTATGTGATTTTGCCGAAGATTATCTTACAGAAGTTGTACCGCCCATCATTCCTGAATTAACAATAAAACCGCCTAAGGGAGTAGTACACAAGTCGACATTTAATCCTCGCGCCACAGCGGCGCAACATTATAACATAGTGGAAGATTTGGCCCAATCGCCATCCGCTATGTCGACTCTTGAAGTATTACAAAATTGCCCATCCCAAAGGCAGGCGTTGTTATCGGCTATTGGTGGGGTTGATCCTAAGGATTCCAATCTTGTATCCTTTGATCACAAAGGATACGATCCTCAGTTACCAGCTCAATTAGCTTTCCTTATACAAGTGAAAGCCCTCAACAAAACTGTTCACAGAACAATTATTGATGAAGGAGCATCTACATGTATTATGTCAATGAGTTGCTGGAAAACTCTAGGATCTCCAATCTTGTGGCGATCTTCGACAACATTAAAAGATTTCGACGGAAGGACTTATACCCTGTACGTTATCCTTAATAACTTGAAGATTGAACTGGGAGGAAAAACAGTAGAAATAGATGTCGAAGTCATCGATGGGAATCTTGACTACAACATCCTACTGGGTAGACCATGGATCTATGCCATGGCAGCTGTTGTGTCGACTTATTTTAGGAAGACCACATTCCCGTTTGAAGGAGGGATTACGATCGTCGACCAACAAAACTTCCTCCCTAATGGTTCACAAGTTACAGGAAGCATTCCCATGATCCATGAGAGCAACCATTCACTTCAAGGTATCGGAGTAGGACTATTGAAAGACCCCACAATGATGGGAACTTTCGCGCTACCACCTCCTATTTACATAGGAAATATACTGTTTGTAGCAACCTGCAACATGATATCTTCCACGAAGGTCGCAAAAGACAATGTAGACATGGATCATGCAATGGTTTTGCCCCCAAGCCCTATAGAAATATTGTAGCAATCAATGTTTCGGGCATGGGAGGCAAACCCAAATCAACGCTCATCAAGCGTTTGGGTAGATAGGTCTAGAGAATATGGTACCCCATTAGATCCTTGGTCAAAACTACATGGGACTGACGAAGGAATCTTACAATCAATGTTGATTGAGGGGGCACCATGGAATGATCACCACCATCGTTCCCTTCTTCCGGAATATGAAGAAGATACTCAACAAGATCTTTATCACCCTTCAGTTTTTGAATTCCTATCAAATACTGTAAATACGGTGGATTCCGAGCGAAACTGATCCAATATAGAAGAGACTATAGCCATAAATATCTCGACTAAAACAAATGTTGTAGAGAATATTTATGTCGGCAAAGGTTGTTCCCCTTCAGAACTGGAAATATATAACGCTCTTTTCCGTGAATTCAGAGATGTCTTTGCTTGGTCATATGATGAAATGCCAGGCATAGACTCGAGTATCGTTGAACATGAAATTAAAATGTATCCTGATGTCAAACCAGTAAGACAACGGCTTCGGCAGGTGCACCCCAAGAAAGCCGCTGCCATTAAGGTGGAAGTTGAAAAACTCCTCCATGCTGGATTCATCTACCCGGTTCCTCTAACTGATTGGGTATCGAATATTGTCCCTGTTATGAAGAAACAAGGGACAATAAGAGTGTGTGTCGATTATAGGGATGTAAACCAAGCTTGTCCAAAGGACAACTACCCTACACCCTTCATCGACCAGATAATTGATGAATGCACCGGATGTGAAATCTTTTCATTTATGGACGGATTTTCCGGGTATAATCAAATAAATATCCGCCCACAGGACCAGTCGAAGACTGCATTTATTTGTCCGTGGGGCACGTTCGCTTATCGAAAATTACCCTTTGGTTTAAAGAACGCAGGGGCGACGTTTCAGAGGGCAATGAATTATGCCTTCCATGACATCAAGAACATCGTTCAACCTTATCTCGACGATCTTCCAGCTCATTCGCGAAAGCAGACCGATCATCCGCAGCATTTAAGAGCGATATTTCTACGTTGCCGACACTACAAGATAAGACTCAATCCGCACAAATGTGTGTTTTGCGTCAGTTCTGGTCGTTTACTTGGCTTTGTAGTCTCTAAAGATGGGATTCATCTCGATCCTTGCAAGGTTTAGGCAATCATTAACTTGCCTCCACCTTCAAATTTGCTTCAGATTCAAAAACTCCAAGGGAAAGCAAACTTTCTGAGGAGGTTCATTCCAAATTACGCAGAACTTGCTAAAGGTTATACTCGTCTTTTGAAAAAGGATGTACCTTTCGTCTGGGACCAGGTGGCGCAAGCTTCCTTTGATGCTCTGAAAGATTGTCTAGTAAAAGCATCATTAATGTACACCCCGGACTATCAAAGAGATTTTAACCTGTATCTGGCTGCAGCGGATACGACCATTGCGATGGTTTTAGTTCAAGAAGTCGATGGAATTGAACATCCTATATATTATTTAAGTAAAAACTTAAATGATACATAAATTAAATATTCTTATGTTGAAAAACTAGCGCTTGCAGCTGTTCAAGCGATTCAAAGGTTTCGACATTATGTCCTCTTTCGGAAAACTACCATTTTATCAGATTGCAACCCCATGACTTATATACTGTCGCAACAGTTGCTAGGGGGAAAATATTCAAAATGGATAGCAATCCTTCAAGAGTTTGATCTGGAATTTGTAAAATCCAAATCAAAGAAAGCCCTAGTTTTCGCAGAATTATTGTGCGATCTCCCATCATCGTCCAACGATGAAACATTAGAAGAATCAATCGTGGACGAAAGTTTGTTTCTGATATCTACAAGCAATGAGTGGTATGGAGATATCATAATTTATCTCCAAACCCAAAAATTCAGGCCTAACACCTCTCACTTAGAACAAAAACGTATACGATACCAAGCTAAAGACTACATGATCGTCGGTGATACACTTTACCGTCGTGGTATCGATACAGTTCTGAGAAGGTTCCTTACCCATGAGGAGGCCGAAAAAGCCCTGAATGAGTGTCATTCAGGCGCGTGTGGGGGGGCATCAATCTGGATATGTAACAGCACAGAAAATCTTACGAGCAGGATACTTCTGGCCAACCATGTTTAAAGATTGCATAACCGCAGTCAGAAGCTGCCATGCTTGTCAAATTTTCGATAGCAAAACCAGAAGACCACCCGCACCTTTACAGCCAATAGTTGTTGTTGGGCCTTTCGCCAAGTGGGGCATCGATTTCATGCAATGTAACCCCACCTCGACCAGGGGGCATGGGTATATCATAGTCGTTGTTGACTATTTTACCAAATGGGCCGAGGCGATGCCTACATTGGATAACACTGGTGAAACAACTGCCCTTTTCTTTTTCAATCATGTAGTCGCCAGGTTTGACGTACCACAGGCTATAGTTACAGATCATGGGTCGCATTTTCACAATCACATGATGGTCGAATTAGCTGCCAAGCTAGGGCTATCTCACGATAGCTCTACCCCGTACTATCCACAAGCCAACGGACAAGTTGAAGCAATCAACAAGGTCCTGAAGCGTATGTTGCAAAGGATGATCGGGGTTCATAAAAGAAGGTGGCACATAATCCTGTACTCAGCCTTGTGGGCCTACCGAACGTCGATAAAGAACGCGACCGGGTTCACACCTTTCCAACTGGTGTATGGCCTGGAAGCAGTCTTGCCAATCCAGTGCGAAATTTCGTCGCTTAAACTGGCAATTGATCTCCTCCCTAGAACTTCGGAAGAAGAGGCTCATTTCTTAGAATTAATCCAATTGGATGAAACCCGTCGTGATGCCGCTTTGGCCAACGAAGCCCATAAGAAACAAGTCAAGGCTCAGTTCGACAAAAATGTCAAATCCCGTGTCTTCTCAAAACGTGACTTGGTCTTGCTTTATGACCAAGAATCTGATAAATTGGGAGCAGGTAAATTTAATTCCTTATGGATGGGCCCCTATATTGTTAAAAGGGTGTTAGCAAAAGGAGCCTACGCGTTAATGGATTATGAAGGAATTCCACTGGCACAGCCCCGCAACGGGTTGTACCTCAAGCGTTACTATGCTTAAATAGTAACCTGTATGCTTTTGTTGTATTTTGTTTTCGCTAAAGTATTTGTCCTGGTCGAGTGATCCACCTTTCTCATTTGTTGCAGATGTCAAACCTTTTGGAGACATGTGTTGGATATGCCGACGGAGCAAGTCGTAGTTCGCGGAATCTATCCTCCGCAGCCTGGGCCATTTTTTATCCAAGCGGCGAGTTAGTAAGTTTCAGAGGTGTATGTATTGGGCAATCAACGAATAACATCGCTGAGTATAGCACGTTGATAGAACTACTCTCTGATGCCATCACTCATGGCATACACTGACTAATTTTCAGGCTAGACTCACAGCTCGTAATACTACAACTTAATGGTATATATTCCGTTCGCAATCCAGCTATTTATCGCATGTTCCTAAGGGTTAATATTTTGGAAAGACAGTTTGATTCAATTCAATACCAGCATATTTCCAGAAACTTAAACACATTAACCGACTCATTAGCGAACTATGTGTTAGATAGACATTTGCAACATTTATAAAAGGGACACATCATCAATGATTGTACATATGGATCATATAACTCAACCGGAATAAAACTCGAAAATCAAAATATATATAAGTTGTTTATCGTTCATACATAATGTTCTGTAACCAAGACAAAAATTGGTCATATGACCCAAAACTCAAAAATGCTAGGGGGCACCCTAGCCTAGTGGTGCTCATGATAGCACGTCACGGCCTGTGCAATCATGCGCAAGAGACGAGTCCATCGTCTAGGCACACCCAGTGGTATGGCGCTGCAACTGTAAAGGGAGCTCATCAATCCTCACATCGGGAATGCCGAGAGTAAGGCTCTCAACCTGATCCTGCACAGCTGTAAGAATCTCTGCCACATCAAGGTCGCGGAGAATAACCCTCCCAGCAGTCTCCCCTGCTGAGGCGGAAGCTGGCGCTTTCGCGCGAGCTGCTGGACGAACAGGACCAACATCTGCATGCACACATGAGTTTGATTATAAGTCTTGATAGAATAAAGCACAACAACATTATGAATAAGAACAGTAAACAATAATATGGTCAAAGATTTTACCTATAACACCCCACTGTTCGCCATCCGGCAGTACCAAGTCCGGATCACCTCGGAAATCCATGCCAACATACGAGTACTCAGAATAGACCATCTCCTGGCGCTCGAACCACCTGAAGAAGGTATCAGTGAAAGTAATCTGAGATTGACCAGCATGCCTAGACATGTGATCAACCCATCTCTGCATGCGTGTCTCGGTGGGAGAAGGCAAGTCGAGTGCGATATACTGAGGCTGCATCAGTGGTATTTTCTCCAAGGCAAAGGCAGTCAGGATAGAACCATATCCAAAGTTCTTCAGCTTCCCGTCCTTTACCTTGATCAATTGGCTTTTCATCTGAGCAAGTACTGCATCACACCAGTTGAATACTTTCGGTTGAAGACACTCCAAGGCGTGTTGCACATAAGACCTATTGGCAACATGTAGAGATGCACTACTGGCCATCCTACCAATAGTATACAGAATGGACCTGAGAGACCTATCAGTGATCTCACGGATAACAACCTTGCCATCTCTGCTCGGCTGGGAACCTTCCCTGCAATACTGATGGACATAATCTCTCACGGAGTCATTCCCCTGGGCCGAACCTGACAAAGAAATGGGGGCACCCTACCTTGACAGCCCTGTCAAGAAGTAAATGTCCTCTATGGTCAAGGGGATGGATTTTCCCCTAATCTGGAATACTTGGTTGATAGGATCCCAAGCATCAAGCATATACTGCAGTAAAGAGATCTTTGCTCTCATGCTAGAGATGCGGAAAAACTTCAGCAAGCCACAGTTTCGCAGCGCGTTCACCGTGACAGGGTCATGGAGGGAAATCATGTCCTCCTCTTCATGTTCTCGTTGTCGCCATGTAAGGGACATTTTTCTCAAAGATCCCTGCAAAACAAACAAGAGAAAGAGTAAGTTCCTGAATTTGATGAGAAACTGGCAAAATTTCATCAAAAAACTCTGCATAGAACTACTTTTCTGAGATCAGCGCAGTTGGCAAGTGTCCTACCTGCGTTGAGGGTCAAACTGCCTTAAGGCAGCTTGATATTCAGCGCAGGTTTCGAATGGACTGCCTGCGCTGATGCCAGAGCGCCCTAACAAAACCCTAGGGGCTCATGGGGACAGGAAAACAAGCACAAAACTGAAAAAGGAAGCCATGAAAAGAAAGAGCTAGGGTTTAGCTCCTACCTGGTCCAGACGGCGCTGAAAATCGTCCGCAGAATCTCCCGGAATCAGCTGGTGAAAATCAAGGGGGAAGAGGCACCTCCAGAGCTCCAACAAACCAAGATCAAATGAAATGGTAAAATAAGAGGTAAAAACACCTTTTAATGGCTTTTTACGTAGTTCAAAGAAAAATATTAGGGTTATAATCTCATTTTAATGAAAATATTATTCATTTCTAACTAAGTTTGATGCAGCAATTGAGAATGCAGTACTATCATTGAAAAGAGAAAAGATAGTTATGGTAAAAAATCAAAATTTGGCTATAGAATCGAGCAGTTTTGGCATAAAGTTCATGCTCGTTAAAAAATAAACGCAAGATCCGAGCCCTTTTAACGCAGTCTTCATGCTCGTTAAAAAATAAATAAAAGCAGTGAGTAGAGTTTCCTCCAGTGTTTAAGCTCATTTTTATCTAAAAAATAAACCTATTCCGGTAAATAACCACCGTGATCGTAAATTTATCAGCCATAAAAACCTTGGTCGTGTTTGCACCTGCCACCTCCACTTTTCATTTGGCCGATCGTTCACCTCCATATGATTGTTTACCCATTTTGAGGAACAGCTGCGAAGAGTGATTTCACCTAGCCATCCTTGTGACACTGCCGTGATTGGAAAATTCCAACCTGTACCTGGAATCAGTTGCTATCCCTGTTTATCACTCGTTCCTCAAAAGACGAGTCTTCTTTAAGCTCTTTTCAGCTGACTCGTAAAATATGAAAAGATTGCCGAGTTTTGGCCTTCCAGCTCGTTAAAGGACAGGAAAAGCTATCCCTCCTCTAGATTTTAATCTTTTTGGACTTGAGGGATTATTGCACAAAAAGGTCGAGCGCTTGTTTTATTCGGCTCGTTAAAGTTATCGAAAACTCATCCCTTCTGTATTATTTTATACTTTTTCGGACTTAAGGGATTAGATGACGAAAAAGGAATTTTGGAGTTAACTTTATGTATCTTTTCAGACTCTCTAAAAATGAAAAGGACCGAGTTATCCTTGTCGTTAGACTCGTTAAAATGATTAAATAGCGACAAACTTGTCTTTAGACGAGAATGAGTTTCCCTATCGCTAGGCTCGTTAAAACATAGTGATGGGCTTGCCCGAAGGGCAGGTTATAGAACAAGCATATGTTATCCTCCTCAAGCTTGACAAAAATAAAGAGGTACTGGTCAGCAATGACTGGGGAAAAATTGGGAAAAATCAAGAAAACTTTGATGGTAGCAGGTCGCTCTTGAACATGACACTTTTCCTCCGTACCACATTCGGGTTGGGTTGTTTCATTCACCGGTCACATCACCATGGTCTCGCCATGCCATCCATATTTGGGGTAATGCTACCAATCCATCGTATCAGTGTCACCATATGTTCAAGAGAAGTCGTTCAGAAAGAGTCAACCGGGTCTCATCCACTGCCATACATTATCCTTCATCCATTCATGACCGCCACCCTGAATCATATGTCACAGATCGTTTTCACCTCCATTAAAGTCATTAGCTCCGTTCCGTGTCACTGATGTGGGATTCATTAAGGCCCTCCTGTGATGGATCGCTTCTTGTCGACATCAGCTCATTATCCAAGAAGTTGATCTAGGAACAACCCCTTCAGTACTTTGAAGCTTGCATGCCTCAATGGCAAGTTTCTCACTTCCGGCGACAGGTATACATTAATGACCTTCGACCAGAAGATTTTGCGTGGTGTTCGACGCCAAGTCCTTTATTCACACCACGTGAATTGTACTGCAGTACATTGAGGGTCATTATCATTATCGGTGATTCCTCTCGCGCTTGTTAACGGTTTACATCATTGACCGGTAATCAAGCGATGTCTTTCCATGTTCGACTTCAGCGCAATTCTCACATGGATCGACTTGTACTTAGAGTGAAGATCGAACGAGTTTGAAGACCCCGGATCTAGTTTCATCCATCCGGGCTGTGATATATATTCAGGAAAAATAAAAACATTTAACATGTACATCATTGCAGCAGATGATCATCCTACTCAAAGGATGATAATTTCACCAAAATTATCAGTCTACCATCAGACGGTCGTCTGTTCTATGTACAAAAATGAATTTATAAAGCTGAGCATGGGAATGCCCGCCTCAGCTAGATCATGAAAGCAGTATGAATCATAATGTATTGTATTGTATTTTATTACAGGTCTCCTCCCAGCAGATGGATGAACTTCGGACCCTCCTGGATAAAGCATTTCACCCGATAAACGGCCTCATACTTTAGGGGGCAACTGTTATAGACATTTTTGTGCCTTGCATCACTGAGCATGAAATGTCGATAATCAAGGGATCCAAAGTCCCTAAACATGTTTTTCCTACCCCTAGAGGAACAAGGCCAACTAACCACAGCAATTCACTGAAGTTCTCCACCTGAAAACACTCAAAAACAAGCCAATTCTGGATCATGTCAACTGCTCCACTGAGCATCTGCGCTGAATATCAACTGCTCCACTATCTACCTGCGTTGAATTTCAACTGCAACAAAGGCTACCTGCACTGAGCAAGTTTGGACAAGTGGCAGAGTCATTTCTCAAGGTGTCAATGCCCAGGAAGCTTCCAAAATGACACTTGGATCAGGGAATTCGACTGGTGATGAGTAAGAGGTTCCAAATCTCCAAGTGGAAGCAAGAACCTCCAAGTGGACTCAAGAACTATGAGAGGGAGAGGACACTAGTCAGTTTCATACCAGTCTCAAGCTGACTCATCCTCTCTCCAATATCCCTATATATAGATCTCTCCTACAAGAGCTCAGGGAGGCTGGAATTTTGTGAATGTAAAGAATTGTTGTTGGTTTGTGGCTGGATACATTGGGTGTTTATGCTTTGAAGGGATCTGAAGAGGGAATTCCATTCTGCTGGGAAGGAGATGCTGGATTGGAGCCCCATGGGTTGTATCTCTTCCTGAACCCTGTTACTTTCAATAAAGCTATCTTGATTCTTTCCTATATGCTGGTGTACTTTGTATGATTGCATTAGTGTATTTGATTTACTTCTAATCCTGAATCATTTATGAATATGTACATTTGCCTTTGTATTGTGTTTTTCTCTTGTCGCAAGTAGTTGTTCTCTTGTCACAGGTAGCTGTTCTCTTGTGACCTCGTGGGATTCAAGTAGCTGTTCTCTTGAGAAAGCGAGGAGGCGAGTAGCTGTAGACACACAAAGGGGAAGAGGATCTAGATCGAGGGATAGCCGGAAGACAACGGTAAGTCTGCCAATCTCCCCTCTTTCACATTTCATAAAGGAAGAAATCATAATAGCTGTATTCGTTTGTTGCTAAGGCGCTGTCACACCTTAGGTGGATAGGATCGTCCTAAATAGGCATTTTTCCCCACAACAACCATTATCTATCCTTAGCACCTTTATCTTCTTCTCTGTCTAATCTTCCATGAGAGCCTTAAATTATTTAAACCTGTCAAAGACTTCATATTTCTTCTTAAGGAAATATATCCATTTATTCTTTGAGAAGTCATCTATAAATGATACATAGTACACAGACTTACCCAGTGAAGGAACCTTCACAGGTCCAAACACATCACTGTGCACAAGCCCTAATATCTATTTCGCCCTCTTACTACCAGAGGGGAAACTCACCCGATTCTGCTTCCCATATACACAATTTTCATAGAAATCAAAATCCAGAGAGCTATTACTCATACCTTCTACCATACCTTTACCATGAAGTATTCAAAGACCCTTCTCTCCAATATGTCGAAGCCTTTGATGCCACAACATGGTCTTCTCTCCAGACACCACTAGATTTTCAGCTCCACTTTTAGGAACCATAGAACTTTTTCACCCACCAACAACAGTGCTACCTTGTAGCTTATACAGAGTTCCAATCCGAGCTCCCCACATCTATACCAGTTCTCCCCAAACCATCTTGCAAGTATCCTTATCGAACACTGTTTTTACACCTGTATCATCCAACTTGCTTATAGAAATTAGATTTTTTTGGCAATGCAAGAATATGTAGAACACCCGGAAGTGTTCTAACCCTTCCACCTTGCAACTTCAATTTTACTTTTCCACGACCAACGATTCTAGCCTTCCTATCATCCCCTAGTAAGACATCACCACCATCATATTTCTGATACTCGCAGAACCACTCTCTATGGGGAGTGAAGTGAAAGGATGCACCTGAGTCAATCAACCATGCCTCATGATCTACATGTGTACTTGAAGAAGCCAAGTACACATCCCCACGTTCAACTGAGGTGGTTTTCACCTTTGCAGAAGGAGCATCATCATATCCCTTTCCTTTATCAGAAGCTTTAGATTTATAGTCCCTTTTGTAGTGCCCTTCCTTTCCGCATTTCCAGCACACCACCCTTACAGGTTTTCCTGGAGATTTAACTCTCCCTCTAGATTTAGATCTCCCACTTGATGACTTATTTTGGTTTCTATTCTAGGACGGTCCTCTTACAGACAAGGCATCACCATTCTGGCTCTCCATTATTTTCTGTCTCATCTCCTCCATCAGCATGGATGAGACTATTTCATCAAACTGCAAGGCAGTTGCATTGCTACCTATTGCAATAACCAGACTATCCCACGAATTTGGTAGAGAACACAACAGACATATGCACTTATCTTCATCTGAAATTTTAATATCAATAGATACTAACTGACTTAACACAGTATTAAATGAATTCAGATGCTCTTTCACTGAGTCTCCATCTTTCATCCTCAGGATATACAGCTTTCTCCACAGGAACAGTTTTGTTCACTAGAGACTTAGATTGGTAGAAAGTCCCTAGCTTGTCCCATAAATCCTTCGCCATAGCTTCCTCTGATACATTGAGCAATACTAAATCTGAGACACACAATCGTATTGTGCTCTTTGCCTTCCGATCCAACTTCTTCCATTCTTCATCGTACAATCTTGTTGGTTTAGTACATGGATCTACTGCGATCCACTGATCTTTATCCACCAACAGATCCTCCATCTTGAGTTTCCACAACTCAAAACTCTGACCATTAAATTTCTCAATCTCTATCTTTCCATTTCTCACCATCTTCTTTCACCACTAGAATCAATCTCACAGATCTCCCACTGAACAGGGTCTACCACATGCCCGAGTGAAACCCCTCAGCAACAAGGGCATCCCCTTGAAGCCAAAACAGCTCCCATACCAAATGTAGGTTTTAACCCTGTATAGAAATTACCTACATACGAATTCTAAAACATTGAAAATAAACAATGCAAGAGCATAACACATTAAAAAACACATATACATAGAATATTTTCCCCTAGATCCCAAAACCTGGACTACCAGCTTGATTTTTCATTATGTTCCTTTCAATGTTATAATACATATTTATTCATGCAGAAGCATCCAATACCATGGACCGAAAACCATCGTGTCCAAAACCATGGACCGAAAACCATCATGTCCAAAAAACATGTGTGAAAATCATGCACAAAACCATAGGTGGGTCCACCTAATGTAACATAGGGTCCAAAACCAAAATTTTCTGGGGTGCTACCTCGGATCTCATAAAGTGGGGTTACGGGTACCCCTCAAACCCCCTGTGACCTCCCCCCCTCTAACCCTGGGTTAGCTACATGAGCTAGTCATGGAAAGAATATAACACAACCCAACATTCTTCACTGCTCACATTTTTATATTTGAGTACATTAGACAAAGATTTGGAAGTGCCAATGTGCATTTCACTTCAAGGAAAGAAAAAGTCACTTTCGACCATCCTCATAAGGTGGGACCATTTTTTATTAATGCAAGGAATGCCTTGGAATCGTGGAAAATATATTGGAGGGATTTTATTTCCTACAAGTTAGAGCCTGCAAACATGAGTGCCAAAATATCATTTATGGATTGATAAAATATAAGGATAAAGAAAACCACGAACAATATTTGAATCTCGTAGTAGAAGGTTGTGCTAAAAAATATACTTGGGAAGAAGTTGGGGCCATCCTGCATCTAACTGAGTTAGACTTTTCTCATCTCTCTAGCAATAAATGATGCACTTTAGAACCCATGGAGGTTGATGAAGGAGAAGAACCAAACTCTAAGTAATCTAGGATATGTAAAGAAGCGGGAGATGAAAATGAGATATAATCATCACCCTGATACTATACAATAGTCATTCGGAAAATCCATTAATACCAACATTTACCATGGATACCTTACCCTCTAGCATGTGAATATAAAAGGAAATTAAGTCAAGAAAGGTATCCAAGTCAAGACACGTGTCAGTAGTAGAATAATTGTAGGAAATGACCAAGCAAGGCTATAAGGAAAGGAGGAGACACATCATAATAGTAGAGAATCAACCAATTCCTACCATGCAGCTTAAGAGATAAATGGATTATGAAATAAAGATTTTCAAGCTGGAAACACTGCAATCCAAAGTGGAGACATCGAGGTACATGTTGGACTATCCATTGCATCAATTGTCCTTTTTTGTGGATAATATTTTGTATACTAATCTTATGGATATGAACATGCAAGTGACCCACATGGTGCATAAACAAATGCACCAGAAAAATGATACAGCCAAAAAGTGACAAGGATTGTATACCAAGGCCAATAATCGATTGAAATATGAGAGGATGGTTTGCAGGACTAGGAAGATAAAGATTAAAATCATAGAGGAGAAAATCATAGACCTGGCCACATTTCCTATGGATTTTAGGAAATATAAGGATATATTGGATTACAAGTATAGAGAGACAACCTCAATGAAAAAATAGATCAAGATTCCACATGAACATCTTGTGCAAATAGTTGAGTTGGAAGTAGTAGGAAAGGAGAGACAAGACCTTAAGGTTAAGCAGCATGAGGCACTAATAAAGAATAAGGAATACAAGGACCAAATTTTTCTACAAGAAGAATGGGTCTAAGGAATGAAAGGAAGAAAAATCAGATATTTCAATCTCAATAGATCCCAAATGTGCTGATCGAGAAGGAAAAATCCCTAACAATATCAAAGGATGCAAACAAGCTACAATTTTTAGTCTCAATTAGAGATCTAGAACTCAAAGAAAAGGAAGAAGAGATTTAGAACACCAAGAAGGATATGTATCAGGCATGGGATTATGGAGAGACAATTGATGTTTAATTAGTCTTGATGAAAACAAATTCAAGAAAATCCACTTTCAAGGCTACTAAAATAATTATATTTGAGAAAATCACGAAGGTAGTGGACAAACATTAGGGTCACGTGGAGTTTTTTTAAGAGAATATAGAAGTGATTATAATGTCCTACAAGGAAGTGAATTCTATCGAGAATTCTATTTGATACTTCCTTGCCAAGGTTGGAGTGAGCATAGATTTCCTTAGCAATATGTCCAAGGAAGAGGTGGTCAAGGAAAAGTTAAAACATTAACCAATCAGATGAAGAGAAAACATAAATTGGTAATATTAATAGAAAAGAAAGTAGAGGAATTTTCAAATCAAGCGAAAGGTTTTAAGAATCAATGTGAAAAGATATTCGAGAGGAAATTTTCACTGTTATTTGATGGGAATGGAGATGTATATTCCAAAGAATTACTCATGAAGAGGCTGAATGATATTGAGGAATATTAGAAAGGATTTGGAAAGGAGGATCATGAACTATAGGGAAAATATATTTTGAATTTATAAAATTATTGTTTTGAAGTGCTGTTCATTTTAAAGAACATCTTCAAAGAGTTAGACAAAGTGGACTATAAAATAGTCACAACATTAGAAGGTATAATTTTGGATGCACAATTATGCGACATCCCCTTGGGAAAGGAATGGAAATTCATGATGGATTTGTACAAATTGGCCATTCAAAATTGATATACACAAGTGTCATATTTGTGATTGGAAGAAGCGGGCTCAAGTTCGAGGCCTCTAATGTTGTAGCATACATGACATCAACCATTAGCACCGACATTGGCACAACCAAGGTCAACAACATTGGCAACCCATCATAGGTAGCACAAAGCTCATCCAACACCTGGGATAGAGGTTTAAGAGAACCTAGTGTATAGGGAAGAGAGAGAGAGAGAGAGAGAGAGATAGTCCATTGTAGCCAAATTAAAGTGGACCCACCCTACAAATGGCATATTTTAATGGAAACTTCTAGAGGAATTTCGTTATAAGGAAATAATCATTTTGTAAAATATTATTTATGATTTTTGAATACCACTAGTGGTTTAGGGATAGGGCCTTGAGCCTTGAGTTCCTATATATAGGCCTCACATTGATGTAATTCAGAGAGAAATTTTCTGGTGTAGGGGAAACACTGCCAATTTTTTTCTAGAATTTGTTGGGACTTTTGAGGTTTTCTAAGGAAGAATTCTAAAGTGATTTTTGGGATGCTAGTTCTTATTTCTCATGTAATTCTAAAAACCCATATTTTTATTTTGATATTTTTACCATAATAATACAATTACAAGAATTTTTCATGTAAAATTATGTTCTAAACCTGGTTTGGTATGAGTTTGAAATTAGATTGTTACATAAAGTAAATTCTAAATTAATATGATTGTTGGCTATAATTTATGTAGAATTTATTAAAATTGTTAAAGATTATCCTTGCTATTGTGATGATTCTTACATGGGTTTTAAATGAAATTATAAAATTCAAAATATTACATTGTCTTATGACTAAATTCTTAATTTTTCAACTACCCATAAGATTTTAACATGTTAAAATGAATTTATAATTGTTCATTTTGAGTTTGTTAAGATTTGTTCTTCATTTTTCCCCTTCTTCAAATCATTTTTATTTATTTATTTCAAAAACAAATATCATGAATGCTCTAACTGAAAGATAGTGGAAATCCTACCGAGCAAAAGTATTTTGAATGGTCGGTATTTTCCTTTAGCCATATTCTCAGAAAAAAAATTGAAATTTGCAATAGATATTAAAACTTTGAGTTAATGAAATTTGGTTATGATCATATGTACTTTACTATGAAAACACGTCAATGTTAAAATGTATGAGATGTTTAAATTTTAAAATGTGCAACAAATATCAGTTGAATTATGAGTAATTTCATTACATTTATAATAGAAACAAGTTTACAGGAACATAGATTGAGAATTTGATTTGAATGGGTGAGAATGGTTCTTCATGCTACTTTGTTTTCTCTGACAACTTTTATGGGAAAAATAAAGTGCATAAAACTTAAATATGGAATAAACATAGAGAATATGAGCAAAATTTAAGGCAAAATTCATACAGTCATTTAACATAATGTCATTTACAACAAATAAGCATTGACCTCTTCTTTAATACAATGTAACTTTTTCACCATCTTTATTTTCTTGTTGAACCTTGGAACAAATAACAAATACACATGGACACTCAAATATAAAGAATACAAATATATATTTAGCAAGACTGAATAAACATAGATGATTTCATCCACTTAATTTCATTAGAAAATCAAAATCAATAACAACAAATTAGATTGAACTTAGATGTTCCTAGGATTTTCACTATAGCATGACATAGTGTGACTCTAGGGCCCCAAAATCACATGGTTACATTGTTGGGGATGATTTGAATTGATTCCCTCGTAGAACTGACATTTTATTCAATTCTGTTGGTGGACAAGATCTAGATCTATTCATTTTTCAGTCCACTCACCAACTCCATTGTTCATAATTTTCATTATCTTTCAACATATTATTGTTGTTACACTCACCACCTATTACAACGATGATCAATTGTGAAATTAGTTAACTCATTTTACATATTATTCATATTATCATTTGTCTTTTAAACATATAATCCACAACCTTCACATTCACATTCTAGCTTCTCCCAGGAGACATACCCTGAGTAGCTTAGATAAAAATATCATGCTTCCTGTATTTAATCCTGAGAGCTTTGTCTGTACTTGGAATAAATGAAACAAAGAATTACAAGTAGGATATTCACATATTCGAACAACCAATTCTATATCACAACTTCATCCAACCACGATTTATCAACTTTCTCACTCAGAGATCATTCAAACTGATACACTTTCCCCACAACCAACATATGAACATTCTAGTCACTCAATGCCCATCACAAATTGAAAACTACACTCTTATCCACACCCTGTGTAATTCTAGAACAACGGAAGAATAGGACTCCCATATTGTCTACTACTATAGATATAATCTTACAACATATCATTGATGGGTAAGGAAAACCTCATAATAAACCAAACCCACCCATCTTATCACTGGCCTAGGTAATAACCAAGTATGCATCCTTGGCTCTCCCTCAAGTGTCACATGACATACCTGAGAACTATCTTGAACTATTACCGAGATTCAGTGGTGAGAAGAGAGGGACCGCTAAAGAACATATCAATTCCTTACAAGACTTCATTGATAACTTCATGGTGGAATATGAGGATGTGTTCATGATATTTTCATAGAATCCCTAGAAGAGGATATAGGAAAATGGTTGTGTACTCTTCCTACTAATTCACTACACTCATGAGCTGATTTAGAGAGAACATTCCATACCCAATGAGGTGAGAAGAAGGATTGCCAATATTACCTCACAAATTTCTCTATAGTCAAGAAGAAACCTTTCGGGAATGTAGAGGAATTGACCAAATGATTGAACAAGATTTATAGCAATATCCCAAATGAGATTAAACCCACTCCTATTTTTTCCATGGTGACTTGTGTTGCTTCTTTCGAACTTGATATTTCCATCATGCTTAGAGACATAAGACCTAGAACATTGGCATACATGAAATCCAATGCAACTAAGATAGATGGAAATATAACTGTTGTAGGAAGAATATGAAGAACCAAGGCCAGATATGAGAACTATGTTGTTGAGAAAGAAAATGGTGGAAATACGGGTAAATGAAAAAAGAAGGTAAAGGATGAACATGATCATCCCATGATAATGGATTTGAACCTTACAATTGATATGATATCTCATGAGTACATCCAAGATGAAGATGTAAACTGGGTAGAGCATTAGAATCCCACATTTTATACCATGGAAATGGATTATGAAAACTCTTTGGCATTGCAAGAATGTTAAAATTTATACTATGATTATGGGATTCCTATGCCCCAATATCTATGAATCACAGACGTGGTAATGGAAGAACTTAAGAGGAACTATGTATTATGTCCTAGGCTAAGAAAACCAGGTGAGGCATGTTTTTAGACTAAAATATCTATGCCATTACTCGATTTAGAACCATCCCCTTATATGAATCAACCACTTCAAAAAAAATTGAAGAAAGCACAAGGGCCTTCACATAAGAAGGGGTAGAACATTCAGGATCCAAATCCAAACTTGACTCAAGAAAATAATAAACCACAAGACTCCATTCCCTCACAACCATTAATTTATCGAGTTAAGGAGTTTGAAATAAACAAAACCCCATTGCATAACCTCAAACTGGAACTAAGTAAGATAAAGGTCACATTACCATTATTAGGATTGGATCAAAACCTAATATATAAACCTCAGTTTTGAAAGCTCATAAGCCCCACTGAAATATTTTCTCATAATGAAACTTTGAACATTTAGGCATATCATCCCATTGTAGAATGTGAACCACACATGGAAGAGGAAGATGATGATAATCCTCATTTTTATATTACTCATAACTTTCACACAAATTTTCTTCACAACTACATGTTACACATAGGAGCATCTCATAATCTTATGCCCAAGTTGGTCATGGTAGAGCTAGGATTGGACATCAAAAAACCATAATATGATCTTTACTCATTTGACTCTAAATGGTAAAATGCCTCAATCTTATTAAATATTTAGTGGTCTCCCTCACCCAAATACCTAATAAGAACCTATTTATGGACATTTTAGTGGTAAATATTCCAGCTGCCTATGGTATGCTACTTTCCAAGTCCCAGGTCGAAAAATTGGGAGGAAGCCTGCAAATGGATTTATCACATGAAACCATAGATGTATTTGTGGGTTAGAATCAAATATTAAATAGGGAGGCTAAAATCCTATACATCATGAGTGATGCTAAGAAATCCAAAAAGCTACCTATGTATATTGTAGAAAAAGCTATGGGTTGTTATAGCCTATCCATAAATCTCGAAGCCATGAAGGAAGTCAATTTATTGCCTTATGAGATTTAACAACCATAGGAGTTACATTCATTTTGGAAAATTTTCTTTGATGAAGCATGATCTAGAGGAAGAATTGGGTTAGAGTTCTTTTAATACCCCCTACAGCTCAAAACATTTCCCTATCATTTAAACTAGAGTTCGATGCCACAAATAATGTCTCCAAATACAAGGCATTGATTATAGGGCTATAAATAGTTAGGAAAATGGGAGTGAAAACCATCATGGCCTTTGGTAAGTCTAAATTGATAGTATGCCAAATAATGAACATTTACACTACCAAACACTGTCAAATATGATCATATCAAAACACAGTATGGGATATTATTGAGAATTAATTTGATGCTTTCAACATAATGGTTATGTGAAAGGAAGACAATCTACATGTGGATTGGCAATAGAAACTAATACATTCAGGTCACCTCCCGAGCCAAAATTGAAGTATCATGTGGATATGCAATAAATGACATCCGTTCCAGATAACATCAAGCATTAGAAAGTTTTTGAAGACAATCAACAATTACGGATATTTCTAGAATAATTGGATTAATTCTTAGCCATTGTCGTATATGTTTACGCTTAATCTCTTGATATGGATCAAGAGAAGGTAGAATAACAAGAAGATAGTCATGAATTTTTGTACCAAATTGGAAATCATGAAGTAATATAGCTGAAGAAAAACTTCATCCCAAATGTTTTGGTCCAACTATAATAGATATTTGATAATAATGATGTTTCGACTAGGTCAATTTTCCAACTAGTTGCTAAGAATGATGAGGAACACAATTCAGGTAGGGACGATACACTGAGAAAGGTAAAACTCACCAAATATTTGGAATATACATGTAAATCAAGGTAAATTAATTTTTTAAGAAATTTAATGATGTTATTTCATGGATTTATGAATATCTAGAAACATATGATACATCTATAGTACAACATATAATACCATTGAAAGAGAATTCTAAGAATTTTGTGTAGAAACTAAGAAGATTTAATCCTATTTTGTTTTCAATGATAGAGAAGTAAATCAAGAATATGCTAGATGGGAAGGTCATTGTACCATTGATATACTTCAAATGGGTGGCCAATCTCGTACTTGTCAAAAAGAAGAGCAAAGATATGAGGCGCATGCATGGATTTCAGGAATATAAATAAAAGCTCATTGAAGGACAACTATCCCTTGCCCAAGATGGATAATTTATTACAAAAAGTGATAGGAGCCTTAAGAATATCAATAATGAATGGCTTCTATGGTTATAATAAAATAGCTATGTATCCAACATATAAGGAGAAAATTGCATTCAAAACACCATGGGGGCATTCATGTATGATAAAATTCCCTTTGTATTGATCAATGCGGGACAAATATTTCAAAGTGTGATGGACATTGCTTTTGTTGGATAAATAGATAATTTCATAGTGATATATTTGGATGACATGAAGTATTATCTAAGTAATATGAAGAGCACACAAAACATTTGAGGCAAACATTTCTGAAGTGTAGAAACTTTTCCCTTTTGTTGAATCCAAAGAAATCACTCTTTTCTTTATAGGAAGGAAAGTTACTGGGATATATAATCTCTAAGGAAGGTATCAAATTTGGTCTAGAAAGAGTGGAGGCTATATTAAAGATTAGATTACCTAAAAATAAAATAGAAGTTTAGTCATTTTGGGGGACGATTAAATTTATGCACAAATTTATTGTAAATTCTACAGAGCTCCTCAAGTACATAATGGGCATGCTTAAGAAGAAAAATGATGTAATATGCACATCCAAGGCTCACACATATTTTGAATAGATTGAGAAATCACTTGTGGAGGCCTTGGTCCTAGTCAGTCCATATCTTTCAATGGAGTTCCATATTTTCTCTTGTTCCTCTGAACACACGATTGTGGTAGTACTATTACAATATAATGAAGAAGGGTATGTGCGGAGTATATCATTTTTTAGTCATGCACTAAGAGATGAAAATTTGAAATATATCATTCTAGAAAATTAGGTTAATGCTATGGTGAAATAATTTAAGGCTTTTTGGTAATATGTGCCACATTCCAAAGTGATATAATATGTTGCATCAATGATGGTGAAAGAGAATCTCACACAACCTAATAGTGATGGCAGGCAAGGAAAATCGATAGTGATGCTCTAGGAGTATGATATGGAGATCAAACCCATGAATCTTGTGAAAGGTCAAGGGTTTACTAAGTTACTTATTCAATCAAATCATACTCAACTTGAGATGTATGCTAATGAATACCTTTGCAACATCTGTGGAGAGGAGAATCAATAAGAACCTTCTAGTTTGGATAAATATAATTCACTAGTACCTCTTCATCCTAGAGTAGAGAATCCGTAAGAACCTCTCATTCCAACATGAAGGAATCCACAAGTACCCTTCCCGAAGGACCTTTCAAAGTTTCAAAAGTCCATTTAGTATCAATCAAGAAACAAGAAAACAAGAACCTGATAGCTACGAAACAAGAACCTGATAGCTACGAAATCGATCAATTTCAGAGTATCTCATCAAGTTGAAGAACTTACACGCAAAAGATTCCACATGGGAGGACAAGAATTTTATACGGAAGCATCAAGAACTACTCAAGCATTGAGGACAACGCTTTTTGAAGGAGAGGGGCATGTTAGGCCCCTATACTACTAGTGTAACCCCTTATTGTTATCAGTATAACCCACTTATTATATTGATGTACCCATGTAGTGCCCATATTGTTACTATTGTGCCCCATAGAAGCCCACTATTGTTATTATTGTGCCCTTACATTATTATTGTTATGTCAGCCCCTCGAAGAGGCTGAATTCTAAGGCGTTGATCTTTCTTTTCTATCTTTTCTTGAGCTGGTTTCATAACATTGAATGTCCCAGAAGGTTGGTCATAGATAATTCCCAAGATTTCAAATCATCCAAGATGATACAATTCTGCCAACACCAAAACATAGAACTGGTAAATTCTATTGATAAGAACCATCAATAGGATGCTAGAGAGTAATAATAAGTGTTGGGATTTCAATCTCAAGTACACACTTTGGGTAGATAATATAACCACTAAAAGAGTTATCGTCACCTCCCCTTACTAACTATTGTATGATACATATTTCATATTTCCCATGAATCTCATTGTACCAATGATGAAGTTGTTATAGGAACAGGAGACAACCACTAGCCTAATGCAGAAAAGAATATACTTGATGATAGAAGTCCAACAAAAAATTGAAGAATCTATGAACAAGACCAAAGCCTATCAACTAAAAATGAAATTTATCTTTGACAGAATATCAGTGGAATGAGATTTGAAAGTGTTATCAACCTGTTTTTCTTCATAGGGTTAGTACCTTTGAGTTTTGTCATTGTTGATATTTTGCATTGGCCTTTGACCACCTTTTTTCCCACTTTTATTGCCAACTACATGGTGGCAAGCCTATGAGTTTTTTTGGAACCTTCCAACCACACTGAGGACCCATATTCTCTGTGATATACCCAAAATTCATCAGTTTTTTGCATGTGATTGGGGGACCTATTATAGACGCTTATGGTTCCGAGCAGATCAATTCGACTCATCATATTATCTTACCTATTCGAGCTAGCTACGACACATTATTGGAGAAGCTTCCTAACTTATCTTCATCCTCTTGGGAGTCTCATTCTTCCTATTTATACTGGGCTACCGTAGAGGGCCAAGGTAGAGAGAGAGAGAGAGAGATTCAGAGAGATAATTATATTAAGATGATTTTCTTATCTTGATTCAGTCCTTGAGGGTCACATATTTTCTTTGAGTTCATTTTACCTATAATGGGGAGACTCTGTCAAAGCTTGGATAGGATTTATAGAGATAAATGTATATGATGTATCCTTGATTCATGGTTAATAGAGATATATGTTTCCATTCCCTTAATTTCATGTTTGTAATGAATTTTTCATGTTTTAATTGATGTTTTGAGTTGAAGGTTTTCTGTGGAAGACTATTTTTCATCCTATTCATTTGTGTTGGCTTATATGGGCCTGACCCAGGTTCGGAAAAATTATTTAGCCAAACAAATCCTGCAACTACCGACCCTTTTGGCAATAGCCTTCGGAGCGCCAACTGAGGTCTCACCCGAGGTAGTAGGGGAGAGTGCTGGAACCAGGTTTTGCACACCCTTGGGATGTCTAGATGTGGTTTGGAGTTTTCGCGCACCATTCCGCAGCTTCGCATTGCTCTGTTTCACGTAGATCCGAAAGCAGAATAATCGTTACTACTTATTATTGCATTGTTTATGTATTCAATCTGATTATTGTGATCATTAAGCAAACAATTATAAGAGTTAACTAGTTCACGCATTTAGAATAGACGCAGATTCATGTATTTATAAGTAGATGCACATAGATCAAATAGTTACAGTAAACATACAAAAGCCAGATCCGTGATAATTCAGATTTAACACAGAATTTCAAAAATAACTTATCTTTATTTAACTTCTTCAACAATATATCCTGATCCACCCTACGCACTTAGCTGTAGGGGTCCATGCACATAGCTGTGGACTCTTCTAGGCCTCTGCACACACAGCTGCAGAGCCTATATCCACTACCTAAACCCTTCACATGGAATTAGAGACACTTCAAAACTATCCTTCTCAAAAACCCACTACACATTAGATCCAGGATTACATACCAAAAATAAGCTACCTCTACCCATAGAGCCCTGCTCTATTTATACCTTTCCATGGACTACTATGCATGGGCGGGTTGACTCAACTTATATTTCTTTACATTATTTTTGGGGAGAGTACCCTTTGACTCCACTTATTATCTATCATTCTCCGCACATCCCGCAGAGTCTTTACCCCATCCTTACCCATAATTTTAGGCTTTGTGCCCCATGACCATTCCGCAGGGCTTCTGCTACCCAACAGTCCCCCAACACAATCATCATGACTCGTCCCGAGTCACTCAGCTAGTGTAGGAATATTCACACAGAAGTCGGTTAACAACTTCTGCATATTGCCTCTCTCTACAACAAATTCGACTGCGAGCCTCTGTACCTTTTCTAAGTGAGCCACTAATGCATCCCTATCACTTTCAGTTGCTTTCTCAGTCTCACACACTACCTGCATATGCACTACCTTGCCTTCAATAGTTGTAGATATGCTAAATGCTTCATTGAGCCCAGGCTAGATACGTTCTTTGAGTACTACTTCCTGTTTCTGCACCACGTAAACTTGGGCCTTGAGAGCTTGGGCCTCCTTCATTTTGGCCAACCGCTGCATGGTAGCAACCATTTGTGTAGCCTCGCGAGTGGTGTCATAGGCTTTCTGTAACTCGCATGCCTCGGTTTCCACTTGTTGTATGGCCAGGTCCTCCTAGAGGGATGTGAGTATCTCGAGAGACTGACCTAGTAGTCCCAAGCATTCATGAACAACACTCCTCATTATTTCCAATCCGGCTAGAATTTCATCACGGTGGTGTTCCTGTTTAGCTGGGGGTGTGGGTGGCTGGGCCTTGAGATAGAGCTCTGCAACTTATAATGTTAGTTTCTCCTAGGCTCTTGCGACCTCTGCTTGGGCCGTGCGAAAGCTAGCTGCCATGTGCTCAACCTTGGTAGTTGGTGGGAGGTCCCTGGGGATGGCTAACTCTAGTACCATGCTACATGCCTCCACCATAGCTTGTTCTACTTCTCAATATCATGCAGCCAAGTCATCATTCTGGAGAGTGACCTGTTCCAACTTTGTCTTCTGCTCTGTCAAGATGTGAAAAGCGCGAACTTCCCTGGCTCGAAACTCTTGAGTTACTCCCTCTTGCAGTAGGTATAGTACTTCTCTAGAAAATGCGGCTAGATTTAATTCCCAAATACATTCTTTGCCCACGGCTACAGCTATGACAACTCCTGCAGGCAACAGTAGGGTGTGTAGCATGTGCATGCTAACCATCTGCTAAGTGGCGACTGTATATTCTAGTAGTTGTCGAGTGAGCCAGCCTGGGGATTGCTCTTGTAATACCTGCAACTTTGCTATGATCTCCCCCAACACAATTGTCCGTTTGGTGATTAGTTTGGGCAATGCTCTGGTGGGAACATTGCTTGCAGGCTAGCTACTATCCATGAATTCTTTTTCTAGAGCCTTCACTATTTTGGACATTTTTCAGGCGGTCGATGATTCCTTGGTGCGTGAACGCTTGAGGTGGTCCTGCGTCTCCATTTCCTATTGTGGGTCCTGTTCCAAGTCCATTGCTTAATTTGCATGGTTCCCTTCTGTTGTCGGGTTCGTGGTAGCCTCCTGCTGCAAAGCGGCTTATTGTTCCTGACGTGTAATCTCTACCAGTTGAGTGAGTCGTTGTTGGCGTTCCTTCTTCTACTATTGTGCTGCCAGCCTGTCGAGAATGACCTTGTCTGGGGCACACCATTCTAGAGTCCATGCTACTAATACCGTGTAAATGGCATCATCTGTTGCAATGACCGAAAGTGTGACCCATGATCACTCTGGATCCTTTCACGCGCAGATATACATGTGATGCATGTCTGCTTTGAACTCGGTCGTGCTTTGAAAATTATTGTAGATTGTGGGGGACATGCATGGTCTTCGATCAATCCGTGTCCATATCTTTCCTTCCATGGAGGTCCAAAATGCCTGGATCGCGGAAACCCTTGTTGTGTCCTTTGTAGCCTAGAGCGAAATATACCGCATGGCTTCGAGTAGGCTATCGTCAAGGCTTGGAAACTAGCTCTCCTGCAGCAATTCGCCTGTAACCAGAAGCATTGATAAAAGCAACCATGCATAATGAAATGTCTTACCTTTGTCCTACGTTTCTTAACAATTGGTCAGAAATTCATGGCATAAAAACTGTGCCCACTTGAACTGAACCCCTTCGGTGCACTGCCCTACCAATGCAATGACAGGGGCTAGAACCTCATCCACACGACATTTTCTCATGAGTTTACTGGCTAGTAGCTGAGTGGCGACTCGTACCATGTGGTCACTGATGCTTGCTATGACATACCCCTACTTTCCTTTATCTAGATGGTATTTCGCCTTCACTGTTTTAGCGAGGCCTCCCTTGCTACTAGTTCCAGCTATGTTTGTGGGGTTATTCCCTTTAAGTGGCAAGTGTGTAATCTGGTGGATTAGGTTGGCTATGATTGGGATCGACTTTTCCAACAATTGATATCCATCATGTATGAGACATAGCAGCCATTGGATCACAAATATGGTGATGGTCGTGCGGTCATAGTGAGGTATCCACCTGAGATTTAGTAGTCCCGTCTTCTCCACACCTAGTAACCACTTCTGCGGCAATAACTTGTCTTCAGCCAGTTTGGGGACCTTTTCTCTGTCTGCAAGGTCCCAATCTTCAAATTTTATTCTTGGAACATGCCCCATTGGCAACCCTTCGAACCTTATGTTGTCCAGAAGAAGCGGGCTCTGGAGCGTAGTCTTTGCAGCGTCCACATCTTTCAATATCTTGGTCGTTCAGGTCCACAGAGAAAGATATAGGGGGTAACAATGAAAGTTGGAATGCAACTTCTTCTTCCTCTGCCTATGCGTAAATTTGATCAATCAAGGCTTGCAGATCGTCATCCTCTTCAGCGGGTTCAGTGGTGACTGCTTTTCCTTTGTCAACTATCGAGCGCTTCTCGAATCTTGGTGAGGCCTAGCCTATTCCTACCATCTGCTTGTTCTACTTGGGTCGCAGGGTACATGGAGACTTAGGAACTTCGGGAACCTAAGTCACATCCTTGGGCTCTTCCTAATTCACTTGCATTTCCTTTGTGACTCATGCGTGGGTTCTTGTAATGGTACTCATGGGGTGCCTGGTAGCCATGTACTTGCTGCTTTTTGTTGGTTCAAAGCACCAAAAGTCCAGTGCTAGCCACAAACTATGAGATTTGAAAAAATCTCTTCCCTTCGTTTTCAGTTTATTAATGGTGTCGAGTCGACAGATCTTTGCGTATCTTGTCCAGAACTTTCATCTTAATGTCCCATCGCCTGCTCCTCTCTAATGTAATATGACCTTCCTATCAGGATCAATGTTTCTAACGGTCATATTTTGACTTTTCCCGGTGGAAGCGCCATCCGTGGGCATATTTATGACCTTGTCGATTACCTGACTGGGTAAAGAAGCCTTTTGCCATGCCAGTTTTCCACAGACTGGTTTATAGTCTCACACCTTCTTTCAACTACTCGAGGCGCTAAGACTGTATTTTCTACTGCTAGTCAAGTGCTAGCACCTTTGGTGTGAGTTTAGAACTTCCCTACTAGCCCGGGCTACGAGCACCTCTCAAGCATCTGGGTAGCCAGTTGGGGGGTTATGTTCTTTTGTGGGTGTGGGCGCAGCCATGATAGTAGGGTTGCAGCTCATTCCTAGGTTATTCTGTTGGATTCGTCCCTTCTTAGCGCACTTTTCTTCCTTGGTTGTAACCATAGTTTATGAGGCTAGCAGCTACTCTGTCTTTTCTGAGCTTTCTTCTGTCATGTATTACAGGCCTAGTGAACTTGTGGTATCCACAACTTCCATGATCCCCTGCTAACCTTGGCGCCGGCCACTGGTGCATCGGTCTATTGGGGTGGCTTTGGACTAGTAATTCTAAGCTGGTTGGATGCCCACACCTCATACACCTATAGCCTATGATGGCAACAAATTCTTACTTCGTTTCGCTCTTCTGACTATACGCACACCTGCCTTCGATATCTGCACCCTTTTCTTCTCATCATCAGAGCTACACCCTTTTCTGAAGCAGTGGTTGCGCATGATGCTTTCGCGGATACCTTCGGCTGTTCCTCTGCCCCTATTGTCACATCCTATTACAGTTGAGTGTGGTTACTTCATGCAGCTAGTTCTGACATCATTCAATCTCTTCATCTGAGTCTGACGTGCAAGAACTATCACAGTCCCATGAGAGTCTATCCTTAGCAGTTGGATTCACCCTGTCCTAACCTTGTGTTGTAATCTGGTAGATACAGTCCAACTCACCATCGATGTCTTCGTCATGCACAAACTTGGTATATTGTGCCCCTTACGCTGGATCCAATGGGACCACTACGCAGAGAGATTTCTTTTTGAATATCCTTTTTCGTTTCTTGAGTTTGATTACTCCATTCATATCCATCGCCCAATATATCCCTAACAGAGCAGGATATCGGTTACTATCATCCACAATTTCTATGACCTCAAAATCGGTTTGGGTGTTGGCACCATTGATGTCTATTGTAACCCCGTGCAGTCTTCCCATGGGCAGAATATTTTGTTGGTTAGCCATCCGTAATTGAATCAACAGCCATTGTAGTGGAGGCCTACCCATGCATTCCCAAGTCTGCTTTGGTAGGACATTCATGTCGAACCCCAAATCTAAAACAACCTGGTCCATCTCATAGTCTTTGATCTGGACAGTCAGTCTCATTTCGGACCACTCGCGGTTCGTCCACTCCCTCGCATCGAGTTATTAATTCTTGTAGCCCCTTTACCACTTTAGCATCCCTGATTAACTTCATGCAAGTTTCCAAGAAGGTGGTTAGCATAGAAGTATCCTTCTCTGATCCGAATTGATCCTTACTGTCTGACCTAGAAGCTTCCACGAAGTTCTTCTTAGCTTCTATAAAGGTTTCCTTCGCATGCTCCAAGTCCAAGTCTGGTTGTTTTGAGGTGGCCCTTACAAACCCATGCATCCACCTCTGGCTACTTCCCCTTATCTTCTCAGGTGGTGGTGCCACTTCAGAGCATCATATTTACATTAGGATCCTTCGTGCGAGGTTCATCCTCCGTCATTTGGACGTTCTGAGTGGGGTTAGCCAGAAGCATCCCTTTTTCCCGCATCTGAGCAATTATCATGGGGCAATCAACTACCTTGTGATCAAATTGGTAACAGTAAGGACTATAGGCTTTGGTCGGGTTCGTTCAATCCCACACGTAATGCCCCAAACCTCCAAAATTATAGCAAATCAATTTTCCTCGACCCCGTCCAGGTCCCATCCCCTCACGGCCCCTTCCGAATCCTTGGTATCCTTCCCACGCAATAGTGCAATGAGATCCTGTCCGCGTGCCTTCGTGTGCATCCTATAAGCAAGTGTTCAATCTATCAACATTTCATAACTAAGGCAATTTCTGTCATCATGGCCCACCGTTCTGCAAAAGTTACAAAATAATTGTTGAGGAGGGGGTTGTCTTAAGTTTGGCAATAGGTGACAATTGTTTGTGACATGCTTTCCTCCCACCTGACAGATTGTGCACCAGTGTGCGGGTGCCATGCTTGGCCCAGCTTGTACCCCTGGTCGCAACACTATTGGTCCCCCTCCTACCACATATTTTGTGAAGATCGGACATTGGTCCTTATCGTGGCCCTATCCCTTACATTTGATACACCACACTTCTTCTCGTACCTCCATCCTAGGCACCTGTCCTTGTTTCAAGCTTCATATCTCTAGACATAAGTTTTGTATTTACACTTGGATTTACTATACTCCCAACCCTGGATCCTGTATTAGGGTTCTGTGCAGCCACATTGCTACCTCCAGTGCTTCAGCTTGGGTTCAGATCTTTTTTTGCGACATAGTTGATCTCAGATATGGCATTAATGGTGCGACAAACCAAGTACGGTGTTGCGCATCTGACAATGTCATATTGGCCTCGCAGATGGTGCTTTTCAACCTTTGATCCAAATCCCATGGCATTTCACTAGGCAACATTACAATTTCCTTGAACCCAATAAATGACTATGCTTTTGACTTTGGTCACCCAAATTCCTTGTTTAGCACCTCCTAGATTGCTACTATTCCTTCGTTTGGATGATCACTTGAATATTTCATGTACCAGGTCAATGTGCAGTCCTGCAGCGCACTAACTAAGGTAGCCTTCTTGATGTTATCATCCGTGATGCCCTGAGCATCCCATATAGACTTTATCACAAACCATAACCGGCTCGGTTCCTCATTTCCTACACCCTTAAATGTTGGCAGCTGGACTGAGCTTGCCATCCCAACTTTTGGTGTTAGTGGGGTTGGCGTTGGAGTGGATGGATTTGATGTAGGTGAAGTGGGTGGTGGCATGGACGGAGGTGGTAATAGTGGGAAATTCTCCTTGATCAACCAGACTACACTTCTTGGTGAGAACCTCGTGAGCTCCTCCTCGCATTCCCATGAAATAGAAGCCAAAGGACTTTTTTCAACCCCTCCTGTTTTGTGGTAACCTCTTCCACTCTGTGTTACTCTTGACATCAATAAATGCGCATAATTTGTTTTTCACACAACAACATCTTAATCCATGTATTCAATGATTTGATATACTTACCCCGCGATCCTTGAAGAAATCCCCTTTCTGCTTCACTATAGCTCACAATTGTATCTATCATGATCTCAGTGATAAATACTCCTATTACCCAATCTAGGCAATGATGTACTGTGACCGCGATCCATGGGTGGACCGACTCTGGAGACCACACAATAGGATTGTCTAATCTGCACCTTCCCACACTGTCAGCTAGCCTTGTGATCCACTCATATATCTCTACCGAAAATGTCGCGAAGAAGACCTCATAAATATCTATGTATATATAGTGGTCCAGCCATCTTCCTTCGATATTCGCGGGTTTCTATTTTCCTGAGTTGCGAACTTGTGAAGTTTCAGATCCCACCACTACTCAATCTCATTCTTTGTAGGGTTCCAGTGTTCCAACATTAGATACCCGTTAGGCAGACCCTGGTTCCTGGCAACGGAACCATTTGTTGGCTTACATGGGCCTGACCCAGGTTCGGAAAAATTATTTAGCCAAACAAATATCATAGCTACCTACCCTTTCAGCAACATCCCATGGAGCACGGACTGACGTCTCACCCAAGGTAGCAAGGGAGGGTGCTAGAACCAGGTTTCCGCACCCTTGGGATGTCTAGATGTGGTCTGGAGATTTCGCACACCGTTCTGCAGCTTCACGCTGCTCTTTTTCACGCAAATCCGAACCTGAATAATCCTTACTACTTACTATTTCACTGTTTATGTATTCAATCTACTTATTGTGATATTTAAACAAATATTTATCAGAGTTAACCAGTTCACGCATTTAGAATAGACACAAATTCATGTATTTATAAGTAGATGTGCATAGATCAAACAGTTACAGTAAACATACAAAAGCCAGATCTGCAATACTTCAGATTTAACAAAGAATTTCAGAAACGAGTTACCTTTATTCAAATTCTTCACCAATACATCCTGATTCGCCCTGCGCACTCAGTTGTAGGGGTCCACGCACATAGCTATGGACTCTTCCAAGCCTCTACGCGCATAGTTGCAAAGTCTCTATCCACTACCCAAACCCTTGACTTAGACTTACAGATGCTTCAAAACTAACCTTCTCAAAAATCCATTACACATCAGATCCAAGATTACATACCAAAAACTAAGCTACCTCTACCCATAGAACCCTACTCTATTTATACCTTTCCATGGACCGCGATCCATGGGTGGACCGACTCAACTTATATTTCTTTACATTATTTTTGGACAGACTACCATTTGACTCCACTTATTATCTATCATGCTCCGCACATCCCGCGGAGTCTTTACCCCATCCTTACCCAAAATTTTGGGCTTTATGCCCCATGACCGTTATGCAGAGCTTCTACTACCCAACAATTTGTGGTTATGTGTAGGCCTATATTGGTAGTAGAAGAGAGAGATCTCCTGGTTAGAGCAAAAGGATTTGTCATCAAACTCAAGAGCCATCACAAACCTTCAAGGAGGTCGTGTATTATCTCAAACCATTTAACATTAGGAATTCCATGAATGACTTATTGATTGGTCATATAATTGGGTATTAATTGTTGTCTCAGTTTACCCATTTGTTTTTCTATCTAGTGATCCTAATAAGGTCAATATATTATGGAGAAATGGCTCCTTGTGAGTAAATTCTACCATAATAGAACCTGTGTTTTCAATGAGAGCATTCATTCTTTCTACCCTCTTTATTTTGGACTCTCTTCATTTTTTGTCCTATTATATTTCTTGGTTCTTCCCCAAATTTTTCATAGCATGTGTGACTCTTTTTGGGGTTTAATTTTATTGATTTTTCCCTTGAATTCATTTCAATAATGTGCATTTAAAAAAAAAAATTCCACCCAACTGCCTTCACAAGTCATCTTATAGTGTAGTTGAAATTTCCAGCTGAAATTTTGCAGTGTCAAGAGTGTGCTTATTACCGCACTGAGCACAACACATCTATGTGGTCAAAGATAAAATCCAAAATCTTAAAACCTCCTTCAGAAACCATTTATCTCATATCTAAAGTGGTTTTGTATTTTTTTCTAGAGTCTAGATCTGTCATAGGTATGATTATGGTTTGATTCTTTAATTGGATTTGGGTGCCCAATTTTGAAGGGGTCTTTTGCTTCTTTTTTACATTTCGATTTCTCCTTTTCTCTCTGCTCAAATTCTTATTTCATAGATCTATTGTTACTATTGCTATCAAATTTTTCATACCCCTAATCTAAATCCACATTTTTTTAGTTGTTTTAGGTCTTTTTTGGCTTAGACCCTTCAAGTTTCTACTTGAGAGTTTTGAGTTCTTTTCTTGCAGGTGTTGATCCCATGTTTGGATCTTGTTTTTAGGGTCCATGTGGTTGATTTTGTGAAAGATTTAGATATATTCTTGATTTCAGTTTCACAATCTCGTTGGCTTTGTGTGGTTTTTCTCTTTGGTGGTGTTTTGTTTTTAGTTGTATAGTTTTCATGTAAGAGAAATTATTTGGCTGTCCTTCATTTGTTTACTATCATTCCCTCTTAATCTTCTTAAGGCCTTCTTGGCTCTAGGGTTTGGTTTTGACCAATGTAGAACATTGGCTCTTTTTGGGCATTGTTCTACAACCCTAGCTTCTTGACATTACCTCCCTCTTTTTCACTTTTTTTCTTTCTTGTTGATTGCGTGAGGGTGTTTATTTGGCTTTGGATTCCTATCTCTTACGCTTTCTCAGTGTTTTTCATTCGATATTAGGGACTCTTTTGGCCTCTTTTCCATTTCTTACATTCTTCATTTGTCTTTTTCGTCTATATTTTTATGAATTTGGGGTTTGCATTTAGTATCTAGTGAGAGGTGATTTTTGTAGGAATTTGTCTATTTCAAGTGAAAAGACTCTCACCCTCCTATAGTTAGCATTCATTGAATTGAAAGTAAAATCTTTCATATAGATGCACTACGATGTTACTAACCAATAGTTGATCACATCATATAAGTTTCACGTCACTTCCCAATTGAGTAAAAAATAAATAGTAAAATAAACACATTAATAAAATTAACCAGACTCATCTTTTCTTTTAAATCATAGTAAATCCACATTAGCTTGGGTTAGGGTCTTGGAGGTAGGTGTGTGAGTAAAATTCTCCAAGACCGCAAAACCAACTTAGCCTACTTAGCTAGGGAGTGAAAATTCCTTCATCATCGCATGCTCGAAGTCGGTGCATGCCAGAGAACTCAGTAACTGGGGGTTAGGCTTACATCATGGTATGAGTGGTTCTCGTTGATGTTACCCAAATAATGGTAGGAAAACCCATGTCATTGGCTGACAACCCAAAAGCCTAAGACTTGACCGGCCCATAAGGACAAAGGTAACCTTAAAGGACAGTCTTAGGAAAATACCCTAAACATGGTGCTTGTGGGTAGTAATCATCCTTCTACCTTACCTCCCCCTAGACAATTATGCCTACAATGTTGAGATACCACAAGTAAGAATTATTTTACATGTGTTATTACATTCTATGGATTTTCTAGTGTGTGTTGTTTGGTCTGAATTGGTAGTTTTGACTTAGGGATGTTTGTACTAACTTGTTTTGGTTTATATACATTTATTCACCCTCGCTGAAACCAGTCGCTATTGGTCATGATGAATTCGTAGTTTTCCTCCTGAACGAGTTGGACTTATCACTCCTTCTCAGAGAGTGCCTATCGAGGCTGAAGACTTAGAACATGTAGTTATGGATTGTATACTTGGTCCTCCTGGTAGTTACCTAATATCCACTGAGACATTGGCAGGAAATTTTGTCTCTCCCATTAGTACACCTTTGATCAATCCTTTAGGACTTGTTGTCACTACTACAACACCCTCCAAAATTTTTTCTTGTACCAAATTTCAGAGACTCTCTTGGTTTTTTATATTGTTTTCACAAACATTGAAATCCATTGTATTTTTTTTCTCAGTATTTTGATCCCTTTTGCAAGAAAAGAAAAATGTTGGCTTTTTGCATGTTAAGTGTCACACAATGTATATGAGTTTGTTTCAGTGGTTTCAAGGGGTTACCTTTGTGTACATGATTTATTTTACCATGTGAACATCTATCGCACTCATTTCCAAAGTTGTAAGCATTGATGCACAAGTGTCGTCACGGTCGTCTCAAAAGTGTATCTTTAGTGTCACACTTGTCATGAGTCATCGCAAAGTTGTTGCACTGAGAGAAGTATATTGTTCATGTGTCTTGGATGATATATGTTTTTATGTCATCAACTATTCTAAGTGTGTGATTACAATCAAGTCATATCATCATTCACATCAGCTTCACTAATCCCACACTTAGCCAAACCCATAAAAATTTCCATCAACTTAGCCTCATTTGACCCTTATGAACTACATATTGCATAGTCTCAGCCCTCTAGCTACAACCCTACCTCTTGAAACTACACAATGTGCTCAAGGCCAGACCTTGGCCTCTAAAACTGTGTAATTCATCCCTCCAACCTGGCCTCAAATGCACATTGCACAGTCTCAGACATAAAGCCCAATCCTTAAGCTCCTGAGCTATGTAATTACGCATTCACTCAACCTCCTCTGTCTTCCATAACTACACAGTAGGTTGAATCAATGCTTAAACCCTCAGCCTAACTCACTGAGCTCCTAGTCACATAAAGTAAAAGGGTCTCAAAGAAGAAGGGGCTAAAGTGGATCGGAATGTCTCATCCCACATGGAATTTTAATGGGAAATTCTAATGTGATAATTGTGCAATAAGGTAATGCAAAGCTTTAAAGGTGTGGTGGGTCAGAAAATGAGGCATTTAAGAAGGAGATGGAGCATTAAAAAATCAACATGGGCTAACCCTGTAAGGCCCCTCGTGACACGAAATCGAGGTTGACATAAACAGAGTAAATGATGGCATGAAATCTCAAGAGGAATTGATGATTCAACATGGTGCTCTATGTAGAGGAAAGATGATGTACCACCCAGGTGACCTCTCCTTTTGTATAATGGCATTAAACTTATAGTTGACTAGTCCCATCTCTAGAAAACGAATGATTCAAGCAGTAAAGGTAGAAGAGAGGAAATCGGCTAAGTAGAAGAGGTAGCCAGACTGTGGGCAAGAAACGACCTGAGAAAAGGCCATCACAAAGATGGGAATTAAGATATTTTACCAAAGTTTTCCTCTGTAAATTGACGTGTTTTGTTATTATGTACTTGTCACAATTTAATGAGGCAATTAATCTAATTGTAGTCTTTTTGGGCTGCAGAACCATCCCTGTTGTGGGGAAAAATGCCTATGCAAGACGATCCTATCCACCTAAGGTGTGAAAGCGCCTTAGCAACAAACGAATACAGCTATTATGATTTCTTCCTTTATGAAATGTGAAAGAGGGGAGATTGGCAGACTTACCGTTGTCTTCCAGTTGTCCCTCGATCTAGATCCTCTTCTCTTTGCGTGTCCACAGCTACTTGTCTCCTCGCTTGCTCAAGAGAACAGCTACTTGAATCCCACGAGATCACAAGAGAACAACTACCCGTGACAAGAGAACAGCTACTTGCGACAAGAGAAGAACACAATGCAAAGGAAAATATATATATTCATAAATGATTCAGGATTAGAAGTAAATCAAATACACTAATGCAATCATACAAAATACACCAGCATATAGGAAAGAATCAAGATAGCTTTATTGATAAGTAACAGGGTTCAGGAAGAGATACAACCCATAGGGCTCCAATCCAGCATCTCCTTCCCAGCAGAATGGAATTCCTTCTTCAGCTCCCTTCAAAGCATTAAGCACCCAATGTTTCCAGCCACAAACCAATAGCAATTCTTTGCATTCACAAAATTCCAACCTCCCTGATCTCATGTAGGAGAGATCTATATATAGGGATATTGGAGAGAGGATGAGTCAGCTTGAGACTGGTATGAAACTGACTAGTGTCCTCTCCCTCTCATAGTTCTTGAGTCCACTTGGAGGTTCTTGCTTCCACTTGGAGATTTGGAACCTCTTACTCATCACCAGTTGAATTCCCTGATCCAAGTGTCATTTTGGAAGCTTCCTGGGCATTGACACCTTGAGAAATTACTCTGCCACTTGTCCAAACTCACTCAGCGCAGGTAGCCTTTGTTCCAGTTGACATTCAACACAGGTAGACAGTGGAGCAGTTGACATTCAGCGCAGATGCTCAGTGGAGTAGTTGACATGATCCAGAATTGGCTTGTTTTTGAGTGTTTTCAGGTGGAGAACTTCAGTGAATTGCTGTGGTTAGTTGGCCTTGTTCCTCTAGGGGTAGGAACAACATGTTTAGGGACTTTGGATCCCTTAGATTATGGACATTTCATGCTCAATGCTGTAAGGCACAAAAATGTCTATAACAGTTGCCCCCTAAAGTATGAGGCCATTTATCGGGTGAAATGCTTTATCCAGGAGGGTCCGAAGTTCATCCATCTACTGGGAGGAGACCTGTAATAAAATACAATACAATAGATTATGATTCATACTGCTTTCATGATCTAGCTGAGGTGGGCATTCCCATGCTCAGCTTTATAAATTCATTTTTGTACATAGAACAGATGATCGTCTGATGGTAGACTGATAACTTTGGCGAAATTATCATCCTTTGAGTAGGATGATCATCTGCTGCAACGATGTACGTGTCAAATGTCTTTATTTTTTCCTGAATATATATCGTAGCCCGGATGGATGAAACTAGATCCGGGGTCTTCAAACTCATTCGATCTTCACTCTAATTACAAGTCGATCCATGTGAGAATTGCGTTGAAGTCGAACATGGAAATACATCGCTTGAATACCGGTCAATGATGTAAACCGTTAACAAGCGCGAGAGGAATCACCGATAATGATAATGACCCTCAAGGTACTGCAGTACAATTCACGTGGTGTGAATAAAGGACTTGGCGTTGAACACCACGCAAAATCTTCTGGTCGAAGGTCATTGATGTATACCTGTCGCCGGAAGTGAGAAACTTGCCATTGAGGCATGCAAGCTTCAAAGTACTGAAGGGGTTGTTCCTAGATCAACTTCTTGGATAATGAGCTGATGTCGAAAAGAAGCGATCCGTCACAGGAGGGCCTTAATGAATCCCACATCAGTGACATGGAACAGAGCTAATGATTTTAATGGAGGTGAAAACGATCTGTGACATATGATTCAGGGCGGCGGTCATGAATGGATGAAGGATAATGTACGGCAGTGGATGGGACCCAGTTGACTCTTTCTGAACGACTTCTCTTGAACATATGGCGACACTGATGCGATGGATTGGTAGCATTACCCCAAATATGGATGGTATGGCGAGACCATGGTGATGTGACCGGTGAATGAAACAACCCAACCCGAATGTGGTACGGAGGAAAACTGTCATGTTCAAGAGCGACCTGCTACCATCAAAGTTTTCTTGATTTTTCCCAATTTTTCCCCAGTCTTTGCTGACCAGTACCTCTTTATTTTTTTCAAGCTTGAGGAGGATAACATATTCTTGTTCTATAACCTGCCCTTCGGGCAGGCCCATCGCTATGTTTTAACGAGCCTAGCGATAGGGAAACTCGTTCTCGTCTAAAGACAAGTTTGTCGCTATTTAATAATTTTAACGAGTCTAATGACAAGGATAACTCGGTTCTTTTCATTTTTAGAGAGTCTGAAAAGATACATAAAGTCAACTCCAAAATTCCTTTTTCGTCATCTAATCCCTTAAGTCCGAAAAAGTCTAAAACAATACAGAAGGGATGAGTTTTCAATATCTTTAATGAGCCGAACAAAACAAGCGCTCGATCTTTTTGTGAAATAATCCCTCAGGTCCAAAAAGATTAAAATCTAGAGGAGGGATAGCTCTTCCTGTCCTTTAACGATCTGGAAGGCCAAAACTCGGCAATCTTTTCATATTTTACGAGTCAGTTGAAAAGAGCTTAAAGAAGACTCGTCTTCTGAGGAACGAGTGATGAACAGGGTTAGCAGCTGATTCCAGGTAGGTTGGAATTTTCCAATCACGGCAGTGTCACAAGGATGGCTAGGTGAAATCACTCTTCGCAGTTGTTCCTCAGAATGGGTAAACAATCATATGGGGATGGACGATCGGCCAAATGAAAAGTGGAGGTGGCAAGTGCAAACACGACCAAGGCTTTTATGGCTGATAAATTTACGATCACAGTGGTTATTTACCGGGACAGGTTCATTTTTTATTTAAAAATGAGCTTAAACTCTGGAGGAAACTCTGCTCACTGCTTATATTTATTTTTTAATGAGCATGAAGACCGCGTTAAAACTGCTCGAATCTTGCGTTTATTTTTTAACGAGCATGAACTTTATGCTAAAACTGCTCGATTACCCAGTCATAAGATAAGAGTGTCTCATGAAAGATCCCATTTTTTATAGAGCTTGCGCCTTACCAAAGCTATGCTCACTCTCCTTTCTTTATGCAAGTTAGGAAACGGTTAACCCAAAAAACAGATAAATAACCGCTCTTTTCTTGCACTCCAAAAGGTTTGCATGCCCCCAGGTATAAAACAGAGTTTCAAGGTTACCCCTCAATTTGCAGATAAAACATTTGTTTTACCGGGAGAGGCCTACCTCTTTTAGGTTACCCAAAGATTGTCTCGTTACTCTTTCAAACAAAACACTTCCTCGGCACTGTCTACCGAAATAGACAAGGGTGAATGACTGTTGTCAAACACGTAACTTTGACAAAAGAATCTTATTCTATAACAACCCCTCTTCCATCCACGGACGGGGTACGGACTAGTCATATTCTCCCGCGGAAACCTACCTTATACCCAAAGTTTTCCTGCCGAAGCAAGCCAGGATGCATGCCCCCTGGGTTCCGGTCATATCCTCCCGGATTACTCGCGCTCATCAGGAGGACAGACCGTGGGTTGAGACACTTCTTGCGTGAATAGACCATTTAGGGATGGTACATGACTATTTGCAATGTATGATCCGGGAAACGAAAGTTGGTCTACGAGCTTGACCATTCTTCCTTCATGCGGAAAACACATTACTCTAAAGAGTGAGGAGACTACAGCTCCCATGCAATATATATAGTCTCGTCCAAGGAGTAGGTTATAATCCAAGGGTCCTTGAACGACCATCACGTTCATTTGAACGGTCTTCCCTTTCAATGTTATAGGCACATTGGGGAGGATCCCTAAAGGTCGACTGGTTCCTTTATCAAAACCTGATAGATTTCTCATCTCAGGTAAGAGTGCTGGTGAACCAAGTGCTCTCCAAGCAATAGAGGAAAGGATACTCACAGATGCCCCCTCATCAATGATAGTGCCAGCCATTACCATTCTGTATATTTGACAAATAATTCTGAATGGTATACTGGCTGGCAACCGGGGTCTGCCTAGCTGGTTCCAATCAAAGGACACAACCAGGTTGCTTGGTGGTGACACCGAATATACGGCCGGATAGCGCTCTGATGAACTTCCTTCCTGCGATAAAGGAATGGTGGCATTGCCCCCTTGATCATCAGAGTCAGTGCTAATGAAGAGAATCTGGACGGTGTCGTCTTGATTTTCCTCCGTGATGGTGTCATTCGAAGATGGAGCCTCTGAAGGCAAAACCGGGTCAACTGCCATATCAACCTTTTGACTTTCGTCAGGCATGGATCTAGACGGTTCATCTTCAATGACAGGTGCTTCGGCTGACCACCTGGGCGGGTCAGCCGGATTCTCAACTAGCGAGGGACTTGGCAAGAGTTTTTGATATCCAGGAGGAAGTTGCGCTCGTAAAATCGGGCGATCTTCTAGAACTCTTTTCACCTCATCTAAGAAGGGACAACGGTGGATGGCGTGATCGCCCTCACACAGTCTGCAAGGAAATTTAGTTTTCCCACTCTGTCCTGGAGCTTCACTCCCACTAGTTGACGGTGAGCAGTCGGCATGGCTATCAGAGGTCGATGCTACCGAATTGTGCAAACGGGGGGACCAGTCTCTTAGTATCCGTGGGATACAGGGACAATCTCTATGGAAGTGGTCTCCCCTGCATATGACGCATGGCGATTTAGGCCTTACGAGTGCGGTGTGTGGATTTTTGTTAGATGACACTTGTTTGCCCCCAGTCGCCTTAGGCTCCTTCTTCTTCTTTTCTTTCTTCTTCTTCTCCTTCTCCTTAGGAACACGGTTTTTTGATTTACCAGTTCCGTCAAGTGAAGAGGAAGGAGGGGAGGAAGATGAAGTGGAAGGCTGGGAAGCAACTCTTGTCTGATCTAACTGTTAACTCGACTGTTCAGGAATGGTGGTATTCTGAACGACATTGATTGAAAAGAGCCAAACTGGTAGGCCAATTGTCAGTCCTAGAAGCGACAATGTGGCCATGTGGGGTGCACCAACATCTCCCCAAGAGGAGAAGGGACTAGGATTTCCACCCAAGGGAACTCCTTGGTTGGTGTGCTCCATCTTTTCAACCTAAAGATCAACATAGGATTAAAGGGTGATTGTTACGTTTAAAATAAATTGTTAACGACGCTTTAGACACAACTTGCTTTTTCAGTTTTAAAGAGTCGAGAAAAAGCTAAAGATGACTCTAGTCTCCTTCGATGTTTTAACGAGCCCGAAGTGACAAATGCTCGGATGGAATTTTTCTGTTATAGAGTCTGAAAAAGGCCAAAAGAAACTGCTCTGGAGATCTAGGCAGAGGGTGTGCCAAACTTTTCGCAAAACCACAGAATACATTTTACGGTACGGGTGGTCGATCTTCGTGAATGCTGTGTTCACTGCATTGCGATCAGTAGGGCGGCCGACACGGCTTCCTAAGGATAAAAGATATATGCCTATAGGGGTCTCCCAATATATACGCGACTGTACATGGGAGCACAAATCCGTACTAGCGCTACCGTCTCTCAGGAGGAATCACCCACCTTCTTCGAGATCGACAGTCACTAGGCTTAACGACGCCGAAACACGTCTCTAGCCTAGACCTCTATGTTGTGCGTTATGTGACAAAGCGTTGTTAGGTTCATTTAGTTTATTTTAGGTTGATCTTTTTAAAGTTTGCCTTTCAAGGTTCACCACGAGATGTATGATACAAATTCCTAAATGCAGTCTAAGATGATAAGCAAGCTTTATTATCTTTCAACTTTGAAAATCCTAGCTACTAAGGGAAAAGAATAACACTATCTTTTCTCAAAGAGCAATCAGCACACTCTAATGCACTTTCCCTAAATCCAACATGCAAACTATCAAATGCAAAATGCACAATGCAAGTGTTTGTTTTCCACTTTCTTAGTATAAATGCCTACAAAGAAAGCTTTTTGCACAACTTTGAATTTGCTTTTAAAATGATCAATACAAACAAGTTCACTCTTTAGAAAACAACAAGCATAGAAGAGATTACAATCACTTTGCTATTTTCGAAATAAAGACTTGTTTTGACATTTAAAAGACACAAATTCAAACCAATAAGCAAAAGTAAATCTATAATCAATCTGCAAACAGCCAATGAACTCCCTTCTAAGACCACAATCAAATCTGAATCAAAGGCTACAGGATGACTACTTTACTCATGCAAAGGAAGACTGTAAATGACGTCACAAACACATAAAAAAATTCACAATCTTTTTGTACAAAAAAGAGGCGGAATCTAAGCAAAGAAAAGCTTATCAAACCGGTACCTATGCTGGTTAAAGGCTGCAAAAACAGAGATCAAAACAGGGCAACAAAGGACAAAGAACCCCAGCTGCACAAGGCCAAACTGGTTCAGCGCAGGTCCAACACTGTCAGTTTGACATTCAGTGCAGGTAGCCCCTTTGGGACCTGCGTTGAAATGCAGACTGCCTTCACAGTGCCTGCGCTGAAAGAGAAACTCTCATTTCCCTTGGTTTCTGGGTCACAAAATGCTAAAAAATCAACTGTTTCAGGGCAAATCAGAAACACAGGCAAGGTATAAACAGAGGAATACTTTGATAGGGTACTAAAGACTATCACAAGGATCATCAAATCATTTGTGGATCTAGTTTAGATCATAGACAAGTCCAACAACTGGATCAAAGTAGCAACTTTTTACTTTGCATCCGGGAAAGATGCAATTCAATAGTTACTGTCAAGTCTATGAAGTAAACAAATGACGGAAACACAAATGAAATGAATAAACAAGTTCCTCCCCAGCGGAGTCGCCAATTTGTTGTGGGGAAAAATGCCTATGCAGGACGATCCTATCCACCTAAGGTGTGACAGCGCCTTAGCAACAAACAAATACAGCTATTATGATTTCTTCCTTTATGAAATGTGAAAGAGGGGAGATTGGCAGACTTATCGTTGTCTTCCAGTTGTCCCTTGATCTAGATCCTCTTCTCTTTGCGTGTCCATAGCTACTTGTCTCCTCGCTTGCTCAAGAGAACAACTACTTGAATCCCACGAGATCACAAGAGAACAACTACCTGTGACAAGAGAACAACTACTTGCGACAAGAGAAGAACACAATGCAAAGGAAAATATACATATTCATAAATGATTCAGGATTAGAAGTAAATCAAATACACTAATGCAATCATACAAAATACACCAGCATATAGGAAAGAATCAAGATAGCTTTATTGATAAGTAACAGGGTTCAGGAAGAGATACAACCCATAGGGCTCCAATCCAGCATCTCCTTCCCAGCAGAATGGAATTCCTTCTTCAACTCCCTTCAAAGCATTAAGCACCCAATGTTTCCAGCCACAAACCAACAACAATTCTTTGCATTCACAAAATTCCAGCCTCCCTGATCTCATGTAGGAGAGATCTATATATAGGGATATTGGAGAGAGGATGAGTCAGCTTGAGACTGGTATGAAACTGACTAGTGTCCTCTCCCTCTCATAGTTCTTGAGTCCACTTGGAGGTTCTTGCTTCCACTTGGAGATTTGGAACCTCTTACTCATCACCAGTCGAATTCCTTGATCCAAGTGTCATTTTGGAAGCTTCCTGGGCATTGACACCTTGAGAAATGACTCTGCCACTTGTCCAAACTCGCTCAGCGCAGGTAGCCTTTGTTGCAGTCGACATTCAACGCAGGTAGACAGTGGAGCAGTTGACATGATCCAGAATTGGCTTGTTTTTGAGTGTTTTCAGGTGGAGAACTTTAGTGAATTGCTGTGGTTAGATGGCTTTGTTCCTCTAGGGGTAGGAACAACATGTTTAGGGACTTTGGATCCCTTAGATTATGGACATTTCATGCTCAATGCTGTAAGGCACAAAAATGTCTATAACAATCCCAGGCTGAAACAGCTAGTCGATCTGACAACTAAGGATGGGCCAAGATATTTTTCGTAATTTAGTACATATATGCCCTCTTCTTATAAATAGAAGGAAACCACTCTTAAAAAAAGTTCATAATTGTGGGAAAGAAACTCCTAAGTGGATCATTTTCCTACTTCACAAATGCATTATATGAACTTTGACGTATGCACTCTATCAAAGAATTTAATGGAAGAATTGTGGTGATTCCAAAATCCTTGATTTTCATTATGTTTTTCTCCCTCTATATTTCATTATGTGATTGACGTTCTCCTCATATTGCATGTATGTAGTAGCTAGATATATTTCCATTATATACAAATTCATTTAAGTTAAATCATTGATAATGAATGCCTATATTCATATGGTGATAAGGTCCTTAGAAGGAGCTCCCTGCATCTCAACATCTCATAAACCTCTCATTGCTCTCGTTTTCCTCTAGATCCAGTGATACTAAATTCTTAAAATCTAATATTTGTTTTGATGGATTTTCTCATTATCATCTCCTACTACTCCATCTCTATTAACAATTCATTCACTGTGAGTTTCAATCTTGTTTGGCCACCACCTTTTGAGTATTACTTTCTATGGAATTATTCACACATGTTATTTCTTATAGTGTGCTTGATGAGCAGTTCTGAACCATTTGTGACAGGAAACAATTAGTGCTACAAGCTCACAAGATTAATCTTCCAACACTACTTAAGATGTCCTAGGCACTAGTCTATAATCAACCCAGAGCCTATCTCTAGAATGATTTCCTATCCCTCAAAGAAACCCTACTCCAAGTGCTAGGAAAAGCCACAACAACTGGATTGCTCACCCTCAAATTTGAAGGTCATTTTAAGAGATGGTATCACATATTACCTATTGCTTCCATCTACTTATTCAACTAGCTTGTGAAGGAGCTTCATACAGAATTTGACATGTATGATTACTGGGATGTTCTCAAAAGAATTACTCAACTAAGAATGAATCCTAATGAATCCATTGAGGATTTTTTTTATCGTTTCCTTCACCTTTGTTATGAATTTCAAGGAGAAGACAAAGATTGGGATTTCTTTGAAAAAAAGTTTAAGCATTTGGTTCATATCTCTTTTCACGATGTATATGAACTCCCTCATGTTTTTACTTACCCATTTCTTGTGAATCATGAGACACCTCAAATTTTAGAGGAAGAACCTACTACTATGTTTATTCCTTGTCCTCCTCCTTTTCCACTATCAATTTTGGTGCCTCCCTATGATAGTAAAGTTGGTAAATCTATAAATCAAATTGATAATCGATCACTTCATTCTTCTCCTACTTTTCATAATTTAGGTCTAATGGAAGAAATACTAGAATGGATCATGGAGCCTAGGGTGAAGGGTAATCCTTTCATTCCTCAGGATGACATTGGCACTCTTGACATCAACCTTGAATCTAGTTCCATTGAAATCTTAGTTCTTCAAGGGACATATATCATCCTCTATCATCTACATGTCATGACTCTATGTATCATGATCTACTTGATCAATCTTCTCCACCAACTAGCTCTTCATGTTCTCTTGATTTTTAAGTTGTTGGTTCAAATTATGATCAGATACAAGGAATTCGCATTACACTAGTAGAGGAGGAGGAAAGTGAGGAGACTTTTGATCTTTCTTCCATTTTTGAAAGTCCCCCATGTCAAGATGATGCCTTCGTTCTTGGATGATTTTCAATCTATTGGACAGCTAATCCTCTAAGGGTGATAGTGTGGAAGATAAACTGTTAAAGGGAGTCCAAGAGACCTTGGAATATGGAATCCAATGGTCACTCCCATGTATTATAAATGTATATCATTTCTTAATAGAAAATGAATTCGCGATTTATCTTATGTAGCTTCCACCTTCCATGTGCATCTAACATGGTGTCAGAGCTGTAGTCGAATTTCTGCCCTGCTCAAATTTGAGCCACTAATTGTGGCCTCTCTGTGAATATCAATTTTGATTCCTACTAGTATAACTGCCATTATTGTGTGCATTCCTATTGCCATTATTGTGTGCATCCCTATTTCGTGCTACACATTGTTCGACTGACATCTCTCAGCTAGATTTGTGCTGGGTTCTCTATCTACTGTCTCAAATAGAAACAAATGCACCTGCACTCCTACCTATTCATCCTCTTCTACCCATGTTCTACATTTCTGCAACCTGACACATCTCCCTTCTGCTGGCACAAATTCCTGACTCTGAACGATGGTGATTCTCTATGCATGAATGAATGGCATCATTGAATATTGATGTTGTTCTATTGCCTCCCTTTTCTTCACCTGTGATGCCCATTGACAGAGTGAGGATGCTAAACCCGATAGTACAGATGCCGCTATTACAGGTATAATGCCAAGAAGAAATGCTTGCTCAGAATCAACTCCTTTGGAACCATGACCAGAGCTTTCACCAATGCTGAGCAGAAAGGCAGCAATGATCAATAAAACAAGGGCTCCAATTTGTTGAAGTGACTTATTGTACCCCAAAATAAGGAACATGAAAAGTGCAGTGAAAAATAGCTTCGTTTGATTAAGCATTGTAAAGGTAAGGGAGTCCAGATTTCAATACGAAAGTTGCAACAAACTATTCTACAGAGCATAAATAGCTGCTGGAAGGCCTGAAGCTGTTAATGATCCTATAAAGGTCCACTCTTTGCTAAGTCTGCCCAAGCTACCTTCTTTTACCATAAGTATCAAAGCACATAGAACCTTTGCACACTCGCAAATCAGTACAAAAGAAGTCACAGTTACTCCTTTCCCAGTAAAGCGTTTAGAGAGTAGTGGCTGTGCACCATATTGCAAAGTTAGAACTGTAAGATACAACCATATTCTACCATTATGACTTTTATGATCCGCACTATTCTGTTTTCCGCATGCCCTGGATTTGAATGCCATTGTTGGAGCTTCACAGCGGTGGAAAACATAGAATTACAGAGTCAAGTGTCCATGCAGCGGTGAATTAAGCTTTCATAGTCAGCGAAGTACCAACCCATTTGTGTAGATTTCAGCAATGTGATCATTGAATCAAATGTTCAGACAAGTTCCATAGGAATGTGGTTGTGGTTCGACTTCATAATAACACCAATCTCCTAGCAAGTTGCAAAAATCATCTCAACAAAGCTCTTCCTAACACGCTCTATTTTCAAACATGTCCCTCATGAAGCACGTGCATATTTTGTTCCCATCCCACCAAATAGAAGCAAAATCAAATGGATTTCATTGACTTGGATGTCAAATATAAAGGGATTTTAAGTTGCATGTGCAAGTTATCTAGAAGTTGAATTGCTTCTATGACCCGAGAGACTACTACTTATTTTTCCTTGTGTCGATAGAAGAAACCTGTAATGCAGCCACATAGATGTTGAGCGTAATATGGGTTCATAATACGAAGGATTGGGGGAACCAGTTGTTGTTGTAGATTTGGAAGCACCATTAAAATCGATACAATGTGCACAAGCAACAACGAGTCACCCAACTACTAACTCTGGCACTGCCTTTTGAAAGAGGAAACCTGGGGTTGCAATTCCTCCTGCCCTTTGGCCAGAGAGAGACCCACAAGCCAAGGATGCTCTCAACAACTTATTTTTTCCTTATACTGGAAGAAGATATGGACCAATTAAAGGAAATGGCAATCATGAAAGGTATCTTGTGCAAGAACAAATTGCAATTGGAAAGCCTCTACGCTGGAGCCCGAAGACTAAGAGATTAAGCTTTGTGAGTCAGTATCAAATTCTTCTTTTGCTACTTTTATTGCAACGATTTTTGTTCAGGTACCATAAAGCCTCGTTGAATATTTTGAAAATTTATACAATTTACCAAAACAAAAAGACAGTTCCAATAGATTCTCTTTGTGTTTTTGGCTAATGCGACTCTTGGGATTTGATACAACTGAAACTTAAAATTGGTATATCTTGGAAGGCCTTTCCAATGCACCTGAAAAAGATTTATATTGAAAACAGTGATTAGATTTCATTTTCTATCTTTGAGGCCTTTAATTTTTGTTGACACAATGGTGAAAATTGATAATTTTTTAGAGTTATTAAGTGATGTAATGTTGTCTAATGTTCATATCACAGTCCAAATTAGTAAAGACACTCTCTCAGAAATTCGAACTTGTCTACAAGATGCACAAGAGAAGATTGGTTTTTTGTAGCTTGAATCAAAGCTACAACAAGAAGAGTTACATAAGTATAGTAATCATTTTGAACTTGTTTCTATTCAAAACATTGAAACAAAATCCCATAAGCAACAAAGTCACATGCAAATGTAGAAGTTCAGTCTGCACTTTTGAAGCCCATCATTAGACCTTGGGAAGAGCTTGTCCACAACAAGCACATAACTGGTCTTGGATATGACAAGGATGTGTCCTTTTATATTCCAGATTACTCAAAGCCCATTCAGTTTCAGAGTGCTAGATTCCTTCATGATAATTCACCTTCAACTGTTCCAGATTCTTCTCCTCTTCCACAGCAACAACAACAGATTGTGAAATTCCAACATTGTGACAGAGTTGGACATGTGGAATATCATTGTTTTGATCTTCATCCATGTAAGAATTTTCATAAAACCAATCATTCTTCAAATAGATGCTTCGAAAACAAGCCTCATGCAAGAACAAAGATTCATCTTGGATGGATCGCTTCTTGGCAATGGGCAGCAACAGGCAATAAGATATTTTAGTCATATGTCTGAACTTGTTCTAGAGTATTCAACAATCTTGTAGTTGACTTTTCTCCATCATCACACCTTGTATCTGACAGGGGGGAAATTATGGACATCTACAAGCTTCAAAGTCACATCAAGTGAGCTTGAGCCACAACCTGCCATACCAGATTCAGAGTTGTAGCCAAAGAGAAAGATACCCTTGAGCATGCCTTTAGTTAGTGATGTATTTTCAAAGAACAAGGGACACTTTCTCTAGTAGAATACTTCAGCTTCTTGCCATTTTTGGAAGAGTTCCAGGAATTGCATTAAGCATTCAAGAGTTGTTGTTCATCCTTAAACCATCATAGGTTGAGACCTCCCTTTTCAGGTTGAGGTTCTCACTTTTATGTGGGGTGATACCTCCCTTTCATGGTTGAAGGTTTCCGTCTTCAAAGCATGAGGATAACTTCCTCTAGCAGAAGACCTGAGCTTCATGCTAGGCTTGGAAGAGTTTCAGGAAGTCCAATGAGCATTCTAGTGTTCGTGGTCATCCTTAAACTGCCCCACTTATACCGAAATTTTAGAGAGCACATTCAGCCTAATGCTACCATGCATGTTTTTGCATGTTTTTTATTACAACTCTCTTCTTGGACTCATACATAACCCTTCACATTAAGGGGGGAATTGTTGGACACCTAATCCTCTAAGGGTGATGGTGTGGAAGATAAACTATCAAAGGGAGTCCAAGAGACCTTGGAAATATGGAATCCAATGGTCACTCCCATGTATTATAAATGTATATCATTTGTTAATAGAAAATGAATTCACGATTTATCTTATGTGGCTGTCCACCTTCCATGTGCATCTGACACAATCTGTTGATCTCAGTAGTGAATCAAATGAAATTTGATTACCTAATCAATCTGAAGCCTTAGGAAACAATGGTTTTTATGGTGATGAATTTTTTGTTTTATATGATAATGAATTTCTAAATGCATCCACCAGTCTTTCGGTTCCTTCAGAATATTTTGATTTGAAAGGTTTAGATCTAGAATTTGATTCAGTCGAAGAAAATTCTCTTATGGAAAGTTCCTCTTCATCTCATTATCCTTTGCACTCTCACATTTGTGATGAATCTACATGCAATGAACTAACCTCTCAATTGGCACAAGGTGGTGAGGATATCCATGAAGAAAGAGAAAAAAAATCAAATCATCAAGTATCGTTTCCATCCCTCATCATCTCTTGTTTTTCATAAAGACAATTCTTCAAATAATCTTTCTCTGGAAATTTCCCCGATTCATTCATCTTCAGATTTGTGATAAGAAGAATCTTTTGATGAGTAATTTGGTTGTTGAAGTTGTAAAATTCGGTCAAATCAGTGAGAAATATGGTTTCCATCCGGTTAATTTTTGTCCCATTGAAATAAGAGGAAGTAGTTATCCTCATGCCATGCATGATTTTATTCAATTTTCAGAATGCGATTTTACAATCCTTCAAAGTTCTGAGACTTATTAGGAAGTTGAGGAACTTCAAAATCAGTTGATGATTATGTTAGGATCTCACGACTCTGGTAAGCCCCCTGAACTTAGTCAGATCTAGTTTTTCTTCTAAAATCCTTCTCTTTGCATGGTTTCACTCGATGTAAATTTCTTTCTGTAAAATGTTTGGTATTTCGGGTGTAATTTTATAAACTTTCGAGACTTAATTTTTTATCGGATTCAAGATTTTATCTCACATTAATGATATCCATGCAAGGCTATTGTACCTAACTCAGGTTTGGAATGTGTTTCCCTCATAGTCACGAAATTGTGAACTTAATTATTTCAAATACCATCTTTGACCAAAGGAATCATACTTATCAGATTCATTTCTTAATAGTCAGTTCCTTGTTTCTCTTGTGAATTTAATATGGTGAATTTTTCCCTTCATCAAACTTGAAATCCTATTGATTGATAATGAATGCATGAGCTATCTGGTGAGTCAAATTCTTCTTCACACATTGTATCCATACTAGTTTCATCTGTATTTTGTATTAGAATTCATTTTCACTTCTTTCAATGATTACGATGCTAGTGCAGTATGTTACACTTACAAGGGAGCGAGTTGATAGATATGTTATGTGAGGAAGATGATTCATTTGTTTGAGGAATTCGTAAATATGTTCAAATTGATCAATCTCTGAATAGGGAATCTCATGCCATAAACAGTCTATCTAATCATAATATTAAGTATCATTTGTTTTATCATTTTCCCACTAGTATATCCAATGGTAGTTGTTTTAGATCCTTTGGTCTTCATGGTTTAACATCTCATATTTATGGTACTTGTCAAATGGTTGTGGAACTTCATCCTTCACTGATGGTAATGTCAGTTCCTCATTGACTTGAAAAGTTAGCTGAATATAATCAGATCAATTCTCTCTCACAAGATTCTCATTTGGACCTTGTGCTTGTATTGGCAGTGCTCAATCTACCAACATTTAGAGGATCTCCTCGATATGAGGTCCCAATCAAATATTACACCATTCGGTGCAGGATTACCATACGGTATGATGGCCAGCTTACCAAATACTTAGATATTTTCCTCGTCTCTAGATTTTAGCACAAGAGAGTGTTGCAATGCTACCTTCGAAAAGCAAGGTGAGTGTGCCTAGTGAGTGTGCAACGTGACTATGTCTAGGTTCTCTTACTACAAAAAAGAGGAGAAAAGTGAACCTATAAGTGAGAGGTAATAGTACCACCCAAGAAAAGACACGTGCAAATGAGGAAGAGTTGTCCAGCATCTAGAGGAATAGTCCACAGTGGATGCAACATTCATTATAACCAAAGAATACGGAAAGACCCATCTACCATCTAGTGGAATAGTCCATAGCGGATTTGATGGTTATTATAATGGAGTAGTCCACAAGGATGAGAAAATAATGAAGAACATTACAACACATTCCCAACAATATAAGCACTAAAAAAACTAAAATAGTTCAACTATATTAGTACATATGAAACAAACATGAAATATAAATGCTCACAAAATAGTCTTACAAACATGCATAAGTCATGCATCGAAAAGTGTTCGCCGGAAAAGGATTATGTATTAAGAAAAATTTTGAATACATGTATTCATATCATATATCACTGGACCTAGTAGTGGGACATTGTAGCCACACATTTCTCCTCAAAGAACTAACTGAAACTCTCTATGATTTGTGGGAGGAGCTAAGGTGAAAAGTCCTTTGCTCCTACAATGAGGGGGTATATTTAACCAAGGGGTGATGCTTGACCCTTGTGACTCTTTCACTAAAATCATGACTATTCAACTTCATATGAATTTTCAATTAGCATGACTCTTCATATTCATGTGTGTCCATTGGACTTCCACTTTACCTTACAATATACATGGCTCATAATAGTGATGTGGCCTTTGACAACTCATGACATGAATTGACATGACATTGCTAACATGGACTAGCTTGTTGAGGTGGTAATGTCAAGTCATTATTTTTGTCGAGTGATAAATGTGTTCTTGGATGTTGTTTCTCTTCTCCTCCACATAACTTGATGATGTGGGGTCTTCAATGATCTTCGATCTTGAGAGGTGGTTGCCTGCATGTTCTCCCTTTACTTGTTCTTTATAATATTCTTTGTCTTTCCAATTGTATCTGAGTCTTCTAGCATGTTTTCTCCTTCTTCTCCTTCTTCATCATCTCGCCATGATCTAACAGTGTACATATTCCTACAATTCACCCATAACTAGATGACATCAAATCCAAAACCCCATAGTCTTAGATGATGCACTAGTATCCATAGACTGGACCTAGAACTGGTAACAGGTTGGGAAAGAGGGCCCAGTAACTGCGCATTACGTAGTTCCATATGACAAGGATTGAGGTTGGTCATTGATACTACACAGAGTCCAACTTAGGCTAGTTTGAGGAACCTTGAGCAAAATATTCATTGCTGGTAAAAATTACGGAGAAGCCACTAGGTGTTAGGATTGAAAAGTTGAGATAGTTAGTGGCTAATGCAGGATGGGACCCTCGGAGGTATGCCTACATATTTTTCAAAATAAAAGAAGGACTAGGTAGCAGAGGGCCTTGGGAGGACAACTCTGCACAATTCTTGAGATCAATGAGTCCCGACTCAGGTAGTACACTGGGGAGACACTTCTACATAGTTATGGTAGGTAAGGAAGGCTTGAACCTATGCACATTATGGGGTTCTAGCAGGAAAAGAAGAAGCTTGATGATGGTTCTTGAGAAATGCACAGTTTAGGTTAAGTTAGGAGAATTTACTGCGAAATTTTTGGGATGAAGGGAGGTTGCTCAACTTTGGAATTTCATAGTGCAACTTCTCTTGGGGATAGTGACTGTGCAATACGTAGTTCCAGGCAGAAAGGTTTCATCACTAAGGGTCAAGACTACACAGTGCACAGTTCATTTGAGGTCTAGTGAAAGTGAGTTTCCCGATCATAAGGTTTTTTGGATAAATGGCCAAATGCGGGAGGAAAATGAACTTGTGAATAACTTGAACTTGTGATCACACACTTAGAATATTTCGATGACATGACAACATAGATCACTGGAACAAGATGACAAAAAATTACCTTCTATGAGACTTGTTTTAGAATGAAAAGTGACAAGTGTGACACTTGAGATGGGTTGTGGATGATTGTGATGACACTTGTGTGAAAGTACTTAAAAATTTGTGTATGAGTGTGATAGAATTTTTCGTAACTGGGACAAACCGAATACACAAAGACCAAGCTTCAAAATCACTATAAAATGACCACAAGCATGATAAAACAATCAAATACACCAAAATATGACAGTTGATCAAACAGGTGAAAGGTGTGAAAAGACTCTTAGAAAGTTCATGAAATGAGCTAAAGTGTTTGCAACCATAAAATGAAGGCTCCAAAATTTAAGTGCAAGCCAAAATTTTGGAGGGTTTTACAATTACGAAAACACTTGGCGACACACTGGTTGAATACCAACTTCTCTATCTTGGTTCATTTTTTAGGTGCAGGGCCTTTGTCCTTCAAGGAGTATTGATTCATCGTGCATATTACTTTGGCTTCCCCACTTACACCATGGGCAGACATTCTTTCCTTTTGTACCTTCTTAGTTGAACACAACATAAGATTAAGCTAGATCACAGTGTTTCGAATTGGGAAGGGTAGTTTAGCACGCAAGCTTAATATTTTCAAAGTATAGTTTTTCATCTATGGTGTTACTCCGCTGTGAGCAGGAATAAACATTACCCCAATGGAGTCATGCAAGAACACAAGCATTGCTCCACTGCAAGCAAGCCTCGAAAGTACCCTAGTGGAATTTCATTCTTCACCTCTCTATGTGTGAATCCTTTCTCTTCTTTCACCTTTATTTATTTATTTAAAGAGAATTGTGCATCACCACTTATTTATTTTGGGGTGGAAGAGAGATCCCGACTTATTGAGAGTAGGAGAGGTTGTTCCCTCAGAGGAGCATATAAAGAACTCTGGTTTTTTGGTTTTCTTGTTTCTATTTTCCCCTTCTCCATTTCTACTAGTAGGATAAGCTTGACAACACCAAAGCAAAAAATTGAGTATATGCATGAGGTTGCGACACTGGAAACAGGTTCATGGTTGGACCAAAACTCTCCTTATGGATGGATTGTATTTTCCATAAGAACTTCATTGGCCAAAAGTTACAACGAAACAAAGAAGGTGGGCATAGGACTAGCCAAGGGCAGCAATGTCTCCAGACACTTTGAACTTTAGCCACACAAACACTTGGAAGCCACAACGTAGTAAGGAAAAACACTTATTTACATAATAAAAACAACAAAAAACCAAAGAAAACATGACATCAAACAAGAAAAGACTATGTACATAGTGCAGGGCACAACCATCGATCTTCGTTGAAAGTAATATTTCATGTCTTGTCCATTGACAAGGAGAGAGTCAATCTTCCCATCAAGTGATTGAAGATGATACGTCTATTGGCCAAGCCTCTCATGGATTGTGTATGGACCAATCCAGAGGGATTGAAACTTAGTTTTATTGCTTTTGTCTTCATGGGCTTTATCCCACTTCAAGACTAAGTCACCCACACTCAAGCTAGTCTTCCCTATAGAATTTTTGTCAAATCATCTCTTGATATGGTTCTAATGGAGTGAACCTTTATTCTTGTAACTTGTTCAAAGTGTCCATCGTACACTAAACTAATAGACATGGCTTGACCTTAGATTCTTGGGAAAATTGGAGAAAGGGAAATTATATGTTCGACAAAAGGATGGCTTCCTTTCTGTACACCAGGAAGTAGGGGAAGTATTTAGAGAAGGCTTAAGTGTGACTCGGTTAGCCCATAAAGCGTTCACCAAAGTTGAGGGCTAGTTTCAATGCTCAAAGAATATCGTCTTTTTTATGATGTGAATGAGCTTATTATTTGTGGATTTGGGAAGACCATTCCCATCCGGATAATATTTAGTAGAATGTTGTAGAAGGTTGACGACTTCCTAATCATTCACCTTTCTCAGCAGAACTGCCTCTATCCACTACGTGAAATGATTTTTAGAATTCAATTTATAGTGGTTTTACTTCAATGAATGAGGTAAAAAATCCCCAATGATATCCAAGCCCCACCGTTGGAATGGTTCTTCCACTGCAACAGGCTACAGTTGGGCTGTTGACAGACCAGACACTGGCGGGAATAGGCATGTGAATCCTTGAATAATGTAGGGTAGTAGAACTTGCTCCACATGAATTTGTGTGTTGTAGTGTTACCCATGAAGTGTCCCTTGGAGGGTTCATCATGGAGATCATGTAAAACCTTATCTAAATCTTGTGCCTCTAGGCACCTGAGCAAGATCCACCATGGTGCTTTCTGTATAGCACCCCATGTAACAATTGGTATGATAGTTCTTTGATTCGGAGATCCCTCTTTTACAATAAGGAGAAATGAGAGGCCAGGGAGCCATGCTTAAGGTATCGACACACATCTACATACGAAGAGTTTCATTCTGAAGTGGGTGAGACTCACTCAACATTTTACTTTTCTATTTATTGTTCCCAACCTATGAGCTCTTGTTCTTCCTCTTGTGCATTGACTGCTTCTACTCCTAAATTAAAAATACCATGACCCTTGATGGTGTGAAATGGTTTGTGTTGAGATCGTATTCTTTTAGTCCAATCATCCAATTCTCCCCTCTCTCACACAGCTCTTGTTGAATAAGAAATGATATGATTGTTGGGTGTGGAACAAAGATAATACAATGGTTTTTCAACAAATAGGATCTGAAGTGCTTCACTACCTTCTATACTGCATAAGCTTGTTTGTGCATGGCAGGATAGTTGAGATTTGGTCCTTGCAGACTTGTTCTCATGAAGGATATGGGTTTCTCATTGTTCGATTCATCCTTCTCAGTGAGCACAATAGCGAGAGAAGTGTCAGAAGAGTAACTGTAGAGAAATAAGTATTTACTGAAGTCCTGGCTATAAAATGTTGGTGCTTCTTCTATTTCTTGCTTTATATGGGTGAACACATCCTTTTCCCTTTTTCCCCAACTTTAGACTGCATCCTTCTTGATAATATCCTATATGGGTTTGACAATCTAAGCATAGTCAGAGATGAACTTTCTGAGGAAGTTGATCTTCCCTAAGAAAGACTGCATGGATTTCTTATTCACAGTGTGGGGAATCTATGTGATTGTCTGAACCCTGCATGTATCTACCTTGACCCCACTTTTAGCAATAATATGTCCGAGCAGGTTACCCACAGACAATGCAAAGATGATCTTCTTCGGATTCAAGGATGTCCCATATTTCCGAAATCGTTCAAAAATTTTCTTAAGGTGGCATAGGTTGTCTAACAATTACCTTGGGAACACTGATACATCATCGAGGTAGACCACTACACTTTTTATAATAATCCCATGGAAATCGATGTCCATTGCATGCTTAAATGTTGCACCTACATTAACTAGCCCAAACGAAATTCGATAGAACATGAACGTACCCCACTTGGTACGGAATGTAGTCTTCAGTATGTCAGGATCTAATATTAGAACCTGGTTGTAAGTTGAGAAATCTTATAGAAAATAAAACATCTCTGCTCCAAATACTGTCTACAATATGTGCTCCATGGACGCCACTAGGTAGTTGTCTTTATCTGAGGCATGATTAAGGTTGCGGAAATATACACACAGGTGGATCTCCCTGGACTTCTTCCTTACAGATACTGAGCCAGACTCCCAAGTCTAATGTCGCACTATGTAAATGATCTAAGAATCCAACAACTTTATCAATTATTTATGGATAAGGGGCTCATGCATTGGGTGAAATTTCCTTATTTTTTGTTGAAAAGGCTTGGCCCCTTCCTTGATTGGTATCACATGATGGATTATTTTCATGTCATATGTCTTAAGATCATCATACGTCCATGCAAATAAATCATGGTACTACTTGAATAGGGAGATAAAATCTTTTCACCCTTGTGGTGTACAACAAGTACTGATATTCACATAGTTCAGATATTTTTATGTTCCTAGATTGATGTGCTCATGTGATAATGTACAGCTATAGGTCATAGCATTCACTGGTCCGTAAAAATGGTTATGTAGGTTGTACATATCTTCTTGTGATACCACACCCTTTCGGATGAGGTTACCTTTGCTTGTACTAGCGGTATCCTGCAGAGACTATTCGTGCCAGTCCTCATCTATCAATGTGTCTTTGAATACGTCAGCATTAGACATTAAATGTAGTATCTATTGATAATCATCGAAAATGCATAAATTAGTGATTTTGTTTGGGATGGATGTCTTATACAAAATGTCAATACTAAAATTTTCCATTAACGATAACATCCTAGCAGCTGATTTTGCCAAGGCATCAACAGTTGCATTACGCATTCTTGGCACTAAAGTAATATTGAAACCCCATAAATGAGAAATGATTCACCATACCTCTTGTTGATAACTTTTAAGACGAGGTGACACATACTGTATAGTATTATGTACCTGACACACCATGATTTGCGTGTCACCTAGCACTTTAAGGAAACCGACATTGAGGTCAATGGCTTTCTGTGGGCCCAAGAGGAGCGCTTCATAATCTGTGGTGTTGTTTGTGCACTTGAATTCCAAGCTACTAGAGATTAAATGTTATCTTTGCAATGTATCTATTAAAGCATAACAAACTCCATATCTAATGTAGGAGCGTTCAGCTCGAGAAAAATATTTGTATTTTAGTAGACATAGGGGGTCTTGTATTTTAAGGAGGTTGGTTTCCTAAGTGTTAAATTAATGTAATTATTTAGGATTTTGACTGATTTTAATGGAAATAGGAATTAATCAGGTATTGTGAGGCATATTGTAAATGTTCTCGAATGAAGGGGAACATGAGAGAATCATGATAGTTAAGAGTTCAAAGGGATTGATAGCTTTGGAAACTAATTGTAGATCTTGAATTAGGAATTAGTTCATGATTTATAGGATTGAGAGGATTCTTAGGTTTTAGCTAAAATTATTAAGGATCTGAACCAGAATTGGTTCACAGAGCCTTTTGTACAAATGTAGGCCTAAAAGGCTTAGAAAGAGTTAACTAGTTAGGGGTTATCTAGTTACTTAGTTAGAGGGTTTGATAGTAAGCCTATGGGCAGGTAGGAAACATAGGCCACTGATTAGAATATCAGGCCAGAGAGAGAGAGACTCATATGTAAATATTTATTTATCAATACAGAGAATTCGATTTGATTGTACTGATTAATGGAGTTATGAATTATGTGTGAAAACTAGAGTTTCTACATAGTATATGTATGTAGGTGGAGTTCAAGTAGAACACAAAGAAGAAGTGATATGAAGGATCAAATTGGATCGCTTGAATCCATTCGAAGGATCACAATCTAGATTCAGGAGTGGTTGTGTTAAGATCATGTGAAGTTAAATCAAGAGGGAGTTGTGTTGCAGGAAAACTAAATACTGAACTGAAGTAAAACCTGAAACCATAGGAACAGTAAGAAATGGCATAAAAGCGAAGTAGGCATAAAAGAACGAGAATTGTCAGATCATTTAGATCGATGGATGTTAATGGAGGAAGAGGAATCTAGAGGATTTGTCACAGCCATTTGATGGGCAAAGATCTGTTTTCATCACGTGCCGATAACCTCGTGCATTAGTCAAAGAAGAAAATAAGTTTTACTAGAGAATTTGTTTATCGGGTGAAGAAAAAGTTGTAGGCGGTCTTTTAGAATTATAAGTGATTCCATTAATTAACTGACATGTAGGACTCAGGTGGAGAGAGAAAACCACTTGATCAGGTGGGTAAACACCGCACAAGATTCCCATCCGATATCGTTGTTAATCGTTGGATCAAGTGTGCTTTGATCAACGGTGGAGGATCATTGATTAGTTTCATTAATCGGGTGAACCAACAACTCTCGGATTGAAAGGTAAGATCAATGGAAGACAGTTAGCACCATAATTTTTGTGGAAAAAGTGGATGCGATGAAGGTTTATTGAATGGTCTTAAATCCTTGTTGAATTCCAGCGATCGGGACAGTTCTTTGGTTTGTGATCGGATGGTGATCGCACAGAGAAGTGCTTATAGGTTAATAGCCTGAGCGGACTAGAGAAGTTTAAGGACTGGAATGAAGTTTATTTGATTTCCAGAGGGTGAATGAGATATGACACGAAAACCATTAATGTGAGGGAGTGAAATCTATGGTGGAAGATTGAGCCGATAAAGGTGAGCCTTAGAAAATGTCTCAAGGCCATGGAAAAGTGGAAAGGTAAGGTTAAGTGGATTTATAGTATATTTCTATTATATGAGGTTATAATAGAAATACAACGAATTAAAAGGTTAAGTTGAGTTAACCAAAGTTTATTGAAGGTTGAGTAGAGTTCCAGTCAAAGGTTAATTAAGGGTCAGACTATTGAATAGTCAAATAAACACTCCCACACGAGATTTAATTAAGAAGCCTTAATCCTTGGTTTAAGAAGGTTTTCACCATGGATCAGGTGATTAAGGCCTGGGATCAGTGACATGCAATTTTATTTGTATAATGTGGGTATTTTCGACTTAGGCTGGCATCATTTGGTATCAAAGCAGAATAAGGAAATTATGTGTAAAAGGTTTTTGAGAAATTTAGAACAGAGTTATATTAAAATGTGTATGCAGGAAAGGGAAGATCGGATTTTAATCTGACAAGCAGTAGGCACATAGGGATAAAGTGCAGCAAAATTTACAAATGCAAGAAACAGAGAACAATCCATTCAAAGTGTAGGACAATGGTAGAAGAAGATCATGTAGAGATCTTGTAGGTAGTAGCTGTTATCGGGAAAACTAGTGTCCATTCAGAACTGCTAGTCCCACTAAGATGGGTAGCTATCTTAGAAACAAATAAACTAAACTCACTCGTATTTTCCTTTATGAGAGATAGATGAGAAAGAAGCAGAGAGTACCAACCTCAGTCTTTCGCTTGGCTCCTTGCTTGTTTCCTTTCCCCTTTGACAGAACTTCACCACTTTTTCCTTACTTGTCTCGCTTCAAAGAGCACCTGTAGAGTCAAAGCAGCATAATACCATAAAAGCATAGAGATCTATTACCATAAACAATATAGTATCAGATGTATATTAACCATACAAATGCATATATCAATAAAATATTTAGAGATACACAAGAATATGGAGGAAAACTCAAATAACTTTATTGATAGAAGTAGTAGAAGAGAGGATTACAACCCATTGGTCTGATCTACTGCCATCCTCCCAGCATGAAAACCCTCTTCACCTCATGAAAAGCTTAGATCACCCAAAAATATAATGTTGCACATAGAAACCAACAACACTTCCTTACAAAATAAAAAATTCCAGCCCTTTGGATCTCTAGGATGAGGGATCCATATATAGATGTTTGCAGGTGGGTGAGTCAGCCTTTGGGATTTTGATTAGTGTCATCTCTCTGATAGTTCTTGATTCCACTTGGAGATTTCATGATCTCTTACTCATCCCTGGGCAAATTCAGAGAGGCAAGTGTCGAATGAGCAACTTCTAGAAGATTCTTTGGGTTTCCACCTAGCAAACTGCTTTTTCCATTTGTCTTCTCTCGCTCACTGCACCCTACAAAAGGGCTTTCCAGTATGCATCGCACTTTTTGCATGTGGTGGGTGAGATGCATTGCACCCTTAGCACTGAGCAGTCTGCATGGTCTAGTTTTGACCCGTTCTGAGTCGTTTTTCAGGGAGAGCTTCTGGGAGATGATGTAATTAGCTAACCTTGCTCCTCTAGGGTATGAAACAACACTTTTACAGAATTAGAAGCCCTTGGTTTATGGACATATGTGATTGGGGTTGTAGTGCCCAAATATTTATATAACAGTAGCATAAGAAGGTGATAAGATTGCAGCAACCTAGAGCAACGAGTGCTCAGTTGGTTCCAGAGGAGAGATCTAGAGAGATGCCAAAAGGCTGAGCTCATAGGAGAGAAGCTTAGTGAGGCATATCTAGAAATAAGGAGACTTGTTACTACAGAGGTGTTGTTGTAGCTCACAAAGGCAATTCCATAGAGGATGTGGGTAGAATTGCTAAGGGATAAAAGAAGCTGGTAAAACTTTCAAAATGAAAGAAAAACGTAGCAAAACCTTAAGGAATTCCAACAGAGGTTGGATAAAGAGGACAATTGTGTTCTTAAAAGGTGCAGATGAGTTGAAGCCTAGAAGGAGCAAAGAGAAGTGCTCAAAGAGGTTCTAGAGACAGAGAACCAATTGCTTACCAAAAGACCAAGTACAGAGGGAAGGTTGGTGAGGTAAGTGGTAGTAGGGAGGACTTGTTGTTGTAGAGGCTTTAATGCAACTCATAGTGAGTGAGTGAGTGAAGAACTCATAGAGATGGAGAAGAAGAAAACTATTGATAGTCATAGTGGAGGTTCTAAGGAATACCATAGCAAAAGAAAAGTGAAGAAAGAGAATGCCAAGGTAAATGGAAAGAGAATGAGTAAGGAGGAGCATGACAGAGAGATTGTTGAGTTAAACGAAAAACTTAGTGTATTGAGGATGATACTAGGGGAAAGCCAGAGACTAGGTTGGGACTTGAAGAAAAATCCAGTGAAGTTGCATAAGTTACAAAGAAGACTACAATAGAGGAAATTGAAGGGCCTGGTGGAAGAACTCAAAGAAGCTGAGTTGGAAATGGTTGTTTCCATTTGTGAAACAGAACAGGGTGAAGTTTTGGGTGAATATGAAGACATGAAGACTAAAACGTCAAGTGAGACCAAAGGGTCACATGATTTTAAATCTGATAATTTTTGTATGTTTGTAGGTGAAACATATGAAGAAGGACAATTTCTTGATATTGACATAAAGGAGGAAGAAGAAAGGCAGAATCTAAATTATGTTCTGAAAGAAGATGAGATAGATAGGTCTCATGTAAATACCTGTACGCAGTTGGGAAATTTTTTTACTTTTCAACATATTGTAAGGACTGAAAGTAGAGGAAGTTGGACTCATGAGGATGACCAAAAGCAAGAAGAAGTAGAGAAGGATATCAGTCAATCAAGTGAAGGACTTGATGAGATTGAAGAGAAGACCATTGAAATATTTGTGAGTCTTGTAAAGGACTTGGAATAGCAGGAGGACTTGGTGATTGAATCATCAATTGAGATCATAAGGTCTTGTGGTTTTACAACTGACAAGTTGTGTGTGAATGCAGGTATTGCAGAAGACAAACCATCTTATGGAACTATCTTGAATGAAGCTAAAAGTTTCCAAGAAAAGTATGATGATGACTATCTTTCAAATGAAGATCAAGTTGAGTTATTACAGCAGAAGGAGTTCATAAATTCCTTGCTTAGTGGAGGAAATATCTTTAGTAGAGATGATATAGTTATGTCTTGTGAAAAGAAATTTTCTATTGGTAAGAAAAAAGAGGAATTTATTTTCTTAAATGGCCAAAGGGAGAGTGATGGACAAACATCTAAAACTATCACAGAGATGGAGGATCAGAATTTTATTCTAATCAAGAATGAAGAAGTAGTGTCAACAAGAAGTTATACTTGTGACAAAGAAGAAGATAGTGAGGATTGTATAGAGCTTTTAGGAGAAATTCCAAGTGAGATGGAAAATTTATGGCATGAGTTAAGTCTTTTGGAGAAAAGGCTAGAAAAACAAAAATTAAGTGTTCAGGTTGTAAAATCAGAACTGAATAATAATGACGAAATTCACTACAGTGGACAAGGACAGGAAGACATCATTGAAATAGATGGTGTGGAGGAGAGACTAGCTGACAGTCTCATGAATTCTGTTGAGAATTCAAAACAACATACTAATGTGCTGACAGAGGAGGAAGAATTAGAGAAGCAAGCTGAATTGTTGCCAAAGGAAGAAAAGGCACAGAAGCCTTATGATTTTTATTTTAACAATTGTTTTATGATTACAGTTTTGTTGCAGACAAGAGCATAAATTAGATTTTGTAGAGGGAAATATCTTCAAGGATATTTAGGAAGCTTGGGTGGAAGCAATATCTAGAGTAGTACTTGGAGCAATATCAAGAGTAATAGCAGAAGCTGAAGTAGAAAAGGTTGAGGAAAGTAATCAGCAGTTTGAATATGAATGGACAATGTGCAATGAGATGCAGAGTGTGAAGGTATCGAAGTTAGTGGACAACAAAAACAACCTGAAGTAGAGAGAAAGAGATAGAAGAAAATGGCAGAGTATGGACCAACCCAAGGATGTGCTAGAAATGGAGATTGAAGAAGTATGGAAATTGATGATGAAATAGTCCAAGATTAGGAAAATGACAGCAAGAAGTGTGATCAATAAGAATTTGGAACTAATTGAAGAGAGGAAGATGAAGCAGAAGATGACAGATATACAACAACAACAAAGGTGCAAGACATTTTGGTAGTAACAAAATAAAGTTTGGGAACCTGGTGGTTTTCTATCAACATATAAAGACACATGATCAGGAGATCATGAATATTTTCTACCTTGGTAGTCTGATGCAGCAACATTCAGCTCAAGAAAAATCATTATGTCTTAGTAGACATAGGGGGTCTTGTATTTTAAGGAAGTTGGTTTTCTAAGTGTTAAAATAATGTAATTCTTTAGGATTTTGAGTGATTTTAATGAGAATAGGAATTAATTAAGTACTATGAGGCATATTGTAAATCTTCTTGAATGAAGGGGAACACAAGAGAATCAGGATAGTTAAGAGTTCATAGGGATTGATAGCTTTGGAAACTAATTGTAGATCTTGAATTAGGAAGTAGTTCATGATTTATACGATTGAGAGGATTCTTAGGTTTTAGTTGAAACTATTAAGGATTTGAACTAGAATTGGTTCACAAAGCCTTTTCTATAAATGTAATCCTAAAAGGCTTAGAAAGAGTTAGCTAGTTAGGGGTTAGCTAGTTACTTAGTTAGAGGGTTTGACTGTAAGCCTACGTGTAGGTAGGAAACATAGGCCACTGATTAGAATATCAGGCCACAGAGAGAGAGACTCTTATGTAAATATTTATTTATCAACATAGAGAATTTGATTTTGAATTCTGTGGTGTGTATTGATTAATGGAGTTATGAATTGTGTGTGAAAACTAGAGTTTCTTCATAGTATATGTATGTAGGTGGAGTTCAAGCAGAACACAGAGAAGAAGTGATATGAAGGATCATATTGGATCACTTGAATCCATTGGAAGGATCACAGTCGAGAGGGAGTTGTGTTGCCGGACAACTAAATACTGAAACCCTGAAGTAAAACCCAAAACCACAAGAACACTAAGAAATGGCATAAAAGAAAAGTAGGCAGAAAAGAACAGGAACCATTAGATCATTTAGATCAATGGGTATTAATGGAGGAAGACGAATCCAAAGCATTCGTCATAGCCATCTAATGGGCAAAGATCTACGGTTATCGCGTGCTAGTAAGCTCATGCATTAGTCAAAGAAGAAAAGTGATTTTATCAGAGAAGTTGTTTATTAGGTGTAGAAAAAGTGGTAACCTGTCTTTTGGAATTATAAGCGTTTACATTAATCAACCAACATGTAGCACTCAGGTGGAGAGGGAAAACCAATTTATCAGGCTGGTAAACGTCACACAAGATTCCCATTTGATATCATTGTTAACCATTGGATCAAGTGTGCTTTGATAAATAGTGGAGGATCGCTGATTATTTTTGTTGATCGGGTGAACCAATAACTGTCAGATTCAAAGGTAAGATAAATGATGGAGAGTTAGTGTGATAATGTCTGTAGAAAAAGTGGACATGATGAACGTTTATTCAATGGGTTTAAATCCTCGTTGAACTCTAGTGAACAGGGTCGTTCTTTGGTTTGTGATTAGATGGTGATCGCGCAAAGAAGTCCTTGTTGGTTAACAACCTGAGCAGACCCAAGAAGTTTAAGGACTATAGTGAAGTTTATTTGAGTTCCAGAGGGTGAATGAGATACGACGCAACAACCGTTGATCTAAGGGAGTGAAATTGATGGTGGAAGATTGAACTGATAAATGTGAGCCTCGAAAAATGTGTCAAGGCCGTGGAAAAGTGGAAAGGTAAGGTTAAGTGGGTTTATGGTATATTTCTATTATATGAGGTTATAATAGAAATAAAACGAATTAAAAGGTTAAGTTGAGTTAACCAAAGTTTATTGGAGTTTGAGTAGAGTTCCACTCAAAGGTTAATTGAGGGTCAGACTATTGAATAGTCAAATAAACATTCCCGCATGAGATTTAATTATGAAGCCTTAAACCTTGGTTTAAGAAGGTTTTCACCATGGATCAAGTGATTAAGTCTTGGGAACAGTGAAATGCAATTTTATTTGCATAACGTGGGTATTGTCGGCTTAGGCTGGCATCAATATCCCTCTTTTGTTTTGGATCCATCAAAGTACATGGTCCACATATCATCTATACATGGATCGCTTTCTGCATTACTACTACTGCTACTACTACTACTACTTGTTGTACTAGTTTCATTTCTGCTAGTTGGACATGGAAGGAGGTCCAACTATGTGTCTAGTGGGATAGGGGATGGATCTACAAGATAACACCTGATTGTGTCTCTATAAAACAATTGTCAAAAACAAGTTCCACAAAATTCAATGACTCGTTCTATCCATTTAAGCGAGTTACGTTGTGCTTCATTTATCTCTTTGACAGTAATTGGATCTAATTGTTCCTTCCCTTATACAGAATCCATAAGTTTGACCAATCAATAGCAAAGTAGCCTTGCAACTTGCTTGACTAGTCTGTACTGAGAAATAACCTGTATGCTTCCAAGATGTCCACAATTACAATATTGATGCATTGATGAACTCATTCATCAGATGATAACTCAATGATCACATCCCTAAGTTCACCAATTGTTGGCACACAAGTTGTATCTAGTTATATGATTTGTGCCTGCATATTACTCCATTAAGCATTGATCTTCTTGGCCATGGAGAGTGGCATGACCTTAACCAATGCACCAAAATCAACCAAGTAGTCGTGAACATTGAAGTTAAATATTTCGAATGATAACAAGAATGGTGAAAAGAGTGATTTTTCCTCCTCCATATAGAGCACGTTAAGTATAGATGCAAGAGTGTTAGAAGACTTACTAAATACCTTTCTTGAAGAGGTGGCATATCTAGTAGATGTTTGCCCATGTGCTCATAGAAGAATGTCTCACTGGCTCATTAGTTTCGTAATTTCGAACATAGAAATATTTGCATGAGCCTTCTTCGTGTCTTCTATAATTTTGTACTCTATGGCGAGAAGAATCACTAAGGTGTCTGGGGGTGGAACCAAATTCATGGTTTCCAATGAGATGGTTCTGTGTTTATGCTCGTTGAATTTTTTTTGTTGAAGCTTTATTCCTGGACTTGCTCTAAGTGTCCTGTGTTGAGTTGACTAGAGGACCCATTTTCCTTAACATATCTTCTCTAAATTTTTGTTTCGATACCTCAATCATAGTGGTGGCCCCTTGGCTCATCATGTTGTATTAGTTATTTTTCTTCTGGTCCAGACTATCACTCTAAGGCTCGTTATCACTGGTGGTATTTTGGGTTGCGAGAGAATATTGATACATGTTTACTACATGCCTAGTGCTTGGAGCTTCATCAGATGTAGAAACTTCTTCTTCTTCATCAGGCTTTCATGGTTCATCAACCATGACCTTGTAACACAATTGTGTAACAAGGCTACTCATTCCATGGTTCCATTATGGGCATGTTGTTTTTAATGATGTTCATGGTGGGACATGAAATATGAATCTATAGTGATTTTCTCAATGTTCATAACCATGTTGGAGCTCTGCGCAGATTTAGCCAACTGGCTGCTACTGGAAGCTACATTCTTCTTTTGCGAGTACTTAGGGGACCTACTGCTCATGGTAGGCTCACTTTTCCTCTGTTTATGTTCAGCCACTTCGATGGTCATGGAATTGACTAGACAAGTAAGGTTCTCAATATCATTCATTTATTTATCCTTGGCCTTATTCACAGAGGTCTGAGACCTCTTACCCATGTATTTGGACTCCTTAGTGGGTTCATCATATGCAATGACTCCAATAGTGTGCAATTTCTTCTCTATGACAATAACCTCTTCATAATTTTATGTTAAAGTTGGTTTCGCAACTCGCTTGATGAACTATGCAACACTGGTCAGCAAGGCATAAGTGTAGCAGTCACTAGTGATGGAATCATAAGGTTTAGTGTCATCCAAGACCTTGTTCAAAATACCATTGGACCTCTTATTAAAATCTTTGACATTTTCTTTCTACTCCTTCCTGAGACTACCCAACTCCTTTAGTAACATGGAAAGGGTCTTGTCTTGAACAAATTTCTCAAGAAAGGTCCTTTTGAATACCCTCCAATTCTGGATGGAGTTTGGAGGAAGGATGTGGTACCATACAACTACTCTACCATCCAAGGTACATGGAAGTGGTTTACATGCAATGTTATCATAACATACCTCGAGTGTTTGTAGATGTACATTGAAAATGTCTAAGTGATCTTATGCCTTCACTGTCTTGTTAGGGTCATTTTCGTTAAGAGCTTCTCTATGTGTCTTGGAACCTTGTGATGGAAACCTGGAAGTGCCAGTGGGCCTTTAGTCATCCAATCCATATTTTGGTCTTCCATGTTGTATTCTTTGTTGTCTTCCTCTTCCTCTTCTAAATCTGATGATTCCTCTTCTAAATCTATTGGTTCCTCCTCTTCTTCTCCTCCTTTGTCTCCTACCCCTCCATCTCCTCTGCTGAAGCCTAAACCTGAGAGTAAGGGGTTGCCTTCTTCTTATCCTTGAAAGAGCGAACGTTCTTCTTCTTTCTCCACAACTTCTACTAGCTCTTCAAGAGTGGTGTTGATGGTACAGATCTACCAAAATTCAAGGGATATCCCTAGTATGAAGTCCCAACTATACCTCACACCATTTGGTGTAGGAGTCCCATCTGGTATGATGGCCCAGTTGCCATTATCTTAAAGGTTTTCCTTAGCTCTCTCTTGTCAACACATGACAGTGGTTTTCTTTATCTTTGAACAATTAGGTTCACGTGCCTGGTGAGTGCTTAGTGCCACTTGTGTCAAATTTATTTCACTACAGAGGGAGATAAAGAGAGAGAATGAGTACCAAGTCGAAAGGGAATAGTCCCAGCTCTGTTAGAGACACACTACACAACATGATATGTGTAGCTTCTAGTAGAGTAGTCCACACAGATACGGTAGTCACAAACACAAGGTGAGAATATATCACATACAACACCTAGCGGAATATTCCACACGAGTGTGATGGTTATTATAACAAGTTTACGTAAATGGGCCTGTCGAGTGTCTGACGAAATAGTCCAGACAAGCGAGAAAGCGTTAACAACTGATACAACACATTTCCAATAGCATATGTACTAACAACTGAAATAGTTTAAATGTCTTAATACAGGTTAAAGAAAACATGCATTACAAGCATCCAAAGAATAGTCTTACAAACAAATACAATACATGTGTGAAAACGTGTTGTCTTGTTAACAATATTCTAAATTAAGTGAAAGTTCCAAGACACATTGATACACGATTACATCACTAACCCTGATAGCGGGAATTGGAGCCATTGCTCGCTCCTCAAAGAAAATATTATAGACTCTCAAGACTATGTGGGAGGAGCCAAGGTGAAAAGTCTTTTTCATGTACAAATGAGGGGTATATATAGCCAAGGGTGAAATTGACCCTTGTGACTCTTCAACTTCCCTCATGACTATTTCACTTACATGAATCTTCAACTTTACATGTGGGACTCTTGGACTTCTATGTTACGTTGCATTGATTATAGAAGTATGGACCACAGTTGTGATGTGGCCGAGATGACTCATGACATGAATCGACACGACAATGCTGGTATACTCATGTTGATGGTGGTGTCTATGTTGAGTTGTAGTGCTGCTGAGTGATGGTTGTTCTCATGGTGTGTGAAGTCTTTGATGGTATTGGTGTTTGCTTGATGTTGCACGCATGTTCTTGTGTCTCCTTTGCTTGCTACTTGGTATGCTTCATGTGTTCATCCAACTGCGAGCAAGTATCCTAGCATGTGCTCCTTTTTCATCTCGTTTGTCATCATGCCATGTCTCATCCATGTACCTATATCTGCAGTCACTCATGATGAGACAAAATCAAATATAGAAATATCCTAATCTACCATGATGTATAGTCTTTCTTTTTCGGGTGTAGATGACTAGGAGAGAGGATAAGGCTCTGAAACTATGTTGAGCACATTTCAGGTCGAGATGCAGGCTCTGGGGAACTGTAAAGGAAAATTGGGCAGAGGTCCCTAGGAGGCTAAAATGAGCAGTCTGGAATAGCAGTGACCATCTACATGACCTGGCTCGGCTGGAGGGAAGAACTGTACAAATTTTTTAGGGAGCTCATGTAGGAAGCAAGGAGGACACTAGCAGTGAAAACTACACAAATTCTTTTGGGAGGCTGACAGCAAGCTATGAGAGCTAGCTACAGAAGTGGGAGGTTGGCCTGTAGGACATGTTTACATAGTTTCTAGGCTGAGTGGGGTATCAAGCAGCTGGAGGATAGCCCATGAAAATTGCTCAGTTTTTAGGAGAAGTGGTAGGAAGGCTGACAGGGTGATTAACTGACAAAAATACGCAAATTTCGAGCAAAAGGCAGTGATAGGTGCTGGGTGCCTATCCTTCATGTCTACAAGATTTCTTTACCTAGTGGAGGTAGGAATGATATAATATTTTGCTCAATTTTTTGGAGGAGTGAATCCCGAGGTCATTTCTTGGTCAAACACTCCAATTGACCAACAGGAACCTTGATATATTTTCTTGTGAGCAATGCAGATTGAGATGTCTTGATGAGAAACTTTCATGTTATTCTAGGTGACAGTCAGTCAGGTTGATTCTAGGATTGCATAGTGTAGACTACTTGAGAGGCAACCTCATGCTTTATGTAATTCTGGGCAACATTACATGACCACTGAGGGCTGAGACTGTGCAGTATGGCTCAGAGGAGGTCTGACTAACAGAGCATGGTTTGGTCGATAGATCCTTGGAAAAATTGTTAAATGTGTGAGTGAGTGAAATCGTGTATAGATGACCTTGCGAACACCCACTCAAGATGACTTCATGACAAGCCATCTCAAACCAACAAGGCAACATATGCTTAGTGTGACTGACTATATATTTGTCTAAGGATGAAAGCAACAAGTGTGACACTTCAGATAGACCTTTAGACGATCATGATGAAACTTGCGCAACAATGCTTAAAACCTCGTGTGTGCATGCGATAGATGTTTACATAGTGATCACAACTCACACACAACCTTCAACATAATCAGAACAAGGTCACAAGCATGACATAACAATCAACATTTCCAAGATGACAATTGGTCAAACAAGTGAAAAGAAACAAGATGTGTAGAGGAAACACATGAAATGACTTATTTTGTTATGCACATTCATGTTACTGAGGACAGGATGATATGGCAATAAAAATTAGTCCTATAAACTCAACTAAGAGGTTTAATTTGAAAGGTGTTCTTTACTTACCATAATTACCCTCGAGATGATCATGCATATGATGGAGTTTGCATGCGGTCCTAATATTTTCCATTACTTGGTATCTTGGTCCTTCTCCTAAACTCCTTAGGAGTGATCTCAGCATGTCATCTCTTCTTGTAGTCCCAGGGCAATGAATCAACGCGGTTTCAGTGGGAAGTGATTGTTGCCGGAATGAGTCCCTAAGAGCGCTATCTCTGCAGTTTCTACATGCAAGACCGACATGACAACTTGGAAAACACTGCACAATTTTGAGGCTTAGGACACTACTATAGGATGGAGGTCATGGGAGGACACCTCTGCCCATTTTCTAAATGCAGGGTAGCTAGACTGCTCTGCGCATTTTTGGAGGGTAGTGCTAGCGGGGTCTCTATGGGCTACAGGGTTTCAGTGGGTGAGGGAGGATGCTTGATGGTTGCAAAAGAAAAGTGGAAAGTTCCAAGAAGCTCAATGAGGCTAGTTTTCTTGGGAAATGGCTAAGTGTGAGATCAGTGACACAAATGTAAACAGTGATAGGAATTGACTATGATCGCTCATGAACACTTAGTGACACAATGTAGGCCATCCATAATGCATAAGACATAATTTTATTGATGCAGAAAATTTTGTGACAAGAGTGCATGAAGTGAGTGTGAAACATGTCTATGTGATGAAAACCACTCATACACACACAATTCCCTTGAATCAAAACAACATTCATAATAGCCCCTATGCCAAAAGATGACACATTTTGCATAAATATGAGAACACCAAGAGCTCTTAAGATCAAGGACGGGAACTTGAAATCATCACCTTACCAACAATTGACCAAGGATGATTGATCACAGGATCCAAGGTAGGCTCCTAAATTTTCATGCAAGATGAAATTTTTGAGGGTGGTTGTAGCTACTACAACAATTGGCGACACACTGGCAGAACTCTAGCTCTCTAAATGGACCTTGTTTTGTGAAAAGCGAGTCTAACCCTTCTAGAATTATTATTCGATTCTTTAATCATCATGGTTTCCACAGTAGATTTATTGAAAGATGTAGCACCTACCATGCTCTTGATCAATCAACACACATCCTAAGACAAGTCAACTCAGCTGTTTCGATTGGGTATGAGGGGTATATTGGTGCACAAGTAATATGACTGTCAGAGCTTAAGTTTCATCTCTGGTGTTGGTCCGCTACCAGCAAGCTGGTCAGTACCCCAACAGAGTCAAGTAGGAACACAATCATTGCTTCTTTGCCAATGAGCTTGTTCAGTACCCTGGCAGAGTTACTTGTATCACCTATCTGGGTAGGAAGCCTTTCTCTTCTTCTAGCATTCATTTTTCAAATTTTTTTTTTAAGAACTGTGCATAGGCACTTATTTATTTTAGAGGTAGAAGAGGGATCCTAAATTATTGAGAACAGGAGAGGTTGTTCCTTCAAAGAAGTATGTTTTATATACCTCTGACATACTTGTTAAGGTGTTTTCCCCTCACCTTACTCTACTTGACTAAGTTGAAAAGGGTTAACCCAAAAGAATCGATTAGAGTAGATGGTACTAGTTAATAGTGCAAGCTTTGTGTTTTCACCAAGACTCACTCATAACACAATGTATTTTCCATCAAGGCATCATCAACTAAAGACAACAAGTTCTTATAAAGAGAGAGGATAAAAAATAACTAGATGTTGATAGTTGTACAAGTCCTCTTAGATTTTCCCAACTTTTCTCGAGAGGCAAACACAGTTTCATGAGAGGCTAACATACAGGTACAAGCAAGAAAAGAAAGAAAAACACAAAAATGAAAAGTAAAGAAAGAGAAAAACAAGTAAGAGAAAAAAGAAGGAAAGAAAACCAAACCTAGTAAGAGAGAAAACAAACATGGAAACCAGAAAGCAAAGCAAATAACGATGAAAAGATTACTCCTACTCCTATGCTAACATCGCATGGGCCTACTCAAGTGAAGAGATATTTCAAATGTAGCTACCAGCGCATTGAACGGCCCATGTTGGCAAAGGAAACATTCACGAAAATCACAGTCAAGCGAACCAACAAACTGGAAGACATAACAATGAAGACTAACGCACTCCAAGTTTAAACACGTCCACAGAAAAGAAACAAGTGAAAGCACAAGAGAAACACTCTGTGGACTTACCATGGTTCTGTGACACACTGCGTACTGATGATAAGCATATGCACTCTCTAAAATATGACAGACAAGAAAGCATGACAAGAAGAGACAACTTACACCTTGCAAGTGTGCTTGCTACAAATGATTCATCCAATGCATAAGAAATGGGATCATGTGATTCTAGTGGAGGAACCGAAATCTATGTGTTGGATTGATCTTCAGTGCATACAAATGAGTGATGATGAGCCTTGGGTGTTTCACAAATTTTTTAATCGGAAGTGTAAATAACCTCAGGACAACAAGGACCTGACATAACCATCCGCTCAGGCTAAAGAACCTAGACAACCTGTGGGGTTTCCGCTTCATCAATAGATAGATCATCAGAGTCCAATGGCTTATAGAGATTACGAACAAGTGAATCAACATCATGATCAAATGAAGAAGTACAAAGATCACAAAAACCATGATAAAAAAATTCATGATGTTTTTCGGCATCCTCATGATTTGATTAATCATATAGAGGGGTAGATGAGAAGCAAGAATGTTCACCCTCTACATTTTCGAAAAAGGTACATCAAAAGTCAAGTGGATTCTCAATCAAAAGATTTTCCTCTCCGCTATCAAATCATGGATTGATATCAGGTGTGTTCTGCAAATGATCAAATGTAGATGCATCCGTGGATGTATATACACAAGGAAAATTAGAGATAGCAGAATCATGAGAGATCTTAGGAAAAAGTGGAGGAGGTAAGGACAGAAGTAGATCATCCTTTACCACTGGTTCATGTTTAGATTTCCGCACACACTGATCATGAATGATAACACATGTTGCATGCATAACATAAACTTTATCGATAGCTCGATCCTCGTTCATAACACGAGTGGAGTTTGGAACAAAAGAACACAAGATAGTGTAATTCAGAGGATCAGTAGAATGCATAAACGAAGGTTGAGGTAACAAATGAATGTGACAACCCATGTGCTTCCCAACCAAATTTGCATAGAAATTAAGAGTAGTGAGGGTGGGAGGATGTGATAGTTGAATAGATGTGTGTGCATGTTCTTCCACATCACTCTATGGGGGTGGATTTTTTTGATGAGGGGAAGGCGGACATTCACTTGTGACAGTAACTATGTCCACGTGTGATTGCGTAGCTCCATCACCAAGGTATGTTGAGTAGGGTTTGAACCTTTTCTTCACATTGGGAAAGATTGATTTGTGTAGGTAATATTCAAATATATCCATGAGATATTAGAATTTCATCTCACCTTTCAGAGCTTCAAATATGAGTAGATGAAAGTGCTTCCAAAAATCCATAGGTGATTCATTAGGGGCCTTCTATTGTTTTAACATTTTTTTGTCAAGAGGTTTAGGATCAAAATGATAGTAAACATATTCAATTAGATCACTCAAATTCTTAAATGAGTACAAAAAATTATGAGGCAGGTTTTGAAACCATCATTCCAAGGATTCGTGAAGTGTGCATGCAAGCATTGTGCTGACCTCTACTTCATCAAAATCTTCCTCATTCTCCAAGAATGCAAGGAAGTCATGTAAGTGCTCAGGCCAGGCCACTTCGCCTTCACCATCATACGTGAGTTCGGACAAGTCATTAAAAAACTCCATGAATTCAAAGGAATGTGCATTAGACAAACATCGTGGGGGGTTAACTACAACAATATCCATGATAGATGTGTGAAGATTGAAAATAGGATGCGAGGACTCAGCTTGTCATCTGAACCTCCTTCTAGCACTAGAAATGTTGACAATGCTGGATCCACCAACATTAAGGGGATCCCTCGATATGAAGTCCCAACTAAACCTCACACCATTTGGTGTAGGATTCTCATACGGTATGATGGCCTGACTTCCATTATCTTAAATATTTTCCTTAGCTTTCACTTGTCAGCGTATGAGAGTGGTTTTATTTGTCTTCGAAGAATGAGGTTTGTGTGTCTGGTGAGTGCTTAGTGTCACTTCTGTCAAGGTTCTTTGACTACAGAGGGAGAGCGTGAGAGTGAGTCTCAAGTCGAAAGGGAATAGTCTCAAATTTGTTAGAGACACACTACACATTAGCAGATGCACAACATCTAGTGGAGTAGTCCACACGAATGTTGCAATCGTTAACATCCATTTTTCGAGTCTTCGGCGAAATATTACACACGAACGAGACAACATTAACAACCGATACAACACATTTCCAATAGAATATGTACTAAAAAAACTAAAATAGTTTCACTATCTTAATACAAGATAAAGAAATATGCATTACAAGCATCCAAAGAATAGTCTTACAAATGAATACAATACATGTGTGAAAATGTGTTGGCCTATTAAACTGCCTTTAAATTAAGAAAAAGTTTCAAGACACATCGGTACATGATTAGATCAGTAACCCTGATAGTGGGGCGTTAGAGCCACTGCTCGCTCGTAGAAGAAAATAATCCAAACACTCAAAGCTATGTGGGAGGAGACAAGCTAAAAAGTATTTTGCACATACAAATGACGGGTCTATGTAACCAAGGCTGAAGATGGCCCTTGTTACTCTTCAACTCCCCTGATGACTATTTGACTTACATGACTCTTCAACTTTACATGAATATTCAAATTTACCTGTGGGTCCATGGAATTTCACATTACATTACATTAATTACAAGAGTATTTCCATAATAGTAATGTGACCGAGATGACTCATGACATGACTCGACACGACAGTGTTGGTATATTCATCCTGATGGTGGTGTCTATGTCGAGTTGCAGTGTTGTTGAGTGATGAGTTTTCTCTTGGTGTATCATAACTTCACCTCTGCATGGAAAGGTGTTTGAATTCCTCAATGGCCTTGGTTTTCAGTTGATGTTTCATGCATGCGCATGTGTCTCCTTCGCTTGCTACTTGGTATGCTTCGTGTGTTAATCTAACCAGGAGAAAGTCTTCTAGCATGCACTCCTCGTTCATTTTGTTCACCATTGTGCCATGTCTCATCCATGTACCTGTATCTGTAGTCACCCATGATGAAATGACATCAAACCCAAAAATATCCTAGTCTAGCATCATGCATCATCTTTTCTTTTTGGGTGCAAGTGATTGGGAGAGAGGATAAGGCTCTGAAACTGCACAAAGAAAATTTATATCTGGGATGTGGGCTTCAAGGCACTATAAATGAAAATTTCACAGAGATCACTGGGAGGCTAAGATGAGAAGTATGAAATAGTAGTGACCATCTGCGGGATCTAGCTTGGTTGGAGGGAAGAACTGCGCAAACTTTCTAGGGAGGTAGTGCAGGCAGCAGGGAGGACGTTAGCAATGAAAATTGCGCAGATTCTCTAGGGAGGCTCGCAGTGAGCTGCCGGAGCTTTCTAGTCGAAACGGCATAGAACTGGGAGGTTGGCTTGTGGGACATATTAGTGCAATTTATGGGTTGAGCATGGTGTTGGGGAGCTGGAGGACAACCCATGAAAATTATGCAGTTTTTAGGAGGAGCAGCAGGGCGGCTGATAGGGTGACTAGTTGATAGAAAAACACAAATTTCGAGGAGAATATAGTGACAGGCACTAGGTTCCTGTCCTTCATATCTACAAAATTTCTTCATTCAGTGGAGGTGGGAATGCTAGCAGCTTCTACACAATTTTTTGGAGTGAATCCCAGGGTCATTGTCTGGTCAAACTCTCAAATAGACCAGCAAAAAGCTTGATTGATTTTCTTATGGGTAGTGCAGATTGAGATGGCTTATTGAGAAACTTCTGTCCTATTCTGGGTAACAGTCAGTCAGGTTGAATCCAATATTGCATAGTGCAGACTGCCTGAGAGGTAGCCTCAAGATATGTGCAATTCTGGGCAACAGTACATGATCACTGATGGCTTAGATTACGCAGTATAGCTCAAAGGAGGTCTGAATGATGGAGGGTGGTTTGGTCGATAAATATTTGGAAAAATAGTTAAGTGTGTGAGTGAGTTAAATCATGTATACATGATTTTACGAACACACACTTAACATGACTTGATGACAATACATCTTGAACCAACAAGGAAACATGTGATTAGTGTAACTAACTATGAAGATGTCTAATGATGAAAGAGAAAAGTATGACACTTCAGATAGACCTTTAGATGACCGTGACAACACTTGTGTGATAGTGCTTATAACATCATGTGTGAGCATGATAGATGTTTACATAGTGAACACAACTCACACACAACCTTCAACATAATCAGAACGAGGTCACAGACATGACATAATAATCAACATGCCGAAGACAATAGTTGGTCAAACAAGTGAAAAGGAAGCAAGAAATGTAGAGGAAACACATGAAATCACTTTTTGTGTTATGAAAGTCCATGTTACTGAGGAGAATATGATGTCACAATGACAATGATTCCTACAAAGGAAACTAAGAGGTGTACTTCGATAGGTGTTCTTTACTTACCATACTTACCCTCGAAATGATCATGCATCCGAAGGAGTTTGCATGCAGTCCTAATCTTTTCCATTACTCAGTCTCTTTGTCCTTCTCCTAAACTCCTTGGGATTGAGCTTAGCATGTCTCTTTTCCTATAGTCACTAGGTGATGGACCAGTGCGGTTTTAGCGGGAAGTGACTGCTGCTAGAATGAGTCCCTGAGAGGCCTATCTACATTGTTTTTTCATGTGAGACTAAGAGGACAACTTGGACAACACTACATAGCTTTGAGGCTCAGGACACTATTGTGGGATGATAGTCCTAGGAGGACACCTCTGCACATTTTCTGAATGAAGGGTAGCTAGACTTCTCTATGCATTTCTGGAGAGTAGTGTTGGCTTAGTCTCTGTGGTCTACGGGGTTTCGATAGGCAAGGGAGGAAGCTTTATGGTTGCAGAATAAAAGTGCAAAGTTCTTGGAAGTTTAATGAGGCTAGGCTTCTTGGGAAATGGCTAAGTGTGAGATTAGTGACACAGATGTAAATAGAGATAGAAATCGACTATGATCACACACGGATGCCTAGTGGCACAACATATACCATCTTGAATGCATAAGAGATACTTTGCTTGATGCAATAACCTTCATGACAAGAGTGCATGAAGTGAGTCTGAAACATGTCTATCTAATGACAATCACTCATATGCACACAATTCCCTTGAAGTGAAACAACATTCCATTTGCATGACAAATAATAGACCCTATGCCCAAATATGACACATGTTGTGTAAATATGAGAACTCAAATAACTCTTAAGATCAAGGAGGGGATATTTAAATCATCATCTTACCAAAAAGTGACCAAGGATGATCGATCACAGGACCTAAGGTAGGCTCCTAAATTTCCATGCGAGCCAAACGTTTGGAGGGTGGTTGTAGCCACTACAACAAGTGGAAAAGGTCATTTCTTAAATAGATGTAACTACTACTCCTGTGGGGGTAGTCTTTTTCTTTGTTTTAGAATATGGAAAAGCTTGCACTCCTAGAATTATTCCAACAAAATTTTCAAATTGACATGTGATGGGATAGATAGCCTAAATTTAATGGTAAGGGATTTCACATTCAGGCCTGGGAGGTGAATAATTTCCAACTAATGAATTGTGGGTAGGGGATAAGGAGTTAATGTTACTTTCTTGACCTGAAAGTGAATGAGTGGGGTCTATGGGAAAATCACCCATAAACTACTCGTGGCCCTCCTTCTAGTGCCAAAATTGTTGATGGTGCTGGATCTGCCAACATTCATGGTATCTCCCTAATATGAGGTACCAATCAGACTTCACACCATTTGGTGTAGGAGTCCCATCCGCCATGATGGTCCAGTTTCCAAATACTTAGATATTTTCCTCGGCTCTATATTTCAACACAAGAGAGTGTTACAATGGTAGCTTCAAAAAGCAAGTTGAGTGTGGCTGGTGAGTATGCAACGTGACTGTGTCTAGGTTCTCTTACTACAAAAGGAGGAGAAAAGTAATCCTCTATGTGAGAGGTAATAGTACCACCCAAGAAGAGACACACATCAATGAGGAAGAACTTCCAACATCCAATGGAATAGTCCACAGCAGATGCAGCAGTTGTTAAAATCAAAGAACAGAGAAAGACCCATGTACCATCCAATGGAATAGTCCACAGCGGATGTGGCAATTGTTATAATTGATGAGTGGGGAAAGGTATGTATAGTATCATGTGGAGTAGTCCACAAGGATTAGATAGTAGTGGCAAACATTACAACACATTTCCAACAAGGTGAGCACTAAAACAATTGAAATAGTTTAACTATCTTAGTGCATGTGAAACAAACAAGAAATATAAATCTGCATAGAATAGTATTAAAAACATCCATAAGTCATGCATGGAAAAGAATTGATTTGAAAAGGCTTTTGTATTAAGCAAACATTCCTAGACACATATTCACATCATACAACACTAGCCCTAGTAGTGGGACATTGGAGCCACTCCATGCTCCTCAAAGAATTGACTGAAACTCTCTATGCTTTGCTCAAGGAACAAAGGTGAAAAGTCCTTTTCTCATAAAATAAGGGGGTATATATAACCAAGGGGTGATGCTTGACCCTTTTGACTCTTTGACCACCCTCATGATTGTTCAACTTCCTATGAATTTGAAATGACATGACTCTTTATATTCATGTGTGTCCATTGGACTTACACTTTACATTACAATACACATGCTCATAATAGTGATGTGGCCTTTAACAAATCATGACATGACTTGACATGACACTCTTGAAATTAGTTAGCTTATTGAGGTGGCAATGTCAAGTTTTTGTTTTTGTTGAGTGATAGATGTGTTCATGGATGTTCTTTCTTTCCTGCTCGACATAGCTTGATGATCTTGGGTCTTCAATGATCTTCAGTCTTCAGAGGTGGTTGCATGCATGTGTTCCCTTTTCCTTTTCTGGATAAGCTTCTTTGTCTCCCTAGTTGTAAGAGAGTATTCTAACATGTTTGCTCTTTCTTCTCCTTCTTCATTGTCTTGACATGATCTAATAGTGTACCTATTCTTGCAATTCACCCATGACAGGATGACATCAAATACAAAAGCCCCCTTGTCTAAGATGATGCATTGTTATCTAAGGAATACGCTCGCAAAAGGTGACAAGCTAGTAAATAGGACCCATTAACTATTCATTGAGCAGTTCTAGGTTACAGGGAGGGAGGATGGCCACTGAGACTGTGTAGAACATAGCTCAGGTTTACTTGAAGAAACTTGATCACAATCTTCGCCACGAGGAAAAATTACATAGAATCCATTGGGGGACAGGATTGTGCAGTTGAGACAGTTAATGCCTGATGCATAATGGGACACTGGGACATAGTCCTATGTAGTTTTCAGAGGCAAGGCATGATTGGGCAACATTGGGGCCTGGGAGGACATTTATGTGTAGTTTTTGAGATTAGTGAGTCTAAGCTAAAGGAGGACATTCGAGAGACACTTCTGAGCAGTTCTGGCAGGAAAGGAAGGCTTGGAACTCTACACATCATGGGGTTATAGTAGGAAGGGAAGAAGCTTGATGACTGGTCTTGTGAAATGCACAGTTCAAGTCATGCTAAGAGAAGTTAGGACACAATTCTTGGGATGAAGGGAGGTTGTTCAGCTCTGGAATTGCACAGTGAAACTATCTTAGGGAACAATGACTAAACACTCTGTAGTTCCACGAAGCATGGTTACATCACTAAGGCCTGAGACTGCGCAGTGCACAGTTCATTCAGGGTCTGATGAAAATGAGTTGTTTGGTCAAAAGGATTTTCAGAGAAATGGCTAAGTTTGGGAGGAAAGTGAACTTGTCAAAAAATCGAACTTGCGATCACATACTTAGCATAATTCTAAGACATGACAACATGAATCACTATAACAACAAGACAAATCATTACCCTCTGTGAGACTTGTTTTAGAATGAAAAGTGACAAGTGAGACACTTGAGATGGGATTTGGACGACTGCGACGCCACTTGTATGACAGTGCTTAATTTTTTTTTTGTATGAGTTCGACAAATGTTTGCATAGCTGGGACAACCCAAATACATAAAAACCAACCTTCAAAATCACTAGAAAGGGACCACAAGCATGATAAAACAATCAAAAATGACAAAAGATAACAATTGATCAAATAAGTGAAAGGGGAGGAAAGACTATCAGAAAACTCATGAAATGAGCTAAAGTATTTACAACCATAAATGGAAAGACTAAGTAAGGCTCTAAAATTTAAGTGCAAGATAAAGTTTTGGAGGGTGTTGTAGATGCTACAACAACTTCTAATTAAAAAATCATGTTTTCAAGGATTTTGGGGCTTTAAAGAGGATTGTTCTGAATTTCACGATACAATCCATAATTGCCTCGAGGCATCTTTCTCACCAAGCCCTTTTGCTAATAACAAGTTTCAATATTTTCTCATGTTTTCCAAGAAGGATGAAATAGATGAAGGTGCATGTTATCACAAAAAAATTATCATCTAGCCTTAATTTACTAGATGGATCGAAGTACACGTAAGGAAATTTTTACCATAATAAAATTGCTTTCACTATGAGAAATTACTTAATAAACCACATTTGTTAAAAAAATTATAATTAAACCCATGAATAATAATTAAATAAATCACTATGGAATTATCTTCTAGGAATAATTAATTAAACCATTGTTTACTTAATATTCCTTGTCATATTTGACCCAGTGATGAAAAATAAACAAATAAATTATTAATTATCTTATTTTTCTCTAGGAATAATTAATTAATCACTAATTAATTATTATTCCTTGTCAAGTTTGACTGAATCCCTTAGGAGTAATTAAATAAATCATTATTTTTTTATTATTCCTTAACCATATTTCTTGAGATGATAAATAAATCATTTATTTATTTATTGTCTTTAAATAAAAGTTTAAATACCTTTTCCCTCCTAACCAAATATAATAAAATATTCCAAGTGGTTATTTTTAGAATGAGGTTAATAATATTTTATTATTGCTCATTATTCGAGGATAACCTAATATTTTGTTATAAATAGAATGGTTTTCCATTCATTATTCACTTTCGATTATTTTCATTTTTTCACTCACTATTGCAGCTCTAATTGTTATTGCTGTCGCACACCATCTTTTTTTTTATTTGAGTTCTCATTGAGCTCAAACATTTTATTTGCTGGGTTTTATACATTGTAGGGGAGAGAGACTCTACAAAAGCTGAAGACATTTGAGGATAGCCAAGAACCCATCCCATAGAGGGGGACTGGTAACATTTATTTGTTCCCTTCACAGGTGTTGTTTAATACAATATATTCTTTATATATCTAGGATTCCATTGGATTATTGGAGTTACCCACATTTACTACTATTTCATTTCGTTCTTTAACTATGATCATGGCACAGGGCAAGGATTTGATCGGTTTTGTTTCTATCATTTGTTGTAGATCTAAAATGTTTAGGATCAAATTATATTGTTAAGATTGTTTGTCATCCATAGCCTTAGGTGATTTCTTTTTGTACACATATGAGAATAAAACACTATACGAGTGCATTCACAAGAATCTTTCATGGTTTTTTTTACTTACAATGGTCATCAAAGAGGTAAGCATGTGAATTGGATAGAAGTAGTGTCTATGGCCTATCTCTTTACTGACAGGAAAGATCTTCTATTTGTTATAAAATTTATTCAAGCCCTTATCTTTTTTGTGGCACAATATTTTGTATTTGGTTTGATTTCTTATATCTTTGTGAATGTAGGTTGGAAGCAACTATGATTTCTTCATTCAAAATTTCTTTACATGTGACCCGATATTCTATATGGTTAGGTTAGTAATAGGTATAGCTACATGTTAGCTTTCCTTGCACATGTTGAAAATAGCAACAAGAAATGCTGAAAATAGAAGTGCTAAATAGCACTGCTATAAATAGAAGTTTGGGTATCAGTGCTGGATTGAGCAATAGGGAATGAAAAATGGAGGTGCTAAAAATAGAATTTCCATTTTTAGCATTTCAGGATGGATTCCTATTTTAGTCAGTCCCTGGACTAAACATAGGAAGTAAAATTCTAATTTGAACTTAACAGTTGTTTGAAAATAAATTAATTAATTCACCATGAGTTAATTAGTTGTGAAAAATCAAACATGAAGTCTTTGTGAGGACATGCAACAATTTCTCTATTAATTGAGGAATTTATCCATCAATTAAAGAGATAAGGATGAGTTCTAATTTGAATAGTAATTAGTTGGCTCAGTTAACTGAGTCAAGTCTAGTTAGATTGATTTAAATAGTTTGTTTAAATTAATGTGAGTTCAATTAGTTAATGCATGCTTGCATATAACTACTGCACTTCAGATAATTGAATATTCAATCATGAATAACTCATGCATGTTAGTTTAGATAGAGACCCAGATGAGATCAGAGAAGGGACATTGTACTATTAGTTAGATGAATGTTTTTCCTATAAAGGAAGCTTATACATGAGAAGGATTTATCTCCTTCAAGACTACGCAGTTAGATCAGAGGTTAGTGAGTGTGTGAAGAGGCCAATTCACACATGTGGCTTCACTAGACCCCAAGAAAGATTGTGCAAAGAAATAGGAGGCTTGGAGGGCAGAGGAGAAGGTTCGGGAGAGGCCTTTGACTGTCTATGAGCAGCAGAGGTATTGCAGAGAGAGAAGGATAGCTTTTGAGCTAATTCTTTTTGTAATAATGGCTATATTTCAACTTGTATGATAATACAGAGTTGGGGTTTTAGGTTAAGGCTTTCCCCTGGTTATATCTTCTGTGTTATGGGTGATTGATTTCTCCATATCAGTTATATGTGTTCTTATTGATGTTGCTCATGTTCGATTAAGCTTCCACTAAATTGGTTGTAGAAGTAGATCAAGTATTTTTCTTTAGTCTATTTCATTATTAGGTGATCTACAGTGGGAATTTCTACATGGTATTAGAGCACATGTGATCAAGGAAGAACAATATAAAACAAGGGATAAGTTTGAAGTTTGTGATTCCTGAATATAGAAATCGAGTTCTTATCACATCTCTATTTCACCTATGGCGTTCAATGGTTTGAGACTCGAATATGCCATTGATGGTAGTTCGAATTATATAGCTTGGAAGGATCACATGGAAGAAGCACTAGAGGATAATGGTCTAAAGGACTTCATTGATCAAGAAGTCCCTAAGCTGACTAGTGCTGCTGAATGAGCTGAACGGAAGAAATGTATGGCTAGAGCAAAGAGAATCCTTCTGGAGGGAGTTTGGGATCACATAGTCTCGAGTTTTTTCAATGTGGAAAAAATTGAAAGATCTATATCGGAATAGTAGTGATTAGAGGAAGCTGGCACTGAAAGACAAGCTTTGGAAGATCAAGTGTGAAAAGGGTGACGTGATATCTACGTATCTGAACAAGCTCACCACATGTAGGGATGAGCTTGGAAGTGTAGGGATTGTGACAACTGATGATGACATGGTGAGTATTACACTCCTTGGTCGTCCTAAGAGCTGGCATAGCTACCAGGACTCGGTTAATGGAAGAGAGAAACTGCCAGATTGGGAATGACTTTGGTCAAATTTGATGTGGGAGGAGATAAGAAGGAGCACCAGAGATGGTTCTTCATCCATGGAGGATGAAGAAAATTGTGCCTTAGCAAGTAAGGTGAAGAAGGGGAAGGAGAAGGTTTCTCATTCCAAATCCAATTCTTCCCATGGTGGGAAGGATTTTGACAAATCGAAAGTGTGATGCTTTCATTGTCATGAGGTGGGCCATTTTGCTACAAATTGTCCACTAAGGAAATCCAAGAAGGGATCCGTGGAAGGATCTGAAGGTGAGGCATTGGCCTCATAGTGATGCAGGTGGATGTTGGTGGCCACCCACCTATCCCACTTGGACCCCCACAACTGTCTCTTTCAATTTTTTAGTTTCCGTAATTGTAGCACAATTTACTATTTTTAGCAGTTTTTCGAGTCCTGAACTTCCAGAGCCGTTTTGAGGCCTAAACAACGTTTGTTGGGAAATCTGGGAGCAACATGGGTCCATGGACCGATGTTCCTCCTCCCAAAGTTATATTTCTCGAATAGATCTTTCTAACTAGCTATTGTACACGTTAAACAAAAATCAGGTGCCAAAGTTATGACCCTGAGAAATTGGTGTACCAATTTACCCAAACGGGGCTCACAATTTGGAGTTTCATCTTCTAGGGTTAGGTTTTGGGATGTTAAGGGTTTTCCATTGTTTCTCAACAATAAATAGGCCTTTGAGCCTCATTGTAACACAGTTCAGAGGCATGTAGCCCCCACATCTCTTCTCAGAGATAAGCTACCATTGCCCTAGCTAGTTTATTTCCATTTTTGTTTGTAAGCATATTTTAGTATTTTATATTAATGAAATTAAGTATTATTTCCACTACATCGATGTGTTTATGGTTATCTCTGTAATTTTTTGTGTTCCTGTTTAAATCAAGATCAGTGGTATCAGAGCAGTTTGCTTTTTCTCTGTTTTTCTTTGCATGTCCCTAATGAGGTCGGGATATAACGAGTTAGGGCTTGAACTGGTCGATCCTTTGCATGACCAGCCTCGCAAATCCCGATAGCCTCCCACGGCGGATGAGAAGAAAGACGATGGGGTAGGAGATCCTATCAAAATCTTGCTCAAAGAAGCCCTCGAGGTGCAAAGGAACGTGATGATGGATAGCTTTGCACAGATCCTTCAGCGGCTACCGAGAGGCGACACATTGACTTCCAATAGCTACTCTGGAAATGTCACACCCTTTAAATTACAAGTTAATTGTGAAAACCCCATCTTCAAGGGTCAAATAGATGCAGATGTCGTAGATAAATGGTTAAATATGCTAGATGGGTATTTTTCTGTTCATGAATTTTTGAGTCGGGAAAAGATTATTTTCGCTCTTCTCAAAGCAGCCCCGCACGTCAAGGACTGGTGGGAAACCTACTGCGAGCAAAAGGATGATAGAACAAGCTCACTATTTTCAGCCATAGCCACTTGGGATTCATTGCAGGATGCCATTAAGGAGCAGTACTACCCTGTCAAAAGCTATGAGGACAAATACATAAAGTGGACGACGCTGCGACAGGAAAGGGACAAAGATGTGTCAGAGTTCACCAACACTTTTCATACCTTCGCACATAATTGGGTATCAAAGATTTTGATCTGCATCTGGTACCCAAATACTGCAGCTACCTACACAGATACATCCAGGAAGAGATGGAGTTCCTGAACATCTCCTCGCTTAGCACAGTGTACCAATACACTGTCAAAATTGAGAAAAAGTTCAAACAGAAGAAGCGAGACTTTGGATATGAAAATTCGAAGACCAAAGGACAAAGCCAAGGTGGGGTGACCCAATACAACGCATCGAAACCGCAAGAAAAGAACAACACCACAAAGTCAAAGAAGGACACAGGAAAGTGGTGTGAGTTCCATAAGAGCCCCACTCACAACACAAGTTAGTGTTGGACCAAATAGTCGCTAGTGGCCGAGTTAAAGGCTTCCGAATCAGATGCATGTTCCAACCCCAAGTCAGAACCCGATAAGGGGAATGGTAAAGGGAAGAAGACCATTGACGCAGAGCCTAGAGACAATGTTGCCACCACCAAGATCTAGAATAATAAGCCTGAAGATTCAGAGGAGGGGGAGTGACTTTTCCACTGACAAATGTGGGTGAAGGGTTTGCCACTGCAATTCTTTGTTGATAGTGGGAGCCAAAAGAACCTCATTTCAGCAGAGGTCATGAAGTAGTTGGGCCTACCGACTATGCCGCACCCGTAGCCATATCGGGTGGCTTCACTAACGATGAGATCTCAAAGTTCCCTAGCAGTGCCACCTTCCCTATAGCATCAAGTCCTTCTCAGACGAGGTATTGTGTGATGTTACACCTCTGGATGTTTGTGATGTATTATTAGGCTATCCATACTTGTGGAGGCAACATGTTGTGTATGATTCAAGGCCTCGTGCTATCATTATTTCTTTGGATAATTCATTATACAGGATACTGGAGGTAGCCCCACCTACCGCCACCTCTTTGATCTCTACTAAGAAAGGCTGAAAGCTCCTCCCCCAGACTAGGAAATTCATTTTCTGTCTCATTCACTCCCAAACTAAGGGGAAGATCGTCACCACATCCATGACCCCCGCGAAGGGTTCCTCCACGAAGAAGCAACAACAAAGGAATATGGTCATGATAGAACACAAGAACAACTTCTCCTCACCCACAGGGGTACCACACAAGTTTCAGGCGGGCGACAAAGTTTGGATACATCTGCAGCAAAAACACCTTACAAGAGCCCATCAGAAGCTCAGACCACTCTGACATGGTCCTTACAGAAGTAGCAAGGTTATGGGGAAAATACTTTGGAGCACAACATTCCTCCATTCCTTCGCCTACACAGAGTGTTCAATGTGTACTACCCTCGACCATGCTTCCCACCATTACTGGACACATCATAGATTGCAGAACAGCTCATCAGGGACCAAGTTCACCAGATGGAGGAACTCAACACAATGGGGATCATTTCTTTCTAAGGGGAGAGGAATGATCCAAGTGGATGTTGGTGGCCACCCACCTATCCCACTTGGACCCCCACAACTATCTCTTTCAATTTTTCAGTTTCCGTAATTGTAGCAAAATTTACTATTTTTAGCAGTTTTTCGGGTCCTGAACTTCCAAAGCCGTTTTGAGGCCCTAAACGACATTTTTTGGGAAATCTAGGAGCAACATTCATCCATGATGCTATTCCCAAAGTTATAGTTCTCAGATAGATCTTTCTAGCGAGCTATTGTACACGTCAAATGGAGATCGGATGCCAAAGTTACGACCCCGAGAAATTGGTGTACCAATTTACCCAAATGGGGCCCACAATTTTGCATTTCATCTTCTAGGGTTAGGTTTTGGGATGTTAAGGGTTTTACCTTGTTTCTCAACAATAAATAGGCCTTCAAGCCTCATTGTAACACAGTTCAGAGGCATGTAGCTGCCACATCTCTTCTCAGACATAAGCTACCATCACCCTAGTTGGTTTGTTTCCATTTCTGTTTGTAAGCATATTTTAGTATTTTAGATTAATGAAATGAAGTTTTATTTCCACTACATCTCTGTTTATGGTTATCTCTGTAATTTTTTGCGTTCCTATTTAAATCCGTATCACACATTTCGAGTTGGATTTCACACTCTCCGCATGCATGGTTTCATCCATGGTAGGAAGTGGTTAGTTTCTTGACAGTGGAGCTTCTTTCCACATGACCAGTGACAAGGGTTTGTTCAGTACCTTGGAGGAGAAAGATCTCCAGATACTCATAGCGATGGGTAATGATGAAAAGTATAGTGTCTCAGGTGTAGGCACAATTATTTTTCAGAGGGAGCATGGAGCTTGAATTACCTTGATCGATGTCAAGTATGTACCAGGACTAAAGAGAAATTTGGTGTTGATCGCAATGCTAGAAGACAAAGGCTATGATGTAGTCTTCAGTAAGGGAAAGGTTTTCCTCAGACACATCATCACTAGACATGTGAAGCAGATCGGTTCACAGGTCAAGAACGTGTATGCTCTTGAGGTTCAAGATCCATGCAAAGCCTTGAGGAGCAAGGCAACTGATGGAGGCTTGGTGGTTGAGAGGGAGAGTACATTACCTCTCAACATGTAGCACCAGAAGAAGTCTCAAATGATTTTGGAGGAGCTACGATTGGTGAAGCAGCTTCAGGAGGTTGTGGAGTAGCCACAACTAGAGAATCTAAGAGGATATCAAGTAGACACATATACTCATGCAAAGACCTCCACTGGGGGGAAACTTCAAGCTAGGTGGGTAGATGGATCACATGCAGACATACCTCCAAGTAGGAGGTGGGGCGAAGTGGAGTGTGTTGTGGGGAAAAATGCCTATGTAAGATGATCCTATCCACCTAAGGTGTGGCAGTGCCTTAGCAACAAACAAAGACAGCTATTCTAGTATTCTTCCTTTATGAATTAAGAATGAAGAGAGAGATGGATGGACTAACCGGTGTCTTCCGTTTGTCCCTCGATCCAGCTTCTCTTCTCTTGGAGAGTTCCCAGCTACTTGCCTTCTCTCTCACCCAGCTTCAAGAGGTTTCTGCAAGATCACAAGAAGAGAACACTACACAAGACATGGATTCATATTCATAACTAGTTCAGGATTAGAAATAAACTAAACATACTAATACAAACATACATCAAAGATACATCAGTATATAGGAGAAACCAAGATAGCTTTATTGATGAATAACAAGGTTCAGGAAGAGATACAACCCAGAGGGCTCCAATCCAGCATCTCCTTCCCAGAAAATGGAATTCCTATCTTCACCCCCTTCAAAGCATTAAACACCCAATGATTCCAATCTCAAACCAACAGCAATTCTTTGCAATAACAAAATTCCAGCCCCTAGATCTCATGGAGGAGAGATCCATATATAGATGTTTGGAGAGAGGATGAGTCAGCTTGAGATCTGACTAGTGTCCTCTCCCTCTGTCAGTTCTTGATTCCACTTGGAGGTTCTTGCTTCCACTTGGAGATTTGGAACCTCTTACTCATCACCAGTCGAATTCCCTGAGGCAAGTGTCATTTTGGAAGCTTCCTGGGTTCTGACACCTTGAGAAATAAACTTGCCACATGTCCAATCTCACTCAGCGCAGGTAGCCAGTGTTGCCTTTGACATTCAGCGCAAGTAGCCAGTGTTGGCTTTTACATTCAGCGCAAACAGCTAGTGGAGCCACTGAAATGATCCTGAATTGACTTGTTTTTGAGCAGTTTCTGGTGGAGAACTTCTGTGAATTGCTGTGGTTTGTTAGCCTTGTTCCTCTAGGGGTAGGAAAAACATGTTTAGGGACTTTGGATCCCTTAGATTATGGACCTTTTATGCTCAATGCTGTAAGGCACAAAAATGTCTATAACAGTTGCCCCCTAAAGTATGAGGCTGTTTATCGGGTGAAATGCTTTATCAGGGGGATCCGAAGTTCATCCAATGCTGGGAGGAGACCTGTAATAAGATACAATACAATACATTATTTTTCATACTGCTTTCATGATCTAGCTGAGGCAGGCATTCCCATGCTCAGCTTTATAAATTCATTTTTCTGTACATAGAACAGACAATCGTCTGATGGTAGACTGATAATTTTGATGAAATTATCATCCTTTGAGTAGGATGATTATCTGCTGCAATGATGTACATGTCAATGTCTTTATCTTTCTTGAATATATATCGCAGCCCGGATGGATGAAACTAGATCCGGGTCTTCAAACTCGTTCGATCTTCACTCTAAGTACAAGTCGATCCATGTGAGAAATGTTCTGAAGCCGAACATGGAAAGACATCGCTTGATTACCGGTCAATGATGTAAACCGTTAACAAGCGCGAGAGGAATCACCAATAATGATAATGACCCTCAAGGTACTGCAGTACAATTCACGTGGTGTGAATAAAGGACTTGGCGTCGAACACCACGCAAAATCTTTCGGTCGAAGGTCATTGATATATACCTGTCGCCGGAAGTGAGAAACTTGCCATTGAGGCATGCAAGCTTCAAAGTACTGAAGGGGTTGTTCCTAGATCAACTTCTTGGATAATGAGCTGATGTCGACAAGAAGCGATCCGTCAAAGGAGGGCCTTAATGAATCCCATATCAGTGACACGGAACGGAGCTAATGATTTTGATGGAGGTGAAAACGATCTGAGACATATGATTCAGGGTGGCGGTCATGAAAGGATGAAGGATAATGTATGGCAGTGAATGGGATACGGTTGACTTTTTTGAACGACTTCTCTTGAACATATGGCGACACTGATGTGATGGATCGGTAGCATTACCCCAAATATGGATGGTATGGCGAGACCATGGATGTGACCGGTGAATGAAACAACCCAACCCGATTGTGGTACGGAGGAATAGTGTCATGTTCAAGAGCGACTTGCTACCATCAAAGTTTTCTTGAGTTTCTCCCAATTTTTCCCCAGTCATTGCTGACCAGTACCTCTTTATTTTTGTCAAGCTTGAGGAGGATAACATATGCTTGTTCTATAACTTGCCCTTCGGGTAGGCCCATCGCTATGTTTTAACGAGCCTAGCGATAGTGAAACTCGTTCTCGTCTAAAGACAAGTTTGTCGCTATTTAATGATTTTAACGAGTCTAACGACAAGGATAACTCGGTCCTTTTCATTTTTAGAGAGTCTGAAAAGGTACATAAAGTTAACTCCAAAAGTCCTTTTTCGTCATCTAATCCCTTAAGTCCGAAAAAGTATAAAACAATACAGAAGGGATGAGTTTTCGATAGTTTTAACGAGCCGAATAAAACAAGCGCTCGATCTTTTTGTGCAATAATCCCTCAGGTTCAAAAAGATTAAAATCTAGAGGAGGGATAGCTCTTCCTGTCCCTTTAACGAGCTGGAAGGCCAAGGACTCGGCAATCTTTTCATATTTTACGAGTCAGTTGAAAAGAGCTTAAAGAAGACTCATCTTTTGAGGAACGAGTGATAAACAGGGTTAGCAGCTGATTCCAGGTACAGGTTGGAATTTTCCAATCACGGCAGTGTCACAAGGATGGCTAGGTGAAATCACTCTTCGCAGCTGTTCCTCAAAAAGGGTAAACAATCATATGGAGGTGAACGATCGGCCAAATGAAAAGTGGAAGTGACGGTGCAAACATGACCAAGGCTTTAATGGCTGATGATATTACATTCACAGTGGTTATTTTCCGGAATAGTTCATTTTTTAACGAGCTTAAACGAGGGTGGAAACATTTGCTCGGCCTTATGTTTATTTTTTAACGAGCATGAACTATGTGCTAAAACTGCTCGGATCTTGCGTTTATTTTTTAACGAGCATGAACTGTGTGCTAAAACTGCTCGAAAACCCAGTCATATGATAAGAATGTCTCATTGAAGATGTTATTTTTTATGGAGCTTCATCTTACAGAGCTATGCCCCGCATCCTTTCATTATGCAAGTTCGGAAACGACTAATCCTACGAGTTTAAAGGGTTAGACCTACAGGTTTAAAGGGAGGACCTAAAAATTTAAAAAATAAATAGCCGCCCCTTGCTTGCACTCCAAAAGGTTTGCATGCCCCCAGGCATAAAATATGATTTCAAGGTTACCCTTACTTTGTCCACCAAAACATTTTTTTAAGCAGGAAAGGCCTACCTCTTTCAGGCTACCCAACGATTGTCTCGTTAATCTTTCAAACAAAACACTTCTTCGGCAATATCTACCGAGATAGACAAAGGTGAATGACCTTAGTGCCAAACACATAGCTTTGACAAGAGAATCTTATTCTAGAATAACCCCTCTCCAGCAAGGGTGGGGTATAGACTAGTCATATTCTCTCGCGGAAACCTACTCTATACCCAAAGTTTTCCTGCTGAAGCAGACCAGGATGCATGCCCCCTGGGTTCCAGTCATATCCTCCCAGATTACTCGCGCTCATTAGGAGGACGGACTGTGGGTTGAGACATTTCTTGCGTGAAGAGACCATTTAGGGATGGTATATGACTATTTGCGATGCGTGATCCGGGAAATGAAAGCTGGTCCACGAGCTTGATCACTCTTCCTTCGTGCGGAAAACACATTACTCTAAAGAGTGAGGAGACGATGGCTCCCATGCAATATATATAGTCTCGTCCAAGGAGTAGGTTATAATCCAAGGGTCCTTGAACGACCATCACATTCATTTGAACAGTCTTCCCTTTCAATGTTATGGGCACATTGGGGAGGATCCCTAAAGGTCGACTGGTTCCTTTATCAAAGCCTGATAGATTTCTCATTTCACGCAAAAGCATTGGCGAACCAAGCGCTTTCCAAGCAATAGAGGAAATGATACTCACAGATGCCCCCTCATCAATGATAGTGCCAGCCATTACCATTCTGTATATTTGAACGATGATTCTGAATGGTATGCTGGCTGGCAACCGGGGTCTGCCTAGCTGGTTCCAGTCGAACGAGACAACTAGGTTGCTTGGTGATGGGACCGAATAGACGGCCGGGTACGACTCTGACGAAGTTCCTTCCTGCGATAAAGGAATGGGCAAATTGCCCCCTTGTTCGTCGGAGTCTGTGTTGATGAAGAGAATTTGGACGGTGTCGTCTTTATTCTCCTCTGTGATGATATCATTCGAAGATAGAGCCTCTGAAGGCAAAACCGGGTCAACTGCCGCCTCAACCTTTTGACTTTAGTCAGGCATGGATCCAGACGGTTCATCTTCAATGATAGGTGCTTCGGCTGACCACCTGGGCGGGCCAACTGGGTTCTCAACTAGTGAAGGACTTGGCAGGAGTTTTTGATATCCAGGAGGAAGTTGCGCTCGTAAAATCGGGCGATCTTCCAAAACTCTTTTAGCCTCGTCTAAGAATGGACAACGGTGGATGGCGTGGTCGCCTTCACACAGTTTGCAGGGAAATCTAGCTTTCCCTCTCTGTCTTGGGACTTCACTTTCACTAGTCGACGGTAAGCTGTCAACATGATTATCAGAGGTCGACGCTACCGAATTGTGCAAACGGGGAGACCAGTCCCTTAGTATCCGAGGGATGCAGGGACAATCTCTGTGGAAGTGGTCTCCCTTGCATATGACACATGGCGATTTAGGCTTGGTCAGTGCTGTGTGTGGATTTTTGTCAGACAACACTTGTTTGCCCCCAGTCGCCTTTGGCTCCTTCTTCTTCTTCTCTTTCTTCTTATTTTCCTTCTTCTCCTTAGGAACTTGGTTTTTTGTTTTACCAGTTCCGTCAAGCGAAGAGGAAGGAGGAGAGGAAGAGTTAGATGAAGTAGAAGGCTGGTTGGCAACTCTGGTCTGGTCTAACTGTTGACTCGATTGTTCAGGAATAGTGGTGGTCTGAACGACATTGGTTGAAAAGAGCCAGACCGGCAGGCCAATTGTCAGTCCTGGAAGCGACAATGTGGCCATATGGGGCGCACCAACATCTCCCCAAGAGGAGAAGGGACTAGGATTTCCACCAAGGGGAATTCCATGGTTGGTGTGCTCCATTTTTTCAACCTAAAGATCAACGCAGGAATAGGGGTGATTGTTCCATTTAAAATAAATTTTAACGACGCTTTAGACACAACTTGCTTTTTCAATTTTAAAGAGTCGAGAAAAAGCTAAAGATGACTCTAGTCTCCTTCGATGTTTTAACGAGCCCGAAGTGACAAATGCTCGGATGGACTTTTTCCGTTATAGAGTCTGAAAAAGGCCAAAAGGAACTGCTCTGGAGTTCTAGGCAGAGGGTGTGCCAAAATTTTCGCAAAACCGCAGAATACTTTTTAAGGTACGGGCGGTCGATCTTCCTGAATGCTGTGTTCAGTGCATTGCGATCAGTAGGGCGGCCGACACGGCTTCCTAAGGATAAAGGTTTTATGCCTATAGGGGTATCCCAATATATACGCGACGGTACGTGGGAGCACAATCCGTACTGGCGCTGTTGTCCCTCAGGAGGAATCACCCACCATCCATAAGATTGACAATCACCAGGCTTTACGACGCCGGAACACGTCTCTAGCCTAGACCTCTATGTTGTGCGTTATGTTGCAAAGCATTGTTAAGTTCATTCAATTTATTTTAGGTTGATCTTTTTAGAAGTTTGCCTTTCAAGGTTCACCACGAGATGTATGATACAATTCCTAAATGCAGTCTAAAGATGATAAGCAAGCTTTATATCTTTTCAACTTTGAAAATCCTAGCTACTAAGGGAAAAGAAAGACACCATCTTTTCTCGAAGAGCAATCAGCACACTCTAATGCACTTTTCCTAAATCAATCATGCAAACTATCAAAATGCAAATGCACAATGCAGGTGTTTGTTTTCCGCTTTCTTAGTATTGATGCCTACAAAGAAAGCTTTTTGTACAACTTTGAATTTGCTTTTAAATGACAAGTACAAACAAGTTTACTTTTTCGAAATCAGAGAGGGTAGAAGAGATTACAACACTTAACGATTTTCGAAATGAATACTTGTTTCGACACTTAAAAGAGACAAACTCAAACCAATAAGCAAAAGTAAATGTATAATCAACTGCAAACAGCCAATGAACTCTCTCCTAAGATCACAATCAACAGATCTGAATCAAGGGCTACAGGATGATTATTTCACTCATGCAAAGGAAAACTGCGAATGATGCCACAAACACATAAAAACACTCACAGTCTTTTTGTACAAAAGGAGGCGGAATCTAAGCAGAGAAAAGGAGTTATCAGACTGGTACCTATGCTGGTTACAGGCTGCAAAAATTAGAGATCAAAACAAGGTAAAACAGAGCAGAGAACCCCAGCTGCACAAGGGCAAACTGGTTCAGCGCAACCTCAACACAGGGGTTTTGACATTCAGCGCAGGTAGCCTTCACGAGACCTGCGTTGAAATGCAGAATCCCTTCACTGGGTCTGCGCTGAAGGAGAAACTCTCGTTTCTCACTGGGTTCTGGGTCACAGATTGCTATTTAATCCACTGTTTCAGGTCAAATCAAAGCAACAAGCAAGGTGTAATCAAAGGGATGCTTTGAGGGAGTACTAAGATCTATCACAAAGGATCATCAAATCATTTGTGAGTCCATTGTTCAGATCATAGACAAGTCCAGTGATTGGATCAAAGAAGCAACTGTCTACTTTGCATCCGGGAAAAGCAGATGCAGTTCGATTGTTGCTGTCGAGTCTATGAAACAAACAATGATGGAAACATAAATAAAATGACTAAACAAATCTCCCCAGCGGAGTCGCCAATTTGTTGTGGGGAAAAATTCCTATACAGGACGATCCTATCCACCTAAGGTGTGACAGTGCCTTAGCAACAAACAGAGACAACTATTCTAGTATTCTTCCTTTATGAATTAAGAATGAAGAGAGAGATGGATGGACTAACCGGTGTCTTCCGTTTGTCCCTCGATCCGGCTTCTCTTCTCTTGGAGAGTTCCCAGCTACTTGCCTTCTCGCTCACCCAGCTTCAAGAGGTTTCTGCAAGATCACAAGAAGAGAACACTACACAAGACATGGATTCATATTCATAACTAGTTCAGGATTAGAAATAAACTAAACATACTAATGCAAACATACATCAAAGATACATCAGTATATAGGAGAAACCAAGATAGCTTTATTGATGAATAACAAGGTTCAGGAAGAGATACAACCCAGAGGGCTCCAATCCAGCATCTCCTTCCCAGCAAATGGAATTCCTATCTTCACCCCCTTCAAAGCATTAAACACCCAATGATTCCAATCTCAAACCAACAACAATTCTTTGCAATAACAAAATTCCAGCCCCCAGATCTCATGGAGGAGAGATCCATATATAGATGTTTGGAGAGAGGATGAGTCAGCTTGAGATCTGACTAGTGTCCTCTCCCTCTGTCAGTTCTTGATTCCACTTGGAGGTTCTTGCTTCCACTTGGAGATTTGGAACCTCTTACTCATCACCAGTCGAATTCCCTGAGGCAAGTGTCATTTTGGAAGCTTCCTGGGTTCTGACACCTTGAGAAATGAACTTGCCACATGTCCAATCTCGCTCAGCGCAGGTAGCCAGTGTTTCCTTTGACATTCAGCGCAGGTAGCCAGTGTTGGCTTTGACATTCAGCGCAAACAACTAGTGGAGCCACTGAAATGATCCTGAATTGACTTGTTTTTGAGCAGTTTCTGGTGGAGAACTTCTGTGAATTGCTGTGGTTTGTTAGCCTTGTTCCTCTAGGGGTAGGAACAACATGTTTAGGGACTTTGGATCCCTTAGATTATGGACATTTTATGCTCAATGCTGTAAGGCACAAAAATGTCTATAATAGAGTGATTGTCCGATGGAGGTTGATATAGGGGCAGGATCCTCGAGGTACCCAAACTATTTGATTCAACTTTGCTCTAGGAGCCCCGACGAGGAGTAGCAAGACTGACTGATTGGGTAGAGATAGATGTGAATGGAGCGGTAGAGAGAGCTACAGTTTAGGAGTCCCATTACTGTGTAGAGCTAGCAAGCTACAACAATGCGAGAGGCACAGGCAGTTGCACCAGTGCAGGATAACACAGAGAGGTGTGCAACGGTGCAAGATTCATGGAGTGTTGTAGTAGCTTAGAGGTTAGAGAGGGAGCACTTGTCAGTGATAGGGAGAGCTTCAACATTAGAGTATGTTTCTAGCCCAACAAAGAGGCCAGTTGGGAGTTTTTTTTGTTCTGATAGTTGCTGGAGCAACCACACTTGGTAGGAGTGTTTCATGTAGAACATTCCAGAGGTACAGGATTGGGTTCGAGTTGAATGCCTTTCTTGTTGAGAGGGAGTGTTGAAAATAGCAACAAGAAATGCTAAAAATAGAAGTGCTAAAAATAGCACTGCTATAAATAGCAGTTTTGGTATCAGTGCTGGATTGAGCAACAGGGAATAAAAAATGGAAGTGATAAAAATAGAGTTCCTATTTTTAGCAGTTTAGGATGGTTTCCTATTTTAGTCAGTCCCTGGACTAAACATATAAAGTAAAATTCGAATTTGAACTTAACAGATGTTTGAAAATAAATTGATTAATTCACCATGAGTTAATTAGTTGTGAAAAATCAAACATGAAGCCTATGCGAGGACATGCAATAGCTTCTCTATTAATTGAGGAATTTGTCCATCAGTTAAAGAGATAAGGATGAGTTCTAATTTGAGTAGTAGTTAGTTGGCTCAGTTAACTGAGTAAAGTCCAGTTAGATTAATTTAAACAGTTTGTTTAAATTAATGTGAGTTCAGTTAGTTAATGCATGCTTGCATATAACTGCTACACTTCAAATACTAAATATTCTCTCATGAATAACTCATGCATGTCAGTTCAGACAGAGACCCAGTTGAGATCAGAGAAGGGACATTGTACTATCAGTTGGATGAATGTTTTTCCTATAAAAGAAGCTCATCCATGAGAAGGATTTATCTCCTTCAGGACTACACAGTTAGATCAGAGGTTAGTGAGTGTGTGAAGAGGCCAATTCACACATGTGGCTTCACTAGACCCCAAGAAAAATTGCGCAAAGAAATAAGAGGCTTGGTGGGAAGAGGAGAAGGTTTGAGAGAGGCCTTTGACTATCTATGAGCAGCAGAGGTATTGCAGAGAGATCGGGATAGCTTTTGAGCTGATTTTTTTTGTAATAATGGCTATATTTCCACTTGTATGATAATATAGAGTTGGGGTTTTAGGCTGAGGCTTTCCCCTCATTATATCTTTTGTGTTATGTGTGATTGATTTCTCCATGTCATTTATATGTGTTCTTATTGATGTTTCTCATATTCGACTAAGCTTCCACTAAATTGGTTGTAGAAGTAGATCAAGTATTTTTCTTTAGTCTATTGCATTATCAGGTGATCTACAATGGGAATTTCTACAGCGCATGCATCCCATACTCCCTTATAGTAGTCTTTCTTTTTCTTTCAAATTTTGCCTTGCATCCTCTTTTTAGTTTAGCCTCCTTTGTTCTGTCTTCTATTTTTCTTTACTTGTTGTGTATTGTATTTTTTTCATTTGTGAGACCTTGCATGAAGATGCTTTGTTGGCTCAAAAGGAAATGTAGAAAAATAGAAAAGGGCTTTTTGACACTGCAACATTTGGTTAACTCTCTGTCTTTCTTCTTTGTTTTGGTTACATATTTTGGTCAAATATGTTCTGATGGAAAATATAATCCTTCTGTAAGGAGAGTTTTGTGTCAAACCATTATACTCATTTCTATTATGGAAACCTTATGCCCACACTCAGTTTCTTATGTTTTGGTGTTTTCATTCTTATCCAATTAGTAGAAAAGGAAATGGGAAAATTCTAAGCAAGCTAACCTAAATCACAGGTCTCTATATGCTTCTTTGAAGGAGCAACCTCTCCCTCTCTCAATAAGTTAGGATCCCTTTTCCACTCATAAAATGAATAAGTGCCAATGCACAACCCTCTTTAAATATATAAATAAAGGGAAAAGAAGAGAAGTGATTCCTATGCAGAGAGGTGAAGAAAGTAACTTCATCGGGGTACTTTCTATTCTCATTGGTAGCAGAGCAATGTTTGTGTTCCTATAGTGACTCTGCTTGTGTACTTTCTAGGCATGTTGGCAGTGAAGCAACACCAAATATGAAAAACTATACTCTGAAAATCTAAAGCTTGCAAACTAAACTACCCTTTCCAATTTGAAACATTGTGATATTATTGAATCTTGTGATTGCGTTCAATCAAGAAGGCACAAAGGTGACCATTTTATTCACGGGGAAAGTTGGGAAAGCAGGGTAATATACATGATGAATCAATACTCTGTGAAGAACTGAGACCTTGTACAGAAGAGTCAACCAAGACAGAGAAGCTGGAATTCTACCAATTTGTCACCAAGTGTTTTCATTGCAACAACACCTTCAAAAATTTTGGCTTGCACCAAATTTCAGAGCCTACCTTGGTCTTGTATATTTTCATCGCAAAAAATCAAATCCATTTTATGTGTTTTCTCTAAGTGTTTTGGTCCGTTTTGGAAGAAAAATAAAAATTTGTCTTTTCGAATGTTAAGTGTCGCACAATATATATGAGCTTGTTTTGAGGTTTCAAGGGGTAACCTTTGTGTAAATGAGTTGATATTACCATGTAAACATATGTCACACTCATTTCCAACGTTGTAAGCATTGCCACACAAGTTTCGTCATGGTCTTTGCAAAATGTATCTTTAGTGTCGCACTTATCATGAGTTTTCGCACTGAGGAAAGTATGATGTTGATGTGTCCTAGATGATCTATGTTGTTCTATTGTCAAGTGTTCCAAGTGTGTGATCATAGTCGAGTCATATCACTGTTCACATTAGCTTCATTGATGCCACCCTTAGCCAACTTCAAAAAAAATTCCAACAACTTAGACTTATTCGTCCCTCTTGAATTTCTCATTACACAGTCCCAACACTCTAGTTGCAACATTGCCTCTTGATAATGGGAACTATGTAGTATCAGTGCTCAAGCTCATACTTTAGCGTCCAAAATTGCAGAATTCATCCCTTTAGGCTAGCCTCAATTGTGCATTGTGCAGTCCCATACCTCAAGCCCAGTCCTTGATCTCCTCAGCTACACAACTATACAGCCATCCAACCTCCTCTATCTTCCAGAACTGTGAACTATCCTGAATTAGTACTTAACCACTCATCCTCACTCACTGAGATCCCAAGCTGCTTAATTTTCTACCTCATTTCAACCTAGATTGTGTATTAGATAGTCTCAAGGCTCAAGATTCACCCCTAACTTCCTGCGTTGTCCAATTGTGCAGTCACGGACCCCCAGCCTGCAACCCAATTCCGGCTCAGTAAGTGGATTAACATGTAACATCAAAGACTCAGGGTTTATCGAACTAATGTCATCTTGTCATGAGTGAATTGCAAATGTAGGTAATCTATCAGTCCATGACAGGATGATGAAGAAGGATATGGAGAATAGAAACATGTTGAAAGACAAATCTATAAATGATTATGCAAGATCAATCAAGAGAAAGCAAAGGCACACTAGTTTGCGACCATAGCTCAAGACTTGATATCACTGAAGACTCCTTACCTCTAAGCCATATGGAGGTGGGTATAAGAGAATTCCCAAGAAGACACATAGTAACGAGTGGAAAGAATGTATTGACATTACGATGTCATCAAGAATTCCATGTTAGTAGTGTTATGTCATGTCCTGTCACGAGTGGTCATTTTCCACATCATTGTTATGGATTATGTAATTTACTATTCGAAAATTTATTGTAAAGTGGAAGTCCAAAGGACATGTATAGAATATGAAAAGTCATGAAATGTTGAAAATTCATAGGAAGTCAAACAATCATGAGGGTAGTCAAAGAGTCACGAGGAAGGTGAAGCATCACCCCATTGGTTCTGCAAGGCATTAGAGAGACAAGCTAGTTCTTTTGAGGAGCATGTGGTGGCTCAACCACTCCACTATTGGAGAAAGTGGTGTTTGATGTATACATGTGTCTTAGGAATTTTACTTAATATATGAAGACTAATGGACAACACATTCTTCATGCATGGATTACGAATATTTGTAAGACTATTTTGTGAATGTTTATGATTCATGTTTTCTTTCACCTATAATAAAGTAGTTGAACTATTTTGGTTACTTTAGTACCTATCATATTTAGAATGTGTTGTAGTGGTTGCGATTCCCATTGCATATTTGTGGACTATTATGCTAGATGTTAGATGGATATCTCTCGATGTGTGTGATTCTACTAGAGTGGTACTATTACCTCTCTCTTAGAGGCTCACTTCCTTTTCCCTTCGTAGTAGAAGAACCTTGACACATCTACAACCGAACACTCACCAGGCACACTTACTTTATTTTCGAAGGCACACATGAATTCGTCTCTCTTGCTGACAGCTAAAGCCAGGGAAAACCTATAATAATACATGGAAACCAAGTCGATAGTCTGGATGGGGCTCCTATTACAAATGTTGTGAGGTCTAATTGGGATTTCAAATTAGCGAGACCCCCTTGGTTGAAAAACTCCTAGTACCCTCAACAAGACCCAAGTTATTGTGGTTGAAACTAGACAATTCTATACATTCTTATTCATATGTTCTTATCTTACAAATGGAGGAGGCTAGTTACTCTTTACCTTCTACATATGCAGTCTCTATTTCCATGTCATCATTGCCACCATTAAATTTGGCAGGACCTACACCTCCATCGATACATCTCATATCTTCCTGGATAATTCCACAATTCTCTTTTATGGCTCCTATGAATTTTCCTAGTGTTTCTATGCCTTTTCCTTCATCCATATTGGTGATGACTCTTAATCCTAGTCAGCCTATAGGGTTAGAAATTTTTACTCCTAGTTTTTCCTAACCTATAATTCTTGTTGCCTAGATGGGCATGGTAACCACTAGAAATGTGTGGGGAGGATCATCAATTACTCTTAACTAGCAAGGGGACAACGTTTCCTTTAATATTCTCAGTCCTAGTATAGTTCGTTGTTTGGAGGGTCTCCAACCTCTAACACTTTTTCTCAAGTAGCTAGTTTACTTGGAGGAAACCCTATTGTAAGTATTGTCAATCCTACAAGTTACCCTCCTTATGTTGGTGTTTCTATGCAATTTGTTCCATCCTTTCGCACTGGGTACAACCTTGTTAGTAGTCATGCTCTCGTGGTTTCTTTGCTCTCTAGGGGCACTTATCCTGGGAGGAACTTCTTTCAATAGTCATGATGTCCCACTTAATTTACATGTTGGGATGACATCTTACTATATTCAACAAAATTTACATCAAAACCCTTATATGGGGGGCCTCATAGTTGGTCAGAAAAGCCCCCTACCTATTACCTAATTATTCAGCTCCATAATTCATTTTTCCTGTCTTGATTTGCCAGATTTAGTGGCTGCCCATGCCTACTAAGTTACCATCCTATATCCCCAAGTTTAAAGAGAATCCATAGAAAATAAAACTACTCATATTACCACTTATAATTTTTGGTGTTCGTTAAATTCCCTGGTGGATGATTGACTCAAATTACACATGTTCCAATGTACCCTAACTTTAAATTTTACCAAATAGTATATCGAATTGGACACAACATCTTATAGTGATTTCTCATCCTTGGCCCAAACCTTCTTAACTCATTTGTAGTTACCCATGATGTATGACATCGAATCTAACCTCTTTTCTAAACAAGATGATGGCAACCTGATTTTGGATCATATCCATGAGTTGTGATGTCGCAACAGATTAGTTAGAGCCACTTCCAGATGAGATATTATGCAAATGGTTCATCTAATCATTATGACCTTAGACAACCAAATATGTATCCATGTTCGGGGTCATTACTGAGGAACATTCCATCTTAGCTACCTAACAACTAGATTTGATTTATTCTTAGTTAAGCACAATTTATGAAGTACTTCCCAATGCTCTGCGCCCTTCGATCGACCCAACCAAACTGACCCTAGGTCCAAATGTTGTTGGTCTGATTGGTTACATTTCTGATTCTGTAAGCCAACTTTCTACCCAACTTGGGTAATTGATCATGACATCACAATCCCCAACAAGAATGCCTGGCTCTATAAAATCACCCTCTTATAAGCAATCCATCGATGTTCTCATGGTGAAGTCCACAACACTTAACAATAATAAACAACATGTTGGGAGGAAGAATAAAAATTATAAAAAAAAGAATCAAATGGATTAGGAGACTTAAACAAACCCATCTAATCAGGGAGGGGGTACATATGAACGTCTTCGCAAGATTAATTTCCCTTGGAATATTTTCCAAGGTGAAAAATTGACTCAAGATTTCCCTCAGATGGATGAATTTCATATGTTGCTTGCAACACCACTAGCTACCCAACAACCTGCATTTTTAACTGATCCATTCCCTGCACAACTGAAATACCTAATGGTTTCACATGCTCCTCCACCTCTGCAATGGGGTATTGAGGGGCCCTCTTTCAATCTTTCTCCTCATATGCTCATCCTTATGTGCCAAGAGAATGTTATTGTGACAACACAAGCTAAATCATATGATACTCCTAAGTCGAGTTCTTCTTCTAAGGACTCACCCACCCCACCTACTTCCATCGGATCTTTCTTGTATAAGCCATGTTGAGTACCATGCTTCAGGAATTTGATGGGCATCATTTAATTCCTAAGGGGGTTATTTCCAAGTTTTTCATTGGGTTAGTGGGAAAAAATACCTAAGTTGATGTTAAATTCGTCGACATTTCTTTACAGTATAACCTTATCCTTGGTCATAGTTCATTCTATTCCATGACCATGGTTGTATCATCCATCTTCCGACTCCTTTTATTTCCTCATGAAGGCAAGATTGTCAACATTGACCAACTAGACTATTGTGTACCATCGACCCACTTTACCACTACAGGGACTTCAATCCCACTTGTTGGAAATCACTTTGGTCAGTATGAGAGTTTTGATGTAGGTTTGTTTAAAATCTCATCTCTTATGGTTTCCATGTACTATGCTAGACTAGAAACAAAAATTTCCTAATTCATGTGTGCGACTGGAGGATTTCATAACATAAAAAATATGTTTTTCCCTAAAAACTATCACAACACTGAGAAACTCGTGCCCAAATTGATAACAGAGGGGAGGAAATTGACTTACCCTGTGGGGGATGACCTTTAATTTTCTTCTCTTGCTCCTCCTTTCCCTTAGACCAAAATCCTTGGAAATTCTCTCCTCTTATCTTCTCCAACTCACAATGAACAAATGAGGAGGTATGTGCTACTTTTTTATAAAAACTTTTTGGCATCTTAGAGAATATTCTCTTTTTAATTTTTGGGCTTTAGAGGGTTTCTTCCTATAATCTTTTTTTGTCAGTTTTTCAAGAGCATGAGGGTTTTCCACATATTAGTGTTCCTTTTGAGGGTCCCATTTATGAAAATGGGCCTAAGGTACGTCTCTCTTACTAGAATATAGGGGTAGGTCATTCTCGTCATCTTCATTGAATTTTGACCGTCAATGCCATATTTATGCCTTAGGTCCAACCCTATCAATTTGCAAATTTATCCATTATATTTTATTCATGTCGTAGCTTAGTAGTGGATCTCACTTGATCATGGATACCTTAGTATAACACCCTCTTTTTTTTGTCTTGGTGTCCATGCACTCATTTTTATTATCCTTTTTGGAATCCCTCCTTCTAACCCACCATGAACTAGAATCTGAGCATCATGTCCTCTTCTTCATCTTTTTTTGGACTTACTCGAAGAGGATTCCACACCTTATCCCTTGATATTGTAACCTTTCATTAGCCTATTTTTGCATGATGAGCCTTGGTTCTTCATTGCATCAGCATCATCTACTTGGCATACCATTCACTTTCACTTGGTGTTTTACCCTTTCTTGGAGGAACTGTTGCAATGAGTGGTCCTATTAGCCAACCTATTTCCATATTCATGTTTTGAGTAGTTGCACCATGATTGAAACTAGTTGCTACCCCTTATACAACTTCTTCTCCCATGAGGATTTCCCTTTAAGCTCTTTTAAGACTCCTTAATTTAGAATAGATTATCGAGTGAACTTGTCTCCTTCACGCTCATTAAAGTACCTAAAGGGACATCTATTTAGTATAACTTTCAAAATTTTGTAGATTGAGTAGAATAGTTATGAAAAAAGAATTATACTCTAGTCATTTATGGCTAGAAAGTTCCTCCTTATATTGTTTTATCTCTTTTTTGGGCTTGGGGGACTAAATTTATGAAAAAGGAACCTATTGAGAATACTTATCTTCTCTTTCATGCTCATTAAACTATGAAAGATACTGACAAGAGAAAATGGAAGGGAACATTTATTTCTATTATTCATCAAAATGGGATTGTTAGTGACGTTTCCCTTGAAAATGGCACTTGTCTATATCATTATCTCACAGTCGCGTTTTAGCTTTCCTAGGAGTTATACCATACATATGTGTTTGTCTACTCCTCTAGTTAGTTGCTCTTCCAATCATATGGAGTGTGCTTCATGCCTCCTGCATTGTTGCATGATATCACATTGTCCGCATTAGCCATCCTACCAATCCAATTTCGTGTCATGCCACTATGTGTTCAAAGGAAGTCTCATCTTGCATTGGCCATTTGCAGTTGCTTATTGACCTTTTTGAGTTGACCATCTCTGCGTTAGAAGTACTTCATCATGTCATGAATTCATCCATACATCAAATCATCTTGGTTTGTTCCTTGTTGAATGATGGGGGATACATCAAGACCCTCCTTTGATGGATCTTATCCTATTGAATTCAACTCATTATCTAGGAGCTTCATCTAGGAACTAGTAGTACCTTGTAGCTTGCTGACATGAGTGGCAGGATTCCTTCCAATCGATAGTGAGTTTACATCATTGGCCCACGATTAGCCGAGTTCACTGGTATTCGATGTAATATCATCTATTCACACTTAGTGGACTATACTAGGTACCTTGGGGTCCATTTTCATCATTGGTGGGTCCCCTCACATATGTTAACAATACACCTCATTAACCAATAATTAGACGATTTCCACCCTGCTCAAATTCAACTCATCTATTCTCATGTAGTAGATTCATACAATCAGGTTTATGTTGAAGACTTTGGGTTACACACATCTCGCTATTATATGAAACCCTTCCCATGTTGCATTAGAGTTATGTATCATTTATGTACTTTGAGGACTACTTTGGGGCACCTCTTGTTTGTCATGTGTCAATAGTCCTATTGATGTATATTGTGACAGATACCCACATTATATTTGTTGGTGGCTATGATCTGTTTGATGAGTTGCATGGATCCACTTTGTATTCTTTATGGCCATTTTTAGCATTTCATCTCATGGATTCACAGTGTACATTTTGGCAGCCACATTCAATATTTCTTTGTGACTAACCATGGGTATGCCCACCTCGGAAATGTTATCAGCACATATGAGACCTCAATATTTGGTGTCTTTCAATCTGGATTCTTTGATTTGTCACCTTTTCCCATTTTGACCTTTGAGCATATTAGAATGAATTTCGGTTATCAATCACTCTTCTAACCTCATGCATTAGGGGGCATATGTTATCAACCTATTTTTATCCCTAGGCTTAATACCTTTGAGTTGCTATGTTGTTTACCTTTCTTGACCACTCATTTTCCCATTTTTATTCCCAACCACATGGAGGGAAGAATATGAGTGCAGTTGGAACCTTCCAACTACATGCATAACCCATCTTCCCCATGGTTATAACTGAAATTCATCAATTTTTTGTGTATGGTTGAGGGACTTATTCTAGATGCTTATGGTTCCTAGAAAATCAGTTTTACTCATGATCTTATCTGACCAATTAGAGTTGGATATGATGCATTATTAGGGATGCTACCTAACTTCTCTTCATCCTATATGTCTACTTTCATCCTCCTAGGAGTCTCCTTCTTCCTATATATACTAGGTTATCCTAGAGTGATAGGTTACAGACACAGAAGGAATCAAAGAGATAATTATGTTGAGATGTTGAAGATACCTTGATTCAGTCCTTGAGAGCCACATATTTTCTTTGAGTTCATTTTACCTATAGTGTGAAGACTCTGTCAAAGCTTAGAGAGGAGTTCAAGAGTTGAAGGTATATGATGTAATTTTGATTCATGGTTAATAGATATATATGTTCTCATTCCTTTACATTCATGTTTGCAGTGAATTTTTCATGTTTTACTTGATGTTTTGAGCCAACAATCTTCTACAAAAGACTATTTGTCATCCCTGTTCACTTATTCTTGTGTGCAAGCCTCAATCAATAGCAAAAGAGATAGATCTCTTAGTTGGAGTGAGAGCATTATGCATCAGACTCAAGGTCCATCACCATCCTGTGAGGATGTTGGGTATTTTCTTAAACCCTATAGAATTAGGAATTACATAAATGACTTCTTGCTTGATAATATAATTAGGGATTGATTGTTTTCTTGGTTTAGCCATTTTTTATATGTCTGGTGATCCTAATCAAGACACAGTACTACAGAACAATGGCTCCTTGTGTGTAAATTCTGCTACAACAACAAGTTAGAGATTTAGTGTTGAAATGGGACTTAATCTAGGTATATAAAGGAAAACATAGGAAATTTGAAAACCTTTGGATTGGTATGTTCCATATACAATAATTTGTGGATAACATTACGTACCAATTGGAAACCCTTGATGGATATTTCCCATGGAATCCTATAAATGGAAGGTTCCTGAAGAAATTATTGACATAAGTATTTATAAGTTATGCTAAAAAATAAATAAATAAAAGGTAGGAAAAGATAAGATTTTATTTCAATAATTTTATTTCCAAAAATTCTCTATAAACATTGTAACATTTCAATTTTCAATAAAATTTATAATAAAGAAGTCATTTCAAGGAAGACTCCATAACCCAATGGAAAAATGCACTGGAAGTATGAGTTTTCAATAGGCCACAAGGGCCCATTTTCCCCCATGGAGTGAATGTTAGCACTAAGAATGAATCACTCTTCTGAGGACTAACCCTCAAGGCCTCAAAGTGATAAGGTAACCTAGAGAATCCAAGATCAAAAAGAAAAATCTTGGCCAATTCTCTGGAAGGGGTATTTTGCAAGGCACAAGTTAGGGACTAAGATACCAAAGTGCTATTAAGTGTGTGCCATCAATGACGAGTGGTGTCAGCATGGTGCTATGGTACCATTGTTTCCGAAGGTGTTGACACCTAAGAAGTTTTTCACTTCCAAATCTGACAGCAGACATGCCGGGAAATCCAACAACACACATGCCTTCGCAAGGTCAAAGCACTTGACCATTAATATTTCAGAGGGACACACAGAGAGACATGTGGTGCTCTCTCCACATTCCCCTCCACCCACCACATCCTCCCATGTCAGCGTTGTGCCATGCCTAGTTAGCCTACTAACCCCACTTGTCATGCCCATGCACCATTTCAAACCCATCTGCCACACATTCATTCTCATGTCATGCTCTCCAACATGTCATCTTTCCACATGGAATTCCCCATGTCTTAATGATGTTATCATGATGTTAGCATGATGTCATATAAATTTTCTCCCAATATGGCCCTACCATGTGTTAAAGGCAATGACCCCATTTATTTTTTCATTTTTTACAACTTAGCCTTCCATCTCTGCTTGTGTGCAGACATGGAACTTTTTCACTAAATTTATTGTGTTCTAGGCATAAAGTCATGGACCCTGACCTCCATTTCACATCCTGCTCATAAATTCCACATCTTTAAAATATCCTCTTGCTAAACTCGTGTGAATTAATCTCTAAAATCAAAACTTAAGCCTTTTTAGAGAAGAAACGTGCACCCCATGAAGGAAATTCCTCTTTTCACAAACAAAGACTCTTGATTGGCCAAATTAACTTTATAAGTGAATTCATAAGCTAAATGAACCTTTTCATTTTCTAAATTAGGCCTAATGTGCTCAATAAACCACCAATTCAACCGTTATCATGCACAAGCTAGTCTATTGTTCATTAAATAAAAAAATTTCTCCCTCCACTCTACTCGTCTATCCTCTTTCAACACATGCCACACCGTAATTTTCTCATAAATGCCCTCATATTCCTTTTTTCTTTTTCATCATGATCAATAAGTTAACATTCCCAACATATTGTCTTGTTCCAATGGCCTTCTCATCAACCAAGAGTTCTACTAATCTCTAGATGAAAGGATTGACCAAAGAACCAAACTTTTATGATTGATATACAGTTGTTCTGGACCCAATGATAACCACATATGATACTAAAACACTTATTCAAATAGCGTAGAGCACCAATGAATTAATAAAAGACCATAATAATATGTATGCATCAAATTAGGTCTTCATTTTTGTCTCGCAAGTGTTCCACTTCCTAGAAATGGTGACCTAGTGCATTAGAAAGTACTTGCATGACAAGAGGGTTATTGTCTCATTCCAGGAAGGTAGGGAAATAATCAAAACAACACCAGATGTTATTATAGACATGATGTCATTTCCCAATAAGATAGATTTGTAAAGGCTGAATAAAGCAACAGTTAAAGAAAAATGGAACAATCTTGCACCAAAGGTCCAACAACAAATGTTGGTTAGTTATGTCAAAGAAAGAGTGGTTCTCCCCTCTAGTCACCCCCCTTATGACATCATAGGTTTTTATTTTATGTCAAAGTTTTCATTTTCCACGGTTACTGTTATACTCCTATAGTAATAGGTGTCATATTTCATGATTGATTGGTTGAGGTCTGTAATATGTTCATACCTTTCCTTGCTGTAAAGGTTTCCATATTATGAAAAAATAAAAAAATTAAAAAAAGTAAAGAGGGTATACCCTAAAATAAAAATCAAAGGGTGAAAAAATAAATGGTCAAAAGAAAAAATGAAAAGAAATGAACCCCAACTAAAAAAGACCAGGAAAATGTGCAAGTCCAAAAAGCCACTACTATTCCATTTTTGCAAAATAAAGTATTTTGTGCACCTTGTTAAAATCATGCAAAAATTGATGAATGGTCAAACAGCTTAATCTTGGCCAATTTATGTTTCAATTTCATGTTTTAGAGATAGAGAATAAAATCTATCCAAATAGCTTAATCTTGGCGGATAAGTAGATAGGTAGAGAAGCAAAGGAGCTCAACTGTTTAATCTGAACCCTTGGAAGAAATAAGTGTAGACTTAGATAGGAATATCATGCAAAGAAAATAAAAGTTGATGATGGTTTGCCAATCCAAGTGCACCCAAGAAAAAGAGAAGAAAAAAAGCTAGGCAAAATAGGCTCGGTAGGTAGTTTTGTTGTTGCAGAATGAGACTTGTGATTGATTTTATCTCTGAAAAATGTGTTAACTTTCACTAGTGCCATGGCAAATATTTCTCTTGGAACAGCTCAGGTGAGGCATGACTAATCTCCCATTCATAATTTTTCCCCAAGTCATTTGCTAATTTCCCCCCAAAGATGTTAAGGTCTGCTTAGTATCACATAAACCATTCCTTCCATTTTTCTTCAAGCCTAAGTAAAACCCCTTTTTCTTACGAATTTTGTACAAGTATCACACAAATCCCTTTGTTTACCCTAAGCCTAAGTCTAGCACTTAGCGCTTTCATTTGCATTTCTTTCATATTAACAAACTAACCGTCTATTATATAAATCCCTTGTAATTGTTCCCAATCCCTGTATTATCTATGTATATATCTATATATATATATATATATATATATATATATATATATATATATATATATATATATAATTCCTAAATGTTAATATCCTACCCCGGTTTTATTTTAAACCATAGCACTGCATATAAACAGGGATTAATGGTTCATCTGGAACCCATTAATAACCCTCCCTGCATGCAAATCATGGAATAAATAACCACTCGGGTTAATTAAAACCAAACCCTCCCAAACGAATCAAACTGCGCTCGATATCATTAATTTAACATTAATATGATGGGCCCTTGTGCATTAAACCTCCTCCATCTCCACTAAGCACCAACTGTCAGATCAATGGCCCCATATCCAATGGCTATTATGCATTTCGCGGCCCCTTATTCTGCCAAATTTTACCTCCCGAGGATTGGCAGTTTTTTGTCCCGTACCAGATCCACGCTTTGCACTCCTACCGTGATCGCTCCCTCCCCACTCGAAACCACCCTAGCCCAAAGGCGATGCAAGAAAAAATAGCTTACCACCCTCCCCCTTGTTGACATCAACCTACCACATCACCTTCTGTTGACGTCACCGCCATGTCACCATCCATACTGCCATGTCACCCGCCACATCCTCTGTTCCATACCCCCTACTGATATCATGCTGACATCACCTATCCTTGAACCAAATTTCCCCGACAAAAATCAATTTTGTCCATTAAAAGGGGAGAAAGTCATTTTTCTATGTTTTTTACTGCAAAAATGTGTTCCACGTTCCAAGCTTAAAACCGACTCGGTTCCAGTGTTTTAGCCATTGCCGACCAGGAAAAAGCTCCATCGATGAGCTTGGCCTCAACCAAAGTTGCCATTGTATAGTCTTCTTCCTTTTAAATAGAGTTCGAGCCAGCACCGAAGGATTCCCAGTTTACAGAAGAGATATACAGGATTTTTTGCTACCCCAGCCAGTGGAAACCCACAAAATCATGATTTACCAGAGAAAAGTGGTGATAAGACACCTTAGCAGACAACGGTGGGCAGAAATCAAATCAGAATTGAAGAATATTAGATTAAAGTCAAAGAGTATCAGAGGAGCGTTAAAGTGTATCAGGGCAGAATTAAAAGCATATCAAATCAGAATTAAAGAGTATCAGAGCCGACTAAGAGAAGCAGATCAGAAGTTTAAAGAGCAGTTAATACAAATAGTCGGCACAGAGCTACAAAGGACACCTACAAGCCGAACCCTAAAGAGCGAGCCTCCAGCACAGCATAAGTTAGTTGTTTATACTTTGCTTGTAAATTACTTTAGGTTAAACTTAGATATTATCTAAGATCTTTTATGAGATATCTATTGTACATATTTTTGTTGTATAAATACCCTCTTCATCAGAGTTTTGAAGAGGTTGGGTCTATGTAGATTTCTTAGACTTTGCTGTAACTCTGAAATTTGGAATAAAAAGCTATTGGGATCAAACTGTTGTCTAGCCTATTGGATGAGGAATTGATGCAGAATACCTGTCACAAAATTCTTGAATCAAGCCATGGATCAATGAGTACTTTCTACATTGTGTTTTACAGTTTCTTGTCTGTTATATCATCTATGTTTCATAAATCTGGATGATAAAGAAAAGGATTAATTCAGAATTTTCTTGACTGCACTTTGTTTTCAGTCTTTATTATTCTCTGTGTTTTCTTCAGAATTAGCATAAACAGTGAATTATTAACTACTCCTGTTTCCTGATTCTTTCATCTTGATTATTTGCTAAGGAATCCTTAACTGCTCCTTAACAGTAACCATCCATTTTCCCTCTTTCAATATGCTAAACGATTTTTAACTGCCCTTCATCCATTTCAGCCCATTCCATCTGATTCCAACCTTTAAATTGTTCCATGTTTGACTACCTTGCTCTGTGATGCCATCCTCTGTTAGAAATCGAATCCAGGAAGCCTGTTTCTTTTGACTCCATCATGCCCAATGGACTGAACTGTTCCGTTTTACCTCACTATTCTACTGAATCTCACCACCCAAACTCAAAACAAAACTCTTGAACTTTATACCTAGCCTAATACCTTTCAAAAAAAAGTTAAATCATAAAGAGAGAGCCCTCTCTGGATGCAGATTGGCTAGAATCTGTATCTAAAATATTTTTCTATGGTTACCTCGGTCGTATTCCCTTTCTTACAACTTTTAGGAACAACCTGAGTGATAACATCATTGGCAACTCGACTGGGGACTTGAATAATTCTTTGTTACTATTGTTTATTATATAAACTACAGATAGAGCCTGAAGTTAGCCACATAGTCTTCGAAACTTCTTTTTCTTTGCAATTGCAGAAGTAAATACATGTTGCTTCAGTCTATCTCCGGTATAGTTTATGTTTTGAACAGTTGGTTCCAAATACTTGATCAGCTCCTTGTTTCAATAAATCTTTAGGAAAGTTCAAAACTCCCATATCTAAAACCTCCTAGAAGAGACTGTTAAAGTTGTAGTGTCAAAAAACTATTTCAAGAGAAAACCAAAACATACTTAGAAATTGGCTCCAAAAAAGATCTGTTACACCAGATCAAATCCTGATCCAAATCCTCCACCTGTGTTCGAAAATCCTAATCTGATTCCCAGGATCCTTAGAAGCCAAGAGAGCCAAGAAAATTATGCTAATTCACACCTTGATAAACATTTGCAAAACCCCATCCAATCTGAGCTTACCTCTGAAAAAACACCAAGCCTTTCTGTCATTGCTGCAGCTTCTCCAAGTTCCCCATCATCACCTCAAGCCAACTTTTCCACTCCTCCATCTTCAACATACATTCCCACTGCTACCCCTACTCTTCCAGCTGTCACATTTATCTCTGCAATCATGGCGAACCGATATACTCCCCTAAACTTACCTGCAAATCTAGGGGCTATGCCTCAGGATTATCAAAGAAAAATCACCTATTTTGACAGTACTGGCACTTACACAGCTCAACAACATACCAAGAAAATGACTGACTATTTTGAAAACTATGAGATTGATGATGATGATGTCAGAATGAAAGTATTTGTTCAAATTTTAATTGGAGATGTTAGAACTTGGTTTAGAGCCCTCCCTGCAAACAGTATCAATGACCCACAAGCTCCTTATCAGACCTTCTTACACGGATGGGAAAAGAATAAAGATCCTCTGCACATCATATCAGAGTATGAGAACCTAAGGAGAGGTACACAAGAAACTGTCCAAGATTACTGTACCAGATTCAATAATATCTACAATGTTATTCCTCAGGATCTCAGACCTCCTCCAGATTTAGCCTTGATCAAATTCCCTAATGCGTTTGATTCTGAAATGGAATACCAAATTAGGGAAAGAGCTCCTAGAAACTTAGAAGAAATGCAAAGCATAGCTGTAAGTGTTGAAGCCAATTTGATATCTAAACGGTCTAAAGCCAGAGGTGAAAGGAGAACACCTTTGAAAGAACAATCGTCTGCCGTTGAACAAAAACTAGATGCAATTATCAAAGGGATGGATAGACTTGGAGATAGAGTGGAAACAATTGAGAGAAAATCCCCTCGGGATGGTCGACCAAACAACACTATGAGAAATCGAAATTTCAGGAAAAATCAAAATCCTAACATTGGAAAGACAGGGCCTGACCAAAACATTAGGCCCCCATTTCAAGAGAATTATGTTGAAGCCTCAACATTTGATGAACCAACAGAAGACACTCAAATCAATTTGATGGGACTCAACAATGAACAACAAGTTTTCTTAACCCAAGAGGATCAAGAAGCTAACATTCTTGAACAATTCCAAACTCAGTCAGGTGAATCATTTGAATTTAGGGAGGGAAATGATACAACGATTTATGAAGTCCACAAATAATACAATCTGAGGAGCAGAAGAATAGATGTCGCTGAAATAAGCAAACATAAAGAAACCAAACAACCCAACAAAGGTAAGGTCAATAACACCCCCGTACATATTCTGTCCAAAACAGATCCTAACCCAACTAATCCAACTGTGGAAGATGTATTAGATGATTAGCCACCTAACAAACAACCTTACACTACTATTCCTGCTAAAGAAAAAAAAGAAAAGCCTCTAGAGTATGATTTGGGAAACAATTCAACACATAATCCCATTTCTGAAAACAAGAAAAATGCAGAAAATTCAACTGTCCGAATTACAAAAAATCAAACCGAGAAACCTTTCAGTCTTGAGACAGAAGCAGGCAAATTAAAGATAGTTGTTCCATTATCAGAATTAGCTAAACATGATGTCTATAGAAGTCAAATCAGCAGATCACTCAAAATTTCTGTCAATGAAGATTCAGTAAAGGTTTTAAATGACCAGCCAGAACTGATATTTGGCCCTGAAATAAATGGAAAAACAACATAAGAATGAATTCCTCCATTTTATGTGGCTTTAAACATACATGATAAGATACTCCATAACGCCATGTTTGATTCTGGTGCTTCCCATAACTTAATGCCTAAATCTGTAATGGAAAAACGTGACCTTGACATCACCAGGTCATATAAGGATCTTTTCTCTTTTGATTCAAGTTAGGTCAAATGTTTAGGTTTAATCAAAGATTTATGTTTGTCACTAGTCCAATATCCTGCCAAAACCATTTTGATGGACATAGTAGTAGTTGATATTCCACCAAAGTATGGTATGTTATTGTCTAGATCTCGGGGTGTAAAGCTTCAATGATCTCTTTAGTTAGACATGTCTTATGCTACTATTTCAGTGTTCGGTCAACCCAAGAGACTATACAGAGAAACCTTAATGAAGTATGTAGTATGTAGTCAAGAGAAACCTCAAAATTTCCCCATCTACTCAGTACATTCAGATATGGATTCTTTTATCCTGTACAATGCTAAAATTGATCCCCCACTTGAAAGGAAAGTTCTGGTAGATGAAACAGAAAAACTTGCAAGTGACAAGTCCAGTTTCTAAATGCACGAAATTATTAAAAATCATGAAATGCTAGAGAAACCAAAATAGTATGAAAAACTAGATCTCCCTGCTAAACACTTCTTTGAAACCCCAGATGCAAATCATAAACATGAAATCATTTGGTACTTAGAATTTGATGGATCAGTGAATAAATTAGGAGCAGGGGCAGGGGTCTGGGTGCACAACCTTGAAAAAAATCATGCTAAAGGCCATGATTACAGATTAAACTTTAGATGCACCAAAAATATGGCTGAATATGAAGCTTTGCTGCTAGGTCTTAAACTGCTAAAGAAATTGGGAGCAACTAGAGTGTCAGTCTTGGATATTCTGATTTAGTCATCCAACAGATAAAATGGAATTTCTTGACAAATGATCCCAGATTGAAAGAATTCAGAGGAATAGCCATAGAAATCCTTAACACATTTTTGGAAACTCAGCTTGCCAAAATTCCAAGAAAACACAACTTGCAAGCTCATAGCCTAGCAATTTTTGCCAGCACCTATAAATTGCCTTTTGAAAAAAATCATTAATTCACAGCAGAAATTAGACACAGGCTAGCCATACCTAATAATTTGAAGAATTGGAAAGTGTTTGAAAATGATAAACAGATCAACAATTTTTTGACCCTAGAAGAGGAATTTTCCAGCACTAATGTGGATGAAGACACAGTTAGTGAGTTTGATCCAGCCAGTCAGATACAAATAGACATTTCAGAAGAAAATACAAGTCAAATGCTTCATCCAACAAAATTTACCAAAGAAGAAATACAAGAGCTCAAACAAACAAACATTGATGAGATTATTGAAGGAGAAACTGAAATTATCAATTTAAAAGACAATCATTTGCCTAAAGGATTAACTCCTTTGGAAGACCTCTTTCATTTCAATGATATTCTAAAGAAACCCCAGATGGAACCTCCAAAAGAAGACATTGAAGACTACAACATAGGAACTGCAAAGAAACCAAAAAGGATAAAACTGTCCAAATCTTTGCCCCATGATCAAAAGCTAAAGTATGTTGAACTGATCAAAGAATTCCAAGATGTTTTTGCCTGGAGCTATGAAGACTTGAAGTCTTATGACACCTCTGTAATTCAGCATACAATACCCCTCAAGGAAAATAAAAAACCATTCAAACAGAAACTTAGAAGAATCAATCCTATATTGCTTCCTTTAATTGAAAAAGAAATAAGGAGAATGCATGATGCAGGGATAATTGCGCCAATTAGATTTTTAGAGTGGGTATCTAATTTAGTGCCTACCAGGAAGAAAATAGGGGAAATCAGGTTATGTGTTAACTTAAGAAATTTAAACAAGGTTTCATTGAAGGACAACTACCCTTTACCCAAGATGGATCATATTTTACAAAGGGTAGTAGGCGCTTCTAAAATCTCACTTTTGGATGGGTTTTTAGGTTTCAATCAAATTCTAGTTCACCCTGATGATCAAGAAAAAACTATGTTTACAACACCATGGGGTACATTCAAATATGTCAAAATTCCATTCGGACTTAAGAACACAGGGGAAACCTTTCAATGAGCAATGGACATAGCTTTTGCCAAAGAAATTCATGATTTTTTGGTTGTATATCTAGATGACCTCACTGTGTTTTCAAAATCAGACCAGCAACATTTAGATCATTTGACATAAGTGTTCCTAAAATGCAGAGAATATGGTATATCATTAAATCCCAAAAAAATATTTGTTTGGTCTAGAAGAGGGAAAACTGTTAGGTCACATCATTTCCAAAGATGGCATCAGAATTGACCCTACGAGAATAGAAGCTATTTTGCAAATACCTCACCCCAGAAATGTCAAAGAACTTCAAGCTTTACTGGGGAAGATTAACCTTTTGAGAAGATTCATACCTAATTTGGCTGAATTAATTAGATTATTGAACAGCACTCTGAAGAAAGATTCAAGGTTAAATGGACAATAGAAGCCAAAGCAGCATTTGAAGAAATTAAAATGGCTTTAACCAGAACCCTAGTCCTTACGAGCCCAAAATTTGACAGAGACTTCATAATTTTCTTATTTGCATCAGAACACACCATAGCAGCTATTTTACTACAGAAAGATGATCAAGGATGTGAAAAACCCATAGCCTTTTTCAGTAAAGCACCTAGAGATGCACCCTTGAATTACAAAATCATGGAAAAGTAGGCTTACACACTTGTGAAAGCTATTCAAGACTTCAGAATTTATATATTGTTCTCGCATGTAATAGCTTTTGTGCCAAATGTCGTTGTAAAAGATATCCTGACTCAAGATGGAATTGAAGGTAAACGAGGGAAATGGATAGCTAAAATACTGGAGTATGACATTGAAATAAAACCTACAAATCTGATAAAAGGACAGGGATTAGCTAAATTCATGAATGAAACAGATTTTCAAGCCCTAAATATCAATGCACTGGATAACGAACAGGAGATGGCGACTCCACAGATCAGCCAGGCCTTCTTAGAATCACCTTGGTATGCTGACATAATTCATGTATTATTAAACTTGCAGGCTCCTACAGGGTTATCCAGAATAAAGAAAAGATTTTTAAAGATGAAAGCTTAAAAATTCTGTGTTTTAGATGGTGCTCTTTTTTGGAAAAATCATCAATGTATTTTATTGAATTGTTTAATAAAGGAAGAAGTTGACAAAGTTCTCAAGGAATTTCATGCAGGGGACTGCGGTGGACATCTGTACTGGAAATCAACTGCAGACAAAATCCTAAGGGCTGGATTTTACTGGCCATCCTTGTTCGCTGATGTAAAGAAGTTTGTCACTACTTGCCACAAATGCCAAATTTTTGAAGGTAAAAGAAAACTATTACCCTTGCCAATGAAACCAATTTCCACTAAAAATCCTTTTCAGCAATGGGGTTTAGACTTCATTGGAGAAATCCATCCTCCCTCTTCTGGCCAACATAAGTGGATTCTTACTGCTACAGACTATTTCACCAAATGGATAGAAGCCATCCTTGCTAGACAAGCCAATGATACAGTGATTATAGGATTCTTAGAGATCAACATCTTGTCTAGATTTGGCTGTTCTGAAAAGATCATAACTAACAATGTTGTTGCCTTCAAGTCCAATAAACTGATAAATCTTTGCAGCAAATATCACATCACTTTAGGCCATTCCACAGCCTATTACCCTCAACTTAATGGTCTAGCTGAGTCCTCCAATAAAAGCTTCATCAATATTATTAAGAAAATGTTGGAGTAGAACAAGAGGAACTGGCACAAGAAACTCACAAATCCACTATGGGCTGACAGACTTACTACAAAGAGATCAATTGGGACTAGCCCTTATGAGCTATTTTATGGCATGGAGGTTGTTTTTCCTTCATCTTTAGGAATTCCTGTGATGAAGTTGCTGCAAGAAGCTCAAGTGGAACCCAAAGCTATTCAAAGAAGAATAAATCAGACCATCCATTTGAAGTAGACCAGAGAAGAAGTGCACCAAAGATCCCAAATATTACAAGAAAAACTCAAGAAGATATTTGATAAAAGGACCAAAGCAGAAGACTTCTACATTGGAGACAAATTTCTAAAGTGGGATTCCAGGAGAGAAGACAAAGGAAAACATGGAACGTTTGACTTCCTGTGGAAAGGACCATTTATCATCCATGCATTGCAAGGAAACAATACTTACTTTCTAAAGAGCCTGGATGGTATACAAACAGAAGAAGGACTAGTGAATGGTCGAATGCTGAAGCATTATTTTGATCCAGTCTTTGATATTTTCTGATTCTAACATGTACATAAGGAAATTCAGTTTCAGCAGCTTGAAGATAGTAATCAGCTTGTTTATTTGCAACCATAAGAATGAGGAGGCAAGTGCAGAAAATTTTGAAAGCAGTAAAGTAACTTTATCATTTTGTTTAGCCTCATTTTAGTTTATCAAAGATTGCAAAAGAAGACTTGGGAGCAGAAAACATAAGATTAGATAATCCAAGTGAAAGCTATCCAAAATAGATGCACAATTGTTTGAATCAGCTCAGTAGTAGTTGTTATAGACATTTTTGTGCCTCGCAGCATGGAGCATGAAATGTCAATAATTACAGGGATCCTCAGTCCCTAAACATGTTGTTCTTACCCCTAGAAGAACAAGGTCAGCAAACCACAACACTTCCCATCAGTTCTCCACCTGAAAACACTCAAAAATAGGCTATTTTTGGATCATGTCAGCTGCTCCACTAAGCATCTGCGCTGGAATGCAACTGCTCCTCCTTGTACCTGCGCTGAAAGTCAAATCTAATGAAGGCTACCTGCGCTGGGCGAGATTGGCCAAGTGGCACAGTCATTCTGCAAGGTGTCAATTGCCCAGGAAGCTTCCAAACTGACACTTGGTTCATGGGATTCGCCCTGTGATGAGTAAGAGGTACTTGATCTCCATGTGTAAGCAAGGATCTCCAAGTGGACTCAAGAACTGAAGTTTAACTGAAGAGGGAGAGGACACAAGGCAGCTTTATGTCAGTCTCAAGCTGACTCATCGTCTCTTCTTCTCTCCTATATATAGAGCTCTTCTATGAGGTCTAAGGAGGCTGGAATTTTGTGCAAAGCAAGGAAGTGCTGTTGGTTTACAGTTAGAGCTATTGGGTGATTGCTTTTATAGAGGTGAAGAGGAGATTTCTTGCTGCTGGGGAGGTGCTGCTGGATTGGAGCCATTGATGGTTGTAACCTTCTCAGAACCCTGTTACTTTTATCAATAAAGCTTTGAATGTTCTCCTATATACTTGTATTGCATTGATGTATTGTATTTACTTGTATATTTGATTCACTCTAATCCATGCATCAGTTATGAGTACATGTATCTTGTAGTTTTCTTCTCTCTGTTGTGCAGGAACTGTGTGTAGCTGGACCGGCAAAGGGAGCAAGGAGCTGGGAACAAGAGACCAAGAGAGAGGATAAGGATCGACAAAAGCGAAAGACACCGGTTGGTTAATCTTTTCTTCCTTCTCTCTGTACTTTCATAAAGGAAAACATTAAAGCTTTACTTTCAGTTGTTGCTAAAGACTGTCACCTTTAGAGTAGGGATAGGGTCATCCGAGTCGGATACTTTTCCCCACAACAGTAGTGTATATATTTCACATCATCCTTTTGTACAGTTTCTACATTCAGCAAAGGAAGATTTCAGAGCACATTAAAAGTTATTTCATAAGGCTCTCTGACCTGCTGTTCTTGACTTTCCACTAGGGAAAGCCATCCCCATGTGGAGACAGTGTTATACTCCTATAGTAATAGGTGTCATATTTCATGATTGACTGGTTGAGCTCTATAATATGTTCATACCTTTCCTTCCTGTAAAGGTTTCCATATTATGAAAAAATCAAAAAATTAAAAAATGTAAAGAGGGTATACCCTAAAATAAAAATCAAAGGGTGAAAAAATAAATGGTCAAAATAAAAAATGAAAAGAAATGAACCCCAAATAAAATAGACTAGGAAAGTGCGCAAGTCCAAAAAGCCACTACTATTCGATTTTTGCAAAGTAAAGTATTGTGTGCAGCTTGTTAAAATCATGCCACAATTGATGAATGGCCAAACAACTTAATCTTGGCCAGTTTATGTTTCAATTTCATGTTTTAGAGATAGAGAATAAAATCTATCCAAACAGCTTAATCTTGGCAGATAAGTAGATAGGTAGAGAAGCAAAGGAGCTCAACTGTTTAATCTGAGCCCGTGGAAGAAATAAGTGCAGACTTAGATAGGCTTATCATGCAAAGAAAAGAAAGGTTGATGAGGGTTTGCCAGTCCAAGTGCACCCAAGAAAAAGAGAAGAAAAACTATAAGGAAAAGTAGGCTGGGTAGGCAGTTTTGCAGTTGTAGAATGAGACTTGTGATTGATTTTGTCTCTGAAAAATGTGTTAACTTTCACGATTTCCATGGAAAATATTTCTCTTGGAATAGCTCAGGCGAGACATGACTAATCTCCCATTCATACTTTTTTCCCAAGTCATTTGCTAATTTCCCCCCAAGATGTTAAGGTTTGCTTAGTATCACATAAACCATTCCTTCCATTTTTCTTCAAGCCTAAGTAAAACCCCTTTTTCACAGGAATTTTGTACAAGTATCACATAAATCCGTTTGTTTACCCTAAGCCTAAGTCTAACACTTAGCGCTTTCATTTGCATTTCTTTCATATTAACAAACTAACTGTCTATTATATAAATCCCTTGCAATTGTTCCCAATCCCGGTATTATGTATATATCTATAAAATTCCTAAATGTTAATATCCCGCCCCGGTTTTATTATAAACCATAGCACTACATATAAACAGGAATTGATGGTTCATCTGGAACCCATTAATAACCCTCCCCGCATGCAAATCATGGAATAAATAACCACTCGGGTTAATTAAAACCAAACACTCCCAAACCAATCAAATTGTGCCAGATATCATTAATTTAACATTAATATGATCGGTCCCCCACGCATTAAACCTCCTCCATCTCCATTAAGCGCCAACTGTCAGATCAACGGCTCCATATCCAACGACTATTATGCATTTTGCGACCCCTTATGCTGCCGACTTTTACCTCCCGGGGATTGGCGGTTTTTTGTCCCGTACCAGATCCACACATCGCTCTCCTAGCATGATCACTCCCTCCTCACTCGAAACCACCCTAGCCCAAAGGCGGTGCAGGCAAAAACAACTTACCACCCTCCCCCTTACGGACGTCACCCTGCCACATCACCTCCTGCTGATGTCACTGCCATGTCACCATCTGTATTGCCACGTCACCCGCCACGTCCTCTGTTCCGTACCCCCCACTGACGTCATGCTGACATCACCCATCCTTGAACCAAATTTTCCCGCCAAAAATCATTTTTGTCCATTAAAAGGGGAAAAAGGCATTTTTCTATGTTTTTCGCTGCAAAACTGTGTTCCGCATTCCAAGCTTAAAACCGACTCAGTCCCAGTGTTTTAGCCACTACCGACTAGGAAAAAGCTCCATTGATGAGCTCGGCCTCAACCAAAGTTGCCATTGTATAGTCTTCTTCCTTTTAAATAGAGTTCGAGCTAGCGCCGAAGGAGTCCTAGTTTGCAGAAGTGATATACAAGATGTTTTACTACCCCAGCTAATGGAAACCTGCAGAATCATGATTTACGAGAGAAAAATGGTGATAAGACACCTTAGCAGATAGCAGTGGGCAGAAATCAAATCAGAATTGAAGAAATACCAGATTAAAGTCAAAGAGTATCAGAGGAGTGTTAAAGTGTATCAGGGTAGAATTAAAAGCATATCAAATCAGAATTAAAGTGTATCAGAGTCGACTAAGAGAAGTAGATCAGAAGTTTAAAGATTAGTTAATACAAACAGTCGGCACAGAGCTACAAAGGACACCTGCAAGCCGAACCATAAAGTGCCAGCCTCCAACACAGCATAAGTTAGTTGTTTATAATTTGCTTGTAAATTACTTTAGGTTAAACTTAGATATTATCTCAAAGCTTTTATGAGATATCTGTTGTACATATTTTTGTTGTATAAATACCCTCTTCATCAGAGTTTTGAAGCGGTTGGGCCTATGTAGATTTCTTAGACTTTGTTGTAACTCTGAAATTTGGAATAAAAAGTTGTTGGGATCAAACTGTTGTCTCGCCTACTAGATGAGGAATTGATGCAGAAGACCTGTCACAGAATTCTTGAATCAACCCATGGATCAATGAGTACTTACTACCTTGTGTTTTACAGTTTCTTGTCTGTTATATCATCTATGTTTCATAAATATGAATGATAAAGAAAAAGATTAATTCAGAAGTTGCTTGATTGCACTCTGTTTTCAGTGTTTATTATTCTCTGTGTTTTCTTCAGAATTAGCATAAACAGTGAATTCTTAACTGCTCTTTCCCGATTCTCTCATCTTGATCATTTGCTAAGGAATCCTTAACTGCTCCTTAACAGTAACCATCCATTTTCCCTCTTTCAATATGCTGAAGGATTGTTAGCTGCCCTTCATACATTTTAGCCCATTCCATCTGATTCCACCCTTTAAATTGTTCCATGTTTGACTACCTTGCTCTGTGATGCCATCATCTATTAGAAACCGAATCCAGGAATCCTATTTCTTTTGACTCCATCATGCCCAATGGACTGAACTGTTCCGTTTTACCTCACTATTCTACTGAATCTCACCACCAAAACTCAAAACAAAACTCTTGAACTTTATACCTAGCCTAATAACTTTCAAAACAAAGCTAAATCATAAAGAGAGAGCCCTCTCTGGATGCAGATTGGGTAGAATTTGTATCTAAAATATTGTTCTGTGGTTACCTCAGCCATATTCCCTTTCTTACAACTTTTGGGAACAACCTGAGTGATAACAGTTACCTAATTTATCAGTGTTGATATTGATGTTTATATAACTAAGCCAATTCTAGGTCTCTTGTTATCCTTGTGTCATCTACCCACTAAGGCCTACACCAAATTGATTTCCTATAATTTCTTTCAAATGAATCCAAAGATAGAGTTTGGAGAAGGAAATCCCTTCCACTACCAAGCCTATATAGTCCAACTATTCATCTGTTAACAATATTCTTACCTAGAGCACCTGAAGCCTGAATGCTAGATGAGCATAATGCTTTGTTGTCTGTTTACCACTGCTTACCAATGGTCAGAAAACCTAAAAAAAACTAGGGTTTCTTCTATTACATCACCTCTTTTACGTGAGTTGTGTACACACTTCTGCATGCTCAATCATTTCCTATAGTCCCTCTTTTCCTAAGGGAAAAGCTACAATTTACCCCAGATACCAAATTCGGTGATTGGTACCACCTCGAGGAGTAAACAATCATCAAAATTTATGGTTTTTAGGGTTAATCATACTAACATCCCACATTCTTGACTCCTCACATTTTTGCATTGAAGTACATTAGACAACTATATGGTAGCAACAATGTGCATTTCACTTCAAGGAAAGAAGAAGTCACTTACCACCTTCCTCACAAGGTGGGACCATTTTGTATTAATTCAATGAATTCCTTGGAAATCATAGAGAATATATTAATAGACTTCGATTTCCTACAAGTTGGAGCCTAGAAATATGATCCCCACAATATCATTTATGGATTGAGAAAAAAAAAGGATCAGGAAAAACATAAGCATTATTTGAAACTTGTAGTAGAATATTGTGCTAACAAATCTATTTGGGAAGAATTCAGGGCCATCATGTGTCTAGGTATGTCAAACTTTTCTCACCTCTCTGGAAAGAAATGAGGCACTTCAGAACCCATGGAGGTTGATGAAGGAGACAATCGTAGCTCCAAGAAAGCCAAGACAAGTAAAGGAATAGGTGATGATGATGATGAATATGATGAGACAAAGTCAAAGGCTCTAATAGTATACAACAGTCACCTAGAAACTCAGTCAAAATCAACATTTACCATTAAGATATTACACCTTTCCATGCGAGAATCACAGGTAACAAAGTCTGGAGAGGTGTCCATGCTTGGATATGTGTCAGTAGTAGAAAAAATCAAGGAAATAGCCAAGCAAGACTCTAAGTTGAAGAATAGAGGCATCCAAATAGAAAAAATCCAGGAAATAGGCAAGCAAGACTCTAAGGAGAGGAAGGGAGACATCAAAATAGCAAAGAATCGACCACTTTCTTCCATGTTTCTTAAGAGCGCATTGGATTATGAAAAAGGCTTTTTGAAGTTGGCAGTGTGTCGATGGTAAAAAATGTACTCCATCAACATATAAGGGAGACCACCTAGCGAGGGAACCAAATTAGTCATTTTCCATTGATAATGATGGTTTCAACTAGTTATGGATCTAGTTACCCATTCACCTAGGACTAGCCTAACCTTTGTGTTGTTATGTCAAGTTCATACTAATTCTTAGTCCTAATATAAAACCATGTTGAATATATGTTAATGTTATCCTAATGCTAACATTATGTAAGGTATTAATCTCTATCAATACAAATCATATATTATGTTAATATATCACAAACAAGATTATGTTAATTATTACCTTATATATATATATATATATATATATATATATATATATATATATATATATGAGGACTAATACTTAATCTAATAAAATACCTAACAATATGCTAATAATATTCTATAATTATTAATATTAATATAATATAGTATTATTATAATGCTAAATATGTCTCTACTACATGAGTTAATAAATCATTATTTTAGCCTAGTTTTATTATAGGCTTTAACCCTTTATAGAAATTACCTGCAAACGAATTCTTAAAAAAGAAAAATAAACAATGGTGATAACAAAAAATAAATATATAGAGAGATTTTTCCTTGGATCTTAAAACCGAGACTACCAGATTGATTTTTCATTATGTTCTTTTCAATGCTACAATACATATATATAGATGACGAACCATTTATAAACCCCAATCCATTAACCCTAGATTAGAGATTTTTCATTATGTTCTTTTCAATGTTACAATACATATATATACATGTCGAACCATTCATAAACCCCAATTCATTAGCCCTAGATTTGAACATAAACATAGTTCCTTTAACTAGATCTACAAAATACCATGGGCGGGAAACCATCATGCCCAAAACCATATGCAAAATCTATGAAAAAATCCATGGGTAGGCTCACCAACCATCTTTGTGTCCTCCCCCATCCTTTGGTCCTACCAACTATTATTAGGTCCCACATCCTTGGGTCCAACCCACTATTATTAGGTCTACATATGATCTTTACTTATGCAAGAATGCAACAAAATATAAATATAAACATAAACATAAATATATAGATGCAGTAGAAATAAAACTTCATTTCATTAATATCAAATAATTGAAATATGCTTACATAAAGAATGGAAATAAACTGGCCAGTGTGATGCTAGCTTATCTCTAAGAAGAGATATGGCGACTACATGTCTCTGAACTATGTTACAATGAGGCTCGAAGACCTATTTATTATTGAGAAATAATGGAAATCTTAAACATCCAAAATCATAACCATATGAGATGAAGGGACTAAAACTATGGGCCCACTTGGGGTAAATAGGTACATCAACTTCCGAGGGTGATAATTTGGCATACAATCTCTCATTGACAAGTATGATACCTCGTTAAAAACATATATCCAAAGACTACAACCTTCTTGTGCAAATATTAATTTACAAACATAACATTGGTCATCCAAAGAATATAACACCCAATAGTTATTATATATATATATATATATATTTATATATTAACAAAAGTCTAAATTACATCACTAATGTTTCTATATTGAAAATAAATATTATTAATACCAATGAAATTTTGAAAAAATAATTACAAATAATACAAAATGTCAAATATTAAAAATATATATAAAATTTACAATATTTTTTTAATCTAATTAAAAGGATAAACTCAAACCAGAAATCTAATCTAAATGAAGTATCGATCAAACCGCTATGATATATATATATATATATATATGAAAAATGAAAAAAATAAAAATAAATGCAAATGCTAATCTTATTCACGAGGTAAACAAAAAAATATACTAAACATAATATGATAAAATGGGAAAAACGTTCACTTTAGGAAATGGGAAGAATCCTCATTTAACCCAGTAAAAAGATTGAAGAGAAAATCCTTAAAAAAATATGAATTGAATATTTGATTTACTATTATGTTAAAAAATAGTTTAATAAACACAAAAACAAGTGACATGAAATAATGTTGCAATTCCTGATAATTATCAGGAAATTGCACATTAGTTACCTTGAATTCATGCTCCAAGTTTCAATTCAGTTGTATTGGTAAAGGATTAAAAGTACAATAGTGCAATTATCCATTAATATACTACATTTCATAGAAAGCAAATGAAACCCTAAAACTCATCAGAAACACCAATAAATCTATGACTTTTGCAATAGCGCACAATATACACTCTTTCTGTTCTGCAATCAACTATGCAATCTTTCAAAAACCGTCTTTGTAATTACAAAGAGAATGAAAATCAGATCATAAAAGTGCGACTTTGCTCTTCATCTCACGGAAAAAATGCTCTCCCTTTTCTGGATTCGAATCCCATGTACTTTATATGTCTCCTTCGTGAGATGACATATTCTTATGGTGAGTGACATCACGAAATGCCATCCATTTTGGAGAGGATCTTTAGCTTCGGCTTTTGACAAATCCCGTATTCTTCTACTGAGCTGCTGCAAGAAAGACGCGATCAGTTGGATATAAGAAACTGCGAAACCGACTCAAAATGTAACCAACAATTATTAATTCAGAATATTTGGCTGATTATGGTAGACAAGCCGCACGAATACTTTAGTTGTTGGCCAACAAGCCGCACCACTGAAGGGCTAAAATGCTAGAGAATTTGGCCCAAATTCAACTTTTCCTTTAGTTGTTGGCCAACAAGCCGCACCACTAAAGGGCTAAAATGCGAGAGAATTTGGCCCAAATTCAACTTTCCCCAGACGAATCGCCACCCTCACTTAGGTTTGGCACAAAACCTAACTGTCATTACCAACTTTACCAACCAACGGCATCCATCAACCTTAATTTGGTTTGTCTTTTATTAATATAATAATAATTCATTGCAATATATTTATTCACATAAATTAAGTGCTACGTAATTTAAAATATATTATTCTGTTTTATAGTAAACAAAATTTAATATACCTTATATTATCTATATAAAAACATAAAATGCAGATGTTTTACAATTATTTAAAATGTCTTGTATGTTAGGGTTGTAATATATTACACATGCCTTTATTTACTTTTAAAAATATATTAACCACATGTTTAGAGTTTAGTTTTCTTATTAATTACAACATATGTTACCATAAAAATAATATATATATATATATATATATATATATAATTTATGTTATAGTTGAATTTTATGTGCAATGTTTTTATAGATTTTTTTTATTGTAAGTGTGTACAAGTGATGAGCGTCATTATTGCTACAAGGATGCTACAACTCCTCTTGGGCTACCAGTTTTACTTATCAACTCGGGGTTCGTACAAACTTGCAATTGACAGTGCTATAAGCACAAGTAGAAGTGAAGAAACTACCTATTGTCACTTGTTCATCGACCCGAGGGGTTCCAAGCCAGACTTCTATAGAGTAAAAAGAAGCTTACTTCTTTGATGGAAGAAGAGCAAATCTATTCTAAGAGAGCTACTCTACTACAGTAATGAAGAAAACAACATGTAATGCTAAATCACATCATACCCTAATTGACCATTTAAATAGCTATGCTAAGCAGAATTGCTAAATCAACACTAACCTAATGCTGCTATCTAAGTTATAGAAGTAAAGAGCATCAAACTAAACTAATGAGTAAGAAAGGAAACTAAACTATATATGTTTTCACTTTCTTCATTTTTTGATGATCGGATAGTGTTAGAGTTTGATTGAATAACCAAATCAAAGCTCAGAAGTGACAACATTTAAATTATATGCAGAACAAAGTTGTGGAAGGAGTTAAGCGAAAAAGAAATCGAAGATCGAAATTAGCGAAGGGAGGATGTGATGAAGCAGCAGTGCATAGGAACCATTGGATCGATCAACGAACAGTAAAAACGAAGGATGAGCGGTAGAGATCTTATCGCAAGATATTACGTGAACAGATGGATGAACATGATGAATGGCAGATGAATGGCAGAGATCTTATTGCAGGGGATTAAGTGAATAGAGGGACGAACATGATTAATGGGAGATGAGTGGCAAAGATCTTATCATAGGGGACTAAGTGAATAGATAGGTGAATAGGATTGACGGAAGATGAATGGCGTAGATCTTATCGCAGGGATTAAATGAATAAATGGATGGATCGGTCAACAAACAAGATTAACATGAGATAAGTGGAGGAGATCTTATCACGGAGATTAAGTGAGTAGATGGATGGATGACATCAAGTCACGTGTTGGAAAAAGGGTGGAAAACGTGCGGAATGATGGAGGCGTCTTCGTAGGTGATAAGAAGTTTCTCGCACGCCCTCAAAGTTGTAAGAAAAATTCCTAAACTTTACGCAATTAGACTAAGTGAGTGACATGTATCATGAGAAAGGAACTTTTCTTGCATGCTCTTGGGCGGATATCGGTCGTGCAAAAATTCGTGCAAGATTGGGCGATAGCTGTTGGATCATGCGGTATTGATAAATGGTGGAGATCGACAAAGCTAGTTGGCAAGGTGATGCGATAACCGTTGGATCAGGTGAGGCAGATCGACGATGGAGATGTGGAGCACTTAAATTCAAACATTGAAATGAATATAGGTGGTAAGCAGTTTCTGGTGTGCCCTCAAAGTTGTAGGCTGTATTTCTAAATTTCATGCGATTAGCCTAAGTGAGTGACATGTAGCACAGGAAAACCACTTTTCTCACGTGCTCTCCGTTTGGTATGTGTCATGCAGTAATTCATGCGAGATTGTGCGATAGTCATTGGATCATGTGGCATTGATCTAAAAATCACTCGTGAGTGTCCTCAGTTAATTAATTAATAAATGAAGGTATTACAGACTCATGTGCTAGTGTGTGTCTATGTTATCTTATGTAACGGATCGATCAGATTGCAAAATACACAAACACTGGAAGAATGGAAAATAATAGGAGAAACACACTAAGAAAATACAAGAACACAACAAATTAAAAAGGAATTCAGCCTATCCTCCAGGGCTACATCTCCGGTCTAGCTTTCAGTGGTGGCCTTCTTTTATTGTGTCTTTAAAGGAAAGTTTTACAATGAGGAGCTCAATTTGAGTCCCCTGAAACAGATAATGTTCGATAGGGTGGTTTTTGGATCCCCCAAGCCACTAGAGTACACAGACTCTTTTCCTTACCAGATCTTGACCTCTCTGGTGTTTAATGGGAGAATCCCAATGTGGTGCTCAATTCCCGACAGATCCTCTCAGGGATTGCTCGAACCTCTTAAGCTTTCTGTCTACTCGATGCTGCCTTAGGTCAGCTCGGCTCTTTATTTTCTACTTTTTGCTTCATTGTCTCTTCTTTGCTCTCGCTCTCTCTATCTTCGTTCTCTTCTTCTCACTTATTCATGTGTTCTGTTCTCTCTCTGTTCATGGCTTAAAGCCAATCTATCCTTGACAGTTTGCTCCTCTTCCACCCCTTCAGATCACCTGCTGCTATTCGCTTGGAGTTCCCTGCCTCTGCGTCATCGCCATCATCCACAGGGAGGTGGCCACTTGTCCTCTCACGAACTACGCCAGCTCTTCCTCAACGGTTTGGTAATTCAGTTACACTATGGAACGACTCATTTGCCAACTGAGTGGTTAAATCAGACTTCCAACTTCTTTATTCTGCCACTTAATTCCCCTGTCAAATCCGGTTTCTCCATCGAGCGCAAACTCCGGCGTCAAATCTGGAGCCCCCAGATCCTACGTTATTCGCTCATTTCACACAGTGGACTTGCTCAACCGTTAGCACGCAATGAGAGGCGGTTTTCTCTCTCATCCATGGGACATGTGTCGCGCGATGAATGTAATCACTCTGTTTCAGCCAAATCCGCTTACCACCCAAAGGTGCCCCCGATATACCGCCGATTTTGGAGTGTGGGTCCCACCTTTTTCCTTACCACTTTCCCCATAGTTTCCCAGCTTCCCATGTGACCAAGCGCTTGGTGCCTTTCCTTCTCAAAGGGTTTTTCCCAGCAATATGGCTTTCGTTTCCCGATCCGGGCTTCCCAAGTGCTAGTTTTGCCTCTTACGGGGACTCCATGGGCCTCGGTTAGTATGCTTTGACCAAGGTCCTCGTTGTTCCTTGTTGGCTGCAATCTGCCACTGTCTAGAGGTATTCCTGATCTCTTTGTGTTCATAAATTCAAAATCTGTCCTGTTTTGATACAGTCATGGTACTTGATAATTCTTCATGGATCCCATTCGGATCACGACCTTCTCACTGAAAAAGCTTTTGGACCACCAAAAGTTGGCTTTCAAGCATCGACTAAGTGAGGGTACAATTGTCTCACTTGTCCAATCTCTATCCACTTTGCACTACTTGGCTTTGAACCCTTGAGCCCTACTCTGAGGTACTCAACATCTGCTCTGCATGTCGTCCTCACCTTCCTGTCCATAACTGTGTCTTCCTACAAATCATTAAGATATTCAGGTAGTAGGTCATCAATAGAAGGCAATTGACTTTGCTCTTCGGGATCCTCAATTAGAGAGGGTTCAAACAATCTCAAGCAATCTGCATTTATGACTAAGTAGATGTGCATGTAAGCCGGTAGATCAAGACAAAAAGCATTTTCACCAATATTTTCAAGTATCTTGAAGGGTCCATACCTAATAGGCTTTAGCTTCTTACCTTCACCTTGCATCCTGTCCTGCTGATATACAACCAGACTTGGTCACCAACTTGGAAACTATTCTCCATCCGATGCTTGTCATGCCTTGCCTTGTATTTGGCTTGGCTCTTTTCGAGTTGTTCTTGTACTGCTTGGTGGATCTCTTGGATCTGTTCAATGAACCTAGTTTCCCTATCCACATCATTGTGTCCATCAACTATGGTATCTTTACCAAAGACAAAATCCAAAGGTGACCTTGGTGTGAAACCAAAACAGGTCTCAAATGGAGATCTTTGTGTAGAAGAATGTTTTTCTCGGTTGTAAGCATGTTGCACATAACACAAATGTTCATCCCAAAGCTTAGGATGTTTGCTGCAATATCCTTTAAGCAACTTGGATCACTGTCCTGTTGACCACTTTTGTCTGGCCATCAGTTTGTGGATGAAAAGCAGTGCTTTTCTTCAGTTTGGTGTCCATCAGTTCCCACAGACTTGACCAAAACTTCCCCACAAATTGGGTGTCTCGATCAGATACAATGGAAGTGGGTAATCCAAAATGAACCTATACATGTTCAAAAAATATTTTTGCAGTTTGTTCAACTGTAATCTATTTATTACAAGGTATCAAAATACACATTTTGCTGAACCTATCCACAACAACATGATAATCATGACCTTTCCTATATTTAGGCAGTCCTCCAACAAAATCCATGGAAACACTTTCCCAAGGTTGAGAAGGAACTGGTAATGGAGTGTACAAGCCTAGTTTTCTGTTGCTGGGTTTGCTTTTAGCACACATAGTACACGCGCTTACATATCTAGAAACTGTCTTGTTCATTTTTTGCCAATAACAAAATATTTCTGTTGTGCAACTGTTTTTCTTACCCCAAAGTGACCTGACATTAGAGAAGTGTGTGCTTCTGTAATTATCTTTACTCTCTCAGTTTGTGGAATGCATAACTTCCCACAATGTTATAAGAGTCGGTCCTTTATATGATAATCTAATTCTTCTACTTGTTTTCCTTGACTTAAAGTTGCATATACATCTTTAAAGTCTATATCTTGAGCATATTGTTCAATGTAGCTTTCATGTAGCACTGAATTATGCTTAAGTATAGTAGATGCATTTATAATAGGTCTAGATAACATGTCTACAACTTTATTGTGTATGCCCTTTTTATATCTGATGACTAAATGAAACTGTTGTAGAAAGCCCATCCATTTATAGTGCCTTGGTTGTTGCAACTTAGTTTGGGAGTGTAGATATTGAAGTGGTTGATGATATGTATGTATTACTCTCTCCTTGCCCATTAAATAATGTTTCCACTTTTTCACACTCTGAACTAACACATAAAATTCTTTATCATATGTAGGATAGTTAACTACTGCAGGATTAAAAGTCTCAGAATGATAACATATGGGTTTACCGTGCTGTGTCAACACTGCTCCCATGGCATAGTCACTGGCATCTATTTGGATCTCAAATGGTTTTTGAAGATCCGGCAGTGCTAGTACAGGTGTTGTACTAATCCTTTCTTTCAAGGTGTCGAAGGCTTTCTGCTATTTGCCTCCCCACTGAAACACCTTGCTCAATCCTGTTAAAGCATGTAAGGGAGTTGCAATTAAGGAAATGTTAGAAATGAACTTCCTCCAATATTGTGCTACACCTAAGAAGCTTCTAACTTCTATAGCAGATTTGGGTTTAGGTCAGTTTACAATGACTGCCACCTTAGAGGGATCTATCTTCAATTCACCACCCCCTATTATATGACCCAAAAAATTCATAAATATTTTGCCAAATTCACATTTTGAGAGTTTAACATGAAGTTTTTCTCTTTTCAAAACATCTAGTGTTTGCTTAACATACTTTAAGTGTTCTTCCCACGTTTTGCTAAAAATCAGAATGTCATCCAGATACACAATAACAAAATCATCAAGAAAAGGTCTGAGTACATCATTCATTAATCTCATGAAAGTAGAAGGAGCATTAGTTAAGCCAAAAGGCATAACCAGCCACTCATACAATCCATGCTTTGTTTTGAAAGCAGTCTTCCATGCATATTGTTCTGCAACTTTGATGTGATGGTATCCACTGTGCCAGTCTAGCTTGGAGAAATAAATAGCTTCTTTCAATTGATCTAACAGATCATCTATGTGAGGAAGGGGATAATGATTTTTTATTGTTATCTTATTCAGTGCTCGTTAATCAATGCACATTCTCCACGAGCCATCCTTCTTTCTTGCCAAAACGATTGGTGACCCACATGGTGATGTGCGAGGTCTGATGAACCCTTTCTCAAGCAACTCCTGCACCTGCTTTTTGATTTCAACATCCTCTAAAGCGGACAACCTGTACATTCCAATGTTAGGCAATGGAGCATCTTGCTGCAAAATAATATCATGTACTATTTCCTTTTTGAGTGGCAGACCTTTAGGTTCTTGAAATAAGATATCATACTCTGAAACAACGTTTTCTAAATCAGCTTGTTGTTTAGCATTACAACCCTCAAATACATTGGTTTTATCAGGTTTTTTTTCATTTACAACCATCAGTAAGAATTGTTTGCATGAATTTATCATTCTTTTCATCTGCCCTGAGTTTATGAAAGTATAATTATTCTTGAGCTTATGAGCTCTTACAAAGTATTTGATTCCATCTTTAACAAGTAGATACTTGTTCTCATCTCTATAGAAAATAGCTTTCCTATCATACAAGTAAGGACTTCCTAAAACAATTCCACATATATCCAAAGGAATTATGTCTAACTCAACCTCATCTACAAATGCTGACCCAAAATAAAACTTGAGTTTGCACTGTCTAGTCACTTGTAGTTGTGCTTTATCATTTAACCATCCTAATGGGTATGGTTTCTTGTGAGGTGTAGTTTCTAATACCAACTTCTTTACAGTTGCTTCAGAAATTAAATTTACTTGTGAGCCACTATCAAACAAAGTATCAATCTTTTGATGTTTGGAAATAAATAGAATATGGAAAAGCTCATGTATTTTTCTCTTATTTTCTTCATCAATAATAGATTGTGCAGAATTACTAGTAGATGCTTCAGAATTCTTACCTCTTATACCTGTGGCTGCAATGGTTCTTTGATCTCCTGAGTCTGACCCCAAATCTTTCTGAATAGTTTCAACAGTCTTCTTCTTCTTTCCCTCGAACTTCTTAGGTCTTAGCTCTGGATGCAGAATCCAACAATGCTCATCATCATGCCCATCCTTTTTACAGTGAGTGCATGAAACCTTGCTTTTCTGTGCAGTGTTAGCCTTCGTTGCTTTCCACTTCTGCTTTCTTTTGTCCTTATTCTTGCTTGCAGTGGGTTGGGATGATCCCCCAACTTCTGGACTTCCATTATTTCCTCTAACTTCTATATGAGTAGCTTGTACAGATACCTCATCTATACTAGTGCGATTAAATATGAGGATAGTATGCCTCATGTAGCTATGTAGACCACCAATGTACTTCAACAGAGTCTCAGGTGAGTCTAATGAGATTCCTAGAATCAATTCTCTCTTTCTGAATTCTTGAGTGTATCCTTACACACTTTGCCCTGTCAGCTGTTGAAGAGTTTGCCAACTCATCATGGCTTGCTGCATGTAGGCCAATGGATAGAACTGTTTTTTGATTGCAGAAACAAATTCACTCCAGACAGAGATGGTCTTACCATGTCTTTTCATGTCAGCTTGGGTTCTGCCCTCCCACCAAACCAAGATATTGCGTCCAAGGCGTAGGCTTGCCAGCTGAATCTTGCTCTTGTCTGAGTCGATATTCTGCACTCTACAATAAATATCAATTTGTCTAATCCAATTGTCTAGCTTTTCTACATTCAACTCTCCATCATGTATAGGTAGATCAAATTTAACATCTAGTTTGATCAAAGATGCTTTCTTTTTAGGGCTATCAGGAAGTGTGAGAAAGACTTCTTCTTTCCATTTACTTCTTGAGTGGTCATGGGAATGTGACTCATCTTCTCCTTTGTCTTGCTTAGAGCCTAATGAATCTTCATCCTTATGTTTTCTAAAGTCCCTATACATCTCTTCTACCATGCACTTTATGGCTAGGAGACTATCTATGAATTGAGGGTCTAGCCCCATAGGACCTTCCTCTGACATTGTCTTCCGAGGATAGACTCTCCCAATTTCAAGATTAGTTTTGACCAAAACTCCTTCTCCTAATTTGAGCTTTGATCTAGTTAGAATTCAATAGCTAAACCAACACAAGCTGGTCTAACCTTAATAGCCTAAAGCTCTGATACCACTTGATCTGAAAATCACTCGTGAGTGTCCTCAGTTAATTAATTAACAAATGAAGGTATTACAAACTCATGTGCTGGTGTGTGTCTATGTTATCTTAGGCAACAGATTGATCAGACTGCAAAATACACAAACATTGGAAGAATGGAAAACAGTAGGAGAAACAGAGTAAGCAAATACAAGAACACAACAAAATAATAAAGAGTTCACCCTATCCTCCAGGGCTATGTCTCCGGTCTAGCTATCAGTGGTGGCCTTCTTTTATTGTGTCTTTAAAGTAATTATTTACAATGAGGAGCTCAATCTAAGTCTCTTGAAACAGATAATGTTTGGTAGGGTGGTTCTTGGATCCCCCAAGCCACTAGAGTACACAGACTCTTTTCCTTACCAGATCTTGACCTCTCTGGTCTTTAATGGGAGAAGCCCAATGTAGTTCTCAATTCATGATAGATCCTCTCAGGGATTGCTTGAACCTCTCAAGCTTTCTATCTGCTCGATGCTACATTAGGTAAGCTCGGCTCTGTGTTTTCTTCTTTTTGCTTCATTGTCTCTTCTTTGCTCTCGCTCTCTCTGTTTTTTTTCTCCTCTTCTCACTTCTTCGTGTGTTCTGTTCTCTATCTGTTCATGGCTTAAAGCCGACCTATCCCTGACTGTTTGATTCCTTTTCCACCCCTTCGGATCATCTGTCGTTGTTCACTTGGAGTTCCCTACCTCTGCGTCATCGTCATCGTTCACAGGGAAGTGGCCACTTGTCCTCTCATGAACTCTGCCAGCTCTTCCTCAATGGTTTGGTAATTCAGTTACACTGTGGAATGACTCATTTTCCAACTTAGCGGTCAAATCAGACTTCAAACTTCTTTATGCCGCGACTTAATTCCCTTGTCAAATTCGGTTTCTCCATCGGGCACAATCTCCGTCATCAGATCTGGAGCCCCCAGTTCCTACGTTATTCACTCATTTCACACTGTTGACTTGCTAGACTGTTAGCATGCGATGAGAGGTGGTTTTCTCTCTCATCCACCAAAAATGCATCATGTGATGAATGGAATCACTCAGTTTCAGCCAAATCCGCTTACCACCCAAGGGTGCCCCCGATATACCGCCAGTTTTGGAGGACGGGTCCTGCCTTTCACCTTAGTGCTTTCCCCACAGCTTCCCATGCGACCGAGAGCTCGAGGCCTTTCCTTCTCGAGGGGTTTTGCCCAATGATGTGCGATTAGTGCTAAGTGCTAATCGTGCATCAGAAATGGCCTTCGTTTCCTGATCTGGGCTTCCCAAGTGCCAGTTTTGCCTCCTCCGCAGACTCCATGGGCCTCGGTCAGCACAATTTGACCGAGGTCCTCGTTGTTGCTTGCTGGCTGCAATCTGCCACTGTCTAGAGGTCTTCCTGATCACTCTATGTTCATAAATTCGAAGTCTGTCCTATTTTTATATAGTCATGGTACTTGATAATTCTTCATGGATCCCATTCGGATCAGGCATTAATTAACATTGGAGATTAGCCAAGATAGTTGGTGAGGAGGTGACGCGATAGCAGTTGGATCAAGCAAAATAGATCAATGGTGGAGATTTGGAGTGCCTAGTTGAAATGAATATGTGACGCGTGATTAACGGTGATTAGTTAGGTTTGTTATCAATCAGACGATAAGGAGATCTATGGTTATAATCTGATTAAGACGTGATTTGTTGGCTTCCGCATATATTATGCATGAAGAAAGTGCTAAAAGAAATGAGAATATGAGTGAGATCTTATTATGGAAAGATAGCGATGAAATGAACCGAGTACTGAATTAAGATGACAAACTCCAAACCTCATGTGAGAACTAGAAATCTATGTTTTTGGGGTTGTTGAAGGGTCTTTTCCTCAAGTCATGGTCCCAAAGGGAGGAGGTGAGGCCGAGACATCTGCTAACAACCTTATGGTGATCCTTTCTCCTTTATAACCTACACATTGAAAGAAAGAACAAATGGAAGCAAACTAAAACACAACCAATTAATGCTACACTATTGTAATGGAAATGCATCTACTTAAGAAAATTAATGATTAAACCATGAATCTATGTGCTACACTGTTGTAATGGAAATTCAGCTACTTAAGAAAATGAACAATTAAACCATGAATCTATGCTAGAATACATGTACAATAAAGAGGAGCCTTGGCTACTAGGGTTGGTCCTTAACCCAAGAGCTTCGGCCCTCTTAGTTAACTCAATGTTGGCCCAAAACAAAACTCATTCTTACTATCAAAACAATGGATTACATCAAAAATTGTCACAAGTATTGCAACTCAAAAATAATGTAGAGTTTTACAATCAAAAGTCCAAATGCTACTAAGGTGCTAGGCCTCTCTACTTATATGACTGAAGTCTCCAATGACTTCCTTAAAGTTAGGGATGTTCGGCATCCAAAATTGAGATAAACTAGTGCTTTGACTTTCACTTGCTCGGTTGCCTTCTAGTCCTCATGATTTGGTTGTTTTCACTCCGAGCCGATGGAGGAATTTTGAATGGAGGGGTAGTAAATGAGGAGGATTTACCTCCTATAATTCCTCTCCCTTGTCCCATTCAAGTTTTGACCAAGGTCATTGCCAAAATTCCTTGCTTTTATCCTTTAATCCTGTGTTAAATGCACATTAGACCACAAAGAAAAATATCTAACTGTAACTCATCTCATAAAAAAAATATAATCAAAAGTATGCAATAAGTTGTGAGAATAGTTGGTTTGACTAATCTAGGAGGTGAATTAAGGCCCATATAATTGCCCAATGATGAGGCTCATCACCAAGTAAGATTGAGAAGGTAAAAAAGAACATGTGAAGTCCAATATGTAATGTGAGGTGCAATTATAATCAAATGTAAAATGTGGCGTAATGTGTCAGTTGAATGTGGCATAATGTGTCACCTTATTGTGACTGTCAAGAGAATGTCATCATGAATGCAAAAGATACCAAATTAGCGATAACAGTCGAGCATGCCTCAAGCGATTCATCACAATTTCCATAATGAAGATTATGCCAACACACTGTCAAATCCAAAATAATTGAAAGCTCTAAAGCCCAACAAGAAGGTCAATAAAGAAGGGAGTCTTCCAAAATGGAGGGTAAAAGGAGAAAAAGGAATCAAAAACCTAATGCAGGGAAGGAATTTCAATAAAGGGTCCCCATGATTTTGTTGAAAAAATTATGGGGAGATTGTGGCCACAACATAGTGCTGCAATCCAAAGTGAAGACAGTGATGTCCATTCCACACCACCAAGTGCATTAATTGTCCTTGCTCGAGGACCATATTCTATATATTAACCTCATGGGAATGAACATGAAAGTAACCCACATGGTTCATAGACAAATGCACCCAAAGATGCTACAAACAAAAAGATGCAAGATATGTATACCAAGGCCAGTAATTGATTGAAATATGAGAGGGTAGTTTGAAGGACTAGGAAGATAAAGATTAAAACCATAGAGGATAAGTCACACACCTGGCCACATTCCCTAGGGATTTTAAAAAATACAAAGATATATTGGAGGAAAAGGACTAGTAGATAGCCTCAATAAAAAATAGCTCAAGATTCCAAATGCACATCATGTTCAAACAATTGAGTTGGAAGTGGTAGAACATGAGAGCCAAGACATGAAGGTTAATTTCCATGAGGCATTCACAACGAATAAGGAATACAATAGACAAATTTTTTTACTAGAGGCATGGGTCCAAGGAATGAAAGAGAAGACATATGAGACTTTGTAGTCTCAATTGATGCCAAATTTGCTGACCGAGTATGTGGAATCTCTGATAGTGTCAGAGGATGCAAAAGAACTACAAGCTATTCTCTTAAGTCGAGACCTAAAACTGAAAGAAAAGGAAGAAGAGTGTGAGAGCTACGAAAATGGAGATGTATCAAGCATAGGAATATGGAGGGAAAATTGATGTTGAATTAGAAGTATTGAGGAGAAAGCATATAAGAACAATTCCTTTCAACACTACCAAAATAATTATTTGGGATAAGATCATGAAGGTAGTGGAAAAAAATTAGGGTGACCTGGAGGTTGTTCAAGATAATATAGAAGCTATCTAAGCTGTCCAAAAGGAGATGAATGCAATCAAGAAATTTATTGGAGACTTCGCTACCAAGGCTAGAGTGATCACAAATTTCCTTAATACTATGCCCACAGAGGAGGTGGTCAAGGGAAATATTGACAAATAAAAGTGGGTTTCAAGAGCCAACTCGATGAAGAGAAAACAAAAATTGGTAACACAAGTAGAAAAGAAACCATAAACATTGTTAAATGAAGTGCAAGGTTTTAAGAACAAATGTGAAAATATATTCAAGAGGTAATTCCAGCCATACTTTGATGGGAATGGAGATGTATATTCCAAATAATTACTCATGAAGAGCCTTAATGATATTAAGGAAGATGATAAAGGCTTCAACGATGAGGATTGTCGAATATAGGGAAAGGATATTGTGAATTTATACGAAGGTTATTTTGAAGTGGTGTTCACGTTAAAGAACATCTTGAAAGAGCTAGGCAAAGTGGACTATGAAACAACCACAACATTGGAAGGTACAATTTTGGATGCATAGTCATGCAACATCCCTTTAAGAAAGCAACAAGAAGACACGATGGATTTGTACAAATTGGTCATTCAGAAGGGATATACGCTAGTGTGACAGGAGTCATTGGGAAAAGAAATCTCAAGTTCCAGTCCTTTACAACGTCAATGGGCATGACCTCAACCATCAATAATGGCATCAACACAACCAAAGTTGACACTGTCGGTAGCCCAGCCAAGGTAGCACATAGCCTAACTAGCAGCCAGGATAGAGAGAGTAGAGAAACCAACGTACATGTAAGAGAGGGAGAGACAGTCCAATAGAGAAAGTTCAAAGAGGACCCACTTGTACAAAATCATGTAGATTCACATGCTCATGAAATGTACTAAAGCACAGGACAAGAATATACTTCTACTTTCAAGGAGCAGAAGCCAATAGATCGATAAAAACAATAAGAAGAAGAAGAAGATAAATCAATAGCACATAACACAAAATGCATCTAATGAAAGCCACTGCTTAAAATCCTGCTATTTGTATTTTATATATCTAAAATATGAGTGAAGATATAAAGCTTGTTCTCACTAGAACAATTCCGCACAAGTATGCTCAATTCTCTCAGCTCACAAGCTAGTTCTTTGCCAACACTTAGCCAATTATGCAACTCCCCAAGCTCCTAACCTCTTGCATAATTCCTAGGATCAAGAGCCCGTATTTAAAGGCAATTCATGCTTCCAAAACTGCGTAATCCAAACATAGGGTCAATCTCTAATACATGCATGATATTTATACTCCAATAAATAATGCCACTGATTTTACATTGTACCCACACTCTAGTCTCAACTAGGTCTTTCTCTAAACTAACATGCATGAGTTTCTCATGAGCGAATATTTAGTTAACTAGAGTAGAACTACTGGATGCATTAGTGCACCAACTGAATGTTAGTCCTCTATTAGTTCCAAAAATAATTTAGAACTAATTTAAGTGAACTTAACATAGTAAATTGAGCGGTCTAATTTCTAACTCAATTTAAACTCATACTGGACCCCTAAAACTTAGGGAGAACATACACATGATTTGAGAAAGACTTCCAACTCGAAATTCCTAAGCTAATTAAGTTAATTAAACTTAATTAAATATTTACAAGTTGCTATGATAATAGAATTTGATTTTAATTCTTAGTTTAATTCAAGGACAAGTTAAAATGGAATTTCTTGTTGCCATTTCTCAACACTCCCTCTCAACAAGAAAGGGATTATAAGCTACCCTGATCATGTCTCTGTGAAACTCAAATTTACATCTTGACAATGCATTTTTTTAAATGTCAGTATATTGCTCCTCCGTCGAAATGTATGCTAACAACATAATCCGCCTCAATACACAATCTCTGAGAGGATGATATCAGATATCAATATGCTTGGACCAATCATGAAAATTTGGATTTTCAAAGAGCTTGATACAGCTCTGATTATCGCAATAAATCACAGTTGGATCCATCTGCTAACCAATCAAACCAACCTAGATCTTCCTCATCCAAATGGCCCCACATGCTCCCTGACTCGCAACCATGTACTCTGCATCTGCCAAACTGAGTGCATTTGATCTTTGTTTGCTATTTTACCAAGAAATTATTACTGGCCCAATATTGAAGATCCCTCTTGATATGATCTTCAGGTTGGATGGACTCCCTTCCCAATCTGCATCGATGAATCCTTGAAGCTTCATTCCCTGTGTTTGTTTGTATGATAATCCATACTCAAAAGTGCCCCTAAGGTATCTCAACACATTCTTTGTTGTATTCTAATACATCTTGGTAGACCTAAACATTACTTGACTAAGCTGGTTAACTGCATAGCACATATCCAGTCGTGTGTTCACCAAGTACATGAGTGAACACACAAGCTGCCTCTAAATAGTAGCTTCCACTACTTCCCTTGAAGTAGCATAGTCCTTCCTCCACTTAGCTACTAAAGGAGTCTCCACAGTTTTCTACTCTCCATGTGGAATCTCCTATGTATCTCATTGGCATACTTTCCCTGAGACACAAACAACTCCCCATCTCCATGCCATACCTCCATGCTAAGAAAGTAATGCATAAGCCCCATGTCCTTCATCTCAAACAAAGACTTGATCAACTGATCATCACCTATTAGTATGAGATCATCAACATAAATTACAATGATCAATATTTTACCTTCCACCACTATGTGGTAAAGGTTTGCGTCTGCTTCACTCATCATGAAGCCCAACTTGGTGAAGTAGGTGTCTATCCCAGTGTACCAAGCATGAGGTGCTTGCTTCAGCCCACACAATGCTCTCTTGAGCTGACACACATGTGACTCATGGTCAAAGGTTTCAAAACCTTCAAATTTATCTATGTACACCTCTTCCTCAATCATGCCATTAAGGAAGGAAGTCTTCACATCCATCTGATGTATCTTCCAACCCATATGTGTTGATAGTGCTAATATTGATATGATTGAAGTGTACCTTGCAATAGGATAAAAGGTCTCATCATAGTCAATCCGCTCTTCCTATGAAAAGTCACATGCTACAAATCTAGCCTTATTCTTCTCCACACTACCATCTGCAACTTTATTTACCCTGTAGATCCAATGGGATCTCACCACTGACTTATCCTCTGGTCTCACGACCACATCCCAAACACAGATACAAACTTTGGAGTCATACTCCTGCACCATGGCATCAACGCAAACCAGTTGTTGTAGTGCTTCCATAAAGGAATATGGCTCTGTCACAAAACATCCGTCCATAAGAGCCATGTATCCAGTGTACCTCTCAAGTTACCTCCTCTTCTTATGCTAAGAAGTGTGTGCTCCCACATTCTCCCATGTATCATCCATCAATATGTTAGCCTCTCTGGTGTGCTTTCTTCCCTCTCTGGAAGAATTTATCTCAGAGCATGTCTCCACTCCCAGATCCTCTACATGTGGTTGCTCCACATCAATCTGAGGCTCCTCATCCACCTGTAGCTCAAGCTCCCTCTCTAGGGAATCTCACATGGCCTTCTCCTCATCGTACCTGACATCCTTGCAAACCATTGTCATCCTATTGGTTGGCAAGTACACCCGATATTTATGAGGTGTATCAATGTACCCCACAAATATACCCAACTCTGATGTCATCTCAAGCTTCTCTTGTGCATCTTTAGTCACATGGAAATATACCGATGACCCAAAAATCCTAAAGTGACCAACATATCGCCTCTTACCAGAATAAGCATTGTACGTTGTCTTCATCTAAAGTATCTAATGTGGGCTACAGTTCTTAACATAAACCATTTTGTTGCATGCCTTAGCCAACAAGTGTAGTGGTGGGCCCTGATCATGTAACTTTGCCCTTACTGCCCCTACTATTCTTCTGTTCTTCTTCTCTACCACCCCATTCTACTAAGGGTTATGGGGTGTCGTAAGCTCCCATTTAATCCCTTCCACTGTACATAAATTATTAAACTCGTTTGATACATACTCACCACCGTGATCATTCCATAGAGCTTTAACCTTCTTGCTCAACTCTTTATCCACCAATGTTTTAAACTCACAAAACTTTGTGAAGGTTTCATCCTCTTTCTACATGAAAATTATCCAACATTTATGAAAATAGTCATCAACAAATATAACATAATACCTCTATTTGGTCGTGGATGCTATTGAGAATGGTCTAGACACATCTGAATGGAAATTCTCTAGAATAGCCTTTTCTTGACTATTTCTATCATGAAAGGAATACTTGGTCTATTTTCCCAAAGTACACCCCTTGCATGTATCAACTTTCTCAAGCGTACCTTTGGGAAGACCAGTAGAGATTTGTTGCAATATCTTTAAAGCCCCATGATGCAAGTGGACCAATCACCTGTGCCACAACTCGCCAACATCTCGACTCTACACCCTTTCTACTTTTGTGCTCAAAGAAGCACACTCCTCTACCTCCAACTTATGGATATTCTTCACCCAAACCTCTATATTCTTTACTTCACCCATGGCTATGTTTCGAAGGAACACCTTTCCTCTCAAGAAGATTGCATCATATCCTCTACCCTCAACCATGGCAATGGATACCATTTTCTTCTTCAGCCAGAGCACATACGTGACATTCTTTAAGGTGAGTGGAGACCCATGCTTTCTCTGAAAAGTAATCATGTTGAATCTAGTAACATTATACTTCCCGTCATCACCCAGCTCAATATGCATCTGGAGATATTTCTCCTCCAAGTCACTAAATAACTCTTTGTCGCCAGTCATGTGGAATGAAGCTCTATTGTCTAAGTATGATACACTTCCCATCATTCATGACACAATGCATGCAATGAGGGAAAATTCCAATTCAAATTAACATGTCAAATCCTCACCCATCGCTCCTCATGAGGACTTCTTCTTGGACTTCTTGAGTGGACAATTTGTAGCAAAATGGCCTAACTCATGACAATGAAAGAACTTAAATTTTGTCATGTATATTTTAATACCTCCACGATAAGAATCTAATTTGGAATGGGAAGATTTCCCTTTCCCCTTATTCACCTTAATTGCTAAGGCACATTTCTCTTCATCATCAGTCTCTGATGAAGAGCTATCACTAGTGTTCCTACTGATCTCCTAACAATTGAAAAAGACCTGATAACTATGCCAACTCTTTGGGAGTCGTAGAAGAGAAATAATCACCATATCATCCTTAGCAACTGTGATTCCAACACTTTCAAGTTCATCACGACACTGAGTGAACTTGGTTAAGTATTTTGGTATCATCTCGTATTTTTCCATTTTGATTTTTCAAAGTTTGTCCTTCAATGCCAATTTCCTTTGGTCACTATTGTTCTGATACAAGTCTCTCAATGCTTTCCACAAATCATGTAGAGATTGCTTGCCATGGATACTTGAGACAATGTGGTCTCAAACTCTCTCAAGGATTATCCACCTCGACTTGGCCACACACTTCTTCCATTTGGCCAAATCCTATGCATCTGATGTTGTTGGCTTAGAAATTTCTTGATCAACAAATTCCTTCAAGCCATTATCCTCTAGCATAGCCTGCATTTTGTCCCTCTATGCTATAAAATTTTATGTGCCTTCCAAGGCATACTCGAGCTGCAAACCAGAGAATGTCATCTGTCAGTCCTAAAGTATGTATTGCTAATTCAAATTTCAACTGTAAGCCAAAACTCAAAAATTTGAAATCTCCTCTAGTATATTGTTCTCAACTTTCATACCATGTAGAAAATCCTATAGATTTTTCAAGCTCATGCAGCTTACTAAAGCATAGGACAAGAATCTACTTCTACTTTCAACCAGCGGAAGCCAATAGATCGATGAAAACAATACAAACAAGAGGAAGATAAATCCATGGCACATAACAAAAGATGTATCTAGGGAAAGCCACTACTCAAAACCCCACTATCTGTATTTCATATATCATAAATATGAGTGAAGATATAAATCTTGTTCTCACTAGAAAGAATTTGGACAAGTATTCTCAACTCTCTCAACTCACAAGCTAGCTCTTGCCCAACACTTAGCCAATTCTACAGATCTCCAAGCTCCTAATCTCTTGTGTAATTAATATGATGAATAGCCCATATATGACTAGAATTCATGCTTACAAAACTATGTAATCCAAACATAGGATCAATCTCTGATGCATGTATGATATTTACACTCCAGTAAATAATAATTTTGATAGTACATTGTCCCTGCACTCTAGTCTCAACTCGGTCTTTCTATAAATTTACATGCATGAATTTGTCATGAGGGAATCTTCAGTTAACTGAAGTAGTACTAGTGGATGCATTAGTGCACCAACTAAATGTTACTCCTCTATTAGTTCCAAAGACAATTTAGAACTAATTTAACTTAACTTAACTTAGTAAGCTGAGTGATCTAATTTCCAACTCAATTTAAACTCCTATTGGACCCCTAAAACTTAGGGAGAACATATACATGACTTTAGAAAGGATTACAACTCAAAATTCCTAAGCTTATTAAGTTAATTAAGCTTAACGAACTATTTACAAGTTTCTATGATAATAGAATTTGATTTTAATTCTTAGTTTAATTCAAGGATAAATTAAACTCGAATTTATTCTTGTCATTTCTCAACACCACTAGCAGAAATTTTTGGAATAATATAGAGGAAGTTTCTTATAAGATAATTGTCATTTTGTAAAATATTCCTAGTGTTTTCTGAGTACCACTATTTAGGGTTATAGTTTTGAGTATTGAGTTCCTATATATAGGCCTGTTTTTCATGTAATTGAGAGAGAAATGTTTTGGTGTGGGGGAAACTCTCTCAATTTTTTTCCAGAATTTGCTGGGAATTTTGAAGATTTCTAAGGAATAATTCTACAGTTATTTTTGGGTGGTGAGTTCTTCTTTCTCATGTAATTATAAGAAACCATATTTTTATTTTGAGTATTGCATCATACTAATAAAATTTCAAGTATTTTTCATGGAAAATTAAGTTATAAACCTACTTTGGTATGAAGTTGAAATGGGATTGTTAAATAAAGTAAATTCTGAATTATTCTGATAGTTTGGTTTCATTTCTATAGAATATATTAGAATTATTGAAGAGTATCTGGCATATTTTTACGATTTTTACAAGGGTTTTAATTGAAATTACAAAATTCCTAACATTATGGTATCGTATGGCTGAATTCTTAATTTCTTAGCTACCCATATGATTTTAATAGGTTCAAATTAATCTTAATTAGTCATTTGAGTTTGTTAATATATGTTCTCCATTTCCCCCCTTCTTCAAACCCTTTTTATTTATTTATGTCAAACCCAAATCTCATGAATGCTCTAACTGAAAACCAGTGGAAATCTTTCCCAAAAAAACTATTTTGAATGTTTGACATTTTCCTTTACCCAGATCCCTTGAAGAAATTTGAAATTTAAAATAGAAACTAAAAATTTGATTTGGCTCAAATTTTCCCAAGATCATGTAGTTTTTCTTGTAAAAACTCATAATGAATGTTGGAATGTATGAAATGTTCATATTTCAAAATATGCAACAAATAGCAGCTAATTTATGAGTAACTTCACTACATTTACAACATAAACAATTACATGAATATAGATCAAGAATTGGATTTGAATGGATGAGAATGGCTCTTCATGCTTCTTTATTTTTTGTGACAAATTTTATGGGGAGAATAGAGTGCATGAGACCTAAATATGAGATAAACATAGATAATATCAACATAATTTAAGGCAGAATTTGGATAGTGATTTAAAAGAACATAATTTATTAAAAAAAAGCATTAACCTTTGATTTAATCTTCTGCAACTATTTCATCATCTTTATTTTCTTTTTAAATCTAACGAATATGCATGAACACTAAAATCTAAATAATATAGATATATATTTAGCAATACTGAATAAACTTAGATGTTCCTAGGATCTGTACTATTAGATGACATAATGTGGCTTTGGGGCCTCAACTGGGGGAGAAAGAAAAAAAGATCAATACCTAATAGTGATGCACATGCAGTTGTTGTGACTCCAAACACAACCGCCAAGACAAATATGATCCAATTGAAATATGTGTAAATGGGAGAGAAGCAATGACCTTTCACAAACCTTGATAGATATATGCATGTAGAAAATACAAATGGAAGCTACCAGTCAGTTGTGATGATCTCCTCTCTAATGGCAATCCTAGCTTCTTTGTAACAACCCACCCATGATCTTTCTCTCTCCCCCCCCCAACACTATCCACCAACTAAGATTCATGCAAATATGATAGAAACTAAGACAACCATGGAGGAATTCAAGGAGATGGAAATAGACTTGGAATATTTGAATCTACCAGAATTAGTTGCAAACTCATGAGGTAAGGACCTATTTTCTCTCCCTAAAAAACAAGTTTCAATGATTGGAAGAGAATAACCAAAATACAAGAAAATAACAACTAAAAAAGGCTAGGAAAATGGATCACTTAGAATCAAAGATCAAGTGCAGAAGGAAGGAGGGTAACCCCATAATGAGATGAAAATAAGGTGTAGGAAAAACAAGCTTTAGATTCTAGATGAAATGTGAGAAGACCAATGAATTCAGGGATAGTTACGGTTACCACGGATGTTTTATGTGGCTTAAACAAACCCAAACCCTGTATTTTATGTGTTAATTTATAACCAGGAACAAAATTCATATATATACAAATATTTGGGTTGTAGTGTTAATGGGAAAAGTGTCTACTCAGAACGCCCCTATCCCACTAAGGTGTGACAGTACCTTAGAAACAAACAAAGAAAACTATCTTCGTATTCTTCCTTATGAACTATAAACGAAGAGGAATAGGATGAACCAACCTGTGTCTTGCGCTAGTCCTTTGATCCAATCTCTCTCCTCTTTGACAGCTTCTAGCTACCTGCTACCTTACTTGCCCAGCTTCACCAAGTTCCTGCAAGATCACAGAAGAAGAAAACTACACAAAGACATGGGTTTATATTCATAAATAGCTTAGGATCAGATTTAAGCTAAACATGCAAATATAACAAAATATCATTGATACACAAGCATGTAGGAGAAACTCAAATAGTTTTATTGATATAACAAGAAGGTCCAGGAGGAGTTACAACCGATGATTCCTGATCCAGCATCAACCCCCCAGCAAAGGAATCTCCTCTTCACCTCCAGCGAAGCATAAATCACCCAATACACTGATCTCTATCTCAAAACCAGCAGCAATTCTCTGCAATGTACAAAATTCCAGCCTCCTAACCTCTGGATCTCTGGGATGAGAGATCTATATATAGATATTTGCAGAGGTGTGAGTCAGCTCTGGGTTTTTGATTAGTGTCTTCTCTTTGATAGTTCTTGATGCCACTTGGAGATCTCATTGATCTCTTACTCATCCTTGGGCGATTTTGAGAGGCAAGTGTCCCAGGAGAAGTTTCTGGAAGATTCCATGATCATCCACCTCGCAAACTGTCTCCGCCACTTGTCTTTTCCCATCCATCGCACCCTCACAGTGTATTTAGGTGCACTGCAATGCACTTCCCGTGTGTACAAGGTGCGATGCAGCGCACCCTGGCCGTGGAGCAAGTGCACTGATCCAGTTTTGACTAATTTTGAGTAGTTTTTCATGCAGAACTTCTGGGAGAAGCTGTAATCTGTTGCCCTTGTTCCTTTAGGGGTTAGAACAACACTTTTAGGGACTTAGGAGCCCTTGGTTTATGGACATTTCATGCTTGGAGCTGCAAGGCACAAAAATGTCTATAACAGTTGCCCCCTAAAGTATGAGGCCATTAATCGAGTGAAATGCTTTATTATGAGGATCCGAAGTTCTTTCAATGCTGGGAGGAGACCTGTAATAAGATACAATACAATACATTATCTTCATATTGTTTTTCATGATCTAGCTGAGGCGGGCATTCCCATGCTCAGCTTTATAAATTCATTTTCATGTACAGAGGACAGACAATCGTCTGAGTGTGGACTGATGATTCTGATAGAGCCACCATCCTTTTGGTAGGATGATTATCTGTGCTGCAATGATGTACATTTAATGTCTTTATTTCCCTGAATATATATCGCAGCCCGGATGGATGAAACTAGATCTGGGGTCTTCAATCTCGTCCGATCTTCACTCGAAGTACAAGTCGATCCATGTGAGAAATGTTTTGAAGTCAAACATGGAAAGACATCGCTTGATTACCAGTCAATGATGTAAACTGTTAACAAGCGCGAGAGGAATCACCGATAATGATAATGACCCTCAAGGTACTACAGTACAATTCACGTGGTGTGAATAAAGGACTTGGCGTCGAACACCACGCAAAATCTTTCGGTCGAAGGCCATTGATGTAAACATGTCGCCGGAAGTGAGAAACTTGCCATTGAGGCATGCAAGCTTCAAAGTATTGAATGGGGTGTTCCTAGACCAACTTCTTGGATAATGAGCTGATGTCGACAAGAAGTGATCCGTCAAAGGAGGGCCTTAATGAATCCCACATCAATGACACGGAATGGAGCAAATGATTTTGATGGAGGTGAAAACAATCTGATGATATACGGTTCAGGATGGCGGTCATGAAAGAATGAATTATAATGTATGGTAGTGGATGGGACACAGGTGACTTCTCTGGATGAATTCTCTTGAACATGTCGGTGACACTTATGTGATGGATTGGTAGCATTTACCCCAAATGTGGATGGTATGGTGTGACCATGGTGATGTGACCGGTGAATGAAACAACCCAACCCGACTCGGACACGGAGTGGAAGTGTCATGTTCAAGAGCGACTCGCTACCAATAAAGATTCTTTGAGTTTTCTTCCCAATTTTTCCCCAGTCATTGCTGACCAGTACCTCTTTATTTTTGTCAAGCTTGAGGAGGATAACATATGCTTGTTCTATAATTTGCCCTTCGGGCAAACCCATTGCTATGTTTTAATGAGCCTAGCGATAGTGAAACTCGTTCTCGTCTAAAGACAAGTTTGTCGCTATTAATCTTTTTAACAAGTTTAACGACAAAGATAACTCGGTCCTTTTCATTTTTAGAGAGTCTGAAAAGGTACGTAAAGGTAACTCCAAAATTCATTTTTCGTCATCTAATCCCTTAAGTCCGAAAAAGTATAAAACAATACAGAAGGGATGAATTTTCGATAGTTTTAACAAGCCGAACAAAACAAGCGCTCGATCTTTTTGTGTAATAATCCCTCAGGTCCAAAAAGATTAAAATCTAGAGGAGGGATAGCACTTCCTGTCCCTTTAACGAGCTGGAGAGGCCAATGGCTCGTCAATCTTTTCATATTTTACAAGTCAGTTGAAAAGAGCTTAAAGGAGACTCGTCTTTTGAGGAATGGGTGATAAAATGGGTAGCAACTAATTCAGGTAAGGTTTGGAATTTTCCAATCACGGCAGTGTCACAAGGATGGCTAGTGAAATCACTCTTTGCAGCTATTCCTCAAAATGGGTAAACAATCAAATGGAGGTGAATGATTGGCCACTGGAAAAGTGGAGGTGACGGTGCAAAAACGACCAAGGCTTTAATGGCTGAAGTACTACATTCACGGTGGTTATTTACCGGGGAATAGTTCATTTTTTAACGAGCTTAAACGCGGGTGGAAACATTTGCTCGGTGCGGGTTTATTTTTTAACGAGCTTGATCCTTGCGGTAACACTGCTCGAGGTGGGTTTACTTTTTAATGGGCTTGAACCCTACAGTAACACTGCTCGTAATAAGTTTGCATGCCCCTAGCATAATAACGCAAATCGAGGTGCATGCCCCCCAAGCTTCATTGCATTCAACTCAGTGGCTGGAATGAAGGTTTACCTTTGAGATTTGGCAAGGGGATTTGTTTCATTTTTTAATGAGGTTGACACAGTAAAAGAACTATCCTCGACTCCTTGTTTCATTTTTTAACGAGGTCGACACGAGATAAGAACCATCCTCGGAATCCAAATCCATTAGATATAGAAGATTTCATATTCCACTGTGGCCACTTCCGACAGATTACTCGCAGGCGGTAGGGAAAAAGTACCCATTAAGGCAGGGTCTTTTAGGAGACCTACTCCGATATTTTGGAGCGAATGATTGCTTCCATGGATCATTGGAATGGTTCCCGTAACTTGTGAACTGTTGGGGAGAAATGTTTGTTGGTCAACGATTGTAATTCCTCCTTGGAATGGAAATGTAATCTTCCTGAAGTAGGTCAACACAACTGCGGCCATGGCATATATCCAAGGTCTTCCCAGTAGGATGTTGTAATCGAGGTTTCCGTCGATTACTTCAACATCAATTTCTACTGTTTTGCCCCCCAGTTCAACTTGCAAGTTACTTAAAATCCCGTATGGAGTGTATGATCGTCCATCAAATGCTTTTAATGTCATTGATGATCTCGACAAGGGTGGTGACCCTAAATTTTTCCAGCAACTCATCGACATAATACATGTAGATGCCCCCTCATCAATAATTGTTGGATGAACAGTTTTGTTGAGGGCTTTCACTTGAATAAGGAAAGCTAGTTGAGCTGGTAACTGAGGGTCATATCCTTTATGATCAAAGGCCACAAGATTGGAATCCATTGGGTCAATCCCACCTATTGCTGATAATAAAGCTTGCTCTTGGGAGAGGCAATTTTGCGGTACCTCAAGTGTCAACATAGCAGATGGCGATTGGGCCAGGTCCTCTATTATATTATAATTTTGTGCTATTCTTGCATGAGGATTAAATGTCGATTTGTGTACTACTCCCTTTGGTGACTTTATCATTTGTTCAGGAATGACGGGTGGCACAAATTCGGTCAAAGTTGTTGTCGAACTACTAGGTTGTTCATTAGCCTTGTTATTCGACAGCTGTGGATTCCTGTAATCTTTATTCCTTGTCAAAGCATCGTTTTGCTGCTTTGAGATAGACAACATAAGAACTTGGGATCGGGAAGCATTTTGATTAGCAACCAGTTTGGTTCCCGGGTTTGGAAACGGATCAGTCAATACTGCTGAGGTTTTTGAACTCTTAAAGAGTTTCTTAACTTCAGCTTTATGTGGACAATCTCTCGCCCAATGATCCTCGTTGCATATATGACACCCCGCAGGGGGTTTCCTTTGCCCAAAAGGGTTTGTAGAAGGTTTTTTAGGAGATGACTCATCTTGCTTCTTTTTCCTCCCTTTCTTTTTCTTCTTGCCCCCTGGTTGCTTCAGTTTTTTGCCCTTGTCGGTCGACACGGCATTTACTTCTGAGGCAAGAAGTTCCTCATTTGCATTTTGACTGGAAGTCTTACGGGCCTTTTTAGATGTAGCCTTTGTCGATTTCGTGTCTGTTGCGCCAATAATCCCATCGCCGGCATGAGAGTCATTGTTTGATTTAGGAGGAGAAGGGACTGAGAATTCCGGTCTAGGAGCGTCAGGTATTTTGTCATAGAGTGTGTCCGACTGAGTGTAAATCAAGTCCAAATATTGTGCACGAGCAATAACTTGCTCTTCGGTGACAACTCCCCCTTTTGCCACATCTTCTGTAATGGAAGGTAACAAAGACTTAATAAACCATTCAGCTAAAAGCTGATCAGGAACATACGTTTTTACCATTCTACGACGACGTCGCCACTCATGAATATGATCAAATATGTGAGTGGCCGTTGTTTGTTTGAAATTGGTAAGAAGTTCTGTTCCCGTTTCGTACCTTATTGGTAACTGAAAATGGGTTAAAAAGGTTGTGGCTAGGGTACTGAAGTTGTCAAACGAAGCTCTGGGCAATTCGATATACCATTTTGCTGCCGGACCAGTTAACGTCCTCTGAAAAAGGCGAAGCCTAATCGAATCATCGTTTAGGGTGTTTGATGAACACCACAGATGAAATGTCATCACATGATTCGATGGATCTTCACCCGGATTTACATTAAATTTAGGAATATCTGACAGAAGTTTATGCGGAATCGCTGGCCACCAAGGGGAATAAGCGACTGGATCATTCGTCAGCCGGTTTAGATCTGGTAATTCTAGAGTTGCTACAAAGGGCAACTGTTCATTCAGGTTAGGCGAAGCATACCCAGGATAAGATGGAATCGCCTGAGCAATGGGTCTTTGCATACCAGCATAATGTATTTGATGTTGGCAACTTTGACAAGATTGATGGGCATAACCACTCTAATATGATTGTTGATAACCGCTTTAGAAATGCGGTTGCCCATTACTTACAAAGACTTGTTGCTCGGGTCCTTGATATGATTGCTGGAATTGCTCTTGTTGAGATTGAACCAGCCATGGTTGTTGGACCATTTGCTGTTGCCCAATACTGGATGATTGACCAAGATGAGGAGTCACAGTACTTGTTTGAGCTTGAGTCGCTCCAGATAAGGAGGCACTAACCTGAGGTTGTGATTGAGTCGTCGAGACAAGAGGCTGTTGTATTGCAAGCTGAGGATGTTGGGGTTGACATACAACAGGTAGCACTTGTACTTGCGATGCAGTCACCATAGCAGGTATAGTGGGAATATTCGACACAGGGTGGACTGGTTGCATTGAATATACAACCCTTGGTTGCTGAGGCAGTATTGGTACCCAACCGCTGGATGTAATTCCAGTTTGACCTGAACTTTGTTGTAAACTCCCATATGGTTGTTCTCCGGGAGGGAACAATGAAAAGGCATACTACCCTCCATATGGTGGAAATCTAGTACTTAAAGGGTAAATTGGCCTTTGAAGACGCATTGGATCAATTTGTTGAGTTTCAACATAAGAAATACCAGATGATAATCCGGATGAAGAAATAGGAACAGACCATGTCGTCGAAACAGTCTCTGATTGGACTCCGGCTTGTTGTTGATAACTTTCCGGGACAGATGGTATACCGGCGAACACTGTTGGAGTAGCAGGAGGAGGTTCTTCTGCTGCTGTGTCGGATGACACAGTCCTAGATGTCAACGGTTGTTCAGACATATCTAGTCTATCCAAAAGATTTCCTAGCGATTCTACAAGAACTTGTGATGAAGGGAGACTAACTTCGAAGACCAACGAGGGAAAGGTGATGATTATTCCGTTTAAAATAAATTTTAGACGCTTTGACACAACTTGTTTTTTCAGTTTTTAAGAGTCGAGAAAAAACAAAATATGACTCTAGTCTCCTTCGATTTTTAATGAGCTGGAAGTGACAAGTGCTCAGATGGACCTTTTCCGTTAAGGAGTCTGAAAAGGAACGAAAGGGACTGCTCTGGAGATCTAGGTAGAGGGAGTACCAAACCAATCACAAAACTGCAGAATAATTTTTACGGTACGGTAGTCAATCTTCCCGAATGCTGTGTTCGGTGCATTGCGATCAGTAGGGCGGCCGACATGGCTTCCTATGGATAAAAGGTTTTAAGCCTATAGGGGTCTCCCAATATATACTCGACGGTACGTGGGAGCACAATTCCGTACTGGCACTTATCGCCTCAAAGTGGAGGAATCACCCAACCCTCAGTGAGGACAACAGTTACCAGGCTTTACGACGCTGGAATACGTCTCTAGCCTAGACCTCTAAATGTTGTGTATTAAGTTCCAAAGCGTTGTTAGATTCATTCAATTTATTTTAAGTTGATCTTTCTTATGAAGTTTTCCTTTTGGGTTCACCATGAGATGTAGATGTAATTCCTAAAATGCAATCTAAAGATGATAAGCAAACTTTTATCTCTTTTCAGCAATGAAAATCCTAGCTACAAGGGGAAAAGAAAGACACAATCTTTTCACAAAGAGCAAAGAGCACACTGTAAATGCACTTTCCTAAATCAAGCCAAACAGACTATCAATATGCAAATGCACATGTGCATGTATTTGTTTTCACTTTCTTAATATTGATGCCTAAAAAGAAAGTTGATGTACAAATCTGAATTTGCTTTCAAGTGACAAACACAAACAAGCTTCTTTTCGAAATCAAAAGGTAGAGAAGATTACGACACTTTATGATTTTGAAATAAACACTCGTTTCGACACTAGAAAGTGACAAATTCAAACCAAAGGTAAAAGTAAAAGCATAATCGACTGTCAACAGGAAATAAAGTTTCTCTTAAGATCAAAATCGACACTTACGACAGATCTAAATCCAACGACGACAGTGTGACTATTCTACTCTTTCAATGGAAAACTGTAAATGATGTAACAAACACACAAAGAACATGTACAATCCTTTTGTACAAAGGAGGCGGAATTAAGGCAAAGAAAAGGGGTTTTTAAACAGACACACACTGATCACAGGCTGCAAAATCAGAGACAAAACTAAAAAAATGAAGCAAAGAACCTCAGCTGCACAGGGCAAGGCTGATCAGCGCACCTGTTACACAGAGAAACTGGATTGCAGCGTAGGTAGCCCTCTCGGGAACTGCGTTGAAATGAAGAATCTCTTCACAGAGCCTGTGCTGGGGCAGAAACGAGAATTCTATCCGGGTTCTGGATCACGGTTTGCAGTTTAATCTATGGTTTTTGGCCGAGTGAAAGCAATCAGTAATGCACAATCAGAGGGTGGATTTAAAGGAGGTCTAAGAGCTATCACAAAGGGTAATCAGATCATTTGTGAATCAGCTATTCAAATCATAAACAAATCTAGTGAATGGATTGAAGTAGCAGGTGTCTACTTTGCATTTGATAATGGCAAATGCAGTTCGATTGCTACTTCTATGTTTATGAAACAAACAAGAAGAGAAACATAAACAAACTAAATAGACACGATCCCTAGCGGAGTCGCCATTTTGTTAACAGGAAAAGTGTCTACTCAGAATGCCCCTATCCCACTAAGGTGTGACAGTACCTTAGAAACAAACAGATAAAACTATCTTCGCATTCTTCTTTATGAACTATAAACGAAGAGGAATAGGATGAACCAACTTGTGTCTTGCGCTAGTCCTTTGATCCAATCTCCCTCCTCTTTGACAGCTTCCAGCTACCTGCTCCCTTACTTGCCCAGCTTCACCAAGTTCCTGCAAGATCACAGAAGAAGAAAACTACACAAAGACATGGATTTATATTCATAAATAGCTTAGGATCAGATTTAAGCTAAACATGCAAATATAACAAAACATCATTGATACACAAGCATGTAGGAGAAACTCAAATAGTTTTATTGATATAACAAGAAGGTCTAGGAGGAGTTACAACCGATGATTCCTGATCCAGCATCAACCCCCCAGCAAAGGAATCCCCTCTTCACCTCCAACAAAGCATAAATCACCCAATACACTGATCTCTATCTCAAAACCAACAGCAATTCTCTGCAATGTACAAAATTCCAGCCTCCTAACCTCTGGATCTCTGGGATGAGAGATCTATATATAGATATTTGCAGAGGTGTGAGTCAGCTCTAGGTTTTTGATTAGTGTCTTCTCTCTGATAGTTCTTGATGCCACTTGGAGATCTCACTGATCTCTTACTCATCCTTGGGCGATTTTGAGAGGCAAGTGTCCCAGCAGAAGTTTTTGGAAGATTCCATGATCATCCACCTCGCAAACTGTCTCCGTCACTTGTCTTTTCCCATCCATCACACCCTCACAGTGTATTTAGGTGCACTGCAACGCACTTCCCGTGTGTACAAGGTGCGATGCAGCGCACCCTGGCCATGGAGCAAGTGCACTGATCCAGTTTTGACCAATTTTGAGTAGTTTTTCATGGAGAACTTCTGGGAGAAGCTGTAATTTGTTGACCTTGTTCCTTTAGGGGTTAGAACAACACTTTTAGGGACTTAGGAGCCCTTGGTTTATGGACATTTCATGCTTGGAGCTGCAAGGCACAAAAATGTCTATAACATATAGGAAGAGGAGAGAAAGGTCGGCAAGAGAGAGCACAAAGTGGAATTTCTAAAGAGGGTGGTGCAAGGGTGAGAGTAGGACTACAGGAGTGTAGGAGGGCCGAGAGGAGTCAGAGCATAGAACACTGAAATAACCTAAAGTGATAACACTTAAATGATTTTTTCTTTGAGCGAAGTTTGTCACTTATCGGAGCTTGGAACATTAATTAACGAAACCTGTAATATAAGTTAGAAGCCAGGAGGCCCAGAAGCCTGGAACCCTGTAACAAATATTAAAGTGGTGCAGCAAAGTCGAAAGGTTGGAGGCATGAAAGGTTTGGAAGCCTGAAACCCTGTAAATATTCTCTACCTGGAATTTTCAAAAAATGTTGGGCACTAAGGATCGTCAATTGACAACGTGGAAAGTGAATATAATTTTCCCATTTCCCTGGCCATGAAAATGTCAAAATAATTTAAAATAGGAGCTCACAGTGTTGTGGGACCAAAAGGCAAAGAAGTGATTTGGTAGAGTTTTCACATTATAAACAAAAATTGCTCCAATACAAAGGAGGATATTGTTAGAGTGGTGAAATTAAATGGTGGGCCAACCCAAAAGGTTGGGAGCCTATAACATTTTACAAGTTGAATTTAAAAAAAACACCAGGCATCCAGGGTCAAGGTCACAATGTATAAGAGAACATACGCACAAAGTGAGGACTGTTATATGGGTATTTCCTAATCTTCTACCTCATGCCACTGTTAAATAATTTGTTTTATATGACATTTAGAGGGGATTCAAATCCTAGAGGGTTAAGGGAAGCACTAATTCTGGGAATTGTAGAGTATATAGGACCAACTCCAAGCGAATCTAAGTTAACATTTGCATCAATTAGTATTATAGTAGACCCTACGTCTACTTCAGGAAAAAAAAAAAAATCATGTCACCCAGTGTTGATCAAGGTGCTGGAAAAGGCGCAAGAGGAGAAATACAAAGGTTAGTTTCTAATAGGTAAGTATTGTAGGTGATGCAATGATTGGAGGAAATAATGGATGAAAAGGAAATTGGTTTGCCGATAGAACTAGATGCAGGAGATATGATTCCACAAGAGGAAGAATATCCAGAAGAAGAGGAATTAGTAGAAGAGCTGGTAGAAGATCAATTCATGCAAGAAATCTTGGGATATGCTATGAAACCCAAGCCAAATCTATCTTCTTACACATGGAACATGAATCTAGGGATCTTATTGACTAGATAACAAAGATGGAATTTTTTTTTGACTATGAAGAAATCGATAAAAATAAGAAGGTCAACTTTATTGTAACTATGCTAAATGGTGATGCAACCCTCTAGTGGGATGGTGTACAGGTAGAAAGAAAGAGAATTAAAAAGGATAATATTAAAGGTTGGCACTGGATGGTGCAAAAACTTAGAGGTAATTTTTTTTCTAAAAGATTACAAGTTGACCTTGTTCAAGAGAATGGAGAATGTTAGGCCAAGATCTATGATAATCAATGAGCACAAAAAGGAATTCTACAAGTTGAACATAAAATTAGGATATATAGAGGAATGTATGTTGAGATATTGATGACCTATGCTATTACAATCACCTAGATCTGAAACTTCTTTATGCTACAAAATAAGTTAAGTAATTGTAGATAGAATATAAACCATATAAACAACATTCACAATGGAATACAATCAAGAACTCAATAAGACACATAGAATTTAGTTTCAATGACCAGGGAAAATCCCACAAGGGGAAACCGCAACTAGATTCTTCTTCTATTAGAAATTAATTGTTCAGAAAAGATACTATGTACAATAAGAGAATGAAGAAGTTCACCCAAATATGAATAATATGTTTGATAGTAGTAGAATATTAGAGAAGTTGTTAACACAATTGCCTATGTTGAAAACAGATCTCCTCATTATGCCCTAAATAACAAGACTTTGGAAGAAGTCTTCTTTGGTGAAAAACCTGAGGTTGGGCACTTGAGGATCTTTGGCTGCCTTGTCTACTTCCACATGCCAAGAGAAAAGAGGAACAAGATGGAAGCTTCGGGTAAGAAAGGTATGATTGTTAGTTATTGTGAAAATTCTTAAGCTTACATAATATATGCTCTTGGTAAAAGAACTATAGATTTTAGCAGAGATATAACATTTGATGAAGATGCGGGTCTTTAAAAATCCATAGATATTCCTCCTCATGCTAATGTTGAAAGACAAGATGGCTCCTTGGATGCACAAGAAGATCCCAATCCTGAGCCCGATCTTGTTGATGAACCCATGGATCCCATGGATTCCTTAGATCCTTCACCATATGCTAGTGTTGGCTTGTGGGTGCCTGACCAGGTCTAGAAGTGATTTAGCCAAACAAATCCCACAACTACCGGCCCTTTCGGCAACAGTCCATGGTACGTATACTGAGGTCTCACTCAAGGTAGTATGGGAGGGTGCTGGAACTAGGGTTCCACACCCCAGGGATGTCTTGATGAATTCTAGGAAGTTCACGAACCGAACCTGCGCGCTTGCTATGTAAAGAGCGTGAAGAGGTGTTGTCTAGATCCTTTATCCTTATTGTGCTATTATTATAGATCTTACTTAATTGTGTGGGCCCGATATTCTCATTAATCATTCAACATTCATAACAAGTGTGCACAATCATAAAAATTTAAAGAGATGCATAAATATAACAGAAGCATAGACACACAATATTTCAGAATTGACTTATCTTTTATTAATTCTCTGTCCAATTACAATCCCAACTCTGCCCTGCGCACTCAGCTATAGGGATCCGTGCACATAGCTTCAGAATCTACCAAGCCTATTCTCACTTAGCTGTAGAGCCTTTTACTACTACTACATCCTGAGACTCAGACTTACAGACTCAGAGCTAATTCATCATCCCAAACCATTTGACTTTACACTTAGAGCCTTGCTCTATTTATACAATCCCATTGTCTGCAGACCATGGGTAGGCTGACATAACATACATTAAATAATATTATTTTAGGATAGACAACCCTAGACTCTCACACTCCGCGCTCGCCTTTCACAGGGTCTCTACATTACACTTTACCAAAATTCGGGCTTCAAGCCCCAAAAACCTGCTATGGGGGGATCAAATTGCCGAACAGGTCCCCAACACAATCACCGTGACTCATCCTGAATCACTCTACTAGTGTGACGATCTTTGTGCGAAGTCCATCCAACTGTGCCTGTGTTGCGTGAAGATCCGCAACGCACTGCTCTGCCATTATGTGGATCTGCTCCATTTCTACTTTTGAATCATCCACATCTGAATTGCTTTTCTACTTTGATGTCGGCTTCTAGTACCTGTCTTTATAGTCCTGCACCTTCATTTGGCTTGTTAGGTCACCAAGACCGTGTTTTGGTCAGTTAGTCAGACAGTCAACCCACCTGTGTAGAGCCTCAGGTGATTTCCATTTACTCTTCCTGGAAAGGGCTCTCCATTAAGTTTAACTAGCTGGACCTTGCCTTCATTTGTGACTTCTTTTACCACATATGGTCCTAAACAATGCATTCTAAATTTTCCAAGAAATATTTCGAGCTTGCTGTCATATAGCAACACTAAATCATTTACCTTGAATGTGCGCAACTTGATATGGTGATCGTGCCAGGCTTTCTTGCATTGTTTCTATACCTACTGATGGAATCCGACTAGAAACTATTCTTCCTCATGTTCCTCCAATTGTGCGAGTCTCTCTTCCAAGGCTTTGCAGTCCAATATGCCTGCAATTTCTGCTATCCACAAACTGGGTACGATGTGTTCCATTGGTATGACTGCTTTCGTGCCATAGACTAACCTGAAAGGTGTCTGGCCTGTCAATTTTTTGCACATGGTTCTACATGCCCACAATACGGCAGGTATGTGCAGGTCCCAAGTCATTTCGCTGTGCGTTGCATACTTTGGTCAACGTGGCTTCTAGAATTTTGTTGAATGCTTCTATTGTCCCATTAGCTTGTAGATGGTATGGTGTACTTTGTTGATGATACACCTGGAACTCCTCGGTGAGTGTGCTGATAGTTTCATTCATGAAGTGCCTCCTGTGGTCACTCATTAAAATTTTCGGGCAACCAAACTATGTCAACACGTTGTCAAACAAAATTTTGCAGCTGTGGTAGTTGTGCAATCCTTAACCAGTTGTGCTTCTACCCAATGAGTTAGGTACTCTATTGCGGTGATGATGTAGCGCACACCCGTCTTTCCCTGAGGTTTGATTGGTCCCACAAGATCAATTGCCCATTTTTCAAATGGTTGTAGCGTCATCTGTGGATTGAGTGGCGTCTCATCCCTTCGCGATTGTTTCCCAGTCCTTTGACATATGTCACAAGCCCAAAAGTATGCTTTCAAATCTTGATGTAGCTTTGGCCACCATAGTCGAGCGCGAGGAATCTTTTGTGCCATGTGCATCCTGCATAGTGTCCTCCTGTAGCCCCGCCATGTGCTTTCGCAAGGATTTGTCCTCGTTAAAATTCAGGTACATATCTTCGCAATATCTCATCGTTTCCCACTTTGTAGAGGTGCCTCGTGATGACAGAAAATTGCACCATGTGCACCACCAATTCCTTCTTCTTCTTGACTAAATATTCCTTTGGCACATTCCTTATGGTTAAAAAATGGATTATATCTTCAAAGTGGTCATCCGTGATGTGCACTGCAAAGAGCTCTACATCAGGTAGTCCTTCTTCCAAATTTGTTGGCTCCTCTCATGTCTCAATTCGTGATAACTGATCTGGTCGTGCATTTAGGCATCCCGACTTTACGATGACCTCAAAGTCATATTCTTGAAATAGTAACAACCATCTACATATGTGCCCCCCCAACACAAGCTTGTTCACCGGGTATTTCAACGTGAAATGATCGATATACATCTTGAAGTGCCCGCCAAGTAAATAGTGCCGGTATTTCTGGAGCACGTATACCATTGCCAACCCTTCACGCTCAGTAGTAGAATAGTTATTTTTAGCTTTGGACAACCTCCAAATCATGAACGCAATTGGGTGATCCACACCTTTCGCACCTTCCTATCTAAGTACAGCTCCCAACACAATACACGATGCATCAACATGTACATGAAATTCTACGTACCATTTTGGGAAGACAAGGATGGGAGCGGATGCCATTTTCTCCGTGATAACATCCAAAATTTTCCTAGAATCATCATTCCAACAATATGTAACATCATTTTTCAATAGCTTTTCCATTGGCGCTGTTATTTGTGCATAACTCTTGATAAACTTTCTATAGTACCTAGTGTGCCCCAAAGTAGCACGTAGTTGTTGGACACTTCGTGGCACTTCCAGATTGAGAATAATGGTAATCTTCATAGGGTCCACTATCATTCCTTATTTGGAGACCACATGGCCAAGCAGATTTCCAAAGGGGATGAGGAAGGTGCACTTTTTAAGATTCAGCGCAATCTATTGTCGTCAACAAGTATCGAGCATCAAATGTAAGCTTGCTATATGGTGTTTAACTAACCCAACTACAATCCAATCATCCAGAAAGACCTCCAAGAACATGTGGATGTATTCCTTGAAGGTGGCCACCACTATGCGTGAAAATATCATTGGCGCGTTCTTCAGTCGAAAGGGCATAATAGTGTATTGGAAACAACCCCATTCGTTTGTGAAGGTTGTCTTGCTCCTATCTTCTGGCACGATTTTGATCTGATGGTACCCTGAGAAGCCATCTGTGAATGAGTAAGCTTCCTGACTGCCAACATTCTCCAATACTTCATCTATAAAAGGTGTCAGGAATGGATGGTGAACACAAGTGTCATTAAGCTTCCTAAGGTCCACGCATATTCTATTTTTTCCCTTCTATTTTTTCTCATGTACTACCATAGGACTCACCCAGTCAGATTCTTCCACTGGTTCAATAATTCCAGTTGCAAGCATTTTGTCTAATTGTTCGTAGGCCTTTTCTTTATACTTCGGATTCAAGCGGTAAGGTCACTGCTTAACTGGCTTCGCATCCAGTTTCAGAGTGATATTCATCATCCCTAAGTCTCCAATGATCTCCTTTAAATTTGTGACTTTGGTCGGGAACAAATCTTGATATTCGCAGAGTATCTCAGTGACCTTATCTACCATAGCATCATCCCAATAGTCCCTAAGCATCACGTACTTCGGCTTTGCATCTATACTAATGTTTACCTACCTTGTTTTTAGCAGTGCAGTGATGTCGGGATCCTCAATTGATGGTCCTCAAACTTCATGACACCCTTCAGTTTCTGGAATATTAATATTTCAGGAGTCATCATCATCCTCCTCTACTTGTATGTTATAAAATTCTAGGTTGCCCATGCTGATTGAACTACTTCGCGTGGTATCTTGAAGATGGCGGAATTCACGGCTTGCAGAGTGTCGTCAACAGTGTCTGACCATCTGTCTTCAAATGTGAATGTTAATGGTAGAATAAGTGTACCCATTCAGGCTGAGGTTCTTCTCCATAGGGCTTGGTCCATTTCGTGAGGTGCATGTCTGAATCATCGTGTTCATCATATTTATCTACTATCATAGTTGTGGTTTCCCAAATCATAGGCACATCCTCCTCCTACAATCACACCAGTTTTCAAAATTTCCTTGATGTGTTCCCCACCAGCACGGAGGTGTCATGCACAACACCCACTTTAACGCATCGAACTACTGTTGTTCTAGTACTATGCTTTCAAACTTGCTCAAGAATTCATCCACCACTGTCAATCCAACATATGTTGGTAGATCTCAAGCTTGGGTTGTTACGCAACATAGTGATCTAATCATCATGTTGCAATTCAATGTTGTTATTTCGTTCAATTAATTGTGCCAGCATTCATCTTCTTCATCTGAATCCGAGGTGCAGGAACTTGTGCGCTCCCACGAGATCCTTCCATCTGTAGTCAGATTCACCTAATCCTAATCTCGTGTAGTTATCTTGTAGATACAATCCATCTCATCGTCACTTCCATCTTCACGCACGGGTTCGGTGTAACATGATCCTTCGGCTAGATCTAGAAAAACTACTATGCATAGGGACTTTTTCTCGAATATCATCTTCCGCTTCTTCAGGTTGATGACTCCAGTCATATTAGTGGCCTAGTCTATTCCTAGCAATGCGAGATAAGGATTGATGTCATCGACAATCTTTATTACTTCAAAGTCCATCTATGTGCTCGCGCCTTCGATATCAACTGTTACCCCTGTAACCCCCCATGGGAAAAATATTTTGTTGGCTCGCCATTCGTAATTGAATAGGGGGCCACTGTAACGCAGGCATGGCCATGTGTTCCCATGTCTGCTTTGGTAACACATTCACATCTGAACGCAGGTTTAGGATTACCTAAACCATTTCATATTCGCCAATCTACGTCATCAATCTCATTTCCCTCCCAGTGTGCAATGCATGCTTTCCCAGTTTCCAGACTACACGCAGTTCCCCTGATCCTGTGCACCTAGTGATCAACTCCTGTAGTCCCTTAACTACCTTATTGTCACGCAGCAGTTTCATGCATGTCTCCAAAAAGGTAGTAAGCATAGAAGGATCCATCCCTAGCTCTGGTTGATCCTTACTACCTGAAGTGGAGGCCTCCGCGAAGCTCTTCTTAGCTTCCATGAACATCTCCTTTGCGCGTTCTAAGTCAAACTCAGGTTCTTTTGTAGGAGCCTTGTGAACCCATGTATCTTCCTCGGGCTGCCTCCCCTTATCTTCTCCTGTGGTCGCATCGCTTCTAAGCACTATGTTCACATTTCGGTCCTCTTCGCACTGTTCAGACCTCATCATTTGAATAGTTTGAGTTAGAGTAGGCTGGAGTACCCCTTTCTCACGCATCTATGCGATCAACGTAGGACAATCTACCATTTCATGATCAAACTGAGCACAGTATGAAGAGGATACTCTCATCAGGTTGTTACAATCGTGGGTGTAGTGCCCTGGTCCTCTACAATTGTAACAAATTAATTATCCATGGCCCCTTCCTGTCCCCATTCCTCCTCATCCTCAACCTCGCCCCTGAAATCCAGCACGTGCCATCCCCGCAACTGCGTTGAGGGCTCGCATTCTTGTCTGCATCCTATATGTTGGGGTTTGATCCATCATTAGCTTGTAGCTATGACAAGTACACTCATCATGGCCTACTGACCTGTACAAATTACAAAACAATTGTTGGGGAGTCAACATATACTTCTGCAACAAATGACAATTATCTGTCATGCACTTTCCTCCTATCTGAAATATCGTGCACCATAGCACAGGTGTCACACTTTGCCTTGCCTGTGCCTCTAGTATCAACGGCATTGACCCCCCTCCTGCCAAGTAGTTCGCGAATACTGGACAATGGTCCTTGTCATGGCCCTAGCCTTTGCATTTTATGCACCACACTTCCTCGCATGCCTCTGGCTGTGATGCCCTATCCTACTTCAAGCTCTACATTTCCAGGCAGAGATTCTATAGTTGCATGTGGATCTATTGAACTCCCATCCCCAGATCCTATATCGGTGTCTCATGCAACCTCATCGCCATTTCCAACACTTCGGCCTGGGTAGAAAGTTTCTGTTGTGACAGTAACATCCTCAGGTGCGGTGTCAGAGATGTCACAAACCATGTGTGATGTTGTGCATCCGTGAGCGTCATATTAGCCTCGTGGATTGTGCTCTTCAACCATTGATCCATATCCTACAGGGTCTTTCCTGGAAGCATCATAATTTCTTTAAACCCGATGATTGACTCTGTCTCTAATTTCGGCCAATTAAATTCTTTGTTCAATGCATTCTGGATCTCTGCTATCCCTACATTTGAGCCATCGTTAGAGTGCTTGATATACCATGTCAACGCGTGATCCTGTAGCAGGATCTCCAATATAGCCTTCTTAATGTTTTCGTCCGTGACCCCTTGCACTTCCCACACTGCTATTACCATGAACCAGAACTGGTTCGGATCCTCATTCGCTACTCCTCTGAATACAGGTAGCTTGATCACGCTCACCATGCTGAACTGCGAGTTTGGTGGAGGTGGAGTGGGTGGAGATGGAGGTGAAGGAGGTGAAGCGGGTGATGGCATAAGTGGAGGTGGTAACTGTCGAATGCGTTGCCTTATCCAACTGACCACACTTCTTGAAGAGACCCGAGCGAGCTCTTCCTCGCTCTCTCACGAAGGTGAAATTAAGGGACTATTTCCTAATCCCTTGCTAGCTTTGTAGATCTTTCCACCGCGCGTTGTTCAAACATTAATGCATTCGCATAACCCGCTTTTCACATAACATCATCTTAATCTAGGTATTCAAAGATTTAATGTACTTACCTCGTGATCCCTGGAGAAAATGTCATTCTTCTTCATTGTAGTTCACGATTGTGTCTATCACAAACTCAGTGATAAATCCCCCTATTATCTGATCGAGCCAACGGTCCACAGCTCACGCGATCTTCTCTTCTAACGCTTCTAGTCTATGCACTAAGTCTGGAGTCCACACTATCAGTTGGCCAAGCTTACACCTTCCCTCACTATCGGCTAACCTCACGATCCACTCGTATAGTTCAAAAGGAAAGGATGCAAACAAGATCTCATGGATTTCGATATACACATAGTGATCCAACCACCTTTTCTCGGATACCTAGGGAGTTCTGTTTTCCTGTGTCAAGAACTCGTGAATCTTCTTGTCCAACCACTCTTCAATTTCCTTCTTTGTTGGGTTCCAGTGGCATGACATCAGACATCCCTTAGAAAGATCCCAGTCCCGGCAACAGAACCATTTGTTGGCTTGTGGGGGCCTGACCCAAGTTCAAAGGTAATTTAGCCAAACAAATCCCGAAACTATCGGCCCTTTCGACAATAATTTGCGGTGCGCGGACTGAGGTCTCACCCGAGGTAGAATGGGATGGTGCTAGAACCAGGTTTTTGCACCCTAGGGATGTCTTTATGAAGTCCAGGATGTTTGCGAACTGAACCTATGTGCTTGCGCTACTCTGCGCATCCGTCTACCCTTCGAAACTTGTGAAACTACATCCGCACAGCTCTGTAGAGAGCGCGAAGAGGTGTTTTCTTGATCCTTTATCCTTACTGTGCTATTATTATAGATCTTACTTAATTGTGTGGGCCCAATATTCTCATTAATTATTCAACATTCATAACAAGTGCATACAATCATAAAATTGTAAAGAGATGCATAAATATAACAAAAGCATAGACACAGAATATTTCAGAATCAACATATCTTTTATTAATTCTCTATCTAATTACAATCCCAACTCTGCCCTGCACACTTAGCCGCAAGGATTCACGCACACAGCTTGCGGACTCTACCAAGCCTCTGTGCACTTAGCTGCAGAGCCTCTTACTACTATTACAACCTAAGGCTCAGACTTACAGACTCAGAGCTAATTCATCATCCCCAAACCATCTGACTTTACACTTAGAGCCTCGCTCTATTTATACAATCCCATGGTCCACGGATCATCAGTAGGCAGACATACCATACATAAAATTATATTATTTTAGGGTGGACAACCCTAGACTCTCGTGTTCCATGCCCGCCTTTTGCAGGGTCTTTGCATTACACTTTACCAAAATTCAGGCTTCAAGCCCCAAAAACCCGCTAGGGGGATCCACTACCCAACATGTAGAAGAAGATGATTATGGTTTTGTGACACTTTACAGGATGTTGATAAGCATGTTGCTCCTTGAGGAACATTTGAAGAAGGAAATAAATGATTCCAATTATAGGGATATGTTGTAGCCATGAGCAACATTATTCCAGTTGAACCATGCACTTTTGAGGAAGTTGTGAAGGCTCAAGTGTGTAAATATGCAATGGATAAAGAATATGTCCATCATTCACAATGATGTATGGGAAGTGGTTCCAAGACCCCAAGGTAAATATGTTGTGTCTTTTAAATGGCTGTATAAAATTAAACATGTTGTTATGGCTTATACAATATTATGGACTCTTTCTTGATTCCAACTTCCTTACAAAAGTCTTGAGCTCTTGTTGACTTCATGTCCACTCAAGTCATGGGATGGCTCAACATCTTCCTCAATCTCAATGCAAAGGAATTGGTTCTCACATTCATAAAATGTACCTGTTGATCCTAGAACAAGAGAAAGAGTAGTAGTAAAAAAGTAAATAAAAATAATGAAAGTATACCTAGTGATGAGGTAGATATTTCTTTCTTTTCTAGATGTGAGAGTGGCTCTTTCATTATCCTTCCACCAGCTTCCTCTTGAATTTTACTCTTCTTGCACTATTTTTCACCCTAATGATCTTCAGGATCTACTTTCTTGATCACATCCTCATCAAGAAGTTAGTGAGATGATCATTTAAATACTCATCCACAAATAATAATCAATGATATATAAAATAAATATAAACAAGAGAATTGACACAAAGAAACAACATAAGACTTGAAAAATCCTATTTTTTAATGTTACCTCCCTCTTGATATGACCTTTATAAGTTACCACTATCCATCAGTCATATGTCATTGGTAGAAGAAATGCATCTTCTTGAAGACCACTTGGAAAACTCCATCATGATCTACACTAATCTTAGGCATCTCAAAAACCATATTTTTCCCATGAGGTAATGCTTTATAGTGAAGACGAGTGAACTTTCCATGCCACAATTCATATTGATTATTACTTGTCATGAATCAATGCATGGATAGGTCTTCCATTAATTTTTTAAAGATCTTAAAATATTGGTCCCATAGTGAAGATATGTAATAATAATTATACATATTAACTTCATTGTCTACAATCATATTAGATATAATCCATCTTTGATTGTTTCAAAAGAGCTCAGTTTAGAAAACTATCATTCCATCTTTTGAAAAAGTCATGATCCTTACCTACAACCACTATTTTTAGTAAAATCTAATATCAAAATTACCAAAACCCACACAATTATGTCATTTCTCATATAATATGAGAGAATAAAAAGAAATCTATCTTCAACATTTAATTTCTATCAATTATTCTTTCATAACCTTTATGCATTACACTTATTTTCAAGACAACACTTTCTTGCACATGCATAAACAAAATTAAAACTATCCTTTACTTTTACATGCATCAACAAATACCAAAACCATAATTATCAAACACATGCACCACCTTAATTTTAGCAAGGTATATACAAAGCTTCTTGATCCAGATAAAAATAAATAGAAATAGATATCTTTATAGGAAATGTAGTACAATTTTCATATTTGTCTCCCTCTCAACCAGATTTGAGAGAACTTCTTTATAACTAGTGAAGTGCCTTGAAGTACTAATATCAACCAACCAGTTGCCACAAGAATCTGCAAGAGAGGAACTAGAAATAGCAGAAATAGGAAAGTTCTCGACTTTGGTTCTACTTTTAGTAACATATAAGACAACAAATGATATCTTCTTATTTAAGCAACAAGTAAAGATAAAAAAAATAAGATTTCAACAACAAGGAAGGAGAAAGAAAAGATATTTAAGTAGTAAGAAATAAGGAACAACAAATGATATTTCAGTAGAAAATGAGAAGGGATATTCCAACAAAAAATGAGCAGCATGTAGAATTAAGAACAAGAGCTATTTCAGCAAAAGGAGAGTTGAAAATGTAGTGGACAAGAAGATTTTTTTTTCTTCAGAAAACGAAAAGTTGGAAGTGGAGTGGACAACAAGAGATATTCCAATAGAAAGAGATCTACAATTGGAGTAGAGAACGAGATATATTTCAACATAAAGAGAGTTGGAAATGGAGCTTGTTTTCACCAAAGATATGATACCATGTTTAAATTTTGATGATCTATGCTATTACAATCACTAATATCCAAAATTTATTTATGATGCAAAATAAGTTAAGTAATTGTAGATATAACATAAATCTTATAAACCCTATGCACAATGGAAGACATTCAAGAACTCAATGAGAGACAGACAAGTTATGTCAACGACTAGGGAAAAACCCACAAGGGTAAAACCAAACCAAATTCTTCTTCTATTAGAAATTAATCATCGAGTAGAGATACAAAGTACAATTAAAGAATGCAAAAGTTCATCCAGATTTGAAGAATGACTTTGATAGCAGTAGTTGATGCACACACTGAATCGCTTTTGATTTTTAATATGTTCTCTTGATTTTCAAGACTCCCCCTCTCTCTCAATCTCCCTCTAGACTTTCCAACTCTTCAATGCTCTCTTTCTCAGGTTCTAATTATCCTTTTAGAAGCACAAGTAAGTGTGTCAAATAAGGTTGAGAGGCACAAATATATAAGAAGAGCAAGGAGGTCAAATTCATGAGGGAGTAACTCCTATACCTTGAGGAGTGTAACTTAGGCATTAAAGAGGTGTAAGAGGAATATTTTTATAATAAGTCATTAAAGTGTGTAAGAGATTCTACGAAGCGTACGAGAATTAAAGAGAGAGAGAGAGAGTAACATATGCATTAATTGAGGGAGTTACATATGACATGATTTGGTCTCATGATTGAGAGACTTTAACTTATTTTTAATAATAATATAATATTATCATAAAAATAATCATAATATTAATATCAATGATAATATGGATGACTAAGTCGAAATTGAACTATTAGGATTGATTATTGATTAGAAAGGATTTTCCATCAACAATACTTGATTACCAATTGATACAAGGTGATGTACTATTTTTGGAAAGTCATACTTGAGACTTTCTATTTTTAGAATTTTGTCATCTACAAAGAAGACATCAAGGCATAAAAATGGGCTTAGGCTAGACATACAAGATGAGATTATTGTGCTATAACCCAAGACAATGGAGAAGGAATATCCATTAGATTTGAAAGATGAAGAGAAGCTTGCAAGGAAGCAAGTTGGTAGAGGTAAGAGTATTGTTAGAGTAAGAAGGAAACAAAAAAATAGAGGGAGATTTAATACATCAAAAGATGGATCTAGTAGCTCAACTCCACAATGATAACAAGAGGGATAATCTAGAGGCCAAATATCTTTTTCTAGAGGATGAGGATGAGGCGGAAGAGAGATTTGTTGCGATAGGTGTTGCAAGCTTGGACACATGGCATGTGATTTTCTAGAGAATATTTAGTTAGGCCAAAGGAATTTTATCTCTATTCCAGTAGACGAAGTGAGAGTAGAAGTGTAGGAAGATAAGAATGTGCTAGAGATAGGACAAGCCTTGATGACGAAAAATGTATTACTTAAGTAGGAGAAAGAATTTGTTGAGCCAGCCTAGAGGAGAGTCGTATTCCAAACTATTTGTAAATTTCAATGGAAGTTTTGTACGAGAGTGATTAACAGTGGAAGTACTGACATTCTGGTGCCTATAGATCTTGTCAAAAAATTGAAGTTGAAGAGGCAAAAGCATCCAACACGCTATAAGGTTTCTTGGTCGTAGAAAGGAAATCAAATATTAGTAAATGAACAGTGTGAGATAGAGCTTTAGATTGGAAGTGATAAGGGTAAGATCTTGTGCGATGTGATTCCAAGGGAGGTGTGCCATATTTTTCTTAGAATATCGTGGCAGTTTGATAGAGGAATTTTACCTGATGGCAAGAAAAACACCTATAAGTTCTAGAAGGATGACAACAATAATACTTTTCTTCCATTAAAAGAGGAAGGGACTTATAAAGTCAGTGATCCAAAATCCTTTTTGATAAGAGGAAAGGATATTTTGCAATAGCCAAAGACAAAGAAAGTAAATTTTACTATTATTTGCAAATGTAGAGTAGTTCTTACTTCCACTACTATTTATGATTTACCTTTAGAGATACAAGAATTATTGGAGGAACACCATGACATTGTTGTGGGTGAATTTCCAAGTGAACTTCCACCTCTAAGAGTATTAGTCATCATATCAATCTGATAATAGAAGAAACGTTTCAAAATAAAATTTCTTATCACATGACATGTAAGGAGAATGAGGAAGTTAGGAATGAAGAGTAGTAGTTGTTAGATAAAGACTTGATCTGAGAAAGTCTTAGTATGTGTGAAATGCCTATAGTGTTCATTCCAAAGAAGGATGGTGTATGGCACATGTGTACAAACTCTAGAGCTCCAAATAAGATTAGAATCAGGTATCATTTTCCCTTGCCATGCATTGATGATTTGATGGTTTGTTTGCATGGTGCCAGTTGGTTTTCAAAAATTCATTTGAAAAGTGGATACCATCGGATTATAATTAGAGAAGGAGATGAGTAGAAAACTACTTTTAAAATTGGTAAGGGACAATATGAATGGATGGTTATGCCATTTGGATGGTCTAATGCACCCAGTACACTCATGAGAATACTGAATGAAGTACTCAAAGAATTCATACAGAGGTTTATAATTTTTTATCTGAATCAAATCTTAGTTTACATACAATCAAAGTAGGAACATATGCAACATTTAAGGTATGTTTTGGAAATATGACAACAGGAAAAATTACTTATTGATTTGCAGAAATGTTCCTTTTCAAAGTCAAATCTTGTATATCTATCATTTTTAATTTCTAGAGAAGGGTTGAAAATGAACCTTGGGAAGGTAAAAGCTATTGTTGGATGGCCCTCTCCTAGAAATATTTTTAAGTTAAGAGTTTTCATGGGTTAGCAAGCTCTTACAGAAAATTTATTAGGCATACCAGCAAAATGAGTCCACCAATTTTAGAGACAATTAATAAGAATCAACAATAATTTTGATGGACTGTTGAAGCTGAGAGGGGGTTCCATATGCTTAAGAAGAAGATCACAGAGAAACTAGTCTTTGCACTTCTGGATTTTAACAAGCCTTTCCAAGTGAAAATCGATGCTAGAAATGATGCAATTAGAGAAGTACTCATCCAGGAGGACAAACCCATTGCTTTTTATTGTGATAAATTAAATGAGGCTAGAAGGAAGTATACATTCTATGATAAGGAATTCTATGTAGTGGTTCAAGCTCTTAATAAATGGAGGCATTTTTTATTGTCTAGAGATTTTATTTTAAACATTGATAACAATTCCCTACAATATATTATGAAGTAGCCTAAACTGACCCAAAAACACATTAACTAAGTCGATTTCTTGCATAGGTTTACCTTTCTTTTGAAGCATGTCAGTGGGTAGTCTAATAAAATTATATATGCTTTGAGCAGGAGGTAATTATTATTGCAGGAAAGTCAAATTCAAGTATTATGATTTGATTTGATGAATGGATTATGTCAAAAGGATGTAAATTTTAAATAAACCTTTGAAGCTTGTAAGAATCCAAATTCTCGAAATCAAAGTCCATGGCTTGACTATGTGATTCAAGATGGACTATTCTTTAAGAAACACTACTTGTGTATTCCTAATTATTCCATGGGGGAGAATTTAATTAAGGAAAAACATAGTGGAGGCCTTGGAGGACATTTTGGGAAAGACTAAACTTATGATTTGTTGAAAATACATTACTATTAGCTAAATATGAGAGCTGGTGCATAGAACTTTGTAAGAGATGCATAGTCTATGAATATTCTAAAGGAAGAAGAAGGAATATTGGACTTTATATCCCATTTCCAATTCCAGAGAGGCCTTGGGACTCAATGAGTATCGATTTTATTTTGGGATTGCCAAAAACTCAGAGAGGTAATGATTATATCTTTGTGGTTGTAGATAGATTTTAAAAAATGGTTCATTTCATTCCTTGCGCTAAGACTAGTGATGTTAGCCATGTTGCCAATATGTTATTTATATAGGCGGTAAGACTACATGGATTTCCTAAGTATATTGTTTTAGACCGAGATACTAGATTCTTAGGAAATTTTTGGAGAACATTGTGGAAGAAATTTGGCACATAATTTCAGTTTAGCTCAATATATATTCATTTTATTCGAGATCATCCTAAATAGTGGGACCATATTTTAGCACAAGTTGAATATGCATATAATGACACTCCTAATAGAAGTACTAGACAAAGTTTTTTCGAAATTGTATATGAAATGAATCCAAGAGGATTGCATGAGCATAGAAGTATAGGAAGATTAGAGTAGAGAACTACAAAAGGAGAATATTTTGCTACAAACCTATGAGAAATCCATGACCAAACAAAGAAAAAACTACATGACCACAGTCTTAAATATAAGATCAGGGAAAGTCCTAACAGGAGGAAACAAAATTTTGAAGCGGGAGATTTAGTACTTACACAATTGAGAAAGGAAAGATTCCAAAAGGGCGAGTACAAGTTAAAAGTTTAAAAAATAGGAGCTTGCAGTATCTTGAAGAAATTCTCTGCTAGTGCCTATGGAATTGAATTTCCGCATGGATTTGGAATTTCACCAAAATTTAATGTAGAATATTTATATAAGTATGAGCCTAAAATAGAACAACCAAGAAGTGATGATCAACAGAAGAAACCAATGTAGTGGGACAAGTAGTTTCCAGTAGTTGATGCTTTGCATCTTGAAAATATTTTGGACAAAGGACTAATCAAGAAGACTAGGGACAAACGATATTTTAAATATAGTTAAGAGGAAGAACCTTCTAGCTTCAAATGCAACCTGGATGAATGCCACACTGATATAGAAAAGTGGAAATTCTATTAAAGAACTCATCAACAAGAGCTAATAAAATCTTTGTTCCTTGGGAGAATAATGCAGGGGCATCCATAAATTTCATTGACCAAGAGGTCAAAATAATTTACTAGAGGAGTTGGTTCCTTAATGAATGATTTGTTAGGATACAAGTTGCTTAAAATTATCATGTAATTTGTTTAATTTAGGCACATTATTGAAGAATTGTTATACTTGTTTAATTTTCCTTAAATTTGTCATTTTGATCCTACATTTGTGGATTAGGACCAAACTATTGTAATCTTTATATCTATTTGATTTTAATGAAAATGGGTTTCTGTGTGGTGTGTAAGAATCTCTTAGTTATATTCTAAACTAGTTGTTTTCAATCCTTTATTGCAAATATATATGTTGGCAATATGATACAGGTATGATACAAGTGTTGTCCTTGATGGAAACTCACTCAGATGACAGATCATAGTACAACTGGAATGATCAAAGAGGTATATGCAGGTTCACTGTGACAAGGATGCGTGTACATGTAGTTTCACTATATACCAAGTCGCGTATATGTACACACGTATGTTTACAGAAGGAAAGGCACATACATGTTGGAAATCTATGTTTTGGTCCGTGGTATTTGGTCCATGGTATTTTGGTATTTGGTCTGCGGTATTGACCCTAGGTATTGGGTCGAAGGTATTGGTCCTGCGTGGTTTTGGACCATGGTATTGAGAGAGGCCTAAACCTATATAAGGAGAAGAAGATCATTAGGCCAAGGAGCAAGTGCGCAAGTGATGAATATCTGATGAAGTGTGAGATCCAGTATGCTGGTTATGAGTTTATGACGCTTTGTTTGATCTAAACCAAGGAGGAGCCTATGCGGTTGATAAAGGTTGATGGACCGGGATCATGAAGACTAAAATGAATTATCATTACATGGTATGATCATGAATAGATCTAAATATTGATGCATGTATTATCCTTTATATCTTATGTTTTGGGTATATCTGAAGTTGAAAATTGTAGTGAAGGTATGAGTAATTATTTTCAGATCTATACGTAGGTTCTCTCTGGTGAAAGGGCATATACACACTGGTTCGACACAGTCAAGTAGTGTATACATTATGAGATTTGATATTTGAGGTTGTTGTTGGTTCTAGTGGTTGTTGCAAAGTTCTCAGCTCCACTCTGTGTTCTGGTCACTGTGTTTTAATGACAAGGTTTCAGTGATTCAGCTGTTCGGTGATTCAGAGTTAATGATTGTATTGCAGTGATGATTGTTTTGTATTTATGGATCTAGTATGAAATTTTTTGAAACATGGTCCCTAGAAGAAAGGAGAAGGTTGTAGCCTTCTATAGGTTAGCACCTATGTACTAGTACATCAGCTAGTACAAGAGCTAAGGGGGTTGTGGCTCCTTTCTAGGAGAAGCTGGAGAATGAGAGAAGGTTGTAGCATTCTGCAGGTAGAAGCTTACATACCAGTATAAGACTGCAACAGTATAGAAATATTGTAAAAAGAAGTTTCTTATTAAAAAAATATAGAGACGAATTACAGCAGGTGGTTTTCACCACATTAGGTTTCCACCTTATATCATGGTGTTCATGTGTGTTTCTTATGTGTGATGATCTATTCTATTTTACTTCACCTATTTACTGTTCATATGGTTGATAATGTTCGGATGCACTCATTAGAGATCAACTAACTGAATCATAAGTTTATTGGATATACGCTACTTGCATTAAACACAGTTTCATATACACGCGGGTATCCTTAACTGAAGTAGCATATATGAATCTAATAATGGAAATGAAAAGATTATTGATTTGCTAATACTGATTCACCCCCCCCCCCCCCCATCTCAGTATTATTCCCAACAATTGGTATCAGAGTAGGTCCTTCGGAAGAAGCTTAATCACTTGAAGGAAGATCCATCAGGATGAGTAATCAAGAAAGAGAGGGAGCCATCAGACCACCAATCTTCGATGGGAGCAATTTTATGTACTAGAAGATAAGAACCACAGCCTATCTACAATCACTTGGAATGGATATTTGGGGAATCGTGGAAGGAGGATATGCATATCCATCAGCAATTCCTACAGATACGGCAAGTAGAAAGCAATATGAAATCAATGCCAAAGCTATTACTATCTTATTGGGAAGTTTGTCACAATTAGAATTTGTCAAGGTCATGCAGTTCAAATTAGCCAAATAAATCTGGGACGAAATCATTCTAAGATATGAAGGAGATGCTCAGGTAAAACATGCTAAGCTTCAAATTCTCAGAATATGGTATGAAACTCTTAAGATGTATAGTGATGAAAGCACAGCTAATTACTTCCTACGTATAGATGAGATTTTCAATTGTATGAGGAATCTAGGTGAAGAAATTAAGGAAGTTGTCTTAGTTGAGAAAGTTTTAAGATCCTTGTCTGCAAAATTTGAATCCAAAGTGTCTACCATAGAAGAAAAGGAGGATCTACAAAAAATCACTATGACACAGCTTCATGGAATCCTAACTGCTTTTGAAATGAGAAAAGGAGGACCATCAGATATGAGAGAAGCCACATTTAAAGTATCAGCAAAGGGAAAAGAAAAACTCGGTGAATCGAGATACATTTCAGAAGAAGAATATGAGGTAAATTTTGTCAAGAATATTCAACAAGGATTTGGAAGGTTTGAAGGTAAGCTACCTTTCAAATGTTTTTCTTGTGGTAAATTTGGTCATGCCCTCATAATAAAGGAAAGATGTCTAAGAAGGTAATAGAAGTTATTATACTCATGATAAAAGTAATGACTCATCCAATAGTGATGAAGAAATTAGACTTCTCATGGCATATGAAAATAAGGATGTAGAAACAGAAGAAGTTACCAGATTAAAAGATCAGTTGGAGATAGTAACCAAAGTAAGGGAGCAGCTGCAGGATATAGTAAAAGATCAGAGCATAAAAATCTAGAGACTTGAATCTAAGATCCTCTCTCTAAAGGAAGACCTTGAAAAATCAAAGAAGCAGAATGAAGGAGCTCTTAAAGAACAAGAATATGAAATGCTCGAATTAATGCAATAAGTGGAAGAAGGAAGAAAGGCTGGATAAAACACAAAAAGAAATATCTGGAAAAGGAAGAATAACATCAGGTTGAGGTAAATATCTTAAAAGGTAAATTAGAAGAAAAGAATAAATTGTTATGAATTCATGACAGTACAAGATTTTGGATGGTATTCTTCGTAGTCAAAGATCCCCTGCTATCAAAACTGGTCTTGGTTTTTATGAAACTATTGAAGGTGAGTCTAGCTCACAAGGTGAGGGAAGGAATTCTAATGCAAAATCTGAAATGATCAACAAGGAGATAAATGGTCAACCCCAACAGCAACCAAGGAAAGAAATTCGTCAAAGAAAATCTTTTGCTCCTAACTATGGAAGTGATAGACAGTTATTTCCTTCGATGAGTAATATTGAATGTTATGAATGTCATAATCTTGGACATGTTGCAGCCAGATGTAGAAGAAGAGTGCTTCAAGACCATCACACAGAAAGATCATCATGTTCCAAGTACTTTAAGGGATATTGTTTTGCTTGCAATATGTTTGGTCACAAAGCTATTGATTGCAATAAAATGAATATGAAAAATGTAATATGTTATGCATGTAACAAGTTTGGACATAAAGTAAAGGAATGCAGGAGCAAAATTTGGACACCAAAGCAAAAGGATCATACATCATCGCAATTCCAGAAGACAGAATTAGAATCAGAAAGATGTGGCATAACTCAGTTAGCAAACATAACATACATAGGGGAAACTGAAAGTGTAGACCTTCAGTATTCCAATTTACATACACAAATATTATAAAGAGAAATCGCGTATATATGCGAGTTAGTGGCTGCAGAGTCACATATATGGAGCTCTAAAGAAAAAGTAGCATGACAAACTCAGGAAAAGAAGTCTGATATGGTTTAGTCATGGTATGTGTTGGTTGGCACAGGTTTAGGGGGAGCATATGCTTCAAATAATTGTTGCATAATTGTTGCTACTTACTATTGGTTGGTCAAGAGAATGATATTGCAATTTACAAGTCGCTGATGTTGATGAGAGATGCTTATAGTGCAGCTCATATGATGTATAATAGTTTCTGGTGACTATCATGATCTTGTTTAGACTCGATATGTGCTCAGGGGGGAGCATGGACAGAGTGATACATCTTAGCATATACAAAGGGGGAGCTCATTCAGAGATTTCAACATCTGCTCAGGGGGAGTATGGACAGCAGAATGTATATCAAGGGAGAGAATATCTTGGTCCACCCTTTGCCCTTGATGTCAAAGGGGGAGAGTGACTTGGTGTGGATGTTGCCATCAAGTCCAAAGGGGGATATTGTTGGCATTATGATACAGGTATGTACAGGTGTTGTCCTCGATGACAACTCACTCAGATGATAGATCATAGTACAGCTATAATGATCAAAGAGGTATACGCAGGTTTGTTGTGACAAGGATGCATATACACACGGTTTCACCATATACCAAGTCGCATATACATAGACACACATGTTTACAGAAGGAAAGGCATGTGCATGTTGGAAATCTAAGTTTTGGTCCATGGTATTTGGTCCATGTTCTTTGGTCCGAGGTATTCACCCTAGGTATTGGGTCCAAGGTATTGGTCATACGTGGTTTTGGACCATGGTATTGAGAGAGGCCTAAACCTATATAAGGAGAAGAAGATCATTAGGCCAAGGAGAAAGTGCGCAAGTGATGAATATGTAATGAAGTGTGAGATCTAGTATATTGGTTATGGGTTTGTGATTCTTTGCTTGATCTGAACCAAGGAGGCACCTATGCGGTTGATAAAGGTTGATGGACCAGGATCATGAAGACTGAAATGCATTATCATTATATGGTATGATCATGAATAGATCTGAATACTAACGCATGTCTTATCCATTATATCTTATGTTTTGGGTATATCTGGAGTTGAAAATTGCAGTGAAGGTATAAGTAATTATTTTTAGATCTGTACGTGGGTTCTCTCTGGTGAAAGGACATATACATGTTGGTTCAACACATTCAAGTAGCGTATACATTATGAGATTTGATATTTGTGGTTGTTGTTGGTTCTAGTGGTTGTTGTAGAGTTCTAGGCTCTACTGTGTGTTCTGGTGACTGTGTTTCAATGACAGGGTTTCAGTGATTCAGTTGTTGGGTGATTTAGAGTTAATGATTGCAGTGGTGATTATTTTGTATTTATGGATCCAATATGAAAATTTATGAAATGTGGTCCCTGGAAGAAAATAGAAGGTTGTAGCCTTTTGTAGGTCAGCACCTACGTACTATTACATCAGCTAGTATAAGAGCTAAGGGGGTTGTAGCTCCCTTCCAGGAGAAGCTTGAGAACGAGAGAAGGTTGCAGCCTTCTTTAGGTAGAAGCCTACGTACTGGTATAAGACTGCACCAATACAGAAATATTGTAAAAAGAAGTTTCTTATTAAAATAAGATAAAGACGAGTTGCAGTAGGTGGTTTTCACCCACATTGGGTTTACACCTTATATCATGGTGTTCATGTGTGCTTCTTATGTGTGATGATCTATTCTATTTTACTGCACCTGTATACTGTTCATATGGTTAATAATTTTCTAATGCATGCATTAAAGATCAATTAACTGAATCATAAGTTTACTGGATATACGCTAGTTTCATTAAACACAGTTGCGTATACATGTGGGTATCCTTAACTGAAGTAGAGTATATGAATCTGACAATGGAGATGAAAAACTTATTGATTTTCTAATACTGATTCACCCCGCCCCCCAACAATATATATATATATATATATATATATATATATATATATATATATATATATATATATGAGACAAATTGTGTTGCCTTGCAGTTTCTGAGTTAATTTTATAGTCAAGAACAACATTGATATATACACAAATAGTCGGGTTACAGGAAAAGTGGGAAAAGGCTGAGGGGAGAGAGAGAACAAAAAGGAATTGCTCAAGAGAGTGGCACAAATATGAGAGGAGTAGTCCAAATGTGTAGGAGAGTTGAGAGGAATCAAAGCCTAAAGTGCTAACACTTATATAATTTTCACTTTGAGTGAAGTTTCTCACTTATTGGAGCTAATATCATTCATTAACTGAACCTGTAATAGAAGTTAGAAGCTAGGATGCCCAAAATCCCCAGACTTCGTAATGAAGGTTAGAATTGCACAACAGAGATAGAAGCTCAGAATCCTAGAACCTCGTAATGATTCTCGAATTGGAATTTCCAAAAAGTGTCGGGCACTAGGGATCATTAGTTGATAGTATGGAAAGTGACATGAATTTTTTGTTCTCCTTGGGCCATCAAAGCTCATGAGTAATCCGAGCAAGCAATGTTGTAGGACTGAGAGGTGGATAAGTGGTTTGGTGGAGTTTTCATGTTATAAATAGAAGTTGGGCCAACAAATAAAAGGATCTCATTATAGTAATGGAACACATAGAATATTGCATAAATATAAACATAGAAAATGCATAAAACTAGAGAGACATAGATATACGTGGTTCACCTATTTTGGGCTACGTCCACCATGAACAGCCAATGCTTCTTTTCTATTATCAAGCAAAATGAAGAGACATAACCTACAACAAATCCGCTGTAATGTCCTATGTTTTCTCTCACAGTCTCACCTCTCTGTTTCTCGCTTGGAGAATACACATCTATTATACAGCCTCAATACAATACCCTCATACAAAGAGAGGGGTTGCCTTCTAGGGAAAAAAACCCTAAACTAAACACAAGTTCTACTGTCAGATCATCGGCCTAATGAATGGCCGAGATTGACTAGAAATTACTATACTTTTACAAGGCAATTTTACATCTATTTTTAGCTTCGGGGGTGCTGCACCCGAAACCCTTGCCGGGGAACCACTGGCCCCTAGACCCCCTAGCTAGGGGGGATGGCCCCCCCCGAACCCCCACGAGGGGGAAAAGTCCCCCCAACACCCCCCCCCCCCGCTTGGAGGGGTGTACAAACTTCCTGGGGTATACATCTGGTTGAAACAAAGACCTGTAAATAATCATGCTCCACACCCAATAGATTCTAGGGTTTTGCTGCTCCAAATAGGTCATCGTGGAATTTTCGTTATAACTTTGTTTCTATGATGTTTCAGAAGTGGAAATTAAAACCCATATGAGCCTAAATCTCTATGAACCTTAGGCCCAAATTTCAGATCTTTTCTCACTATATTATGGGAGATGGGATCTAAGAAATTTAGGGTCTCTGTAGGCTCCCAAATTATATCTCAAACAAGTGACCTAGGGAAAATCATCATAACTTTCTCCCTGAGCATCAGATTGAAATTTTGTAAAATGTTATAGAAATAGAATGACCTGTAATTTTCTGTGTCATTTTTAGGACCTAAGGTCGAAACAGTGACACATGGCACTTCATACAAGTTTGCTCTACTGAACTAGTCTATAATCAAGTTATCGTGGGTGATTTGGCATAACTCTTCCTTGGAGAATCCAATATTTATCAGACTTGCGGGGTTAGAAATAGGACTTAGAGGGCTATCGCTGGACACAATATCAAAACATGGAGATCCAAAATTATAGAGATACAATATATTTAATATCACAATCCTACAAAGTGAGAAAAAGGTGTGTAATTTTTTTTTTTAATTTTGCATAAGTTTGGTTTGAAGGAATTCAAAGGGAATAGTGAAGCATTATCATTATTCCCCAAAGAAAGAAAATGGAAACACCTAGTAAGCAACCTGAAAGCTCTAGTGTGACTTATGAAGAAGAGGAAGAAATGCAACATGATATATCAAAATTACAAGACCAAGAGTAAAAAAATTCACTCTCACAAAAGGTAATGGAAGCTAAGATGGACAGTATAGAAGAAAAACATAAAGGCAACATGGAATATTTAAAGACATACATGGAAGCTAAGATGGATGGTATAGAAGAAAATCTTAGAGGAAACATGGAATATTTGAAGACAAATTTGACAAATTTTGCTATAAGAAATGATTACTAATTGTTAGGTCAATTTAGAATGTCCTAAATTTCTATATTAATTGTCAATCCGGGAGTAGTAAACTACTGAAGTGAGGTGCACTATATATGCAAGATCACCGATTTCTTACTTTTTTTCGTTTTTGATTTTTAGTTTGTTTTTGGGTCAATTCTAAAAGTCAAGTATGGATATAAGTGTTCAAGGCAATGGTGTCCTTTAAAATGATTTCCAAACTTCAAAATTTTCAAAAAGGTTTTAAAACTTGCAATGATGAAATCAATTCCTAAAAGAGAATGAAAATGTACCAATATTCTAATTAAACAAACAGTGAGCTAGTGACCATGAAACCCAGTATCCTTGTTGCTGTATAAAAAGAAACTGAACTCAAAGAAATTCAAAAACTGCAAGCAAAGTAAACTAAAATCACATTACATCAACTCATATTCTAACCCCTCACCATTCGACTCGCTCTGGCTTTCGGAGGTAACCATAAACAACTTGAGCAATCTGATATCTAATTTGCAGAAAATAAAACTAATATTAAACTACACACTCATACTTCAATCCCTCACCATTCATCTCCTCTGGCTTTCGGAGGTAACTGAAAATGACATGAGTAATCTAATATCTAACTTGCAGAAAAATAAACTAATATCAAACTACGCATTCATACTTCAATCCCTTACCATTTGACTCGCTCTGGCTTTCGGAGGTAACTGAAAATGACATGAGTAATCTAATATCTATCTTGCAAAAAAGTAAATGAACAAAACTGAAAGAAATAAATAGTGCTGGAATTAGAACTAAGAAAATAAATCAGCAGAAGGACAAGAATAATTCCATGTCATTAGTCATTATAAAGCTATGTGCAAATGCCTGGGCTACCTATTGTAATATGAAACAAAGACATTGATCAGTTAACAGCATTAGAAGGCATAAAAACTATGGAAAACAATCAACGTGAATACCATAAGTACTGCAATATATACAAATAAATGATTATGGCATACGGAACATAAATAAATAAAGCGTGAAACAATACAACAATTAACAAAACCTTGGTGTGTACAGGGGCCCTCTGCACAACCTCGGGCAGTCAGCAATCAACCACGAATTAAGCTTATAAACAAACTCTTCTCATGTATAAAAATGCAGTCATAACATAGAGATAAAGTCACGGCACAGTGGGCTTGTTAACAATCACAATTACATTACCAGAACTAGCTACTATGAGTATGAGAACGCTTTATTTATAACAGAGGATGACATAACTACTTTCCTAAAATCTGCGCTGATAAAAGACACGTGAAGCAACCACGTCCAGGAATCTAGCATTATGGTAGCCGTGAAGATTAAATCTAAGGAGGTTGGCTGTTGGATTCAGTTCATGGACCAGTCCACAGGTGTTAACACGTCTCCTGAGATTTAGAAACGGCCACGCTAGTCTTCACGTGGTGAAAAACAAAGTTCTGTCACCGTAGGACTTTTAGGTTGACCACCGCTTGACTATCTTTGACCACGGCCTTCTTTGATGGATTCAACTGAGCCAATAGGACACGGTCCATGTCCATGTCATTTGCAACTTTTCCATGTGGCTGGATTTTCCTGAAGACACCTGTAACATAGACTTCAACAAAAAGGCTGCGGAAAGTTGAGCTGGCTGCGAAAAGTGACAAGATTCTGCAGCTGAATGAGCAAAAATCTAAATCAAATAGCAGACACAAGACATAGTTAGGAAACCACATTATATGCTCTTTTTAAACTAATATGCAATGATTTGACAGCTTAGGAGGTTCAAGTAAATGGAAAAAAAGGTTAGAAAGGTGTATAAGGAAGATGCAAGTATGGGTCTCAACATACCCCCACTATGAAGGTGTTGCATGTCCTCATGCAACCAAAATTTTTATCATCCTCCCTTTAGTCCATGTGTTCTGAAGCTTCTGCCAGTACATCCAGTCCTCTTCTCCTCTTCCTTGGTGCTACTACCATCTTGGGCTTCCTCATCAAACATCTGAATTTGAGACTGGTTAATTCCCTACTCAACTTCCTGCACTTTTTCTTTAATTTCTTGTTCTTTTTCTGCCACGGTCCCAGATGTAACATAGTGTTGTCATGAATGATCTTTTCCACTTTGCTTTGCTCCTTTTATGCTTCATTTTCTTGTTTAATGTGTCTGTTTAAGATCTCCAATTCAAACACTTCTTGTTTCAATGATTGGACTTGTGCTTCTTGTGTTGTGTGAGGTAGAGTGGATGACGTGCTCGGGCCTGCAACTGTCTTCTCTAAGGATTCTAGATAATCATATACCTCTTGCTGATTTGGGTATATTTCGGGTGTTTTCCTTGGGCTGACCTCAAAGTCTTGTTGAGGAGGACTGATTTCTAACTCTAGCCGAGAAGGACTTATATCAACATCTGGAGGACTAGTTTCAATATTTGGCTGAAGATGAGGTGGGTTACGGCCAGCTGGAGGTTTCTCGGGTGTTTCCCCACCTAAGCCAATAAAGTGGGGTCATTTTACTTATGTTTTCCTCCACTCTCCTCTAAGCTTGTTGCTTCTTCTTAAATGCTTTGGGCTAGTACTCTCTTCTTCCATACTGTGTTTTCCTTTTTCTTTCTTCTTGGCTGTAGCTGCTTGTTTTCGAAGATGGACTAGTCTTTCAGACAACACTTGATAGTCTTCCTCTACAGATGGTTCTGGTGATTGGTAGACATCCTCTATGCTTCTTTTTCCTTTCAATTTTCTCTGTTTTCTATCCTTGGTTCTTTCCTCCTTCTCTTTTTGATCAATTTCTTTAGTTTTGCTAACAGGAGAGTCTTGAATTATTGCACTTTTCTCTTTTCTCGTACTCCTTCTTTGTGTTTTTGGTGTACTGCTTTCAGGTGCCTCAGATGGCTCTTGAAAGTAGTTTCCTACTAAAAATCATTCCAAGGTATCCCTATTTTTCTTCAATTGGTCTTCAATTAGAATTCTCACAAGCCCATGATGATATAAATGAGACTCTATGTCTTCTATGTTCTTTTGGACTGTTGTGCATATCTTTTTCAAGCTTAGCAATAAGAAGTAGGGCACATTGAGGGTTTGGTTCTCTAAAAAGTTCATCAATAACCGAGTATGATGCATGTACATTACTCCAAAACGTCCTTCACAAGTAATGAACTTTTGAATGATTAATAGCAAGCTAACCCACTCTTCTTTTAATGCATGAACAAGAATTCCTCTTGTGAATATAGTTACATCCATACCTGGGTTGCGTAATATGACTCTCCAAGCCTGCTCGTCCAAACTCTTGTTCTTGAACCAACGTTCACCTTCCTGGGGCAGATCTGTAGCAACTGCTATGGATGCTTCGGTGACTGTGAATTTAAGGTCCCCAATTTCCACCACCTGGCCATTAAAAGACCTTGCAAAAGCTTTTGTTATCTCCTTATTGTGGCCCTTAAATTTTTGAATGAAACGTAGCCATTTTTCCTTCTTCAGCAAGTCTTTTACTTGAGGGTATCCTTCTAAGAACTTGGGCCCTTCCGGTTCTGCCCTCAATAACCGACCCATCCTTTCTTCTGTTTGAAATTCATCTGCTAAGACGGCTAGGTTACGGGGTTTATGGAGAAGAAAATAGTGGCTGAAAATGGAAGCTGGAGAACAGGTAGCGGGAGTGTTCAGGGACTGTAAGTGGAAATAGAGGATAGGCAGCTGAGGTGAGTTCACAAAATAGAGTGGAGATGTATGTGAATGAGGTGGTAATGTAGCCGTGGTTGTAATAAAATGGCAGGGGAGTAAAGTGAACCCAGAATTTTTAAACTGAATGGATGCATAGGAGATGTTAACACGTTTATGAAATGGCTGTGGAAATTATGCGGTGGAGAGGAGCCGTAATTAAATGGGTCACATCTCATGATTACAAGTGGAGTGTGAAAGTGCAGTCAACTACGAGTTAAACCCGAAAATTAATCATGAGACCATTTAGGGAATAAATGCATGGTTCGTGGAGGAATGTCGTGGAATGGTAATGGAGCTATCGTGGTAATCATTGCATATAGTGGAGCTTATGGTTTAATAACTATGCAAAATTGTGCTTTTGATTGCTATTTGAAAGAAATTTTTACTCATACCTTGGAATCTTTGCCATTTGTTGTCCATTAGCCCTTAATCAACTGCTCCTTATTGATGCCTTTAGATGCTCCATGTCTTCATAATATATCCTCAGTCATACCTGCATTTTCATGATTATTGAACTAACATCTTGACTGTCAATTTGAAAAACAGAGTGGTGGCTACGGAAACTGCTTCTGGCTGCGGAAACTGATTCTAGCTGCGGAAACTGACACAGCAACCACTTGGCTGAATAAATATAGTTAGATAATAACTAACTGAATGAAATTGGTCATGAAAGAGACTTTTATTGATGAAATGGAATGAAATGGATGAAATGGAGTGGGATGAAATGGAGTGGAGTGGAATGAAAATGAAATGGAGTGGAATGAAAATGAAGTGAAGTGAAAATAGGAAAGAGAGATTTTTCTTTTGGAAAATATAGGGTGTTAGGTGTTCCTGATTTTCACTCTATATTTTCTGTATAAGACTGCCAATCAGTGATTGGTTTTTAGGCTTATACAATTTTTTTTTTTTTTTTTTCTTTAATAGAAAGGAACAAAGGCTAGGCTGGTGGAGAAGAAGGATTCTTCTTCACCAGCCTTATTGCAGAATTCTCTTGGAATATTTTGACAAATTCCTCTTTTGAGAGTGGCTTATGATAGATCTTTAATCTGTGGCCATTCACAATAAGAGGAGTTTGAAATTCATCAATGGTATTGATTCTTACCGCTCCATTGCTAAAGACTTTGTCAATCTCATATGGCCCAAGCCAATGAGTCTGAAATTTACCTTTGAAGTCTTTAAACTTGGAATCAAATAGTAGTGCCCAATCTCCCTCTTGAAACTTTTTCTCTTTGATGTATTTGTCATGCCACTTAGCTCTTTGATGTTGGATTAGATCAGTTCTTAGGATTGCTTCTTGTCTGAACTCATCCAGCTCATTCAACTTCTCCATTCTGTGCTTTTGGGCTTCTGATAGATCCATCCCCAACTGAACTACCATCTTGAAATTTTGACTTGAAAGTCAATGGGGAGAAAGAATTCTTTCCCATAAACAAGTTCATAGGGAGAATGTCCTGTTGTATTCCTCCATGTAGTTCTGTAGGCCCATAAGGCTTCAGGAAGCCTTTCTGCCCAATCTCTTCTATGTAGATGAACAGTTTTGGTGATGATGCTTTCAATAACTTTGTTTGTAGACTCCACTTGGCCATTTGCTTGCGGATGGTAAGGAGTAGATTTTCTGTGCTTGATTTTGTATTCTTCCATCAGCTTCTCCATCATGTTGGATGTAAATTGACTTCCCTGATCTGTCACAATTTCTCTTGGGACACCAAAGCGAGTAAAAATATCCTCATAAAGAAAACTAACAACTGAATTTTCAGTAGCAGAAAGTAATGCTTTGGCTTCTACCCATTTAGTGAAATAATCAGTACATACCAATATATACTTTTTTTGTTTAGATGGTGGATTAATGGATCCAATGAAATCTAAAGCCCATTTTTTAAAGGGTTCGATGAGTACCTGTGATTGTAATGGCATTTCATTTGAAAGAGTCAGTTTCCCTACTCTTTGGCAGCTGGCACACCTTTTGACATATTCTTCTGTATCTTTGAAGAGGGAAGGCCAATGATATCCTAAAGAAAGGATTTTATAGGCCATCCTTTTGTCAAAAAAGTGTCCACCACATGGTTCATCATGAAATGCCTTGAGGATGTCAGGCATTTCATCTTCCCTAACACATCTTCAGATCACAAAATCTGGCCCTGTTTTAAACAATTCGTTAAAAATCCATGAATGTTTTGAACTCTCCTGAATAATCTTTCTTCTTTCACTAGGAAATAGATGTGGAGGTAGTTTCCATGTAATCAAATAGTTAGCAATATCTGCATACTAAGGAGTCTTAGTAGTTACTGCAAATAAATATTCATCTGGAAACTTATCCTCTACAGGAGAATCTTCTTTAGTATTTTGGATCCGAGACAAGAAATCAGCTACTGTATTTTGTTTCCCTGGTCTATCCAACACAACAATATTGAATTCCTGTAAAAGTAAGAGCCATCTTGTAACTCTACCATTAGTAACATGTTTCTTCATTAGATATCTAATCTTAGAATGATCAGTATGGACAAAAGTTTCATAGCCTGTTATATAATGTCTAAACTTTTTGATTGCATGAACAACAACTAAGAACTCTTTTTTAGTCACAGTATAGTTCAACTCAGTGGGAGTCAAATTTTTACTGGCATATTAAATGGCATAAGGAACTAAATCCTTTTGACCCAACATAGCTCCTAGAGCTGTATCTGAAGCATCTGTAGAAATATGGAAAGGAAGTTTCCAATTTTTCCCTCTCAAGATGGGTGCTTCAGATATTCTTGTTTTCAAAGTTTCAAATGCTGATTGACAATCAAGATCCCATTTGAATTCAAAGTCTTTTGTAAGCAATTTGAAGAGTGGAGATGCTATTTTGGTGAAGTTTTCTATAAATCTTCTATAGTACCTAGTAAATCCCAGAAAACTTCTAACATGTTTTTGACAATTTGGAATAGGCAACTTGGAGATGACTTCAACTTTTGGTCTATCAACTTTAATCCCATTCCCTGAAATGTGATGTCCCAAAACAATACCTTCAGTAAACATCATAAAGCATTTTTCATGACTCAATGAAAGGTTTGTTTCTTTACATCTTATAAGGACTTTTTCCAAATTCTCTAATGCATCTTCAAATGAATTACCATAAACTGTAAAATCATCCATATAAACCTCTACACAATCATGGATTAGATCAGAAAAAATTCCTAGTACTGCTCTTTGAAATGTTGCGGGTGCATTACATAATCCAAAAGGAAGCACTCAGTAAGCAAAAGTTCCCCATGGACAGGTAAATGTGGTCTTATCTTGATCTTCAGGTGCTACCTAAATTTGATTATAGCCACTAAAACCATCCAAAAATGAAAAGTACTTTTTGCCTGCTAGAGTATCTAATGCCTGATCGATAAAGGGAAAAGGAAAGTGATCCTTCAAAGTTGCTTTATTCAATTCCCTGTAATCAATGCATACTCTCCATTTACCATTCTTTTTAGGTACTATAACCAAAGGAGAAACCCATCGGCTATCTGAAATTGGATAAATGAAGTTTACATTGAGTAGTTTTTGGAGCTCCTCTTTCACTATCTCCCTAAGGTTTGGATTCATCCTTCTCTGAGGTTGACTGATTGGTCTACTGTTTTCCTCGATGTAGATATGATGAATGCAAGTCTTAGGGTTAATACATTTCATATCAGTATACTCCCATGCAAATGCAGTAGAATGTTTTTGCAAGATTTTGGTTAGCTCTCCCTGTTGTGATTTTTCAAAGTTTTTGTTGATACTCAATGTTTTACCTGGAAAAATCTCAATGGCAGAACTACCAAACTCTTCCATAGAGTAAAGAGACATTTGTCTCGATGATAGATACTCAATGTCATAATATAACCGAAATTGTGTGTGGTCATATTCTGAAGATGTTTCAAAATTTTCTAATGTGTTTAGAATTTGACTATCTTCACTGATTTCAGAAATGGTAAAGACAGGTTGTATAGTGTCCTCATCATCGACCCATTCATTATCTCCTACTTCTGTAATTGCTTTTGCTGGAGGGTACAAATTGAATTTATTTGTTGAATTACCATTAGAAATGTACATATCGCCAGATCTACAACTGATGAAAGCATCAGCTGTGGCTAGCCAAGGTCTTCCTAAAATGAGTGGGTGCCCTCCTAGATTACTCTTGGGAATTAAAATCATGAAATCTACTGGATATTCCCAAGAATCTAAGGAGACCGAAATGTCTTCTAATACACCATCTGGTTTGATAATTGATCGATCTAAAAGTTGCAGTAGAGTAGGTGTAAAAAGAAGATTAGGAAGTTTTAACTGTTCCATAGTCTGTCTACTCATAATGTTGATAGCAACCCCTAAATCAATCAAAGTATTTGGAATTTCTACCCCATTGATATGTGTTTTGACAATTGGACTATCGAGATCTACATACTTCTGCATGGTAATTTTTCCCATCATGATATCTGCAATTTTTCCTACCAGGTGGATTCTTCTTGTATCTCTTAGTTTCCTTCCTAGTCTTTTGAGACTCAACTCCTTTATTGTTTTTGCTATAATAGGAATCTCTCTAATGGCTTGTAGCAAGGGAATATTGATATAGAAATTCTTTAATTCATGTAGAAAATCATAGTCAGGCAACAAGATTTTTTTTTCCACTCCTTTGTCAATTTGTAATCTTTCAGGAAAAGGAGGTGTGGATGAAGATGTAGGTTGCTCAACTATAGGAGTTGTAGGGGTTTAATCTTTTTCTTTTTCTTTTTGAGTGCTTGGGTTTTGAAGAGATGCTTCAGCACCTCTATTGGCTTCAAGAGAATCTTCCTCAGAAAGACTTTGCTTTTGAGCATCTATAGAAGGCTTTTGTAAAACTCTACCAGATCTGAGTTGTACATCATTGAGAGGAACAACCATATAGGTAGGAAATTGTTATCCTTCTACCATGTAAGAATTTTGAGAATTTTTATTATTTGGATTTGGCAATGGCTGGGAAGGTAGTTGATTTGTTATTTGTTGGAATGGAAGCAAGAGTTTGGAATTTGGATTTTGTTGAGAAGGTTGTTGTTGTTGTGGAAATGGCAATGAAAGTTGTGGATTTTGATTTCGAAGTTGTGGAGCTTGTTGATTTTGAAAAGATGGAGGATATTGATAAACTTGAGAAAATCTCCCATAAGGATTTTGCATACCTTATACCCATGATTGAAATGGATTTTGAGGTTGGGACCAAGGTTGTTGCCAAGGATTCCAATTTGGTGGGGGTTGAAAGTTCGTGGGGTTGTTAAACCCTTGATTTTGTTGCCCCTGCCAAGGTCTCCTTCAAACAAAGCAGAGAGACTCAATTGAATTTGGATCTTCTTGAAAGACAGCTTTGAGCCCAGGAATTGAAGGAAAATCCTTAGTCTCATGGATTTCTGAACAAATCATACATGTTTCTACAACTTTTGCATCCAAGGGGAATTCCCTTAGAGCATGTTTCTTCCTACATCTTGGACAAAATATGGCCAAAGCTTTAGCTTTTGCTTTCTGCTTGTTTTGTATTTTAAGGGTGTCTAGTTGCTCACTAAGGCTCCCTAAAATATCAGTTTTGAACTCATCAAGCATGTTGCCAATCTCAGCCCTACTTACTGATCTAGTTGCATATTTGTTTGCTCTAATGAGAGAAGGATCTCTAGGCCCGTTTCCAGTTTTAGATTTTCCCCTTGAGAGATGGACACATAGTTCTGCTATATCATGAAGTGGAAGTTGAGAAATATCTCCTTTTCCCATCATGTTTAAAATATCTATCCATTCATCTCTAATGGCTTTTAATAGAAGGGCTTTCAAGGTTTCCTCATCTAGGTTATTTATTTTTTCTCTTTTCAGGTTGTATTGAAATCTTTCAAGTAAATCCTCCAAGTTTTCATCTTCTTTTTGCACCATTTTGAATACCTCATCCTTATGATTGGTGGGCATACAATAGTTCAGGTATCTATCCAAAATTTTTTGTTTCATATCATTCCAAGTCCTAATAGATTGAGTGACTACTCCCATGAACCATTTTAGAGCAGCTCCCTTCAATGTTGAAGGAAACAATTTGAGCTTTTGAGAGTCTTCCATATAATCATAACTTCGGCACACGACTTCAAACTCAAATAGAAATGTTTTAGGATCCTCACTTCGCAACCCATAAAAGTTTGGGAGGACAGATGGTGAGATGTTTTTCATTGTTGTACGAGATTCCTCATCAACTATAGGAAATCCAAATGAGTTATCTCCATCGCTATTTCCCCCGTTGTTACCTCTACCTCTTCCATTGTTTCCTCCTCCTCTACCTCTACCTCTACCTCCTCCTCCAAATCCATTTACTACTTCCTCTGTAATGATAGTTTCCTCAGAGATTTTAGAGTCCTCTGGTTCTTCTAATAATGGCAAATGGGGAGGAATTTCTCTCTCTTCTTCTTCAGATGATTCTATTTCCTTGATTACAATTTGTTCTCCTGTAGAAGTAAAGAAAGGGTCTTTTCCTAACTCAGATTCGGTGGATAGTGTGGGAGAGTCTCCTAATTCAGCTGCTGCCCCTTGAATTCTAAGAATCCTAAGGCTAGCAGTGTGAGTTGGAGATGATGGAGGTGTATATTGTCTATGCCTTGAAGTAGATGGAGTTGTAAAAATTGAACTCTTGGCCCTAGCTATAAACCTTCCCCTAGAATCTCTTGGTCTATGCATGCCATTTTTTATTTTTGTTCAAGTCGGGCTAATAATTCTCTTTCTGATCTTCCAGATCACTCTAGGTGCAAGAAGAGAGCATACTCAAGAAATTATTGAACCAATAACCCTCTTTTCTGATCCTCCAGATCACACTAGGTGCAAGAGGAGAGCATACTTTGAGAAGTTATCAATTTTTACCTTCCTTGAAATTTTCTTGTTTTTTTTTAAGAAATTGTCTACCTAGTTTCACTTCCCTGGCAATGGTGCCAAAATGTTTGGTCAATTTAGAGTGTCCTAAATTTATATATTAATTGTCAATCCGGGATTCGTAAACTGCTGAAGCGAGGTGCACTATATATGCAAGATAACCGATTTCTTACTTTTTGTCGTTTTTGATTTTTAGTTTGTTTTTGGGTCAATTCTAAAAGTCAAGTATGGATATAAGTGTTCAAGGAAATGGTGTCCTTTAAAATGATTTCCAAACTTCAAAATTTTCAAAAAGGTTTTAAAATTTGCAATGATGAAATCAATTCCTAAAAGAGAATGAAAATGTACCAATATTATAATTAAACAAATAGTGAACTAGTGACCATGAAACCCAGTATCCTTGCTGCTGTATAAAAAGAAACTGAACTCAAAGAAATTTAATAACTACAAGCAAAGTAAAATAAAATCACATTACATCAACTCATATTCTAACCCCTCACCATTCGACTCGCTTTGGCTTTCGGAGGTAATCATAATCAACTTGAGTAAACTGATATCTAATTTGCAGAAAATAAAACTAATATTAAACTACACACTCATACTTCAATCCCTCACCATTCGTCTCGCTCTGGCTTTCGGAGGTAACTGAAAATGACATGAGTAATCTAATATCTAAATTGCAGAAAAATAAACTAATATCAAACTACGCATTCATAATTCAATCCATCACCATTTGACTCGCTCTGGCTTTCGGAGGTAACTGAAAATGACATGAGTAATCTAATATCTATCTTGCTGGAAAAGTAAATGAACAAAACTGAAAGAAATAAACAGTGTTGGAATTAGAATTAAGAAAATAAATCAGCATAAGGACAAGAATAATTCCATGTCATTAGTCATTATAAAGCTATGTGCAAATGCCCGAGCTGCCTATTGTAATCTGAAACAAAGACACTGATCAATTAACAACATTAGAAAGCATAAAAACTATGGACAACAATCAACGTGAATACCATAAGCAGTGCAATATATACAAATAAATGATTATGGCATAAGGAACATAAAGAAATAAAGCGTGAAACTATACAGCAATTAACAAAACCTTGGTGTGTACAGGGGCCCTCTGCACAACCTCGGGCAGTCAGCAATCAACCACAAATTGAGCTTATAAACAGAGTCTTCTCATGTATTAAAATGCAGTCATAACATAGAGATAAAGTCACGGCACAGTGGGCTCGTTAACAGTCAAAATTACATTACCAGAACTAGCTACTATGCGTATGAGAACACTTTATTTATAACATAGGATGACATAACTACTTTCCTAAAATCTGTGCTGATAAAAGATACGTGAAGCAACCACATCCAGGAATCTAGCATTATGGTAGCCGTGAAGATTAAATCTAAGGAGGGTGGCTGTTGGATTCAGTTCATGGAGTAGTCCAAAGGTGTTAACACGTCTCCTGAGATTTAGAAACAGTCACACAAGTCTTCACATGGTGAAAAACAGAGTTCTGTCACCATAGGACTCTTAGGTTGACCACCGCTTGACTACCTTTGACCACAGCCTTCTTTGATGGATTTGACTGAGCCAATAGGAGATGGTCCATGTCCACGTCATTTACAACTTGCCCATGTGGCCAGATTCGCCTGAAGACACCTGTAACATAGACTTCAACAAAAAGGCTACGGAAAGTTGAGCTGGCTACGGAAAGTGACAAGATTCCAAAGCTAAATGAGTAAAAATCTAAATCAAATAGCAGACACAAGACATAGTTAGGAAACCACTTTATATGCTCTTTTTAAACTTATATGCAATGATTTGAAAGCTTAGGAGGTCCAAGTAAATGGAAAAAAAGGTTAGAAAGGTGTATAGGGAAGATGCAAGTATGGGTCTCAACACTAATGGTGAAAGCGTAGTAAAGGAAACTCACGAGGAGAAAAAAATAAATGTTAATCATGATTTCATAGAATCTGAAAGTGGATTGAAGACCCACCATGTTCCAAATATTTATATGAGGAATTTTGATGGCAAGGATCCTATGACATGGATACTATAGATGAAGCGATATTTTGATCCCCATAATGTGAAAAACACACAAAAGGTACACATTGCAAATTTATATTTGGAATCAAATCGGTTTGTATGGTATCGATGGCTTCACTCTCATAAACAAATTGCCACTTGGGAAATTTTTACAAAAGAAATGATAGCACATTATGACGATACAAAAAGAAACACTTTTTTTAGCCAATTGATAAATCTCAAACAAAAGGGTTCAATGATGGATCACATTGAGGACTTCCAAAAATTGAATATAAGGGTAAAATATATTCCATAGGAGCATATGATTTACGTGTTCATAGGGACTTTAAAGGATAACATCCAACATGAGGTTCACCTTTAGGAACCTGATTCATTGGAGAAGGTATTCAGGTTGGCAAGAAAAATGGAAAGGAAAACTATGGAAACAAGGAAGCCTACCACTCACAACTATAAAGATGGAAGTGTTTCTTCCCCTAGCCTTCCACAATCTACAAGATTGACACCACAATAATTGGATGAAAAAAGAGCAAAAGGGCTTTGTTACAGTTGTGATAGAAAATACACTAAAGGTCATAAGTGTGTTGAGAAGAAATTAGTTTACATATATTGTAAAGAGGAGGAAGAAAACAAACAAGAAATGTCAAAAGAAGAGGATATACACTAGGATCAAACCCTGGAGAAAGAAGAAATGAATCCAACCATATATTGTAATACATTGGCTGGAATTACCACCCCTCAAACTATAAAGATAGAAGGACATATCAAGAAGAAAAAGGTGATAGTGTTGATTGATTTGGGCTGTACACATAATATTATTCATTGTAAGATAGCCAAGGAATTGAATTACTTCCATATCCAGTAATAGAGTTTCGAGTGATGGTTCCAAGTGGAGGAACCATAAATTTCTCTGGAAAGTGTCATAATATCAAGCTATCCATGGGAGAATATTTATTGAATAGCCCAATGCTTTCCATTCCAATGGGTGGTGTTGATGTTGTACTAGGAGTCCAATGGCTACAATCCTTGGGTACAATCGTTTTTAATTTTCAAGAACTTTTCATGAAGTTTTCTTTGAAATGAAAGGAAGTTGAATTAAGGGGTATCACAGGGAAACCAGGAAAGATAATCAGCTCTAATGGAATGAAAAATCTTCTAAAGAAAGAACAATGAGGCATAATTTCACAATTATGTTTGGTAGAGGTTCCCACATCGAAATCATCTATTTCTCCAGATCTCCAAAAGTCTTGGACAGTCATTCCAAGGTATTTGAGACACCCAAAGGCCTCTCACATATTTGTGATCATGATCATGCTATTCATTTGATTCCAGGAAGTGTTCCTCCAAACACTAGGCCTTACAGATATCCCTATGCCCAAAATAGTGAAATTGAATGTATGGTCGCAGAAATGCTAGAGGATGGTATAATTCAACCTTGTCAGAGTTCTTTCTCTGCTCTAGTAGTATTGGTGCACAAGAAGGATAGGTCATGGCACATGTGTCTGGATTATAGGGAGCTCAACAAGCTCACTATTAATGATAAATTTTCGATTCCTGTCATTAATGAATTATTTGATGAATTGCATGGATCATTTTACTTCACCAAGTTGGATCTTCATTGACGATATCATCAAATCAGAATGAAGACTGAAGACATTCCAAAAAAAATAGTTAGAACTAACGACGGTCATTATGAATTTTTGGTCATGCCTTTTCGCCTTACCAATGAACCTTTTACATTTCAAGGTTTTGTGAATTCCATTGTCAAACCCTTCCTTAGAAAATTTGTGTTAGTATTTTTTGATGATATACTAATCTACAACAAGTCTTGGAAGGATCATGTTCAACATGTTGACAGGGTGCTGAAACTATTGGAGGAGAAACAATTATATGCAAAAATCTCCAAATGTTTCTTTGGAGTACAAGAGGTGGAATATCTGGGTTATATTGTATCTCATGAAGGTGTGAAGGTAGACCCTAGCAGAATTAAAGCCATGAAGGAATGGAAAATCCCCACATCGATAAAGCACCTGCAAGGATTTCTCGGGTTGACAGGGTATTATCGCAAGTTTGTTAAGAATTATGGGCAAATAACGGAACCTCTAACAACATTATTGAAGAAAGATGCATTTTCATGTACTCCAGAAGCAACGAAGGCATTTGAACATCTTAAAGGGGAAATGTGCCAAGCATTGGTCTTAGCTATGTGAGACTTCACAAAAACCTTTATTGTGGAATGTGATGCCCTAGTAAATGGAATTGGTGTTGTTTTAATGCAAGAAGAATGACCCACTTCCTTCGAAAGTCATCCAATCAAAGGAAAGTATTTACACAAAGCTATTTATGACAAGGAAATGTTGGAAATACTACATGCACTTATGAAATGGCGACCCTACCTAATGGGAAGACACTTCAAGGTAAAAATGGATCACAATAGCCTTCAATAATTTTTAGAACAAATATTATCTTCAAAAGAGCAACAAAAATGGCTCACAAAGATCTTGGGTTATGGATTTCAAATCATCTATAAAAAAGGGAATAAAAATGTTGTGGAAGATGCACTCTTAATAAAGGATGAGGATGTGAAAGCATTGCTTTGCACCATTTCTATTATCCAACCAGATTGAATAAACGAAGCAAGGGATGAACAAAAGAATGACAAAGAAGTGTGGGCACTCATTCCAAAGTTACAACAATATCCTAGTACATCTGATACATTTAGCTGGAAAAATGATTTGTTGTCATACAAATATTGCTTATACCTATGTAAGAATTCCCAACTCAAATAAAAGATTCTTATGGAATTTCACACCTCTCCCTTGGGAGGGAACTCAGGATTTTTAAAAACTTACCACAAGATTAAGAATGATTTTTTTTGGGATGGCCTTAAATTGAATATTCAAAAGTTTTTGGTGGAATGTTTGGTTTGACAACAAAATAAACAGGAAAAAATTAAGACACTGGGTCTACTACAACTTTATCGATTCCAAGCCAACATTGGGAGGAGCTTTCAATGAATTTTATCACAAGCTTACCCAAGTCCGAAGGAAAAAGTGTCATCATGGTGGTAGTTGACATACTTACCATGTATGCACACTTTTGTGCATTATCACGTCCATTTAAAGCCAATACATTTTCTATTGTGTTTATGGAAATAATTCAAAAGCTACATGGAAACCCAAAGAATATTGTAAGTGACAAAGATCTCATTCTCACTGGAAATTTTTTGACATAATTATTTTCTTGCCTTGGTACTCAGTTTTTTGACTAGAAATTATTTTCTTCATTTCTTTGTATCTGATAAACAAATTTAATGGGTCAAATGGTTTCCTCTGGATGAATGGTGGTATAACACTTCCTTCCATACTGCAGCAAAAATGACCCCATCTATGAAACTTTATGGATATCATCCACCATCCATCACATCATATTTAAGAGAAAATTCTAAGGTTCAAGTAGTGGAAGATCACATTGAGCATCAGCAACAAGTTATTCAACTCTTAAAGGATAAATTCACTTTGGCGCAGAATAGAATGAAACAATACGTAGATCAACATCACAACGAAAGAAGTTTTGATGTAGGTGACTGGGTATTCCTACAGCTATGACCATATAAACAAATTTCCCTCAAGCAAGCTAAGAAGGATAATAAATTATCACCAAAGTATTATGTTCCATACAAGTTGTTGCAAAATATTGGTATTATGGCATAGAAATTGGAGCTTCCTACAGCTTCCCAAGTGCCCCCAGTTTTCCATGTTTCATGCTTAAAGAAGGTTATAGGTGACAAGCTCCTAGTTCAAACAATATTTCTAAAACTTGATGAGGAAGGAAGAATCATATTGGAACCTAAAGAAGTAACAAAAACAAGAACTCGACAGCTACGAAATCGATCAATTTTGGAGTATTTCATCAAGTGGAAGAACTTACCTACTGAAGCTTCCACATGGGAGAGTGAGAAATTTATGCAAAAGCATCCAGAACTACTCAAGCATTGAGGACAACACTTTTTTTAAGGAGAGAAGCATGTTAGGTCCCTATAATACTAGTTATTCCCCCATTACTATTGTCATTGTAGCCCTTATTTATATTGTTGTGACACTATTGTCCTCATATTGTTATTATTCTGCCCCATAGAAACCCAATATTGTTACTGTTATGCCCTTATATTATTATTGTTATGTCGGCTTTGATTATATTGTGACCCCTTAGACTCCTATATATAGAAATGAGTTTTTGTCATTTGTATCATCCAAGAATTATTCATTTGTGTAATGTAAAGGAGGTTTCCCCCTCGAAGAGGCTGATTTTGAAGTCATTGATCTATCTTTTCTTATATTTTGTGAGTTGGTTACATAATATATTGTTCCTTTATGTTCTATTGCATTGATGATGACATTTTTCTTTCTATATAATTTCATATGTTGTTAAAAAATGTTATGATGTTGTCGGCCGAATTCAACATGTAAATATTGAAATATAATTATTGAAGCAAAAAATAATGTAGTACTATGAAGAATTAACATGGTACAAGATGTGGGCCAAAGAAAAGTCACTGAAGATCACCCCTATGAAGACACCATTGATGGAACCAAGAGGATATGGAGGAGACCTAAATGAAGGGTAGGGTTTGAAGGAAACCCTAGGCAATTTGGTTATTATGGTTTTATGGATATTATGAGGTCAGGGTTTAGAAGAAAGGATCGATTATGAAAAATATTTGAGATATGCAACCTAGAAACTCTAGCATTATCATAGTGAAGATGTTCTAGCACTTGTGACAAGTTTCATGTAGCACTAAATGGGATAGTCTCAATGAGGCCTAGTTGTTGATGATGTTGGTTGAAATATAATGAATACAAAAATGTAATGAATCTTGAAGGATTGTTCAAGAGGGAGATGGTCACCTCTTTTTCAATATAAGTAGTTAAAAGAAATCACTTCTTTATGTCTTTACTTTTGTTTACATTTATTGATTTGATCATTGATTATACTTCCTCCATGTATATTTGAGTATTTGGATACTTCTATCCTCCTGATGAGATGTGATCAGTAGATCCTTCTTGAGGGTCATCGGAGATGTAGGGAAAGATAACTAGTGAGGGAAGAGAAGAGCTACAATTGCGCATGACAAACAAATAGCTACAAGTTTCACAAGTATTTGAATGGTATGTATGGTATATTATTTTAGTGTTATGATTTAGTTAGAAGATTGGAAGGAAATCTAAACCTTTATATATGATGGGAATATCACCTTCATAAATGATGCATGCTTATGAAAGTAGGCTTGATCTCTAGTACATATGATATATTAGTACACTTGATATGTGGCAAGGATCTTACATTTTAGACATGATGAATTTCCTAGATGCATTGCTTTTAATATATAATAACTTGATACTATATTTAAATGCTTGTAATAAGCATGGTAAATTTTATAAGGAAAGTGTAATAATAAGATGGATACTTATTATCTTCTTTTTGACCTTATTTGGGTTTCGATAAGCTCAGAAAATATGAATCAATTCCCTTGAGGTATGATGATACACTTGTCAAGTGGCCTAATTATATGAAACTAACCCTTGTTGAAGGTTTGATGTTATATTCATATGTGAAGATAAAGTAGTTGATGTTAACATGTTATGACCACAATGAGTATATGTTCTAGTACCTGATGTAGTTTGATTTCGTGATCTAACAATTATGATGATGCACGATAGTATTATGAGAGACATGTTGATGTTTTGAATGATGATGGCAGAAGTGGCTTCCCATTTAGAGGGAGAAACTTTTCATTAGATTTTAACACTTATCATTATTTGAAAAGAATACACTTGATTGTTCGAGGAAGGATTCTAGACATGAATAAACATTTGACATTATGGAAAAAAGGTTTTCGAAGGTTATGATTTTAGTATAGAAGGGGTCTCCTAGTCTAAGCCCCAACTGCACAGAAGAAAGACTTAAGGTTGCCGTTATAAGCCTCCCAACCACACAAAAGAAGGCCTATGGGTGTATATTTTCATGTAGGACATAAAAACTGAAGCCTTATGTAGGATATTAGGAGCACATAAGGAATATGAGAGACCTACAAATATGGCGAAGATGATGTAAATTTATAGGAGAAATTGAGTTTTATTATTTATTATAAAGAAAGTGAATGTCTTGACTAATATTGTGTTTGTAGGAGATTCAAATATTCAATATGTTGTTTTCCTTAACTTGATCACTTGAGCTAGTATATGATAACATTTGGTAGCAATTGGAAGGATTTAACAAAATTTGACTTATTGACTTTAATTAATATAGACGAGCAATATTGTAATTTTGACATAATGCTTGATAGTTCATAGATATGTTTTGAATTATGGATTGATTGAATTCACAATGATAATAAATTAGGGTTTTGATCAGATTTTGTAATAATGATTTTCCTTGATATAGAAAGTTAGTATTGGTATAGTGGCTCTTAGTGATTAATATTAGTATTCATTGTTGATTCTATATCGACACCATTGACATTAGCACACTGGTTGAGGTGTAAAAAATTGTGATTTAGTATTCAGTCAATTCATGGATGGAAGAAACTTATATGACTTGTCCTCGGTGTATGCATTTATAATTAGTTACAAAAATAATTCATATTATGATCATGTGGATGACTTGATGAAGTTTTCCTTGATATTGTTTGGTGAATCACAGTTGTTAACATGATAATGGATAAGGTTGTAACATGGTATTTGGGTGTGAGCTCTACTTGGCACCTAGACTAAAGAGTTTGACAGTGATACTGAAAATAAATTTTCTAGATTTGATGTTAGTTTTGGCTTGGAATTTAAGGCTTGATAAACAAAATTAGTTGATTTGATTGCATATTATTAATTTATTTTATGATGATCGTATTGATTTGGTTAGGATTATGCATAAAGTATTGTATAGTTTGAATCAAGTTTCCCAAACCTAGCATGACCACATTGACAGTTACCTAGTGAAGCCTAGAAGATGTGTCGATCCAAACCTATATATCGAAGCGGTCCAAGGTATGCATTTGATTTTGGTCTTATATATTGATGATCTATTCTTGACAGGTAACAAGCCTTTCATGATTGAAGTAAGAGGGAGCTAGCCACTAAACTTTTCGATGAAGAATCTTGACATGATGAAGGAAAATATATCATGAAACTATTGGAGAGATGTTGAAAGGTAGAGATGAAAATACTTGAACACCCCGATGGAATTGAATTTCAAGGAGTTATGCAAAGATATTGTTGAACCTAGCTTGGCAATTGATTGAAGCATTGATGTTCTATGTGAACACCCATCTAGACATATTGTTTAGAACAACCTAAGTCAATTCTCAATTGATATGCTTCATACACAGTAGGTTGCCACCAAGCACACTTTGATATAATAGCATGGGTCAATCAATATTGGTCTGATATGTTCTTCCTATGATATATGACTGCATGGATACATTAATGTTGTTTGAGATTTTTATTGATAATATGAGCACATCTACATTCTTCCTTAGTATGAGATCTACCATGATATATTTGGATGAGTAGGAAATACAAGTTTGTATCTTTAAGATCGACCGAAGTTGAGTACTTTATTGATAGAATGGCTAGTTGTGGGTCACTTTGGTTGAGGAAGCTCTTTGGAGAGTTGCGTGAGCATATATTGGATATGGGTTGTAGCGGCTACAACCATCGTCCAAAATTTCTCCTTAACCCATTTTGGAGCCTCCCTACCAACGTTACACAACACTTTGTCTTGCTTCATCAAGTACACAAGCTTCAATGTTCTTTATGCATAAAGGAAACTTGTCGAGCACAGCTTGATGCATTCCCCTCACAGGTTATTCACCCAGACTTGGTCCAGCTGCAGGCTGAGCAGCTTCCCCAAGGAAATTGTGCATTTCCAGAGGAAAGCCAATCTTTGCTCCAGAAATTGTGCAATTTTGTATAACAACATATTGGGCTCTATAATTTCATAATTCTGCCAGCCAACACCCCCAACAAAAATTGCATAAATTTCCCCAGTAGGGCTGCTTAGATCAAATTTTGCACAAATCTAGGTAGTAGTAAGCTGCTCTACCCAGAAATTGTGCAAAACTCCTGGGCAATCATCCCAACTCCCAGCCAAAAATGCGCATTTTTCTCAAGCAGTTGAGCAGCTGCATGCATGAGTAGTTTGCTGACCAATTCCACCTGGGACCAAAGAAACTTGACTTGCATGCATGCATGAATTTTTCTTCCCAGAATAGCAAAAGAAAAAATGCAAATGCATCCCATGATTCAGGGATATATTTTTAGCAGTCTTAGGTTACATGCTAGGTTGTTTGAGAAGTTTCCCTCCAAGTGTCACTTTTTCCTAGATTTGTGGCATGCTCGTCATGAACCCAAACATATTTATTTGACACATTCGAGCTCATTCTTTCACATAAATCTTAGATCTCTGACATTCCACAACACATCTACGAGTCTTTAACACATCTGGCTCAGCTGTTCACAGGTAAGTGACCTCAACTTGTATTTTTCAGCATTTCTGTCACTTTTTGTGTATTCACTTGTATCGGTGTTGTTTGCTTGACTTCTTTGAATGGTTATTGTCGTTTACATCTATAATAGATTGTCTTAGCTCTCTTTCATTTTTCATTGCAATCTCACTACTGTCGCATGCATGAAACTGTTTTGCACGAACGTTCACCCGATCGGCGAATCGCTTCACCCACATGCATGTTGATATGTTTGTTGAATATTTCATTCATGTTTTTCATCCACTGTCAATCACTTCTACTATCACATAGTGTCACCATGCACTCATTGTCTAATTTTCTTTCAGTTTTGCCATCATCGAGTCGGGCCAACCTTGGCTCGCACTCTACCTTCACTAATACTACATTGTGAAATCTGGGGAAGGAAGGCTCTACCTTCCTCTCCAGAAATAGACATTGTTTCCAAACACTGGCCTCTAGGACTATTTTTCACACTTCTGGAGAACAATGACTACTGGCGCAGGAAATTGCGCAATTCAGTCCCTGGGCCTACAGTCCTTCCCAGATGGAATTTCACATTATGCAATCCCAATAGCGAATAGCTAGTCTGGATTGTGCATTGCATAGATCTAGTAGCTAGTCCTACCTCCCTGGCAGCCTAGACATCCTTTTGCAAAATTCTGGCAGCCAGTTACCCAGCCTCCCAGAAGAAATTGCGCAATCTTGCTCATCATTTTCCCAAGTATGTGTTGTGTCATTCCCCAGAGTTTGCTTTGTTTTCGCTGACATATTCCTTGCCATGCATGTTTCTTGTCTCTAGATCTTTCAGGTGTTCATCTATCTCAATGGCTTCCAAGAAAACAGGATCTCAGGACACTAATGGAAATGCAACTGGAGCAGTAGTTGAGCAAATGTCCTCTAGTATGCCAATCTATGAAGATACAAGGACATCAAACTGAAGGGGAAAGAAGTTAATAAAACATTTGTAGGCACTTTTGGGGAACACCTCGAATATAGTCAGGTGTATGTGAACATTCACAAGTCTGACTTAAACAAGATTGCATGCATATATCCTCTGCTCCCATGCGCGGACATGATACACTGGATCGTCTCTCACACTAATCCCGAGAGGATGATCTTGAGTAGTGCCAGTGGGAAGAAACTTGCGACCTTCTAGGAACAGGATTATGATGAGATGTATCAAATGTCAAAGCCCGTGACTATCATGGAGACACCATTCAACTTAAACAATAGCAGTGCTAACTCTAGAGACATTCTGAAGGATTGGGTAGAGGAGTCATCTCATTTCAGGATGACACCCAACCAGGTCTACAAGACAAAGATACTGAGGAAGGTGTACCAATATTGGATCATATTTTCTTGTCGACTGTATGGCCAAGAAAGCATGGAAACCTTACGACAAATTTGGGTGGTTTCACAAGCCCGAGTGACTAGAGAAGGAAAAACATGTAATTGGTCCGGCATACTAGCTCATCAGCTGAAGGAGCAAGTCATGAAGGCTCGATAGTCCCCCAGAGGTATGCATGTAGAGATTGTAGAAAATCTGATATAGGTTAACCTGATAATGCAATGTAAATCAAAGATGAATACTATAACCTACTTCTACTATCAATTTGCAGAAGCTTAAGGATCGATTTGAACAATATAACAGAAGAAGAAGAATCAATCACACAATACACATGAAAATACTTTTGGGGAAAGCCTCAGCTAAAAACCCCACACTATTGTATTATCATACATGGTGGAAATACATAGGAATTATACAAAGCCTTAGCTCTCACAGCTAGGCAGCTTTCAGTACAATCCTCATAGATGATTACAGGCAATCTTGACTTCTCTCTAGCCTTCCTCTCTACCCTCAAAGCTCCTATTTCCTTGTGTTTTTCCTTCCAGATGATATCCTATTACCAAGTGGATGATCAAGCCTTCAAAACTATGCAATCCTCGAGGAATGAATCCTTGAATGCATGCATGAGTTTTCTTTATAATAAAACACATGCAATTGATAGTACATTTTCCCTGAACATTAATCTCAACTGGGTCTTTCTCAGAATAGAAATGCATGAGTTTTTGATGAGGGAATCTTCAGTTAACTGGAGTAGCACTAGTTGAGTGCATTAATGCATCAACTAACTATTAACTCTCTATTAGTTCCTCAAATAGCTTGGAACTAATTTAATTGGACTTAGCTCAATAAATTGAGTTAACTAATTACAACTCAAATAAAACTCAATCTTATGTCCTTAATTTAAGGGATATCTCTTGCATGAGTTCATAAAGACTTCTAACTTGAATTTCTCCAACTAATTAATTTAAAATAAATTAATTAATTATTTCCAAGTAGCTGTTAAGACTAAATTCAATTTTAATTCACAATTTAATTCAAGGAAAAATTAAATTGGAATATTATTGTTTCCATATTTCAACATTCCCTCTCAACAAGAAATGGATTATCTGCCACCCCGATCCTGTCTCTATGGAACTCGAATTTACACTTTGACAATTCCTTTGTCAAAATGTTAGCGTCTTGCTCCTTTGTCGAAATATACTACAACAACATGATCCTCCTTGCTACACAGTCTCTGAGATGATGATACTGAATGTCGATGTGCTTGAACATATCATGAAATATTGTATTCTCATAGAGTTTGATACAAATCTGGTTATCACAATAGATCACAGTTGGATCCATCCTCTGATCAAACAAACCAACCAGGATTTTCTGCATCCAGATGGCCTCACATGTTGCCTGACTTGCACCCATGTATTCTACCTCTAGCAAGCTGAGTACAATCGACCTCTCTTTCCTGCTATACCAAGAAACTACCGCTAACCCAAGGTTGAAAATCCCTCCTGATGTGCTCTTCCTATCTAATGGACTCCCTGCCCAATCTGCATTAGTGAAGCCCTGTATATTTTCTCCCTCTATTCGTCTGTACCATAATCTATACTGAGATGTGCCTCTGAGGTATCTCAATACATGCTTTTCCACCTTCCAAAACATCTTGGTAGGCTGAACAATCGCTTGACTCAACTGGTTCACCACATAACACAAATTTGTTCATGTGTTCACTAAGTACATTAGTGAACACACAAACATCCTGTACATAGTATCCTCTACCACTTCTCTTGAAGTAGCAACCTCCTTCCTCTAGTTACTTGCTAGAGGAGTCTGCATGGGCTTGCACTTCTCCATGTGAAATCTCGTAGGTATCTCGTTGGCATACTTGCCTTGAGACACAAAAAGCTCCCCATCCTTCTACTGCAATTCCATGCCAAGAAAGTAATGCATGAGACCCATGCTTTTCATCTCGAATTTTCTTGCAAGATCCTCCTTGCAAGACACAATCAACTGATCATCACCAGTCAATATGAGATCATCAACAAAAAGTACGATGATCAATAGCTTACCTTTCACCAGGATGTGGTATAGGTTCGTATCCACTTCACTCTTTCTGAAGCCCAACCCGGTGAAGTAGTTGACTATCCTGGTGCACCAAGCATGAGGTACTTGCTTCAACCCGTACAATTCTCTCTTGAGTCAGCACACATGTGAATCATGATCGAAGGTCTCAAAACCTTTCGCCTGCTCTATGTACACCTATTCCTCAATCTAGCCATTGAGGAATGCAGTCTTCACATCCATCTGATGGATCTTCCAACCCATCTGTGTTGATAGTGCCAACATAGATCTGATAGATGAGTACCTTGCGACAGGAGCAAAATTCTCATCATAGTCAATCCCCTCGACCTGTGAAAAGCCACGAGCAACAAATCTTTCCTTATGCTTCTCCATACTACCATCAGTAGCTTGCTTTACCTTGTAAAGCCAACAGGAACTCACAACTGACTCATTCTCCGGTCTCGGAACCACATCCCAAACACTGTTACGAACTATGGGGTCATACTCCTCCACCATAGTATCAACCCAAATCGGTTGTTTCACTACTTCCTCAAGGGAATATGGCTCAGTATCAACACATTCCCCAACAAGGGCCATGTATCCAGTGCACCTCTCAGGTGACCTCCTCTGTCTACATTGAGAAGACGGTGCTCTGACATTATCTCTCACATCCTCTAACAATCTATCAGCTTCTTTTGTGCGCTTCCATCCATCTCTGGAAGACTCTACTTGAGTGGATGTCTCCACTCTTGGAATCTCTGCATGCGGCTGCTCCACATCAGTCTAAGGCTCCTCCTCCTTAGGTACCAATAGTTCCTCCACATCCTACAGTTGGAGCTCCCTCTCAATGGAAACTTGCATGACCTTCTGCTCATCAAACTTGAGATCTCTGCAAACCACTATTGTCTGACTGGTAGGCAAGTACACCCAATAGTTGTGAGGTGTATCATTGTACCCCACAAATATCCCAAACACTGTTGTTTACTCAAACTTCTTCTGTGCATCCTTTGTCACATGGAGATATACCAATGAGCCATAGATCTTGAAGTGACCCACATCTAGTCTCTTACCATAGAAAGCTTCCTCTATTGTCTTCATCCCAAGTACTTGATGCGAGGTTCTATTATGCAAATAGACCATTGTGTTTCATGCCTCAACCCACAAGTGAAGTGGTAGGCCTTGGTCATGTAGCATTGCTCGTGCTGCCACTACAATAGTTTTGTTCTTCCTCTCAGCCACCCCATTCTGCTGTGGGTTATGAGGTACCGTCAACTATCGTTTAATTACTTCCACTGCATAGAAGTCCTTAAACTCATGAGAGATATATTCTCCACTGTTTTCACTTCTCAAGGCCTTTATCTTCTTCCCTAACTCTTTCTCGACCAAAGCTTTGAACTCATAAAACTTTGTGAAGGTTTGGTCCTTATCCTGCATGAAATAAGTCCAGCATTTACGAGAATAGTCATCAATGAAAATCACATAATACCTTTGCTTCACTGTGGATGATGTCAAGAATGGTCCACAAAAATTAGTATGAAATCACTCTAAGATAGCCTCTACTAGATTGTCTTGATCATGAAAGGAAGACTTGGTGTACTTTCCCAAGGTACAACCTTTCCATGTGTCAACTTGCTCAAGTTTACCTTGGGAAGTCATGTAGATATCTCTTGCATTATGTTCAAAGCCCCATGATGCAAATGGCCCAACCACTTGTGCCACAACTCGCCAATGTCTTGGCTTTGCACCAATTCTACTTTCGTACTCAATGTTGCACAATCATCTACCTCTAGTTTATAGAGATTCTTCATCTGAATCACTATCCTATTGGTATAACCCATGGCTATGTGTCTTAAGAACAACTTTCCTTTACTGAAGACAACATCGTAGCCATTTTCCTCCAACATCACGACCGATACCAAGTTCTTCTTCAATCCAGGCACATACATCACATCTGATAAGTTGAGAGGAGCTCCATTCTCACTCTGAAAAGAAACCATGCCCACTCCTAAAACACTACACCTTCCGTTCTCACCCATCTCTATGCGCATCTCGAGGTTTTTCTCCTCCAAGGCACTGAATAAATTTTTATCACCAGTGATGTGGAATGAGGCTCCACTATCAAGATACCAAACACAACCCATCATCGATGACGGTAAAGTCCATTTCAAATTGAGAGGCTAATGCCTCACCTTTTGATCCTTCTGAGGATCCCTTCTTCGACTTCTTTAATGGGAAATTAATTGCATAATGTCCCATCTTGTGATAATTAAATCATCTTACATTAGTCATGTCACCCCTCTTCCCTGCATGAGAAGAATTTTATTTGAAATGGGAAGCCTTCCCCTTCCGTTTCCTTGCCTTACATGCTAAGACCATATTTTCTTCATCATCATTCTTGGATGAAAAGCCATCTCCTATGCTCCTCCTAATGTCCTCCTGCATAAGATCTGACCATAGTCATTCCCAATCTGTTAGTTTCTCCCTTCCATTCACAAAGTCTTGGTAGCTATTCCAACTCTTTGGAAGGCCAAGGAGAGCGAGGCTCACCATATGATCATTGGCAGTAGTTATTTCAACACTGCCAAGCTCATCTCTATAGGTGCTAAGCTTGTTCATATATGTGGAAATAGTATCACCCTTCTCCATCTTGATTCTTTGAAGCTTATCCTTGAGCACCAATTTCCTTTGGTCGCTACTATTCTGGTAGAGGTCCTTCAATGTCTTCCACATTGAAAATGGACTATCCTTCCCATGGAAACTTGAGACAATATGGTCTCGAACTCCCTCAAGTATGATCCATCTTGCCTTCGCCACACACTTCTTCCACTCTCCCAACTCTTGTGCATTAGTTAAAGTTGGCATTGGGATTTCTTGATCAATGAATTCCTTCAAGCCATTGTCTTCTAATACAACCTCCATTCTATATTTCCATGCTATGTAATTCGAGCTACCTTCAAAGGCATACTCGAGTCTCAAGCCATAGAATGCCATTGGCCAACCTTGAAGTATGATATGAATTCTATTTTTCACCAGAAACATCAAACTTCAAACTTCGAATTCTCTTCTCAGTATACTGTTCACAGCTCCAATAACATGTAGATTATCTGATATAGGTTAACCTGATAATGTAATGTAAATCAAAGCAGAATACTATAACCTACTTCTACTATCAATTTGTAGAAGCTTAAAGATCAAGATGAACAATATAACCAGAAGAGACGAATCAATTGCACAATACACATGAAAATGCTTTTGGGGAAAGACTTAGCTAAACAGCCCACACTATTGTATTATCATACATGATGGAAACACATAGGAATTATACAAAGCTTTAGCTCTCACAGCTAGCCAAATCTCAGTACAATCCTCACAGATGTTCATAGGCAATCTTGGCTTCTCTCTAGCCTTCCTCTCTGACCTCCAAGCTCCTATTTCCTTGCATTGTTCCTTCTGGATGATCTCCTATTACCAAGTGGATGATCAAGCCTTCAAAACTGTGCAATCATCAAGGAATGAATCCTTGACTGCATGCATGAGTTTTCTTTATAAGAAAACACATGCAACTAATAGTACACTATCCTTAAACATTAATATCAATTGGGTATGTCTCGAATAGACATGCATGAGTTTCTGATGAGGGATTCTTTAGTTAACTTGAGTAACACTAGTTGAGTGCATTAATGCATCAACTGACTATTAAATCTCTATTAGTTCCTCAAACAGTTTAGAACTAATTTAACTATATTTAACTCAGTAAACCGAGTTAACTAATTACAACTCAAATATAGCTCAATATTATCTCCTTAATTTAATGGATAACTCTTGCATGACTTTAGAAATACTTCTAACTTGAATTTCTCCAACTAATTAATTTAAAATAAATTAATTAATTATTTCCAAGTATCTATTAAGCCTAAATTCGATTTTAATTCACAATTTAATTCATGGAAAAATTAGATTGGAATATTCTTGTTGCCATATTTCAATAGATATTTACATGTATGCCTACATCCTAGATGCAGTCTATGCCTGACATGAGTTCCCAAGGTTGGAGTAGGCATGGCCACTAGTGGAGAATGTTTTGAACACATATTTCAAGTTTTTTTCTGAATGGAGCTTCAAAGGAGTAATCACATGATTGTCTATTCATTTTGTCTTCCCTTTGTATAGGATGATATTCAAACAAGATCCACCTTGCATGTCAAAGGAAGCAATGGAGGCACTGATAGGTATTGAAGATTGGTATGCCTCAGCATCTGAAACTTTCATCTGAATGTTCAGTGCGGAGAAGCCTCCGCATGCTCTACCAAAGTTTGCCTTGGATGTACTTTTCATGTAGGAAGTAGCCCATCACATCTTGGCAGGATTGATAGCTAGACTGTAGCGGAAGAATAAGGCACCTTGGCCCACTCTTCCATTGCCGATTGGGTTATATGAGATCTGGAGTATCAAGAAGGTGGGTGTTGAAGCAGAACTAATGAAGAAATATCAGTTTGACCTTTGAAGCTACAATCTGTATGACCCACATTGCATTGTGAAGGATCACTACACAACATTTCAATTCCACTAGATCTATAGGGCATTTCATTGGGCCGAGGAGAACCCATTGAGATACCGCTACAATTTCTCCAGATGCAATGAATCAGTCAAATTCATTGTGGAGTGGTTAGTAAAGCATCGTGAAATAGCATAACGGAGAGCACCAGCAGTAGCAGTAGTAGTAGCAGTGGCAGCAGAGCCAAGCATACTAGTGTGCAATAAAGGGAAGGGGATGATTGTCAATCACGTGGAGGAGGAACAAAGTTGCAAATTTCAAACAGATCCACTTGTAGATAAAGAGAATATAGCTATAGAGGCAAAAAGGCAGCAGCGTGACAACCGAATCACGCGAAGGTAGAAGGACAAGAAGAGAATGGAAGAAGGAGAGAAGGATTTCATGAGCTGAGAGAGAAACTCTGAAAGGAACAATATCTGCACATAGAGGAGAGGGAACTGCAGCAGTAGAAAATACAATAGGGGGCACATTATGTGCAAATGCACAAAGAAACACCCATACCAGTAGTTAACTCATCTCAACAGTTGGCATCATGCGAATAGGGTGAACCATTAGAGGGGCAAGACTTTTCTCATGAGATAGAACATGCACTTCAACAGTTAGATGAAGACATGGAGCAGCAGGATTTGGAACAGGACATCGACCTCATGCCTCATGACAAAGATATCAACTCACCCGCTTCAATGCATCCAGAATAGGAGAAATTCTGGGATGACCAAGGAGGCACTGAGATCCTTGGTGATCAGCCAAAAGAAGAGATGCACAGCATCTTGTTTGATGAATCCAAACATATATTTGTGCAGTCTCGTAGAGTATCAACTCTAGAGGATCAAACATCCCCTGAGCAAGTTGAAGAACGAGTGATCATGACTAATGTGCATAAGCATCTAGCTACTTTGGCCGATGCAAGCAGAGTGTATGTTGAAGCCACTAGCTAAGAATGAGTAAAGGGCGAAAGAACTATAAGTAGCCAAGCAAGGAGAAGACTTGGTGACAATGTCTATGCGAGTTGAATTGAAGAAGCCAATACCAGATGAAGTATTGTCCCTTGACTCAGTTATCCGAGCATTATACTACAAGTTTGGTACCGTGCACAAGGCGGTCATCCATATCAATAGGTGACATCAGTGACGCGTTAGGAGAGCACACATCTTGACGAACATACATGCTACTATTGATGACATGTAAACATGGACAATGAAGTACAAGGGAGCCCCACTTAACTTGCCAAGGATGATGAGACCAAATGTAGTTGAGCTGAAAGCACGTATCCAGAGCTAGATCCAGAACTATAAGGACCTCCCACAACTCATCACTAGCATACAGGCTTCCCTTCCATGAGTATTCAAGAGCATGGATGTTGTGGTGTCACACACGCGATCCCATCACTTTGCAATCTCACCCAGGTGAAGACCAAGAAGTAGGTCCAACTAGAGCTTGACCCACACTTCGACGAGTTGATGCGCATCACCACTAGCCCAGACTTACCTATCAGTGCAGACATCATGCACAAGTATGTTGCTGGTCTAACCACATTGAAGACAATGATGTGCATGCTTTCAGATGATTTGGACAGAGGAGCTAGAGCACTATACCTGAATGATATGGAGGTGAAGGTTAGGTTGTAGACAGATGTCAGTGCGGATCACACTGACACTATCAGAGACTATAGAGCTTGGCATCAATATGTTACTATTGATCAACATGAAGATGGTGAGCAGTTGGACTTCTATAGTTGTCTAAGTCAGAGTGATGTCTAGTTTGGCTTTCTCAAGCCATTGTGTTCAGATGAGTACATGTGCATTGTAATGTTGAGTCATGTAAAGTGTAAGTCAAGCGTCAATAGTAAATGTAATAGTCATAGAGTAGGTGAATAGTCATGAGGGTAGTTGAATAGTCACAAATGGGAATGTCAAGGGACACCCCACCCTTTGCTATACATAGTCTCTCATAACTCATTATATGCAATTTTGTTCATCCAAGCATCTGATAAGACTATCTTGGAGAAAGATTGGAGAGTATTGTAATGCACCTTGGCTTCTCCGCTACACAGAGCTAGTTCATCTCTTTGGAGGAGCAGTCGGATGTGGTTGTAACACTTCACTATTGTGGCTAGCAGGTTTACATGGATGTATTACATGATTGGGACTTACACTTATTTATATAATAAGAGCCAACACATTTTCATGCATATGTTGTTATTTTAGTTGGATTGATATGGTTTCTTCACAACATATGTTGCTTAACTTACGTATTTGTGTATGAAATGCTTCGTATGCAATTATATGAATCTTGTTGTAGATATGCTGTTAGTTTAACCATCACTTTGGATTATCGATTGATCTACTTTCTAGCTTATGATGCATCTTCGCTCATGTGTTCCCTTCTCAGCTAATTACTACTACAGATTGCTAATGGGTGCACTCATCTCACCCCCCATGTGTTAGAACTTCTCATTCACCTTCCTTCAGTCATTACAACGGTCACACCCTTGCTACTGACAGAGTTATCTTACTTGCCTCTGTGCGACATCACGTTGAAGGCATTACCTTATGGCCCACTGCGAGGACTCCTACACCAAATTGTCTAAGGTCTAATTGGGACTTCTTACCAGGGATATCCCCTTGACATGTTGGCAGGTCCAGCACCGTCAACATTTCTGGCGCTAGAAGGAGGGCCAGATGAAAAGATGTGTCCTCTCATCCCATTTCAAACCTTTGCATACCATTCATGGAATCTTGCACTCTTCTTCCCCCATGATGTTTTTCAAATTGTGAAGATGTCTTCATCACGGGGGAGTTTTTCGATCTTTTGTCCACTTTCAAGGATGATGGTGAAGGAAAAGTGGTCTGGCCTGAGTACTTACATGACTTTCTTTCCATGCTTCATGGGGAAGATGGGTGTTCTAACGAACATTCCAATTTGCTACTTGAACACACACTTCACAAATCTCCACATAGATGGCTTCTTAGCCTACCGACTGATAGCGTGCACTCACTTGATCACTTCTATGATCTTATTGAAGACACGTTCTATCATTTTGAACCAGACCATCTTGACCAAAAACTATTACAACAACTGAAGGCTCTGCATGAATTGGTTATTTATTTTTGGCAATGCTTCCATGACTTGCAGTTTCAAGCTCCGAGGAGCAAGATGAAATTTTCTTATCTTTGGGACCGGTTGAAGTATTGTCTTAAGAAATCTGCCCATCCCAAGAAGAATCTTGAGATCAAGCCTCACTCAACATTCTTCACTGATGGAGCTGTGCAATCTCATGTGGATGCGGTCACTGTCTTGACTGACTGTCCGCCTCCCTCTCATTCGAAAACTCCACCACTGCTTAGTGGTGTTGAAGATCATGCTCACACACCTATTCATCTTTCACATTCTCCCAACATCACTTCACTCAATTTTCGGGCAGATTTGGTTGTGAGTACTCTGAGTCCTCATATGAATTATGTTCTACAACCTCCATCTTTGCACTTGGCTATTCCTCCGAATGATGTTGTCTCATGTTTGTCCATTCCAGACCCTTTACCTATTACGAATGAGGGACAATCAATTGACAGAGTTCGTGTTGCACAACCAACATGCACTATCATTCATGAAGAGTATGAATGGGAGCTTTAGGATCAACACTCGGTGAAGGATGACTCCCTTCCTTCCGAGCCCCCACCGTTATTTCCTAACCTCTTTGGTTCACCTACGATCCATGATTTTACATGTGTGTCTTCATCCACAGATGCACCCATTGTTGACCACTCGCATGACTCCCCAGATGTTGGTCCATCATTTGACAACGTAGAGGATAAGTTATTCGTTGAAAATCCACTTGATATTTCATCTATCTTTTCTAGAAATACAGAGGATGATTTTGTTCACATTTCATCTATTTCTCTTTTTGATTCATCTGATCATGAGGATGCTGATGAATTCATTGATTTTTCTGATCATGGTAGTCGTGATCCATTTGTTTCCATATTTTCTCACAATCATGACTCTATCTCCGTTGATATTTCGAAGCCACCAGTTCACGATGATCTACCTAATGATGAAGTTGAAAGACCCAAGACTCTCGAGGCACTTTAGCCCGAGCTAATGGTTATGTCAGTTCCTCGCTCTCTTGGGGTTAGTCTCACTTTCGATCAGAAAATCGTTCAATCACCCAAGGCTCCTCATCACTCATCTATATGCATTGAAGATCCATCTCACACAGATATCACATCTCCTCCACTTGAATTGCATGATCCCATCACTCATGCATTGTAGGAATCTTACATTGCAAGAACACTTGTACGACACAAGTTATATTTGTTTCTTTTTTTTGCTTCCATGTCTCATTCAAGAGTGTGCTTATGCTTCAAAGTTTCACGTAGTGTCACACGACACAATGATAAGTCCACAGACTACTTGTCATGTACTTGCACTCACTTATGTCCTATGGGCATTATCAGACACGAAGTGTGGTTGTCTTCATTATTATATCTTTCTTTCTTGCTGGTTTTCACAACCGGGTTTCTCACAGACCAAGTCTTCACCAATATGGGTCTACCAATGCATCAGTGGCTACATTGGAAATATAACATCACATGATCAGGCCCATGCACCGTTAGTGTAGGAGTAGGAGTAGTGTTTTCTTGCATGCTTGTTTTCTTGTTTGCGTACTTACTTTTCTTTCAATGTTGCTTCTGCTTTTTCCTTACTTTTCTTTGATGTTTTCTAGTTCGTTTGTTTCATTCATAGGTTAGTTTTGCATGAAACCATGTACGACTCTTGAAACGAGCTGGGTGAAGTACAAGAGGGCTTGTACAACTACCACTACTTGGTTATCTGTCATCTTGCCTCTGTATGAAGAGCTTGTTACTTTTAGTATGTGATACGTCGAAGGAAAATATGTACTGCTCGAAGTGAACCTTGGTGAAAACACAATGCTTGCATGCTAATTAGTGTCACCTTCTCTAGTCGGTTGTTTTTTTGGGTTAACCCTTGCCAGATCAATCAAGTAGAGTAAGGTGAGGGGGAAAACCTTAACAGGCATGTCAAAGATACATAAACTACTTCTCTCCTAGAACAACCACTTGTTCTCTCAATAAGTCGGGATCCCTCTTCTACCTCTGAAATGAATAAGTGTTATGCATAGTTGAGGATAATTTGCAATTAGATTATGGGTGTTGATTAGGGCCTTGGGATTTTATTGTTTAGCTCTGATGAAAAGATGTTCGTTATGCTCTGATGAAAAGATGTTCAATATTATTTTAATCTCTGTAGCCCTTGACTCCTCATGGTTCATCCATGATGCCAAAGCCATTAATTGCAGATCTCCTAGCTCGGCATTAGGATCCCAAACATTCTTGTCTGTGAGGTCCTTGTTGTGCAAGTAAAATTAAGACATTTTTCCCTATCCTTGAGTGTAATTTGATCACAAAAATCAATAAGCTACCTGTAGTCCTAAAATGGCATGGTGCCCCTTTGTGCTAGTGTTTTAATATGAAATTGTAGCCATTGTTCTCTGAGGTGAAGAGCATAGGATTTAGATGGCATCCTACATTGGATGGCCTCCAAGGAGAGGTTGGCCATACATGCTAGCTTTTTCTTCCTTTTCTGAAGTTTTCCTCTCAACCATGCATTTCCCCTCTCAAGTTGATATCTCATTATTTCTTCTATGTCCCTTAAGTCACTTAGCACTTTATTTTTCTTATCTTTGTCCTCTTGCTATTCTTTCTCATCTCCATCAGTTTCTTCCTTCGTTTCCTCCTCTGTTTCAACATCATTCTCCTTCTCTTCTCCTTCATCATGTTCCTCTTCATTACTTTCTTCTTCATCCATCTCATACCCATCTAGCTCTGTATCTTCTTTTTTTTTTTTGCTCCTCCTCACTGATAGAAGGACTAACATCATAGGTGAGGTTTTTGATTTCATCCTATGCTGGTAAGTCTCTGAAGACTGACCATGTTATAGGGATCCTGAGGTTTTGGAGGGCATCCTCAATGAGGATCCTAATCAACCCATGGTGTGGCAATTGTTTGGAATTCGCTTCCTTTACTTTGCTATTGGAGTCTATGAGTGATTGCATCAAGAAGTAGGGTATGTTGAGTCTTTGGTGAACTATTGGATCTACCCCAAATCTTAATTGTTTAAGAATTCTAAAATGGTAGCCATAAACAACACTGTACCTACCCTCACATGAGATATATTTAATGAGTTGGTAAGATACCTCACTCCATGGGTATGGCAGACTGTCCCTCCTTACTCCTTTTTTATCCTCTATGGGTTCTTCACCTTCTAAAAAGAATTTCCTTTTTTCCACCTGAATATCTACTTTGTCTTCTTTTATCCATGGAATTCCTAGGGGAAGTGTGGTGACCCTACTGATGATCTCTAGGGTGAGATTTATAGTGAGATCGCTAACTATAATAGTGGCATCGATTCTGCTCTATCGAGTGAGGGAATGAGAAAATTCTTGAGCCACCTCATCATCATACCCTATAAATTTTTCGAAAAACCCCATCCATTGGTGTCTTATAAAGATTTCAAGCACTTGGGGTGTTGTTGTATCCTCATAGCATTTGTGGGTTCTCTCCTATTAAACCCTCCTGTCATCTTGCTTGTGAGACTTGAGGAGGAAATGAGACATTTGACACAAGAATTTTTAATATTCAGGAGAAAACAAAGTTTCCTGTGTATGTAATTCACCTCTCACACTTGTTATATCCACTAGCTTTTAGAGGATTTCTAGTTCATTTTCTTGTAAATGGGGATGGATTTTGAGATCCTACCTCTTTAGAATGGTGGCAGTGGATAGTTCTCGTGATATTCCCTCATGAACTTGTTTTTGCCTATCTTGTAGACTGCCTTTGTGTATCCTGTAGACTACTCCTATAGACTTTTTGAATAGGAATTCTTGTGCATGCTCCTTTAGAAATTCTCTTGTAGAACGATGGATCCTTGCTTCTAGTGGGTGGCCAGATTTATCAGATTGACTTGCGTGAGGGATTTTCAAGGAGGTTGAATGCATGCAAACAACATTTTATCTCCCCTTATGGCTTTTTGGGGTGAGGTTCCTCGTAATCAACTCCCACTCCACGTAATCAGCTCCCACCTCATAGATCGTAGTTAATCACTTCTTGTCCTACTCCTCCTCTGTCTTTGAGTTGACTACAACTATGTGTGAGAGGACACCTAGTTTTGTATGTGATGACTGAACGAAGGTGGCCAATTTAACTGGCCACCTGTTTGCTTATAAACCAACTACCTCGTAACCTTTACAACTTTTGATAAAATTATGCATATGAGTAAGTGAGCATGATACTTACCTGTGGTCTCAATGACATGCTGCAGTTGTCAAAGATCAAAGGTGTTGTGTTGTTTATTTGTTGCATGGCCATTCTTCTTCCTCCTCTGCTATCTGTTGTTTGCTGTCTGTTGTATGGATCATCTTAGGGAAGACCTGTAGCTGAGGATTGATATTCTGTGGGATAGGCTTCTTACAGGAATAGAGGGAATCCTATAGAAAACATGGTCTTCAACTGAATTGAAGCAATGGAGTGGAAAACGATAGAAATGATGGAGTGATGCATGGTAAGGAGTGGAGGAGATGGATATGTGTGAGGCAAGGTTCCCTTTAGATCCTCTTTTTCTCCTTGGTTTCCTTTATCATCCACCTACAAATAACAATTACATATTTTTATCTCTTTTTCTTTTTTCTCTTTTTTTTTGAAAAACACCTAGGTTGCCTCAGAGAGTTTTTCACCCTAGATGTTTGTCATGGGCACCTCAAGGAAGGTTTTCACCCAGGGATATTCTTATTCTTTTTTCATTTTTTTTCATCATTGGGCTACCTCACGAGGTTTTAAACCCAAAGACGGGACTCAGGCGCCTCATGGAGGTTTTCACCTGAATCCTTATTCTTTTTCTCTTTTTCCTTTTTCAGTGACTTGATGAGGGATGAGCTAGAACTTGCTCCACCATCATCATTGTCTTATTGATATTGTCAATGAACTCTCTTTTTGATAAAGGCCTCTTGTACATTTTTTATCGGTGTCCATTAACAGGCAATGGAATGGCTTCTTCATCTATAGTTCTAATTTGCACTAAACCATTATCATGGCATATTTCCACTACATAACGTCTTATCCATCTTGTCTTTAGCTTGCCCTTGAAGTCCTTATACCTAGAATAATATAACAATTCCCAATCACCCTCTTGAAATTGCTTCTCCTTAATATGTTTATCATGCCAGATCTTCCTCTGAAGCTGAACTATCTCTGTATGTAGGAGGGCCTACATTCTGAATTCATCCAAGCCATTCAAATGCAAAAATCTTTCCTTGTATGCATGACTGAGATCCAAATATAGTTGGGCTACCATCATCAGTGTGTTATATTCAAACCCAATGGACAACAAATACTTTTTCCCATAGGCCATCTCATAGGGTGTAAATCGAGTGGTGGTCTTCCATGTTATATTATAGGCCCAGGTAGCCTCAACTAGTCTCTCTGCCCAATCCTTCCTGCTGCTGCTCACTACCTTGGTTAAGATGCTCTCCAATGCCCTATTGGTCACCTCCAATTTCCTATTAGCTTCTGGATGATAAGGAGTGGATGTCCTATGCTTGATTTTGTGATGACTGAGCAGTTCTTCAATCATGTTGTAGGTAAACTAGCTTCCTTGGTCTGTGACTAGCTCTCTAGGGTACCCAAATTTGTAGAATACATTCTCCCTTGGGAACTCAACCACCTTATCTTCTATTTCTACCTTAATCTGCTTGGTTTCAACCCACTTATTCAAATAATCAATGCACACAATAATGTATTGTTTTTGCTTTGAAGGAGGGTTGATAGGTCCAATGAAGTCCATGCCCCACATGTCAAATGGCTCAAAAGTCACTTGAGGTTGTTGGTGAGCTCTAGTATTGCAGCAATAATGCTGCAACTCTTGGGGCTTCCTTCTTTACTTTTATCAATCCGGTAGTTCGTAACAAACTTGGAAGCGATGGTGTTGTATGCACAAGTACTAACTCTTACTGTAGGTTGTCACTTGATCAGCTGGTGCAAGTTCGCTAGGAGCTAAAGCCAACTTCTATGAGTTCTCAGAAGAAGCTTTAACTGTGATGAAAAGAAAATAACTCCACAGGGGCTATTCTACTTGCAGAAAGAGAAGGAAAACTGAAATGAAATGAAAACCCTAGCAAACCATAGCTGTGCAAGAAAAGAGATGGAAACTAGTGAAATGGGTACCATTTATTACTAAAAAGGAAAATTGCATTTATTCAAGCTACTTCTGAAGAGAAATGAGAAGAAATCATCTTTTTCTAATTTTGAGTATTTTTATGTGGAATTATTATGCTTTTGATTTGACTGGTTGTGATTGTGTAGAGGTTTGGTGGCAAAGGAAGATGGAGTTAGCTTTTTTAGATGGTGAGGAAGGTGTGGAGAGGTCCTAAGAAGCCCCTAGTACCCTTCTGAAGACTTCCATTGTGATTAGACTTCGAAAAATCACTCACAAGAGCTTCTACAGGAGGCCGCAAGGGATCTACAGGAGGTTCTACAGGAAGATCTACAGGAGGAGGCCGAAAGTTGTTTTTGGAGATTTGAAGGTGGAAAAAAGATGGGAAAGGGGAAATGAAGGCTAGATGAAGGTGTTGAGGGGTCTATAACATGTCAAGGTAGATCAGGGCCGAAGGAGATGGTTAGATTTGTTCAAAGGGAAAAAGAGAAACTTTATGGAAAAAAGCAGCAATTAGGGCAGATTGGCGAAATGTGGTGAATGAGTGGGGAAATCTTGAGAGATGAACTAGTATAGGTTGTGTTATGGAGGAATGATAAGCTGGAATGTTCTACAAGAGAGCTGCACACTTACTTCTCAAAACTGACCAAAGAAAGAACCAAAAAATAGAGTTTTGCCTATCTTAACCTAATTCTGACCTAAAACCAAAAAAATGCTAAACAGTACTTTATGAACAGAAAATTATGCGAGAAAACCGTGGTAAATGAAAATGAAATGATCTAATCATGTGAATCCAAACTAATATCAACTTCTCCAACTCGAAATCTCACACTAGCAGTTGCATTGGAAGAGCAAAAATTGTGTTTTTGGTGGCAGCAGTAGTGCCTTAACCTCAAGTCATGGTCCACAGGAGGGAGAAAGGCGATGAAGACCTACTGGTGGCCTTTTTGGATCTTTTTCTGTTATTGTAGCAAACTACTTAAGCAACTTGAAGCAAAAACAACTATTATAACCATCAAAAGCAACCTAATCCAATGAAGTAAAATGAGTATATGCAGCAGAAATTAACTCATGAATGGAAACAAAAGTATATAAGTACACAAAGGAGGTGTTGGGAAACTTGGGTTGGGCCCTAACCCAAGAGATTTAGCCCTTTGGAAGAAAAATTAGCGTTGGCTCAAAACTTAATTCATCTTCATTATCAAAAATAGTAGTTACATCACATAAAAACTATCTCAAAAAGAGCTCGAAAATGAGCTGAGTACAATGCTGCACCAAAGTGCGAAAATAGACTAAGAAATGGCTAAAATATAACTAACTAAACTGAGGCCCTAATCCCCCCTATTTATACAAATGGAGTCTCTAACAACTCTCCTAAAATCAAGGAGCTCAGCTTCCCAAAACTGTAGATAAACATCACTCCTTTACTTGCTCAGCTGCCCCTTGGAATCATCAATGTGGGCTTTTGTGCTCCGAGTTTCTGATGGAGAATTCAAGGTAAGGGCTCATAGATGAAGTGGACACCTTCCTACAAGTGCTCTCCATTGCTCTTCTTCGAATTTGGCTGCCAAATGCTCATTAAACCTTTGAGTTTGTCTCAAAATTGACTAAAAATCTGCATAAAGCACACATTAGACTACATGGGAAAATAACTAACCCAATTCACTCTATTAGCATAAATATATTCAAAAACATGTGATAAACTAATGATAATGGTGGATTAAGTCAAATTAAGAGGCAAGATTAGCCCATATAATTACCCATTTCTGGGGCTCATCATTACCCCCCTACTGAAGGTGTTGCTCATCCTCTGAGCAACTAATCCATCTCCTCATCCTTGATGGCCTTGATGGCCTCCCTAACATTCCATGGCTTAGATATGAGATCCTCTTCCCTATCATGGAATCCAGCTTTTGCATCCAACTTTTCCCACTGCTGTTTTTCTTCTTCATCATCTGTTGTTTTTCTTGTTTCTGCTGGTTTTGTGTCTACTATCTTTGATTTTGTTTTCTCCTCTACTTGTTTAGTTTCTACCTTTCCTATGGTAGCCTTTTCCTGAACTGTCTTAGGCTTCTTCTTTTCAGTTCTTTTCCTCTTCCTTTTCTCTGCTACGGTTCTCCCTTTTTTTCTTTTGACGTTGTCTTCTACTCTACTTTAGGCTATGTTTCTCTTCTCCTCTTTGTTTTTCTTCTTTTTCTGTGTGGGGTTCCTCCTCTTCCAATTGAATGTTCTGTTCTTATTCATGGATTTCCTTCCTAGCTTCCCCTTTTTGTTCCTCCTCTTCACTTCTAGATGGACTAAGGTCATTAGTGAGAGTTTTTATATCATCCTCTTTAGTCATGTTCCTAAAAATCTCCCAAACTATGGGGATTGTGTAAGTGATGATGTTCAAAGACCGCTGGAATCTATTAGGTGAGGAGGAAGGCAACAAATTTCAAACATAGAAATAGAGGAACAATTGAGGTTTTCTTTCTGGAACCAGAGAGAGTTTTTTTTTTTCCTGTTCTTCCTTTTTAACAAATTGCAACTTTCCTTCCCTTCAAACTCTGTTCTTAAACTTAATTTACTTCTTAGTTTGTTTGAGGGAAACAATATCTTAAAAACAGAGAGTATACAAAAGTTTGTTTTTTCTCTCTTTCACAAAATAAGCAGAATACCCAATGCAAATTCACTTTTTTACAGTCTTAATTTTCCAGGGTTGCATCATCTCTTTACACAGGAGAATACCACAGAGGAGAAAGAGACAGTTTTTTAGTGCAAAGAGCAAATGGAGAAACTGTATATATATATATATATATATATATATATATATATATATATATATATATATATATATATATATATATATATATATATATATATATATATATAGATATTTAAAAACACACGGGAAGACTATTTTTTTCACATCCCCTCCTTTTTCAATCCAGTACTTTGCTTCAAATCCCACCACCTTTCGTAGATATATCACATGTAGGGTGGGTTTCTGAGCCTACCTTTTCAAGCTCGAATTTGGAAAAAATTTCGAATTTCCCCTCTGCAGAGCTACTCTCTGACCTTCCTATAGAAAGGATCCTGTAGACCTATTTCTGCTCCTATAGATCCCAATAATTTCTTGTAGAATCCGATAAGCAGAAGGGTTCTGAAAATGGCAGAGAGCGACTGTTTTAAGGCTCTGAAGGTAGTAGGTAGCTTGATGCAATCGAGAACACGGCAATACAAATGAAAGTGAAGGTGGTGAGATTGTTTCAAGGAGGAGTTCTTATGGAATGTTACTATCACCCATACGCATCTCCCCATGAAACAGGTTTTTAAATGGATGCACAGATATGGAGAAAATGCAAAAATGGCTAAAGGTGATGGAGGCTGATTTCTTGGAAAATATGCACTAGAATTGGCTGAAATTTCTTGGGCATGTGTTTCCATCATCTCTATACAACCCCCCATGAAATATTTTTTTAAATGGATGCACGGTTTTCAAGTTATGGAAGAAACAAATTTCTGCTCTATTTATTTTTGTATCAGAGCATTTTGCAGTTTTTTTGGACAGTACGAAAAAAATGAGCTTGGGCTATAATGTAGACTTGGAAATGATGGAAGAGAGGTTTGAATATTGCAGGGGGATATATATACCCTTTATGAAGCTTCCATGTTCCCCGAACTTCTTTTAAAATCCATTTCTAACTCTCTATAATTTCTACAGGAGTCTCCCGTAGAAAACACAGTTTTCAGAAAAGAAGCACAGTGAGGTGGAAAGAATGTCAAGAATGATAGAGAAGGGTGAGGGAAGGTAGGATAGGTGTTTTTATTGGTTTCAAAGCTTTCTTGGCACCTATGGCTGCTTCCTGAAGTTCTCCTGCAAACCTTCAATACAACTGGAAATTTATTTTTTATTTTTTCTATTTTTTCTCTTTTTTTTTTTTAAACAACTAGGGCGCCTCAAGGAGGTTTTCACCCTAATTTCCTGCCCTCGGTGCCTCCAAGAGAGGTTTTCACCCAGGGATCTTATTCTCTTTTTCTTTTCTCTTCTTTCTAACCCATTGACCGCCTCATGGAGGTTTTCAATCAATGAGCCAATCTACGGTGCCTCCGAGGAGGTTTTCACCTTAGATTTTTTTTTTCTCTCTTATTTTTCATTTTTTTTCTTTTTCTATTTTTTCTCTACCCTACCCTACTTGAAAAACAAAATAATTTTCAACTATAAGAATACTTCTAATGGAGCCATGTGCACATCGAGATGATAGTCAAAATGATGTGGAGGCTTGAAATGCATGCTTTAACAGGTATCTGGATTTCAGAGACCAAATGATTTGACTTTGAAGGGATCAGGCACAGTTGAGGAAGAGAGCGATACTGCAACTTAGTGAATGTCTGGAACCACATTTGAATATAGTTGTGATGTCCTTGGTCCTTTTGCTGATCTGTATCGTTCTTCATCTCTTCTTCTATCATGACCTTCACATCTTCCTCTTTTTGTTGATTTTTCTCTTGAATACGAGGATTTCATGGTAACCACGAGGGAGCTCTCTTGATCTCTGAGTCTGATGTCTTCCCTTCATCAAGTGCAACCCATGGTTCTTTGATCTTCTCTTTTGCATCTTCTTCTACTGGATGTGGTCCTTCAATGATATCAATATAATCTCTTTTTTTGCAATACTCTTCCTGAGCTATGGTGAATATCATTGAGCTCAAGAGGAGTTGTTTGGAAGTGTTGTAGCTCAGCTTCGCAATTGGGTTGAGCTACTCCAATGTGTTTTGGGTGGCAGCAGTAGTGCCTTGACCTCAAATCATGGTCCCAAGGAGGGAGAAAGGAGATCGAGACCTACTGGTGGCCTTTTCTGATATTTTTTTTTTACTTCAACAAACTACTCAAGCAACTTGAAGCAAAAACAACTATTCTAACCAACAAAAGCAACCTAATCCAATGATGTAAAATGAGTATATGCAGTAGAAATTAATTCATCAATGGAAAAAAAGCATATAAGTACACAAATGAGGTGCTGGGCAGCTTGGGTTGGGCCTTAACCTGAGACCTTCAGCCTTCTGGAAGAAAAATCAGTGCTGGATCAAAACTTCATTCATCTTCATTATCAAAAATAGCAGTTACATCACATAAAAATTGTCTCAAAAAGAGCTAAAAAATGAGCTGAGTACAATGCTGCACCAAAGTGTGAAAATAGCCTAAGAAATGGTAATGACGCCAAAAAGAGTGGTGAGCTCCAGTATCGCAACAATAATGCTACAACTCCTGGGGCTTCCTTCTTTACTTTTATCAACCGGGTAGCTCGTAACAAACTTGGAAGCGACGGTGATGTATGCACAAGTACTAGCTCTTACTGTAGGCTATCACTTGATCAGCTGGCGCAAGTTTGCTAGGAGCTTAAGCCAACTTCTATGAGTTCTCAGAAGAAGATTTAACTGTGATGAAAGGAAACTAACTCCACAGGGGTTATTCTAGTTGCAGAAAGAGAAGGAAAACTGAAATGAAACGCAAACCCTAGCAAACCCTAGTTGTACAAGAAAAGATATGGAAACTACTGAAATGGGTGCCATTGATTAATGAAAAGGAAAATTGCATTTATTCAAGCTACTTCTGAAGAGAAATGAGAATAAATCATCTTTCTTTAATTTTGAGTATTTTTATGTGGAATTATTATGCTTATGATTTGACTCGTTGTGACTATGCAGAGGTTTTGTGGCAAAGGAAGATGGAGTTGGCTTTTGCAGATGGTGAGGAAGGTGTGAAGAGGTCCTAAGAAGCCCCTAGTACCCTTTTGAAGACTTACTTTGTGATCATACTTTGAAAAATCACTCACAGGAACTTCTACAGGAGGCTGCAGGGGATCTACAGGAGGTTCTACAGGAGGATCTACAAGAGGAGGCCGAAAGTGGTTTTTGGAGATTTGAAGGTGGAAAAATGATGGGAAAGGGGAAATGAAGGTTGGATGAAGGTGTTGAGGGGTCTATAACTTGTCAAGGAAGATCGGGGCTGAAGGAGATAGTTGGATTTGTTCAAAGGGAAAAAGAGAAACTTTATGGAAAAACGCAAAAATTAGGGCAGATTGGTGAAATGTGGCGAATGAGTGGGGAAATCTTGAGAGATGAACTAGTACAGGCTGTGTTATGGAGGAATGATAAGCTGGAATGTTCTACAAGAGATCTGCACACTTAATTCTCAAAACTAACCAAAGAAAGAACCGAAAAATAGAGTTTTGTCTACCTTAACTTAATTCTGACCTAAAACCAGCAAAATGTTGAACAATACTTTACGAATAGAAAATTATGCAAGAAAAACATGGTAAATGAACAGTAAATGATCTAAGCATGTGAATCCAAACTAATATCAACTTCTCCAACTTGAAATCTCACACTACCAATTGCATTGGAAGAGAAAAAACTATGTTTTCAGTGGCAGCAGTAGTGGCTTGACCTCAAATCATGGTTAAGCAACATGAAGCAAAAACAACTATTCTAACCATCAAAAGCAACCTAATCCAATGAAGTAAAATGAGTATATGTGGTAGAAATTAACTCATGAATGGAAGCAAAACTATATAACTACACAAAGGAGGTGCTGGGCAACTTGGATTGGGCCCTAAGCCAAGAGCTTCAGCCCTCTGGAAGAAAAATTAGTGCTGGCTCAAAACTTCATTCATCTTTATTATCAAAAATAGCAGTTACATCACATAAAAACTGTCTCAAAAAGAGCTCGAAAATAAGCTGAGTATAATGTTGCACCAAAGTGCGAAAATAGACTAAGAAATGGCTAAAATATAGCTAACTGAACTGAGGCCCTAAGTCCCCCTATTTATACAAATGGAGTCTCCAAAAACTCTCCTAAAATCAAGGTTCTCAACGTCCCAAAACTGCAGATAAACATCAGTCCTTCTTTACTTGCTCGGCTACCCCTTGGAATCATCAATGTGGGCTTTTGTGCTCCGAGTTTTTGATGGAGAATTTGAGGTAAGGGCTCATAAATTAAGGGGACACCCTCCTACAAATCCTCTCCCTTTTTCTTCCTCGAATTTGGCTGCCAAATGCTCATTAAACCTTTGATTTCGTCTCAAAATTGACCAAAAATCTGCATAAAGCACACATTAGACTATATGGCAAAATGATTAACCCAATTCACTCTATTAGCATAAATATATTCAAAAACATGCACTGAACTAATGAGAATGGTGGATTAGGTCGAATTAATAGGCAAGATGAGCCCATATAATTGCCCATTTCTGGGGCTCATCAGTTGTATGGGCATTTCATCTCTTGGACTAGGCTTTCCCATCCTCTGGCACTGATCATACTAGCTAATATACTTCTTCACATCCTTATGAAGAGTGGGCCAATAATAGCTTCCTTATAACACTTTGAATGTTGTCCTCTTTGCTGCAAAGTGACCTCCACAAGGCCCATCATGACAGGTTAGATGGATGTCAAAAAATTCCTCTACCCTTACACACTTTCTCAAGATTTGAACTGGTCCAAGTTTGAAAATATTTCCCGCAATGTAGGTCAAGGGGGCGCTTTTCCTGACTATCTTTCTCTTTTCTTTGGACGACAAGTTCAGTGGGAACTGTGTTGATACCAAATAGTTTGCTATATCGGCAAACCATGGGGAGAGAATTGAAATAGAAAACATATGCTCCTCTGGTAACTTGTCATCCACCATTCGTTCTTCACCTACAGGTAGATTCATCCTAGATAGAAAGTCTGCAACAACATTTTCCTTACTAGGCTTATTAACAATAGTTAGATCAAACTGCTATAATAAAAGCAACCATCTTATAATTATAGCATTCACATCCGCTTTGTTCATTAAATATTTGATTGTGACATGGTCAATATGCACAAATGTTTGGTAGCATGTAATGTAATGCCTAAATTTATTTAATGAATGCATAATAGCCAAGAGTTCCTTTTCGGTCACAATATAATTTAACTCAGCCTTTGATATATTCTTACTAATAAAATATATGGCATAGGGTAATTTCTCCTCTACCTAGCCTAAAGCTTCTCTTATGGATTTGTGTGAGGCATTAGAATGAATATGAAAAGGGAGGGCCCAGTTTGGGCCTTGAAGAATTGGTGCAGTGGCTAACTTACCCTTTAAAATGTCTAAGGCCTCTTGACAACTCTTTGACCATACAAACTCAGAATCTTTGGCCAACAACCCAAATAAAGGAGAGGCCAAATTTTTGAAGTCCTTTATGAACCTCCGGTAGTGTCCATCTAACCCAAAGAAGCTCTTGACATCCCTCTACTTTTGAGGAGGTGGGACCGTTTGCATGATTGCTATTTTGTTTGGGTCCACCTGCAATCCATGTTGAGATATTGAATTACCTAGCACGGTCCCCTCAGTCACTAAGAATTCACATTTTTCTTGACTGAGAGACAGGTTAATTTCAATGCAATTATTGAATACTTTGCCTAGGTTAGTTAGGTCTTCTTGAAAATCATAGCCATAAGGTGTAAAATCATCCATATAAATTTCTACTGCATCCCGTACTAATTCAACAAAAATACTCAAGAACGCTCTCTCGAAAGTGGCAGGAGAATTTCATAGGCTGAAATGAAGGACCCTATAGGCAAAAGTACCCCAAGGACATGTGAATGTGGTCTTATCCTGGTCTTCTGGGTAGATTTAAATTTGGTTGTACCCACTGAATCCATCTAGGAAAGAAAAAAAATTCTTCCCTCCCAGGCCATCTAGTACTTGGTCAATGAAGAGTAGGGGAAAATGATCCTCCTTTGTGGCTTTGCTCAACTCCCTGTAATCTACACAAATCCTCTACTTACCATTTTTCTTGGGAACTAACACTAAAGGAGAGACCCACTCACTCTCACAGATAGGGTAAATGAATCCTGCATCTAGCATCTTTTGCAGCTCCTCTTTAACTATATCTTTAAGAGCTGGATTCATCCTCCTTTGTGGTTGCCTGATAGGGTTGCAACCTTATTCTATGTATATGTGGTGAGTACACACTAAGGGGTGTAGTCCCTTCATTTCCTTGTAACTCCAAGTGAAGGCTTATAGGTTTTCTCTCAACATGTTCCATAGCTTTTCCTCTTCAAGAGCAGAAAGAGATGGATTAATTTTCAAAGTTTTCTCTAGGCAAAATTCTATGGTTTTGAAACGGATTAGGTTGGAGTTTGCCAAGCATAAGTCAACCAGATGATTGTTACGGGTTTCCTTTAATTCTTCTTCTAATGGTAACAAACTAGGAGATGGAAATTGGAGGAGGTTGTTATGAAACCAGCTCAAGAAAAATATAGAAAAGATGTATCAACGCCTTAGAATTCCGCCTCTTCGAGGTGGAAACCTCCTTTACATTACATAAATGAACAATTCTTCCATGATTCAAATGAAAAAACCTCCTTTCTATATATAGGAGTCTAAGGAGTCATAATATAACCCATCCGACCTAACAATAATAATATAAAGCCACAAACATAATAATAGAGGAATTCTATGGGGCACAGTAATAACAATATTGGGACAATAGGGGCACAGCAATATTAATAAGGGGTACAACTAAAATAGTAATGGGGTAATCACTAGTATTATAGGGACCCATCATGCCCCTCTCCTTCAAAAAAGTGTTGTCCTCAATGCTTGAGTAGTTCTAGATGCCTCTGTGTAAAATTCTCATCCTCTCATGTGGAATCTTTAGCGGATAAGTTCTTCCACTTGATAAGATACTCCGAAATTGATCGATTTCATAGCTATCGAGTTCTTGTTTATGTGACTGGTTCTGGTTCCAATATAATTTTTCCTTCCTCGTCAAGTTCTGGCAATATTGTTTGAACTGGGAGCTTATTGCCTATAACCTTCTTTAAACATGAAACATGGAAAACTGGGTGCAATAGAGAAGCTGCAGGAAACTCCAATTTGTATGCCATAGTACCAATCTTTTGCAACACCTTGTATGGACCATAATACTTTGGTGATAATTTATTATCCTTCTTAGCTTGCTTGAGGGACATTTGCTTATATGGTTGTAGCTGTAGGAATACCCAATCACCTACATCAAAACTTCTTTCACTGTGATGTTGATTTGCTTGTTTTTTCATTCTATTCTGTGCCAACACGAGGTTATCCTTTAAGAGTTGGAGGACTTGTTGTTGATGTTCAATGTGATGTTCCACTACTTGAACCTTAGAATTTTCTCTTAAATATGATGTGATGGATGGTGGCTGACACCCATAAAGTGCCATAAATGGGGTCATTTTTGTTGCTATATGGAAGGAAGTGTTATACCACCGTTCAGCCAAAGGTAACCATTTGACCCATTGTGTCTGTTTATTAGATACAAAGAAATGAAGATATCCTTCCAAACATTTGTTTACTATCTCAATTTGCCCATCAGATTGAGGATGATAAGATGAGCTATGAGCTAACTGAGTACCAAGACAAGAAAATAATTCTGTCCAAATATTTCCAGTGAAAATGGGATCTCTATCACTTACAATAATATTTGGGTTTCCATGTAGCTTTTGAATTGTTTCCATAAATGCAGTAGAAACTGTACCAGCTTTAAATGGATGTGATAATGCACAAAAGTGTGCATACTTGGTAAGTTTGTCAACTACCACCATGATGATAGTATTTCCCTCAGACTTGGGTAAACCTATGATAAAATCCATTGAAACCTCCTCCCAACGTTGGCTTGGAATGGATAAAGGTTGTAATAGACCCAGAGTCTTAATTGATTCAACTTTATTTTGTTGGCAAGCCAAACATTCTGCCACAAACTTTTGAATATTTGATTTAAGGCCATCCAAAAAAAATTCCTTCTTAACCCTGTGGTAAGTTTTTAAAAATCCTGAGTGCCCTCCTAAGGGAGAAGAGTGCAATTCCATAAGAATCTGATGTTTTAGTTGGGAATTCTTACAGAGGTATAAGTGATCTTTGTACCATAACGAATCATTTTGCCAGCTAAATGTATAAGATGTACTGGAATCTTGTTGTAACTTTCGAATAAGTGTCCACACTTCTTCGCCATTCTTCCATTCCTCCCTTGCTTCATTTATACAATCTGGTTGGATAATAGAAATGGCGCACAACAATTCTTCCACATCCTCATCCTTTCTTGAGACTGCATCTGCCACCACATTTTGCTTCCCATTTTTGTAGATGATTTCAAAGTAATAACCCAACATCTTTGTGACCCACTTTTGTTGCGTTTAAGAGGATAATCTTTGTTCTAAAAATTATTTAACGCTATGATGATCTGTTTTTACCTTGAAGTGTCTTCCCATTAGGTAGGGTCGCCATTTCTTAAGTGCATGAAGTATTGCCAACATTTCCTTCTCATAAATAGCTTTGTGTAAAACCTTTCCCTTGATTGGATGACTTTCAAAAGAAATGGGTCTTTCATCTTGCATTAAACAACACCAATTCCATTTCCTGAAGCATCACATTCCATAATAAAAGTTTATGTGAAGTTCGGTGTAGCTAAGACCGGTGCTTGGTACATTGCCTCTTTAAGATGTTCGAAGGCCTTTGTTGCTTCTGGAGTCCATGAAAATGCATCTTTCTTCAATAATGTTGTTAGAGGTACTGATATTCTCCCATAATTCTTAAGAAACATGCGATAATACCCTGTCAACCTGAGAAATCCTCACAGATGCTTTATGGATGTTGGGATTTTCCATTCCTTAATGGCTTTGATTTTGATAGGGTCTACCTTAACTCCTTCATGAGATACAATATCACCCAGATATTCCACCTCTTATATTCCAAAGAAACATTTGGATCTTTTTGCATATAATTGTTTCTCCTCCAATAGTTGTAGCACCCTGTTAACACCCAGGTTGTTCCCTTTGACTCCTGAGGGAATACGGCCGGGGTAACCACTAACCAAGCTTTGGATCACAGGTTCTAGCCAACCTGTAATCAGAGAGGGCTCTCTCTTTAATTGTTTAACTTTGTTCTTGAGAATCTTAGGCTAGATATGAGGTGAAGGTTTGGTTTAAGAATTTTGGTTGAATGATGTCTTTCAGTACCTAAGGTGAGATCTTCAGACAGTTTTAGTCCATTGGGCAATGGAGTCTGTGGTTGCAGGTTGTTTGAAGTGTTTGAGTGTGATTATTAAAGCAACAGGGCCATTTAAATATTTCATGAAACAAACTTGAAATTGTAATGATGAAGTGTGTTTAACCAGTGGAAGGCATTTAAGAAATTTCCACTAAGTTGGTGATGTGAGAAAGAGATGTATTGACCAGGAGCAGGTTTGAATTCCTGAACGATAATCACTGTGAAAGGTATAGTTTGGAAGTGCAGCAATTAAGAATCACACTCTTATAACTATAACTGAGGAAAACATACATAATAGCATAGATTGAGTTCAGGGTATTCTATGAATAAATCCTGAAACTATTCTTTTTCTTTGCCATTAAACTGTGAAATACAGAGCATGAATGGATTATGAAGGAAATAACAAACATAACGAACAGGTTAAAGAAACTTATTGTTCCATGAAATACGCAGGAATCCTGTAGCATTCAGCAAGCACACCAAAACGCATCAGACAACACAGAACTTTGGAAATTCCATCAGCTTTATTGTATTAAAACTCTGAAAATTTACAGCATAGTATCTCCTGAAGAGAAAATCAACAACCCCTGCAAGCTTATGCGAGGGGGAATATATAGAATCGGTTATACAAAAATATCTGACCGCTGAGTCACTTGATAGATAAATGCGCTCACCAACTTTACAAAATAGTAGATAAGGAAGTTATTACTGCTCTAAATACAAAATGAATACTCTTTAATTCTGTTAGAAGTCTTTTTGACCTTTGGAGGCCACTGAGTCGGTTAAGCGTTCTGCATTAATGCTGAATGATGTGTCTTTATGGCTTTGTCATGCTGTAGCTTTCTCGGCCCTGTCATCTGTAGCTGTCAGTATTGCTTTAGTGGCCGAATTGGTTTGCTGAGCTGGCTCAGTCCATTCTTCTCCAGACATACTGAATGCATCAAATCTTTCTGATCCTGATGACTTATGTTTTTTGATGAAAAAACTTGATGAAAGCCTTTTGTTTACAGTAACAACTGTATCATTTTGGTCCACCATTCCTGTGTAGGCAGTTGATGTCTCAAAATTGCATCTAAGGTTTCATCTGCCTCTGTGTATTTGTAGAAGTTTGGAGGCACTTCAAACTAATGTTTAATCTCATTCATAATAAAAAATAAGTTCTCTACTCTGTCATAGATACTTTGCCCAGATGCTGGCCCTGTTTCCTCTTAGGTACTTGATCCTACAGTGATCTGATTGGTGGAAAAAGTATTCACCCTTTTGGCATAATTTTCATGTGAAAGTAGCCTCCCTGCGCTGTTCAGCAAGCCAAGAAGGCCTCTGCTCTGTAATGCTGCAAACTTATCCGTGAATCTGTTTACTTCTGTTTGCATGTCCTGGCTTCTTCTATCCAGTGTTTGTACCAGGCTTCTCAATGTAAGGACCCTCTTTATCAGCAGGATGGTTTCAGTTCTATTGGGGATCCCCATTGCTGCCAGCTGAGGACCTGTGCGGTTATTGAGAACGTTGATCATTTTATTGGCTATCTCAGGCATATTGCCTAGAGATGCTCTTGCTCTTTGGACTTCCCTGTGTGCTTTGCCTATGAGCTCCATTTGCTCATGAATAGTCTCTATATACTGCCACTGATCTGTTATTGATTGGCCAATGTTGGCCCATAAAACTGTCTTGACCTCAGCTACAACCTTGTCAAGGGTGAGCTCTTTCTCCAGCTCCTTTATCTTCTCCTTGAGAGCCTTCACTTCTCTGCCCTTTTCAGCTACATTTTGCTTAGACTTGTCATATTTTTCATTCAGCTTAGCTAAATTCTCCTTGGCTTCATTTAGCTCTGCCATTTGGGCTTCCAGGGCTTGAATCTCGTTCATCAGCTTCTGCATGTCAAGGCTTGGAGCCTGCTCTGATGTTGGTGCTGGTGCTGAAGTAGATGGACTTGTCTAGACTGTTTGCACTATAGGAGGAGTGACAATTTGAGGGGGTTCCTCAAGGTTGATTACTTGTGGAGGGAGCTGAGATGTTTGGCCTCCTTCTTTCTGCTGTAGGGCTGCCTGTAATGCAGCCTCTGTCTCTATTAATTTTTCTTCAGTCTGCACCAACTGTTTGTGCAGTGTTACCAGCAATGTTGCTGTATCCTGGTCCTTCCCCTGCTGAGCAACCTCTTCTGTTTGGGGGTGAAAGGTTGCTGGGATCTTTATCATCTTCCTTAGAGCTGCAATATCTGCATCTCCTTCTTTTAGCAGTGCCTGCACAGCTTTGGGATCCTTTGGGTCATGCCCAAGCTCTATGATTATTTCCTCCAGAGACCTGATCCTGTTGTCTTTAGCTTGGGAGGATGCCTTTTCTAACTCCAATTGTGCAGTGGAATTATTCAAAGAATTCTGCAATCTATAATTTGTTAATGTATTATCAGCTAGGGTAGCATACACCATCTCACCCGTCTGTTTATGCAATTCAATTTGATCCATTGGGTGGATTTCCTTGGACAAGATTTCCAAGTTTGTTCTTATATAATCAGCTGCAGACTGTGGCTGCAGCGCTGTGGGCTTGAAATGGCTCATTATCAGTTTGCCCTCTTGCACATCATATGCAGACATCAACCTCTGCTAGTTTATAGGAGCCATTTTCAACAAGTGGTTGTATAGCTGTAACCTCAATGGCTCATTTCTGGTCTTGATGTCTATGAATTGTTTCTTTATGCTAGACTCACCCTTTTTTTGTTGCCCTGAGGAGCTGACCTGTCCTCCAAGTGTTCTTTGCTGCTCTTGCTGTAGTGAGCTAGCTGATACCTCTGTGCTGGGGGGACCCATCTGCGTTTGACCAAAAGGCATCTCCTCCTCTGAGAAAGGATTGAGCCTTTGTCTCTTTTCCCCTTGTTGTGATGTTGCGATGCTAAGGGGAGTTTGTTCCTCTCTGTCTCTCTTCTTACCCCTCTCTTCATTTATAGGGGTTTGGAGCACCGAAGTCTCCACTGTAACATTCTGCACTGAGGCCTCCTTTTCTTGCGTTTGCTCATTATTAGGACCAGGAGCCTCTGCCATTTCTTCCTGTTGTTCAGGCTGATTTTCAGGCTGTTCTTCTTGGGCTGATTTCTGTTCTATTTCCTTGCCCTTATCCTCGGCTGAAGTCTCTGCTATGATTGGGGCTTGGACTGTCTTTTGTGGAGCTGTAGATGATGAGGTAGCTACTCCCACTTGAGTGCCTGGAAGAGAAAATACCTGTGAACAAAGCTCCAAGTCAGCCAACTTTTGGAGATTTCTTATTCCTCTTTGAGCTAGTTCTTCTTGTGTAGTAGCCTCTTCTAAGGTGCCTTCCCTCCATTCTAGTTGATTTGCATATTTTTCTATGTGAGGCAACCTTAAGTGACCATAACTGGCCAGCCTATATCTGATCCTTCTTAAGCTTTTGAAATGAGTTGGGTTGTACAGTTTCCAAAGGAAACTGGTCTGTAAGCCAAGGCTTTCTAGCATTCTATCTGCCTCTTGCCAACCTTCCTCCCTTTTATTGTAAATGAAGTGGCCTAATTGATTTCTAACTTTAAGCTATGCTTTCTTGCCCCTGCTTGAAAAATGGAGTACATCAGCATTCCCAAATTGCCTGAAGTATTTGAGGGCAAACAATCTCATGGGCACATATCTGGGCAAACTGTATGGGGGCAAATCACACCCATATATTCTGATAACTGTGTGGTTTTGGTAAAAATACCAATCCCCAATGTTGTATACCTTGGACAACTGAAGAATCCTCTGCATCTCATCAGTCAGTCTTGGAGGAGGTGAGCTCATAAGCAGAGACATGGCTGGGTGGATGAAGAGGTCTATAAACTCACAATAAGTGTATGGGGAATAAGATCTGCAGTGGAAAGCAGAGGACCAATAGACCACTGACCTTGGATTGCCTTGTGCATCCACTCTTTTCACAGGAAAAGGAAATTTATCATGCTGATAGTATAGGATTAAATGGTAGATATAGGAGGTGTATCTGAACACCCTTTCTCTTGCCAAGTCTATCAATTGCTCATGTATTTTATTGGAGATGTAAGTGGCATAGTCATAACAGATTGGGGGCTTACCAGGGGAAAACATGGCCATCATCACCAGCACAGTTTCATCAACAAATTCTATTGAATTATAGCCCAGTATGGGACTAATCATGTCTGCAAGGTCTCTGCCCAATTGATTCAGGTATACATGAGAAATGGGAGGGTACTTCATAGTCTCAGAGGTTGAATCAATGAACAATTGATTTATCTTAGTGATTTGAGCATCTGTCAGTTTAGCTCCTTGTTTTATCAGATCCAATAGTGACAAAGGGACTAATTTCTTATCAGTCTTGAAGTTCAGCATCTCTCTGATGGCTTCAGGGGTGACATAAAAAACAACTGAGCCTGAAGGGTCAAGCACAACCCTCTGAGTGGGGTCATAGCAGTCAGCACATCGGTGGATTAGGTCAGGGAACTGGTTGACCTGAGGGAGCTTGAAGATGGGGAGGAAAGAGTCCCAAATGCCCAATATATCCATTCCACTATCATGCTTGAGTTTCAATTCATTTAGCAAGTGAATGTGATACTTGCTATGCATTAGCATTTCCTCTGATATTTGGTAATCTTGATCTGCTAATGGTTTCCACTCCAATTCTCTCTGAGGGGCATTCAATGGAGCAACATTCAGGGCAACAGGTGCCACTGGTGTATCCATGTTTTACAAGTGAATTTGGGTTGAATTTCGGCTATTTTTGGGAGAAATACCGTCTTGCGCGGTAGGTTAGGTAATTTGCTGAATTACAGCCCGTTTCAGAGCAACAGGGGTGTAATTAGGCACAATTGGCCGGTTTAAAAAAGGAATTAACTTAGTTTCAAGGTGTAGCAGGCTTATTTCTCAGGTGAAAATGGTCAATTTCCTGGTTTTTAATCAATGCAGGACGTAACAGAGTGTGCAGTCGGAGAATTGGTAAATACCTGGTGTTATAACGATGGAGGAGCTTGGTTGCAGTCAAATGCTGAGCGGCAGCAGCTCTGGAATGGTCTTGGTAGGTTGGCGGCAGCAAAGGACGTGAAAACACATGCAGGAGGCAGAGCAGAAAAACATATACAAATGCGCAAAAATGGCAAAATTCGGCCAAATATGGACTTTTGGGCGTTGGCGCGAAAATTTGGATGACGTCAGCATGACGTCATCAGGTGGGGTCAGGGTCGGGTGATGTCAGCATGACGTCATCGGGTGACGTGGCGGCCTGTGAGTGGTCCACGGGGACTGTATAAGTGGCGTGACAGCTCGGAGTGATGGCGGGCGGGGGTGCCGACGTGGTGGTGAAGTGGCGTGACGTTGGCATGACAGGACATCTGAAAACCGGGAGTGGTAAGTGGTATGATATCGCACCGCTCTTCATACGGAAGCGGGATTATCAGAAGGCGCCACAATAAGATTTGGGGGCGATGCGTGGCAGAGGCCTGACGTCACCCTCTAACAAATTTCGGGAGGTAACGTCCGGTCTTCGGGGCCCGTCCGATATGGATGTGGGCCGTCGGATGGGAAAGCCCAGATCCGACGGTCGACGGGTCGATAAGGTGCCAGGACAATACGACAGCGGGCGAGGAATATTTAATTGTTTTTCTGGAAATGCGCGCCCAGGCGGACCTTTGGACTTTGGCAGGTTTTGTGGGTTTTTTCAATGTATTTTCTGTGAAAATGCGCATCGCACCAAAACTTTGGATAAAGCGGAACAATGGGTTTTTTTGGTGTGTTTTGCAAATAGCGCAGGTTAGGGGTAATAGTGGGTTTTTACAAGGTTTCTTTGCAAATAGAGTGGGTAAATGATTTCAAAGGTTTGTAAAGGGGAAAGGGGTGTAGCTTAGGTTATTAGACTGACCAGGGGTCAATTTAATCCCTGCTTTTGGGCATATGGCTATAATTGCCAGGGGGAGGGAATATTTATACATTGCTTGGGGTTTATACACCATAGTGTTTATAATAGTAGGGGAAAAGGGGAACATAGGGGATTTAGATAATAAGAAGTTAGGAGTTAATATGAGTGGAAGAGGTGGATGAAGGGGAAAAAACACTAAGTTTTATATGGAATCAACCTAGTTTAGGAAGTAGATCAAAATGAAAAGAATTTTACACAAGAAATGTGGCTTTTAAAGAGATAAGAATCAACAAAAAAGTTTGACTTTCTTTCATGAACATAGGTAGTAGTGGGATGTTAGCAATGAGTGTGATGGGGGATAATCTGGAAGTTAGACATGCTTCATTGAGTTGCTGCAAAAACTGCTGAATAAGAGACCTGCACTGGCACCATGTTTTTTCCTTTGCTTGAGCCAGTGACAAAGGAATCATGCTTCTGCAACCCCTATCTACCTACCCAGCTACTGCCTAGCATTTTTTGTTACTCCAAAGAGGGTGCACTTGGACTTGCAAACCCTTATGTGCCTTTTCTTTTCCTTTGGCTTTTTCTTTTGATTTTCTATCTACAACTAACCTTATTACTTCCAAGGCCCCAGATTAAACAGTTGGGAACCTTCATTCTCTACCTAACTACTTTATCTGCCAAGATTGAACTGTTTGGACAGATTTCTTTCTCTAATCTACAACAGAAAATTGAAACATGGCATGATCCAGATTAGGCTGTTGGACCATCCATCCAAATTCAGTTAACATCAAGCTATGTACACATGTTGCATTCTTTTGGAAATATGGGATCTTTGCATCACCAAAGCAGAGCATATTTGGAACTTTCTTTGCCAATCATGAAATATGAAACCTATTGGTATAGGTATCTAACACACCCTATCAACATGTTCAACATGATCCTTCCAAGACTTGCTGTAGATTAGTATATCATAAAAAAATACTAACACAAATTTTCTAAGGAATGGTTTGAAAATTGAATTCATCAAACCTTGAAATGTTGAGGGTGCATTGGTAAGGCCAAAAAGCATGACAAAAAATTCATAATGACCCTCATGAGTTCTAAATGATGTTTTCGGAATGTCTTCAGTCTTCATTCTGATTTGATGATATCCTGAACGAAGATCCAACTTGGTGAAGTAAATTGATCCATGCAATTCATCCAGTAATTCATCAATGACAGGAATGGGAAACTTATCTTTAATAGTGAGCTTGTTGAGCTCCCTATAATCCGGACACATGTGCCATGATAGATCCTTCTTGTGCACAAATACTACTGGAGCAGAGAAAGAACTTTGACTTCGTTGAATTATACCAGCCTCTAGCATTTCTGCAACCATACGTTCAATTTCACTCTTTTGGGCATAGGGATATCTGTATGGCCTGATGTTTGGAGGAACACTTCCTAGAATAAAATTAATAACATGATCATTATCACGAATAGGTGCGAGACCTTTGGGAGTCTCAAATACCTTGGAATGATTGTCCAAGACTTTTTGGAGATCTAGAGAAATAGATGATTCCAATGTGGAAACATCTAGCGAACATAATTGTGCAATTACACCTCTTTGTTCCTTTTTTAGAAGCTTTGTCATACCATTAGAGCTGATTATCTTTCCCAGTTTCCCTGCAATACCCTTTAATTCAACTTCCTTTCCTTCCACAAAAAATTTCATGAAAAGTTCTTGAAAATTAAAAGCTATTGTACCCAAGGATTATAGCCATTGGACTCCTAGTACAACATCGGCACCTCCCATTGGAATGGAAAGCATTGGGCTAGTCAATACATATTCTCCCATGGATAGCTTGATATTATGGAACTTTCCAGAGCAATTTTTTGTTCCTCCATTTGCAACCATCACTTGACACTATGGTGCTGGATATAAGAAGCAATTCAATTCTTTTGCTACCTTACAATGAATAAAATTGTGGGTACTTCCTGAATCAATCAACACTATTACCCTTTTCTTCTTGATTTGTCCTTCTATCTTGATGGTTTGAGGAGTGGTAATTCCCGCCAATGCATTACAAGATATGGTCAGATTCATTTCTTCTTTATCTAGGCTTTGTTCCTGGAGTATATCCTCTTCTTTTGACCTTTCCTGCTCCTTTTCTTCCTCTTCACAATCTATGTAGAATAATTTCTTCTCAACACACTTATGACCTTTAGTGTATTTTCTATCAAAGCTGTAACAAAGCCTTTTTTCTCTTTTTTATTCTAATTGCTATGGTGTCAACCTTATAGGTTGTGGAAGACTAGGGGCAACAACACTTCCATATTTATAGTTGTGAGTGGTATGCTTCCTGGTTGCCATAATTTTTCTTTCCATTTTTCTTGCTAACCTGAATGCCTTCTCTAATGAATCAGGTTCCCAAAGTCAAACATCGTGTTGAATATTATCCTTTAATGTCCCTATGAACACATCAATCCTATGCTCCTCTTGAATATTTTTTACCTTTATGTTCAATTTTTGGAACTCCTCAATGTGCTCCATTATTGAATCCTTTTGTTTGAGACTTATCAACTGGCTAAAAAAAGTGTTGATTTTGTATCCTCATAATGTGCTGTCAATTCTTTCATAAAAATTTCCCAAATGATAATTTGTTTATGAGAGAAAAGCCATTGATACCATACAAACTGATTTGGTTCCAAATATAAAGTTGCAATACGTACCTTTTGTGTGTTTTGCACATTATTGAGATCAAAAAATTGTTGCATCTGTAATATCCATGTTGCGGGATCCTTGCCATCAAACTTCTTCATATCGATTTTTGGAATATGGTAGACCTTCAATCCCACATTAGAGTCTATGAAATCATGATTAACATTTCTTTTGTTCTCATCATGAGTTTCCTTTACTACCTTTTCACCATTAGTAAGTATTTCTTATAGAAAATTTGTCAAATCTATCTTCAAATATGCCATGTCTCTCTTCAAATCTATCTTCAAATCGTTCATCTTATCTTCCATCCCCTTTATCTTAGCTTCTATTAGCTTTTGTGAGAGTAACATTTGTTGCACCTGGTCTTGTAATTTTGATATATCATGTAGCATTTCTTCCTCTTCTTCATGAGTCATGCTAGAGCTTTCAGGTTGCTTACTAGGTGTTTGCATTTTCTTTCCTCAGAGCATCAGTTATTGATAATAATTCTCTACTAAGCCCTTTGAATTCCTTCAAAATAAATTTTCAAACCAAGCTTAAGAAAAAATTTAAAAAAATCTACACACCTTTTTTCACTTGGTAGGAGCTTGATATTTCCTCTGATGTATCTCTGTACTTTCAAATCATCCAGTTTTGAACTTGTGGCCTATAGTAGCCCTTTTTGTCCTCTTTCCAATGCCACCAGTGATCCAAATTGGATTCTCCAAGGAAGCGTTATGCGAAATCTCCCACAGTGACCTAATTATAGACTAGCTCAGTAGAGCGAACTTGTACGACATGCCGCAAGTCACTGTTTTGACCTCTAGCACTGAACAATATATACAAGAAACTATAGTCCATTCTATTTCTGTACCTTTTTACGAAATTTCAATCTGATGCCCAGAGAGAAAGTTATGACTATTTTCCCTAGGTCACCTGTTTGGAATGTAATTCAAGAGTCTACAAAAGACCAACTTCCTCAGATCATATCTCTGCAAATATAGCACGAAAGCTCTTAAATTTAGAGCCAATATTCAGCGCAATGTCTTCTCAAATGGGTTTTTTTTTGAGCTTTTGAAACATCGCAAAAAAAAAGTTATAGCGAAAATGCCACGATGACCTGTTTGGAGCAGCGAAACCCTAGAATCCAAAGCTTTGATACCAGATGTTATGAAACCAGCTCAAGAAAAAGATAGAAAATATAGATCAACGCCTTAGAATTCAGCCTCCTCGAGGGGACAACCTCCTTTACATTACATAAATGAACAATTCTTCCATGATTCAAATGACGAAACCTCCTTTCTATATATAGGAGTCTAAGGAGTCAAAATATAACCCAGCTGACCTAACAATAATAATATAAAGCCACAAAAATAACAATAGAGGGATTCTATGGGGCACAATAATAACAATATGGGGACAATAGGGGTACAAAAATATTAATAAGGGGTACAACTACAATAGTAATTGGGTAATCACTAGTATTATAGGGACCCAACACAGGTGTTCAATTAATTCATCCTTGTCTTGCTGTCCTCCTCCTATGGTTGCTTCCAAAGCATAAAGTTAGGTGGAATAAACCTCATCTTCTTCCTCCTCCTCCAACCATAAAGGAAAATCATGCTCTAGAGAAGGTTGAGAAGGAGGGTATAGGACTAACTGTTTGGACATATGCCTATTCTTGATGGTCATATTCCCAGCTCTATAGCTAATGTAAGCATTAGCTGTGGCCAACCATGGCCTCCCAAGGATGAGAGGGTAACCAGTAAGATTAGCTTTAGGTTGGAGAACTAGGAAATATGCAGGGTACTCCTAGGAGTCAATGGAGACCATCACATCCTCGATAATTCCCTCACAGGTGACTGTGTAACAGTCTGCAAGTTGCAGAACTATTGTGGTCTTCCTCAATGCCCCTTAGAGGTTGATCTTGAGCATGGTGTCCTTGGTCATAATGTTAATGGCAGCCCCAAGATCAATCAGAGTGTGTCGGAAAATGGTGCCATTGATGTGCACATCTACTACAGGGCTTCTAGGGTCTAAATATTTTGGACATATTACCCACCCTAGCATTAAGTCAAACAGATGCCTAATGAAATTAATGGTAGGGGCATCCCTTTTTCTTCTTCCTGGATGCTTGAAGAACTTCTACTTAGTCAACTTATTATAAATCGGTACATCTTTTATTGCTTGGAGAAGGGGGGTCTTTACACATAGATTTTTCAATTCTACCAGAAGTTCAATTTCTTCTTGGGTAGGCTGGAGTGGTTGGGCTAATCTCTCAGGAAAGGGTGGATCAACTTTAAGGTTGATTTCCTCTCTTTCTTCCTCATCCTCCCTATGTGGAGAGGGAGGTTGGTTATATGGGAGAATTCTCCCATATCTTAGGTTGATCTCCTGGATTTCTACAGCATAAGCTAGGTATGATGTGTCTCCATTGTATACTTGTTGAGCCTACCTATTTTTTGGGTTTTGATTTGGCTGGGTAGGCATCTGGGGTTGCTTGGGTGGAGCAGTGTGTAGGATTTGTGGTTGGCTAGGTGGTGGAGGCAATAGAGCTGAAGAATTGTTGTATTGGGGCCTCCACCCCTCGTGTGGGGTATTCAACTGAGGTTGTGGCTGAACATAAGTTTGAAATGACTCGATGGTTGGCTGAGAATGATACTGAGGTGCATAGGACCAAGGAGGGGGTGTACACCAGGAAGGATGACCAGGGTGTCCCCAAGAAGGTATATATGTGGTTTTGTTGGGGTTGTAATATGAATGGGATGAACCTTGCATACCATGTTGGTACGGTCTAGGACCAGGAGGTCTCCATTGGTTGATGTAACAAAGTTTTTTAGTGACCCCTTCTTCTCCTTCATATACAGCTTTGAGTCCAAGTAAAGAAGGTCACTTATGTTTGGAGTGGTTTTCTTCACAGACCGAGCAAATCTCAATGCAGTTCAATGGACATTCGTTCCTAGGATGCCTCTTAGATCATCTAGGACAAAAGATGGCCAAGGATCTCTCTGCTTCCTATTGCTTCCTTTTGATGTTCATGGTATCCAATTGTAAGGCATGGGTTTGGAGCATCTTACTTTTGAAATCTTCCAGCATATTTCCAATTTCACCCTTGATGGATGAGTTGGAAGATGATGTACTGGCCAGAGGTTGACTACCCCTACCCTTTTTCTTGGCTGTCCTAAAATGGTTTCTAAAGAGAGTCTTGATATCCTCATAGGGTAATTGGTAGATATCCCCTCCTTCTAACAGATGTAAGGTATCGAGAAGATCTTCCTTTACTCCTCTGAGCAGGACCAGCTTTAGTGAATTAGGGTCAAGTGTGCACCTGGCATTTTTGTAACTGAGCTGGAATATTTCTTCAAAATCTTCTAAGGAATCATCCTGGCCCATGGTCATCTTGAAAATTTCTTCTTTAGCATCCTTTGACCTATATCAATCCCTATATTTTTTGTTAAAAGCCTTCTACATCTGAGCCTGAGTTGTGATGATATCTCCAGGTAAACCCATGAACTAGCGCAATGCTGCATCCTTGAAGGTAGATGGAAACAAATTTAACTCTTTCTCATCAGATGTGTATTCATATGTTTGGCATATGACAAGAAAATCAAATAGAAAAGTGTCAGGGTCCTTTGTGGTCATGCCATGGAAATGTGGTAGAGAAGAGGGGCTAATATTCTTCATTTTAGTGTCCCCATTGGTTTGCTTGATGGGGAAGGCACCCTCAATTCTCTCCCTATTTCCCCTATCATTTTGGTTTTTAGCCATTGGTTCAGTAGGAATGGGTTATTCTTCTTCTTCTTCCCGTATAGGTTCTTCAAATATGTCAAGTTGCTCACCTAAAGGTTCTTCCAGTTCACAACCATCAAAGAAGAGAGAAGGTTGGCTGTTGGATGCAGTGGTGGTATTTGGCAAGAATTTTCCTAAATTTTCCCTAATCCTATGAGGCATGAAAGGAAATGCTTTTGGGGTGGTTTTTGGAAGGTTTTTTTAGTAGCAAAGTAATTTGCAGAAATGAAATTGTTTATTGAATGAAAACTACTGACAAAAAGAAACTACTTGCTGAATTGAAATTCTATTTGAAAAATGGAAAGGAAAGAAGATAATGACAAATGAAAGAAAGGAAGCTACTAGATTACTTTTGCAGAAATAAACTAAGGAAGAAATTTTAAGACTAGAAATAGAAGAAAAGAAAGCAGACTAGGAATAGAAGAAAAGAGAGCACTACTCACATTCTACTCTGACACCTCCTCGACCACGGTGCCAAAAGGTGATGAGCACCAGTATTGCAACAAGGATGATACAACTCATGGGCTACCAGCTTTACTTATCAACCAGAGGTTCATACAAACTTGGAGGGGATAGTGCTATATGCACAAGTAGAATTTAAAGTCATGCCTGTTGCCACTTGTTCATCTGGCGAGAGACCCCAGGGGTTCCAAGGCAGACTTCTATAGAGTCAGAAGAAGCTTGATTCTTTGATGGAAGAAGAGAAAATCTATTCTAAGAGAGCTACTCTACTGTAGTAATGAAGAAAACACCATGTAATGCTAAATCACACCATATCCTAATTAACCATTTAAACAACTAAACTAAGTAGAATTGTTAAATCAACACTAACCTAATTCTACTATCTAAGTTGCAGAAGTAAAGAGCATCAAACCATATGAAGGCATAAGAAAATAAACTAAACTAAATCTATTTCCACTTTCTTTTGGTTTCTTGGTGTTTGCGATGATTGGACAATATTAAATGACCAAGTCAAAGCTTGGGAGTGACAACGTTTTAAGGATATGCAGAACAAGTTTCAGTAAGGAGTCAAGTGGAAAATTATTCAGAGGATGAAATTAGTGAAAGGAGGACGCAATACAAGAGAAGTGCAGAGGAACCGTTGGATCGATCAGGAATAGTATTAAGGGGATATGAGTAGCAGAGATCTTATCGTAGAATATTATGTGAAAAGATGGATGAATAAGACTGATGGAAGATGAATGGCGGAGATCTTATCTTGAGAGGCTAAGTGAAGAGATGAACAAACAAGACAAATCAGAAGATGATTGGCAGAGATCCTATCGTGGGAAGTTTAAGTCAAGAGATGAAAGAAAAAGTCTAACCGAAAGATGAATGGTGGAGATCCTATCACGTGAGATTGAGTGAATAAATGGATGGACAAGAATACTAAGAAGATGAATAGTGGAGATCTTATCGCGGGAGGTTTAAGTCAAGAGATGAATAGACAATACTAATCAGAAGATGAATGGAGAAGATCCTATTGCAGGTGATTTAGTGAATAGATGAACGAATAAGACTAATCGGAAGATTAAGGGTAGAGATCTTATCGCGAGAGGTTAAGCCACTAAATGGATGAACAATATTAAGTCACATGGCGATAGAAGGAAAAAAACGTGTAGAATGATAGGGAGGGTTTCCTTAGGTAGTAAGTAGTTTCTTGAATACCCTTAAATTTGTAAGCGGAATTCTGAACTTTTGCGCAATTAGCCTAACTAGGTGACATGTAGCACAAGAAAACGACTCTTCTCGTGTGCTCTCGGGCAGATATCGACCATGCAGGAATCTGCACGAGATTGTACGATAGCCGTTGGATTAGGCAGGGTTAATCAATGGTGGAGATCAACCAAGCTAAATGATGATCGGGTGGCGCAATAGCCATTGGATCGAGAGCGTGATAGATCAACGGTGGAGATTTGGAGTGCATAAAGTAGGTGGACGAATTCACAATAGCCGTTGGATCAAGATAGGCAGATCAACGGTGGAGATCTGGAGTGCATAAATTCAAGCGTTGGAATGAATCGGACAATGATTTGTCAGGTTTTTTGTGGATCAGACACTAAGGATCTCTATGGGTAGAATCTTCTTAAGACAAGATTTATTGGCTTGTGCTTAAGTATTTGGTGCTAAAGGAAAGGAGATCATGTGTGCGATCTATGACAGAAAGAGAGTGATTGAAGATGATAATGATGAAATGAACCAAATTTTGAAGTAAGACAACAAACTCCAAAGCTCATAAGATAACTAGAAATCTGAAACACAACCAATCTACTTTAGCCTACTGTAATGAAAATGCAGCCATTTAAGTGAATGAACGATTAAACCATGGATCTACGCTAACATACATGTATAGTAAAGAGGAGACTTAGCTGCTAGGGTTAGGCCCTAACCCAAGAGCTTTAGCCCTCTGAGTTAACTCAGTTTTAGCTCAAAACAAAACTCATTCTTATTATAAAAAACAATGGATTACAGCAACAACTGTCACAAGTCTTGTAGCTCGAAAATAAAGTAAAGTTTTACAATAAAAATCCCACATAAAAATTGAATCCTACTGAGGTCCTAGGCCTCTCTACTTATACTTCTGAAGTCTCCAACAACTTGCTAAACTTAGGAAGGCTTGGCTCCCAAAGTCAAGATAACTGGTGCTTTGACTTTCACTTGCTCGGTTGCCTTCTAGTCCTCATGTTTTTGCTGGTTACAATCTAAGAGGATGAAGGAATATTCTAATGGAGGGGTACTAAATGAGGAGGCTTTCCCTCCTATAATTCCTCTCCCTTGTCCCATTTGAGTTTTGACCAAGATCTTTGCCAAAATGCCTTTTTTTACCCTTTAATATAGCATTATATGCACATTAGACCACAAAGCAAAATATCTAACTCTAACTCATCTCATAAGCAAAATATAATCAAAAGTATGCAATAAGTTGTGAGAATAGTTGGTTTGACTAAGCTAGGAGGTGAATTAAGTCCCATATAATTACCCAATGATGAGGCTAATCACCTTGGGATACCTCTGACAACACCATGACTCTTGGCTGACCAGGCAAGTCTAATTCCAGTAGTGACACTGGACGCAGACCCCCTTCCTTGATCGGATGTAGACACATGGTTTTGATCTCTTTCATGAAACTATTTTTGTCTATTGTTGGATAGGCTTGCACTATAATATAGATCTATTATAACTTCATCATTTTATGTTTTGTATGTCGTTTATGATATTGCATAGGATTGACTTTTCGCTATGGTCGAGTCTCCCAGTAGAGAGACCAGATTGGACTATGTAATTTTCAGATGTAATCATGGTTTTCGAAGGGAATATAAGTTCAATTTACCAAAATACTATAATTAATAATTGATAAAATATAAAGAAACATTGGAATTTATCCCCTTAGAGTGGGCCCTTCATATTTAGAGGAAGATATTGAAAATAATTTGGTAGTTAAATGCTAACTCACATTTTTATATTCAATTTATGAATAGAGATAAACTGGGAAATAAAGACAAAGTAGGATTAAACTACATAATAGAGAAATATCTATGGCAATATGTACATCTTGTATATCCCAAAATTAAATGTCGATATTTCCTTTTATATCAATCTATATTAGCAACTAAATTAAATTTCATTAATTGTAGCATGCTTGAGAATTAGATATTATCAAGCTACCTTGAAATAGAGCACAAATAATAATTACAAGAAAAATAAAATTGGGTTACTTAAATATATCCCATAAATAATGTGAAATCTCTAACTAAACAAACATCTAAATGACTAATCGATGCGACGATTTATTATAGAGTGGAATTAAGTTCTCATGATAATCCATCATGTTAGTTTTAACAACGTATAATTAATTGCTACAAAAAAATTCTTAATAAAAAGAAAAAATACAATTGTGCACACACACACACATTTAACATACATATTTACGTTGGAAACCCAAATCAAGGAAACTAGAAAAATGTTCAAAGTCTACACCTCCTTATTTTTTGTACTACTATCTTTATGATGTTATAATACAATATGTATATCTTGTGGAATACATAATCTGCCAATCTATTAGTCCTATGTTAGAATAGAACTATAGTTCCTTTATCAAGGTTATATTACCATGGACCAAAACAATGTGTAATAGAACTTCTAAGGAAAATGCATACAAAGAAAAATCTCTCAAAAAATGACTACCAATGGACTTTCTTTTGGCAAGCCTGCATGGGGCTCTCCAAGGCTTAATACAAGGGTTACCATGTTAGAAACTAGGAAACTGATTATAGGAGGATTGAATTAGTATTTCACCAATTTAAAAAATTACATTCTCAAAGTGAAAATACTCATTCAGACAATAATAAACAATAACACAACAACCTCATAACTTCTTGACACAAAATATTAACGTGGAAACACAACGGGGAAAAACCATAGTTTATTTTTTATTAAATGTGAAATCAAGGTCAAAATTCAAATTACACGAATTTGTGTAGGTTGAAATCTACATAAGGATGTTGATAGGTGGTTTTCATTGATGTCAACCTAGGTAGCACAAGGAGTTACCCCAATCTTCAATGGAAATTTTGACATGGAAATTCATGGAATCTCATATTAGGATCCTTCTAGATAGATTCTCCTTGGTGATATGTTTCTATTGATATATGGTACGCCTCGTGGTTCCTTTTGGTTTAAGAGAAAATTGGGTTTGCGTTGAAGACCCAGTTTTGTGGGATAAAGCCCCAGGGTGTAGTTACATGACATCTTATTCACATATGTTTATCACTATATGACATGGATTCTCACTGCAATCTCATTTTGTATAAGTTGGATAAATTCAAGAACCAAAGGAAATAAACTAATCATTTAATACACAACTAGGTAGGAACATATGCACTAAGCCAATCATTGATTTCACATTTCTATCTGGAATTGAAAATATTTCTAGGTAAGATCCTTGACACAAATATTAAATAGGGTCATTAAGGGTTTCATAAATTTAATTTGAAATATTCAAGGACACGAAAAACTTCCTTGCTTAGAGATTAAGGCAATGCATCTGAACAATTAAATATTTCAACACCTAACATCCCTAAGCGTCTAATCCTTGAGGCCACTCATAACCTCTAATGGTCATCATTTCAAAATCCCTCTCTAATCAAATGATCATCTATAAAAATATACCTTGGCATATCTCCAATTTATGCACCGATAATGAATGATATTTGGTAAATAACCTCTGAAATTTATTCAACTGCCCTTGCAAGTATAAATAGATCCGAAGGAAGGGCTTTTAATAACAAGGTTTTGGTTAGGTTCAAATTTCAAGTAGATATTTTTTGTAGCAGCTGGGAGAGTGAAGTTTTGGAAACCAAATTATAGAGTACCAAGTCGTCTACTCTTTCGTCCTATAACTAACAATCAATAGAAGCCAAAGCGAGGGTTTTTGTCTTTGGAACTGGCGATTTGTTGGGGTATTTTTGTTGCAGGTTCAATTTACATTGAAAACCTTTGACAAATTCCTTTGTTGGACTATTCGATGCCTCTATATTATGCGGATCTAAGGCAACTATTAGGGCACTCATTTATGAAACAAATCATATTTTTTTGGAGTATTTGCGACCCCTTTTCAGAAATAAGACAAAGACAACTACAAAGTCATGTCTAATTGAACATCTAAATAATAGGGACATCACTTATTATGGAAAGAGTACTGTAAGCCAAAATTTAGTGATTGAGTAATGCAAAACTTGGACTTGAAAGCATATACATGAAATTACTTTTCAAGTTGTTTAAGTCTTTTATCTATATATATATATATATATATATATATATATATATATATATATATATATATATATATATATATCTATATATCTATATATATATATATATATATATATATATATATATATATATATATATATATACTTGTTCTAGTATGAACGTCGACTTTGATAAGATGATCAAGAAGGCATTTCAAATTATTTGGTGACTATAAAAGGAAATTACCCCATCAGTAACTAGTGATTACATTTAAAGGAAATCTATAATAGTTAAGGATCACCTCAGCCTATCTTTTGAAACAATGTGGTGAATCCAATTCATATATAAGACTACATCTCAGAAATTAAGTCGATCACTAGAAAAGCCTATTTTTGAGCATATATATATATATATATATATATATATATATATATATATATATATATATATATATATATATATATATATATATATATATATATATATATATATATAGTCCAGTGCAACAATAGCTCAATTGAAGATTGTATAATGTGGATGTTTAAAACTAAAAGGAAATGGTTACATTAATCATAAGATACCTTTAATTATCTACATTGAAGGTTGGACTTCTTTAGTTTCTTTCATTGCAACAAAAGGAGGTAACACTGACTATAATTACAACATTTGAGATCTGATGTAAATATACAACAACTTAGTTTAAACACTTTCAAGGAAGATATAGGTAAGTATGACTGTGATATTTTTTTGTTGCATTAAATTTTGAGTATTTATCTTAGGTTGTTAATGCAATATCATCATTGTAAAATTGTTATTAATGGACTAATTATTTTGTAGGCTAAGGTAAGATTTTTTGAAGGGTTTTAGCAAGTTTCTTGTCTTGGGAATTGGGTCTCACTTGAATACATTTTTGGAGGTACAATACTTTCTTCCAAAAAAGAATTAATACATCACCTAAAGCTCTAGAAATGTGAGAAGAAAGGGCAACATGGTAGAGCATTATCATTGAAGGATAGCTCAAAATACCACAAGTAACCAAGCCTTGAAGATTATCATCAACACAAGAAATTTCTTCTTCAACAAGCATCAAGGATAGCATGTGCAAAGATTGTCAAATTATTGTAAAAAGTTTATTTAGAGTCCTTTTGTAATTGAGGTCAAAGCATTGTACATCATTTTAATCATAAAAAATGTGTCATTTCTTGGAGAAGAAGAAAAATATGTTTTGGGATAAAGACATTTTTTTTTTTCAGACAATAGTCTCGGTTTGTCGAGATAAGGGAATATGTCCTATTGTTGTTGGTCTTGAAAAGAAATAAAATTAAAAATATCGTAAGTGGACCATTGTCCCTAGTACGAGAGTCCAAAATTTCTATATTTTATTTTTTTCTTTATACGATGGTAGGGTGGTGCTAGGAAGGTGAATGAAGTCACCTTCAGGTTTGGGCTTGTAAGCACTTCAGGGTGGTGCTAGGGTGAGTTGTGGCTCACTAGAATGTTGGGGAATCCTTTCAGTTGTCTCTTGATAAAACCAGCGCATTGGAGGATCCTTCAAGTGGCACCTGGAGAATAATGTTTTTCTATAATTTTAGGAACTTGTAGCTTTCATTTCAGTTAGGGATGAAGATTAAATAATTTATTAGAAAAGAGTTCAATGGTTTTTTACCCAAAGGGGATTTTCCACCTAAAAATATTATTCCTATTGTTAGTGTTGGTCTTGAAACCTTCCACTAGTGATCAAACACGCTCTTACAAAGTGGTCTTATGGTGTGAAGGTCAAATTTTGTCATTTCAGTGAGTCTTCAAGAAAAATTTGGTCATTAGGTATTAGGTCTAGGGTTTCTTTTCCCTCCTTCCAAAGTTTTCCAAATGTCGGTCCATGTCACAATTCAGATGAGTGTACCATCACTCAGAGAGTTGTCATCATCATTTCAGGTTCCAATGGGTCATTTTACACCTTGTTTGCATTTTAGTTGTGCTTGGGCGAGACTCATTTCCCTCTCCTAGGGTTTTGAAGGTAATTTCTCTTGTATGGTCAAATCATCAACAAAGCTTGCATCCTGATGCTCATACACCTTTCCCTATCCTTAGTTTACCTTATTAAACACTTCCCATCACTGATATCCCTCAAATTCCTCATTTTCCCACAAATCCTAGCTTCTTGCTACAATTTGACAATTTTCTAGGCTAGGCCTATGTTTTTCCCTTTTGGACCACTTCCCCTCAATAAATATTTGAAATTCCACTTTCTCCTATTTCCTAACATCCCTCCCTAATTCCCAAAATTTTCTCAAGAATCTAGAAGCCCCTTATCCCCTTCATTTCACTTCATTTCGACAAATCCCCTGTTCCACACATCGAGATAGGTTTTACTCAAACAATGTTTCTGAGCAAGGAAAAATGAATTTAGAAAATGTTAGAGTGATTTTTGTCCACAATAGGCCAAGGAATGAAAACCTCCTTCACTTTTTACACAGGTGTCACGGTTTTAGAGAAATGTCAAAAATACAGTTTCCTCAAGAGGATTGCTGCACCTCTGGAGTGACCATGCTAAAATCACGATTTCTCCTAGCTTGGTTGGCCAAATGACTTACTTGATGCATCAAATGATAAATAGACACAATGATATTTCCAATGAGCTATCATGAGCTCAATTTGGAGTCGAGGAAGACTTTCAAAAGTTGACTGCAATAGCACCTTGCATTAGGCAGCCTCATTTTGCACATTTTGACCAGTCTCGGGAGATTGGACTTTTGACAGGGCAAATGACATCCAAATTAAAAAATTCAAGTTGTGTTGGAAACTAGACTCAATAATATTTCGAATGGGCTATCACAAACCCAATTTGGACACCAGGAATGCCTCCAAAAGTGGTCTGCAAAAGGGCACTGCACATAGAAAAGGCGTTGCGCACCTGTGGCAGGTTTCCAGTGTAAAAATACACTGGTGCTATGCATACAAAAGGCACTGCACACCTGAAAGAGGGCACTGTGCACCTGGCTAGTGACCTCAAAACTGATCCAAATCATTCTAATTTGCCTAAAATTGCTAAATTGGCCTCTTTTCAAGTAAGTAAAGCCCTCCATATGATTAAAAAAGGGGTTTTTCATTAGCTTTTGTGATTTTCATCTCTGAAAAACTAAATCCTAGTTTTCCTCAAAACTGTCTCACAGATTTGGAAAGTTCACTTATTTATTGCTATTTTATTCCCTTCATCCACTATTCCCTAAAACCTCATTCCCTTCATCAATTTTCCCAATTCTCAAACCCTACATTAAAACCCTACCCTCCATATATACCCCTACACACATTCCCATTCCAATTCTCATTCCCTCATATACACTTTCCTAAAACTCTACTTGCATACATAACCCTATACCTTAACCATATATTCTCACTTCTTAAAACCCTAGTCATCTGCTTCATACCCTATTCCCTCAAACCCTACATCACAGCAAATCTCACTCATATCCCTGTCTCATCCCACTCTTTCCCTTTCTTTTGAAAATCTCTTCATACTTATCATTCACCCACACTACCTTTCTTTCCTCACTAGCATTTATAGTCAAAATAGCCAATGGACGTTGATTAGGGAGATTTTGTCCTTGTAGACCATGAGGTGGCACAAGAGGTGAGTGTCATGGACTTGGATGCTCAAAATCCAAGGAGTGTCAAATATTTGATCATCATGGAAAAATATTTGTAATGCAAGGACAAAGAGGCTAAAGACCGAGCTAAGACGAGTTTTGAGGAACGAGAAAGAGCAAGACGAACTCAATATCTTGGATGAAGCATCACTGGCCCATCAAAGCACCTAAAAAGGATCACTCATGCCATATTTCAAGAAATTTGGAGCAATTTTTGTCATCTTTGAAATTTATAATGTAAAAAAGAGGCTTTTTCAGTGGCGCTACGCTTTTGTTGGGGACACTTTCTTGCAAAAAAGTTTATATTTTTGGAATCATCATGGAAAAATATGGAAGCTTAGAAATGGCTGAAAATTTTCGACAAGTTTTAGGTCTCCAAAAGGGAAAAAAACACCCAAAAAGTGCCATCTCTGCCACTTTTTTGCCACACAAGAAGTAGTCTTGGGAGATTCCATTTTTGGAGTTGCAAATGGACTTCAAATCTAGAAATTTAAGTTGTTCCAGAAAGTATACTCACCAAGCTTTCCAACAAGCTACCTGCACCTGATTTGGAGTTCAGGAAGCCTTCCAAAAGTGGCCTAGAAAAAGCGTTGCGCATAGGATCAGTGGCGCTGCGCATAGGAGGAATTTTCCCAGTTTTTCCTATTTTTCCAGATTTCGCCTAGCTTTCTCCGCAGTTGACTTTTTCTTGCTCTCTTGGTGAAATTATCATGGTAAATGATGTAATATGATGTAATTATGGATGTAAAACACTTAATAGGGTAGATACATCAAGTCAAAGGTGGTTTTGAAACTGAATGAATCAGTTTCTATGGTTTTAGAGGCAAGTTGTTCCACTGCCTATATTCTTGTTCCTAATTTAGATATGGTTGAAACAACCCCTTATTTCTTGGATTCGACTCCTGATGGCTAGCATCAGTGGTTTTCATGTCTATATTATGTATTTTCTTCCTCATTTGTAAAGGTTGGACTTTGGTAGAAGTGTTGGACCCACTGAACATTTTGTATCAGCAGTTGGCAAGGAATAAAACTAGCTTTCACAGCTATTTTTGTGGGATTCTTGTGACAGTGAGTTTATGTATTGTTTCTTCTTTGTAATGAGTTTTCTCTGATGTTTTATATATATCCACATATCTCTCTTTCTTCTAAGCTAAATGATTCAAGGTGAATAGATAAAATACACTCATTTGTAATGCTTTGTCTTGGGAATGCATTTGGTTTTCAATGTTTTCACTCTTTGAAGAGGATTCATAGTTTTATTATTCCCTCTTCAGCTCCTCAGCCATCTGCTATACCATATCAATCCTTTGCTAGTACATAAGCTCTTGTCTACCCTATCCCACAGGACATGACTATACCCCTGAGTTGATTTCCCAAATCCAATCTACCTTCTCCAATTGATCCATCAACCAAAACTTAAAAATCAAAACCGGAAACCCTAGAGCTACTATACCTAGCCTAAAATCAGCGTTCATTTTAGTCATCTCAAGCCCTAGTTGCCATATTCTAATTTAAATTGACAAGGAGAGAGCCCTCTCTCGATCTGGTAGGGCTAGCTACTAGGTTAAGCGTGGTTTGATGTTACCCTAGACCTGCCTTTCTTCAGCGTGAGGTAGATTTAGGCACTAACATAGTGGCAACTACGCTGGGGAATGTAGTTTTGTGTTCCTCAACAAAATGTAATCAAGTTCAGATCATTCGCATGGTGACTCAAAGTCAATCTCAAGATCAGATCTAAGGACTCCACTGGAGGATGAACCCAACCAGTAGAAACATGAAAGGACAATATGGAAATATCAGGTATTCAAGTTGGAATTTCGTCCAAGACACTATGTTCCTTGTTATAAATTATTTCTTCTCTTTTCTCGAGAATGTCAAGAAGGCTTTGCAAAGTATATTGTATTTGAGAAAAGATCCTCAACCTGCATTTTACTCCTTCCCTTTGAAGATTGTGAATACCAAAGATTTGCATGCCTTTGAGTTTGATCAAGACCCTTTTTTTGAAGCTTGTGATGACTGTCTTCAAACTGATGAGCCTCAAGAGACCAAGACTGATTTTACACCTTCTGTGCATACCCCACTACCTTGTAAAATTCCATATTGATACAAACCTCTGATTTTATGTCCTATATCCCATGCTTTCCCTAAAAATTATGACCTATATGTACCAAGATTTGATGGTGAATGTGAAAATATCACTACTGAGAGGCATGCACTGAATTTCGAGGCTTTTCTTGACATTTTTGAAGTTGATGAAGAAGATGTTAGTATTAGGCTTTTTGCTCTTTCTTTGCAAGGCAAAGTCAAGAGTTGGTTCAAAACCTTGCCTGATGCGAGCATCTTAGATTTCCAGCAGTTCGTCAAAGTTTTCCTCGATAAGTGGGTGGTCAAACAAAACCATTTCTTGATTATAGAAGAGTATAACCATCTGAAAAGACTACCATGGGAGATAGTGCAACAGTTTATTGCCAAATTTAACCAAGTCTATTTTTCGATGCTGGTTAATATAAGACCTATTCCTGGATCCGCTCTCTTGCACTACCCAGAAGCCTTTGATCCAGAAATGGAGGTTCAGCTGAGAGAAAGGAATCTTGCAACACTTGAAGAGATGCAAAATAGTGCAGTAGATGTAGAGGCTAATTTTCTGATTAGAAGGGCAAAGTTGAACTAAGAAGAGATGAAGAACATAGATCCAGAGGAATTGACATTTTTAGAGGGAAAGCTCAACATTTTGGTAAGTGCAGTGGAAGAGATGATGCAAAGGATCAGTACAAGGAATGAGTATAATGTTCAAGCCCATGGCTAGCTAATTGAAGAAGAACAAGTTGCTAATCCAAAACATTTTGTTTCTTATCCTAGTTGTCATAGATTTGATAATGATTGTTTTATAGATCATCTTGGAAAAGAGAGATCTATTGATATGACACGTATGCTTGATGATGTGTTTTATATTGATGATTTCCCTAGGTTTAATCATTATGATGATGATTAGGTTCTCCAAACAGAAGATAGTCTTGCAGACAAATCAGCAACTAGTTTGTTGGAGGAGCAAGTTCACTTTCAGCAACCTGAATACAGTGATCAGCCGTTACATATTAGCTATTGTTGGGTCCCTATAATACTATTGATTACCCCATTACTATTGTAGTTGTATCCCTTATTAATATTGTTGTGCTCCTATTGTCCCCATATTTTTATTACAGTGCCCCATAGAATCCCTCTATTGTTATTTTTGTGGCTTTATATTATTATTGTTAGGTCGGCTCGGTTATATTGTGACTCCTTAGACTCCTATATACAGAAAGGAGGTTTTTTCATTTGAATCATCCAAGAATTGCTCATTTATGTAATGTAAAGGAGGTTTCCCCCTCGAAGAGGCTGAATTCTAAGGCGTGAATCTCTATTTTCTATCTTTTTGTGAGCTGGTTTCATAACATTTGGTTTCAGAGCTTTGGATTCTAGGGTTTCGCTGCTCCAAATAGGTCATCGTGGAATTTTTGCTATAACTTTTTTTCTGCGATGTTTAAGAAGCTAAAAAAAAAACCCATTTGAGAAGAAATCATGCTAAATCGCGGGTCCGAATTTCAGAGCTTTTTTCAATAAATTTTCGGAGATATGATCTGAGGAATTTGGTCTTTTTGCAGACTCCTCAATTACATTCCAAACAGGTGACCTAGGAAAGATCATCATAACTTTTTCTTTGAGCATCGGATTGAAATTTCATAAGAAGGTACAGAAAGAGGAAAGACAATAGTTTCTTTTATATTGTTTTTAGATCTAAATGTCAAAACAGTGAGTCGTGGCACGTCGTACAAGTTTGGTCTACTGAACTAGTCTATAATCAGGTCATCTTGGGAGATTGTGCATAACTCTTCCTTGGAGAATCCAAATTGGATTAGACTGGTGGCATTGGAAAGAGGACACATAGGGATATTCCAAATCACAATTTTAGAACTGTATGATCTAAAATTGCAGAGATATATCAAATTCAATCTCAAGCTTCTACAAAGTGAAAAAAGGTGTGTAGTTTTTTTAAAATTTTTGCATAAGCTTGGTTTGAAAAATTAGTTTGAACTATAATTGATGCCCTGAGGAAAGAAAATGTAAACACCAAGTAAGAAACCTAAAAGCTCTAGCATGACTTATGAAGAAGAGGAAGAAATGCAACATGATATATCAAAATTACGAGACCAAGTGCAACAAGTGTCACTTGCACAAAAAGCAACAGAATCTAAGATGGATGGTTTAAGGAAAGATGTAGAAGCTAAGATGGATGGTTTAAAGAAAGGTGTAGAAGCTACGATGGATTGTTTAAAGAAAGGCGTAGAAGCTAAGATGTATGGCATGGAAGCTAAGATGAATGGAATGGATGCTAAAATTGATGCAATGGATGATAAGATTGAAGAATTGAAGATAAATATGAATAAGTTGCTACAAGAAATGGTCACTAATGGTGAAAGGGTAGTAAAGGAAACTCATAATGAGAACAAAAGAAATGTAATCATGATTCCATAGACTCTAATGTTGGATTCAAGACCCACCATATTCCAAAAATCGATATGAGGAAGTTTGATGGCAATGATCCCGCAACATGGATATTACAAATGGAGCAATTTTTCAATCTCAATAATGTGCAAAACACACAAAAGGTACGTATTGCAACTTTATATTTGGAACCAAATCAGTTTGTATGGTATCAATGGCTTTGCTTTCATAAACAAATTATCACTTGGGAAATTTTTACGAAAGAATTGACAACACATTATGAGGATACAAAAAGCAACACTTTTTTTAGCCAATTGATAAGTCTCAAACAAAAGGGTTCCATAATGGAGCACATTGAGGAGTTCCAAAAATTGAACATAAGGGTAAAAAATATTCCAGAGGAGCATAGGATTGATGTGTTCATAGGGACTTTAAAGGATAATATCCAACATCATGTTCGCCTTTGGGAACCTGATTCATTAGAGAAGGCATTCAGGTTAGAAAGAAAAATGGAAAGCAAAATTATGGCAACCAGGAAGCATACCACTCACAACTATAAAGATGGAAGTGTTGTTGCCCCTAGTATTCCGCAACCTATAAGGTTGACAACACAAAAATTGGAAGAAAAGAGAGCAAAAGGGCTTTGTTACAGTTGTGATAGCAAATACACTAAAGGTCATAAGTGTGCTGAGAAGAAATTATTCTACATAGATTGTGAAGAGGAAGAAGAAAAGGAGCAAGAAAGGTCAAAAGAAGAGGATATACTCCAGGGACAAAGCCTAGATAAATAAGAAATGAATTTGACCATATCTTGTAATGCATTGGCAGGAATTACCACTCCTCAAACCATCAAGATAGAAGGACAAATGAAGAAGAAAAGGGTAATAGTGTTGATTGATTCAGGAAGTACCCACAATTTTATTCATTGTAAGGTAGCAAAAGAATTGAATTTCTTCTTATATCCAGCACCAGAGTGTCAAGTGATGGTTGCAAATGGAGGACCAATAAATTGCTCTAGAAAGTGCCATAATATCAAGCTATCCATGGGAGAATATGTATTGTCTAGCCCAATGCTTTCCATTCCAATGGGAGGTGTTGATGTTGTACTAGGAGTCCAATGGCTACAATCCTTGGGTGTAATAGCTTTTAATTTTCAAGAACTTTTCATGAAATTTTTTGTGGAAGGAAAGGAAGTTGAATTAAGGGGTATTGCAAGGAAACTGGGAAAAATAATAAGATCTAACGGTATGACAAAGCTTCTAGAAAAGGAACAAGGAGGTGTAATTGCACAATTATGTTCACTAGATGTTTCCACATTGGAATCATCTATTTCTCCAGATCTCCAAAAAGTCTTGGACAATCATTCCAAGGTATTTGAGACTCCCAAAGGTTTCCCACCTATTCATGATCATGATCATGCTATTCATCTAATTCCAAAAAGTGTTCCTCCAAACATCAGGCCGTACAGATATCCCTATGCCCAAAAAAGTGAAATTAAATGTATGGTTGCAGAAATGCTAGAGGCTGGTATAATTCAACTGAGTCAAAGTTCTTTCTCTGCTCCAGTAGTATTGGTGCACAAAAAGGATGGATCATGGTGCATGTGTCTGTATTATAGGTGATGAGCCCCAAAAATGGACAATTATTTGGGCTCATTCAACCTCCTAATTTGACTTAATCCACCATTCTCATTAGTTTATTGCATGCTTTTGATTATATTTATGTTAATAGAGTGAATTTGGTTAGTCATTATGCCAACAAGTCTAATGGGTGCTTTGTGTAGCCTTTTTGGTCAACTTGGAGACAAAATTGAAGGTCTTAATGAGCACTTGGCAGCCAAATTCGTGGGAGAACAAGCTAGAGGATTTGTAGGAAGGTGTCCCCTTCATTTATGGGCCCTTACCTCGAATTCTCCACCATCATCTCGAAGTTCAACGGCCACCGAATCAATCAGCACAAGGGCAGCCAAGCAAGTCAAGTAGGACTGCTGTTAACTCCAAGTTTTGAGCAGCCGAGTCCCTAAAGTTTAGGAGGACTGTTGGGTCCTTAATTTGTATAAATAAGAAGGCTTAGGGCCTCATTTGGGTTAGCCAGTGTAGCCAGTGGATGTTAGCTAGTTAGCCAGTAGATAGTAGCTAGTAGTTAGTCATTTCATAGCCTTGTTGTAGTCATTTTGTAATTCGATTTGTATGCAATAGATTAGCTTTGCTTTTAGCTCATTCTCAAGCTCTCCTTGTGGACAGTTTTGATGTAACTCTTCATTCTTGATTAATAAAGATGAATTCAGCTTTGCACCAGCTCTAAATCTCTCTTGGGAGGCTGTAGCTCTTGGGGTTGGGCCCATCTCAAGCGCCCAGTACCTCCCCTGTTTATCTCTATGTTTGTTTGATGCTTTCTTAAAATAAAATCTGCTCTTTAGATCTTGCTTTGTTATTTTGGTTGTTTTTGTTGGTTAAAGTAGCTTTTTATGTTTGGGAATCAATTGGTAGGAGTTTGTCATGCATTTAGATCTTTTGGAATGTTCTTTCTCACATGATGTACATGGTTCTCTTTCCAAACGAGGCTGTTGTTTATTCATTTCATTGACAGTTAGATTAAGTTAGCTAAGACTTAGTTTGTTTGCAAGAATTCATTGATTCGGTTGAATGTGCATTGTGCAGGGCATCTCTATCACTCACTCACATGGTCAAGCTTCATCAGAGCGATCTGATTCATCCCATATCTAGGCTTCTCGCTTCACACCCATCCCCTTGCCCACGTAACCCTACCTTCTTCTCCATTGTTGTCTCAACTACCTTAAAGCCAAATCAGCCTTCCACATATCATCTCACCACTCCATCCATCAGTTCCTGGGTCACTTTAGACCCCCATCCTACCTCCATAACCATCCATGCATCTTCCATCAATCACCCATCCTCAAAAATCCCATTTCGAAACATCCTGTAGAAGAATTACAGAACATCCTGTAGAAACCCCTGCAGACTTCCTATAGAAGTTCATAAACATGGTTGCATGGCATCCAGACTTTGTGAAACTCTCAGAGAGAATGTTAGGGATCCCTTAGACCCTCTCTGTACCATCCCAACCTTTCCCAAATCATTTCATCCCTTGATCCATCCCTGCACAGTGGAAAACTAGTTAGAAGCACATGCATGATAATTTCAACAACTTAATAAAAAATACAAAAAGATGTTTTCTTCAGATAGTGATAACTTAGACACATGAATTTTACCTTCCTAGAAGTAATGGCATCTCTTCTCATAGTTTGCATTCTCATTTTTGCATCAGTAGGACTAGTTGGTAGAATTAGGGTTTGCTAGGGTTTGCTAGGGTTTGTATTTCTTTTTGGCTTTCAGTTTCTTTCCGCAAGTAGATTAGCTTCCTTTGAGTTAGCTTTCGTCCATCAGTTAAAAAGCTTCTTCTAAGAGCTCATAGAAGTTGGCTTGAGCCCCTAGCGGACTTGTGCCAGCTGACCAAGTGACAGCTGCGGCAAGAGCTAGTACTTGTGCATACAGCACCGTCACTTCCAAGTTTGTTACGATCTACCGGGTTGATAAAATTAAAGAAGGGAGTTCCAGGAGTTGCAGCATTATTGCTACAATACTGGGGCTCACCATATTTTTGGTGCCGTTGCCGGGGAAGTGTCAGAGTATTGGTGATTGTCGCTTTTCTTCTATTTTCCTCTACAATCTTCTGCTAAGTAGTTTATTTCATTTCCATTATGCAATTTCGTTTATGCAAAATTAGATTAGCATTTCAATTCCGCAATTTCATTTCTGCAAGCATAGATTAGCATTTCAATTCCACAAGCGTAGACTAGCATTTCATTCCTACAATTTCATTTGAGCCAAACAGATTAGTCCTTTCCTGCTTTCATTTCAATTCCGCATTTTCGTTTCAGCAAGATAGTTAGTTGCAGTTCAACCTATTTTAGTTTTGCAGGTACAAGAAGAAAAATGCAAAAATCAACCAAAAATATTTCATTTCATGCCTTGTAGGAGTATAGATAAGTTAGAAAAATGATACACAACACCCCCACTGCTTCACACAGCCAACATTCTCTCTTCTTCGATGGTTGTGATTAAAGAACCCTTAGGTGGACAACAAGGCATATTTAAAGAACCTCTAGGGGAGAAGAAGAAGAAAACATTCCTCTGAGCAAATGGCTACAAGCAGAAATGTTGGGAGCAGTCCATTGTCCAAAGACGAATTTGAAGATCAGATCAAAGATTTCAAGAGTGATATGAGGCAGTTTCTTGCCATGCAACTGGATACCTTGCGGATCCAACAGAAGCAAGAGGAAGCCAAGAGGGCTTTGGCCATTTTTTGTCCTAGGTGCACTAGAAAGCATCCTAGGAACGAATGTCCAATGCACTCCCTAGAAGTGTGTTTTGTATGTGAAGAATACCATCCTACAGATCAGTGCCCTTCCTTACCCAGAATCAAAGCTGCATATCAGAGAGCCAAAGGAGCCACTGAATCACTCTATTACATGAACCAAAGTTGGCCGCATGGACCTAGATCTTACCAGCAGGAACTGCAAGGGACACCCGAGACCTATTATGACCCCTATCAAGCCACTTTCATGCCTTCTTGGGGTCCCCCTGCTCATCCTTCCTGGTCTACACCTCCTCCTTGGTCATATTCTCCTTGTTCCTTCACAGATCCATATTATGCCCAACCAGTTGCTCATTCATTTCACTCTTATGCTCAGCCACAGCCTCAGTGGAATGCACCTTATCAGGAGTGGAGGCCCCAGTACAACTCTCATCCCGCTCATTTTCCTCCACCACCTGCTCATCCACAACCATCGCCTCCTCCTCCACCAAGGCAACCCCAAATGCCTACCCAACCACAATGCCATCCATCTCCATCTCAATTTCACACCTCCACTCAACTACCCGTACCATTTCCAAAGCCATACAATGGAGCAGCTCAACCCCATTGCAAATCTGAGGCACAACATATGCAAATGACTCCTTTTGAGCTCAATGATGTTCACCAAAGCTCAGGAAGAGTGTTGCAAAAGAGAGAATCTATTGACAACATTGAAGGACCAAAGGAAAAAGAAGGTTCCAAAGAGGAGATCAAAGAACCATGGGCTGCACTTGATGAAGAGAAGAGATCTAAATCAGAGATCGAGAGAGTTCCCTCATGGTTATCATCAAATCCTCCATGTACTCAAGAGAAAGATCAACAAAAAGAGGAAGATCAGAAGGTCATGATAGAAGGTGACATGAAGAATGATCCAAATCAGCAAGAGGACCAAGGATATCAAAGCTATATTGAGATATGGTTTCAGAAGGTCACTAAGTTGCAGCGGTACTCTCTTCCTCAGCTATGTTTGATCCCTTCAAAGTCAGATCATTTGGTCTCTAAAGTCCGGATAGTTGTCCAAGCATGCATTTCGAGCCTTCACATCATTTTTTCTCTAATCTTGATGTGCACATGGCTCCATTGGAAGTTTTCTTATACTTGAGAACGATTTTGTTTTTCAAGTAGGGTAGGGTAGAGAAAAGAAAAAAGAAAAAAGAGAAAAAAAAAGAAAAGAAAAAAAATGAAAAAAGAGGAAAATAGAAATCTAAGGTGAAAACCTCCTCGGAGGCGCCTTAGATTGGCTCATTGATTGAAAACCTCCATGAGGCGGTCAATGGGTTGGAAAAAAAAAAGAGAAAAGAGAATAAGATCTCTGGGTGAAAACCTCCCTTGGAGGCGCCCAGGGCAGGCAATTAGGGTGAAAACCTCCATGAGGCGCCCTAGTTGTTTTTCAAAAAAAAAAAAGAGAAAAAGAAAAAAGAAAAATAAAACTAATTCCATTGGCTAATTGCAGGTTACAAGAAGGACGTTTCATGACAAGAGGAGCACTCAAATCAAGGTTAAAGGAAGTTCTTGTGCCTTCTACAGGAAGCTCTGTATTTCTACAGGAAACATCCTGTAGAACCTTTGGACGAACCAAATTCAAGTCTAAAATGGAATCTGATGGTGGGAATCTATTGATTAGACCTGCAAGCACTTGTGTGTCCATCCCTTGCCTTTCTCCATCATTTTTTCCACCTCATTGTGCTTCTCATTGTGCTTCTATAGGAACTTCCTGTAGAAATTGTGGGAAACTAGACATGGATTTCAAAAAGTGGTTTGGCGAACATGGTAGCTTCCTCAAGGGTTCAGAAGTCCTCATGCAATCTTCCAAACTCCTCCTCCATCATCTCCATACCTGCATCACAGCCCAAGCTCAGTTTTCCCTTCCATGCAAACATTTGCAAAAAGCCTTGAGGCAAAAATCCATAGAACAAAATTTGTTTTTGCCATAACTTGAAAACCATGCATCCATTTGACAAACCGTTTTATGGGGAATTGTACAAGGGTGATGGAAACATGCTTGAGAAGTTCCAGCCAAATCCGGTGCACGGTTTCCAAGAAATCAGCCTCCATCAACATCAGCCATTTTTTTATTTTCTCCATAACCGTGCATCTGTTTCAAAACCTGTTCCATGGGGATATGCATATGAGTGATGGTAACCTACCCAAGTAGTTTCAGCCGATTTCGATGCACGGTTCCCGAGAAATCGATCTCTGAAATCTTCAGCCATTTTCCATTTTTCTCGAAATCCGTGCATCCATTGATCACTATTTTGCTATGGGAGATGCATAATGATGATAGAAACATGCTCAGCAAGTTTCAGATCGATCCGCTTTACCGTTTGGGAGAAATGGCGAAAACAAGTTCTGGTTCTGTGACAATGCAGCAGCAGCAGCTTGAACGTGCAGATCTGAACGTGGAAACAAATGCATGCAGCTTAGATCTGGTCAGAGGACACCTGCACAAGGAAAAGCAATCAAAAATCATCAGCCAAGCCCTCATGCAACCAACGGATCCAAGTATGCAGCAGCAGAACATGAGCATGTAGCAGCAAAAAGCTTCACAAGCAACCGTTTGACTTCAGGTACGTGACTAAACCTTGTTCATCTATTGCATGAATCTAGTCTAAGCATTGCATGAACGAATGGAATGGTGAAATTAAGCCATGAATGTAGCAAGACACCCAGTTCTCTAGCACTCACGAGAAAGTCACGCAGCATGCATGGGTCAGTCATGCACGTGAAATCTAAAAAACACGGATAGTGTGGGTAGTCTAAACTCCAGTGCAACTGATGGATGAGATTACAGGCAGAGAACACACAGTTAACCACTGCAGTTCATGATAGCACAACAGTTCATATGGGCCAGATTATCTTGATTGAGATTTTATTACGTTATGCTGTTGCAAAACATGGAATTTCAAAAATGTCTGCCGCATTCAATTCAGGTTATTCAAAGAGACTAAACATCGAAACAGAAAATTCTGATAGTTCATCAGAGGGTTTTATGAACCACGGATATGGCAGAAGCAGTGCCTCTAACGTAGAGGAAGGTCAAAAAAATGGAAGGACAGGGCCTGGTTTCAAGCTACTTGAGAAATGATCAACGTAAGTTATAAAGGACGACTTCCTTGAGCAGTGATTCATTGGAGTCAGATGATGCTACTCCTACTATTGAGCTACATAGTGAGTTGAGACTTCTATTGTAATGCACATTGCCTTTGTTATGGAGTCAAAACAGTGTGGTCGTTGTTGCTGCTGCTGGAGTCCATTGGCTTATGGCTCCGGTCAAGGATGTGAAAAGAATTGTGAAGCTGTTTTTGTTCCTTCTTAGGTCCTCTTATGACTCACAGTATGTGGTACTATCAAATCTGGCAACATTTGTTGCAGCAATGCCCTCCTTATTTGAGCCATTGTTTCAAGATTTCTTTATTCAATCTTCTGATACATGCCATATGCGAGCAATCAAGCTAGAGATCTTGTCCCTCATTGCAACAGAATCATCTATTCATAAAATATTGCTAGAGTTTCAGGACTATATTAGGGATCCAGATAGAAAGTTTGTCGCAGATGCAGTCTCTGCAATTGGACGATGTGCTAAAAGACTTCCATCTGTGGCTTTGACTTGTTTGAAAGGTCTCCTAGCGTTGGTTAGACAGAGCTCTATAGCATTGCAGGGAAGCAACCAACCAGGGATTTGCATTTGTGACTCTCAAGACTGTGGAGGCTACTAAGTGAGCCCGTGAGGAACCAAACAAAACCATTGATGGAAGGATTGTTACTGTGAAACTTGTAGTTGAGGGACAGAGAAGACTGTGTATATATATTACATAAATAACAAGGGTTGCATCTCGGCTCTATATTCAGATCTGTCTAGACATATCACAACGAATATATGTGATACTCAGCATACCTATGATTAAAGGAAATATCTATGGATGTATAAACCTAGGAATATGTATGAACATCATCTTGTCAACCTGCAAGTGTTTTCATCAAAGAGATGAAGTTGAAGGATTTGTCCTATGATCAAGGATCTCAGCATGCAATTTATATTAGCCTGCATACCTCAGTGTGAACTGTAATTTGATATCTCTCAATGGGTATTTGAAATAAAATTCCACAGTTGCAATCACAGTTTAGACACACATGGAGATCTAACCTTCAGGTAGACTTCATGGATAGGATAAAGAAGCAACAGTGAGGGTCTCAATGATGATGTAATAATGGTGCAATAATGAGGACAACCTCAGTCTCAGCGCTGGAAGTCTTGGCATAATTACATTCATAGCAAGATCAAGATCTCAATGAAGCAATTTCAGATTGAAGGGAAATGCTGATTCATAGCAGTGATATGTGAGCAAGTCATATTTTCTCTGCCCTTGATCTATCTTATGTTCTGTTCTGCTTCTGTTATCAATTTTTAGCAAAGTTCAAATCCAAGATTGAGAATGCCATTTGATTCAGTTAAAGGCCTGGAATCCCATCCAGCTTTGGCATGCAATATCTATTCTCGGGCAGTTCATTGTACTTGTGTGCTTTTATAATACATTAGACTTGCCATTTGTGTTGGATTCGTCAGCTTTCAAGCAGCAGCACAGTTCAAGGAGAAGGCACCCCTAGCCAAGCAAGCAAAATCAGAGAAAATTGGTTCTACAGGAAGTTAGCAGACTGTTTCTACAGGAAGACAGAGGACTGTTTCTACAGGAAGCCAACGAACTGTTTCTACAGGAAGTTTCAAAAGAGGAAAGCCAAAGGAGAAATCAGCCGAGATTTTAGCCAAGGAGGCCACCAGGGCCATCAAAGATGAGGAGAGAGATTGGTTGCTCAGAGGATCAACAACACTTTCAGTAGGGGGGTGATGATGAGCCCCAAAAATGGACAATTATTTGGGCTCATTCAACCTCCTAATTTGACTTAATCCACCATTCTCATTAGTTTATTGCATGTTTTTGATTATATTTATGTTAATAGAGTGAATTTGGTTAGTCATTATGCCAACAAGTCTAATGGGTGCTTTGTGTAGCCTTTTTGGTCAACTTGGAGACAAAATTGAAGGTCTTAATGAGCACTTGGCAGCCAAAATTCGTGGGAGAACAAGCTAGAGGATTTGTAGGAAGGTGTCCCCTTCATTTATGGGCCCTTACCTCGAATTCTCCACCATCAGCTCAGAGTTCAAGGGCCACCGAATCAATCAGCACAAGGGTAGCCAAGCAAGTCAAGTAGGACTGCTGTTAACTCCAAGTTTTGGGCAGCCGAGTCCCTAAAGTTTAGGAGGACTGTTGGGTCCTCAATTTGTATAAATAAGAAGGCTTAGGGCCTCATTTGGGTTAGCCAGTGTAGCAAGTGGATGTTAGCTAGTTAGCCAGTAGATAGTAGCTAGTAGTTAGTCATTTCATAGCCTTGTTGTAGTCATTTTGTAATTTGATTTGTATGCAATAGATTAGCTTTGCTTTCATCTCATTCTCAATCTCTCCTTGTGGACAGTTTTGATGTAACTCTTCATTCTTGATTAATAAAGATGAATTCAGCTTTGCACCAGCTCTAGATCTCTCTTGGGAGGCTGTAGCTCTTGGGGTTGGGCCCATCTCAAGTGCCCAGTACCTCCCCTGTTTATCTCTATGTGTGTTTGCTGCGTTCTTAAAATAAAATCTGCTCTTTAGATCTTGCTTTGTTATTTTGGTTGTTTTTGTTGGTTAAAGTAGCTTTTTATGTTTGGGAATCAATTGGTAGGAGTTTGTCATGCATTTAGATCTTTCGGAATGTTCTTGCTACCGTGATGTACATGGTTCTCTTTCCAAACGAGGCTGTTGTTTATTCATTTCATTGACAGTTAGATTAAGTTAGCTAGGACTTAGTTTGTTTGCAAGAATTCATTGATTCGGTTGAATGTGCATTGTGCAGGGCATCTCTATCACTCACTCACATGGTCAAGCTTCATCAGAGCCATCTGATTCATCCCATATCTAGGCTTCTCGCTTCACACCCATCCCCTTGCCCACGTAACCCTACCTTCTTTGTTATATACCTAGGGGGGATAATATGGGGTACCAAGGGAGGTACCCAAGGTAATAATGTAATAATGGGATGGGCCATAGTAATAAATAAGGTGGTTAACCCATGTCATGTAAGGGACCACAAGTAGTTAATAATAATGTAAGGGGCCCATGGTATTAGTTGATGGTATGAGGAAACCATGGTAATGATACATGGTATTGTATGTATCAGGCCTATATAAAGGCTAGAGACTCCACATGAAGATGAAGAGAAGTATTCTTGTATGAACAGGCATATGGCTTGTGGAGTGTTCTCCTTCCTTAAGGAGTGAATGTATGGTGTTGCCCTACCTTAAGGGTTTGATATCAATAAAGAATCATTTCATATTATTTCTGGGTTTATTTGCATCGTCTTATATTTTCATATCAGATCTATAATATTTCTGGGTTAGATCTACAACATTCTTCTCCATTGTTGTCTCAACTACCTTAAAGCCAAATCAGCCTTCCACATATCATCTCACCACTCCATCCATTAGTTCCTAGGTCACTTCAGACCCCCATCCTACCTCCATAACCATCCATGCATCTTCCATCAATCACCCATCCTCAAAAATCCCATTTCGAAACATCTTGTAGAAGAATTACAGAACATCCTATAGAAACCCCTGCAGACTTCCTGTAGAAGTTCATAAACACGGTTGCATGGCATCCAGACTTTGTGAAACTCTCAGAGAGAATGTTAGGGATCCCTTAGACCCTCTTTGTACCATCCCAACCTTTCCTAAAGCATTTCATCCCTTGATCCATCCCTGCACAGTGGAAAACTAGTTAGAAGCACATGCATGATAATTTCAACAACTTCATCAAAAATACAAAAAGATGTTTTCTTCAGATAGTGATAACTTAGACACATGCATTTTACCTTCCTAGAAGTAATGGCATCTCTTCTCGTAGTTTGCATTCTCATTTTTGCATCAGTAGGACTAGTTGGTAGAATTAGGGTTTGCTAGGGTTTGTATTTCTTTTTGGCTTTCAGTTTCTTTCCGCAAGTAGATTAGCTTCCTTTGAGTTAGCTTTCGTCCATCAGTTAAAAAGCTTCTTCTAAGAGCTCATAGAAGTTGGCTTGAGCCCCTAGCGGACTTGTGCCAGCTGACCAAGTGACAGCTGCGGCAAGAGCTAGTACTTGTGCATACAGCACCGTCGCTTCCAAGTTTGTTACGAACTACCGGGTTGATAAAATTAAATAAGGGAGTTCTAGGAGTTGTAGCATTATTGCTACAATACTGGGGCTCACCAATAGGGAGCTCAACAAGCTCACTATTAAAGATAAGTTTCCCATTCCTGTCATTGATGAATTATTGGATGAATTGCATGGATCAATTTACTTCACCAAGTTGGATCTTCATTCAGGATATCATCAAATCAGAATGAAGACTAAAGACTTTTCGAAAACAGCATTTAGAACTCATGAGGGTCATTATGAATTTTTGGTCATGCCTTTTGGCCTTACCAATGTACCTTCAACAATTCAAGGTTTGATGAATTCCATTTCCAAACCATTCCTTAGAAAATTTGTGTTAGTATTTTTTGATGATATACTAATCTACAGCAAGTCTTGGAAGGATCATGTTGAACATGTTGACAGGGTGCTACAACTATTGGAGGAGAAACAATTATATGCAAAGAGATCCAAATGTTTCTTTGGAGTACAAGAGGTGGAATATTTGGGTCATATTGTATCTCATGAAGGAGTTAAGGTAGACCCTAGCAAAATTAAAGCCATTAAGGAATGGAAAATCCCCACATCCATAAAGCATCTGCAAGGATTTCTCGGGTTGACAGGGTATTATCGCAAGTTTGTTAAGAATATAGCAGCACCTCTAACAACATTATTGAAGAAAGATGCATTTTCATGGACTCCAGAAGCAACAAAGGCCTTCGAGCATCTTAAAGAGGCAATGTGCCAAGCACCGATCTTAGCTACACCAGACTTCACAAAAACCTTTATTGTGGAATGTGATGCTTCAGGAAATGGAATTGGTGCTATTTTAATGCAAGATGAAAGAGCCATTGCTTTCGAAAGTCGTCCAATCAAGGGAAAGCTTTTACACAAAGCTATTTATGAGAAGGAAATGTTGGCAATACTCCATGCACTTAAGAAATGACGACCCTACCTAATGGGAAGACACTTCAAGGTAAAAACGGATCATGATAGCCTTAAATACTTTTTAGAACAAAGATTATCCTTTGAAGAGCAACAAAAGTGGGTCACAAAGATGTTGGGTTATGACTTTGAAATCATCTACAAAAAAGGAAAGAAAAATGTGGTGGCAGATGCACTCTCAAGAAAGGATGAGGATGTGGAAGCATTGTTGTGTGCCATTTCTATTATACAACCAGAATGGATAAACGAAGCAAGGGAGGAATGGAAGAATGACGAAGAAGTGTGGGCACTTATTCGAAAGTTACAACAAGACTCCAGTACTTCTGATACATTTAGCTGGCAAAATGATTCATTATGGTACAAAGATCGCTTATACCTCTGTAAGAATTCCCAGCTAAAACAAAAGATTCTTATGGAATTGCACACTTCTCCCTTAGTGTTGTGGGGAAAAATGCCTATGCAGGACGATCCTATCCACCTAAGGTGTGACAGTGCCTTAGCAACAAAGAGAGACAGCTATTCTAGTATTCTTCCTTTATGAATTAAGAATGAAGAGAGATGGATGGACTAACTGGTGTCTTCCGTTTGTCCCTCGATCCGGTTTCTCTTCTCTTGGAGGGTTCCCAGCTACTTGCCTTCTCGCTCACCCAGCTTCAAGAGGTTTCTGCAAGATCACAAGAAGAGAACACTACACAAGACATGGATTCATATTCATAACTAGTTCAGGATTAGAAATAAGCTAAACATACTAATGCAATCATACATCAAAAATACATCAGTATATAGGAGAAACCAAGATAGCTTTATTGATGAATAACAAGGTTCAGGAAGAGATACAACCCATAGGGCTCCAATCCAGCATCTCCTTCCCATCAAATGGAATTCCTATCTTCACCCCCTTCAAAGCATTAAGCACCCAATGATTCCAATCTCAAACCAACAACAATTCTTTCCAATAACAAAATTCCAGCCCCCAGATCTCATGGAGGAGAGATCCATATATAGATGTTTGGAGAGAGGATGAGTCAGCTTGAGATCTGACTAGTGTCCTCTCCCTCTATCAGTTCTTGATTCCACTTGGAGGTTCTTGCTTCCACTTGGAGATTTGGAACCTCTTACTCATCACCAGTCGAATTCCCTGAGGCAAGTGTCATTTTGGAAGCTTCCTGGGTTCTGACACCTTGAGAAATGAACTTGCCACATGTCCACTCTCGCTCAGCGCAGGTAGCCAGTGTTTCCTTTGACATTCAGCGCAGGTAGCCAGTGTTGGCTTTGACATTCAGCGCAGACAGCTAGTGTAGCCACTGAAATGATCCTGAATTGACTTGTTTTTGAGCAGTTTCTGGTGGAGAACTTCTGTGAATTGCTGTGGTTTGTTAGCCTTGTTCCTCTAGGGGTAGGAACAACATGTTTAGGGACTTTGGATCCCTTAGATTATGGACATTTCATGCTCAATGTTGTAAGGCACAAAAATGTCTATAACAGTTGCCCCCTAAAGTATGAGGCCGTTTATCGGGTGAAATGCTTTATCAGGGGGATCCGAAGTTCATCCAATGCTGGGAGGAGACCTGTAATAAGATACAATACAATACATTATTTTTCAACCAATGTCGTTCAGAACACCACCATTCCTAAACAGTCGAATCAACAGTTAGACCAGACTAGAGTTGCCCACCAGCCTTCTACTTCATCTAATTCTTCCTCTCCTCCTTCCTCTTCGCTTGACGGAACTGGTAAAACAAAAAACCAAGTTCCTAAGGAGAAGAAGGAAAAGAAGAAGAAAGAGAAGAAGAAGAAGGAGCCAAAAGCGACTGGGGGCAAAAAAGTGTCGTTTGACAAAAATCCACACACAGCACTGACCAGGCCTAAATCGCCATGTGTCATATGCAAGGGAGACCACTTCCACAGAGATTGTCCCTGCATCCCTCGGATACTAAGGGACTGGTCTCCCCGTTTGCACAATTCGGTAGCGTCGACCTCTGATAGCCATGTTGACAGCTCACCGTCGACTAGTGAAAGTGAAGTCCCAGGACAGAGAGGGAAAGCTAGATTTCCCTGCAAACTGTGTGAAGGCGACCACGCCATCCACCGTTGTCCCTTCTTAGATGAGGCTAAAAGAGTTCTGGAAGATCGCCCGATTTTACGAGCGCAACTTCCTCCTGGATATCAAAAACTCCTGCCAAGTCCTTCACTAGTTGAGAACCCGGCTAGCTCGCCCAGGTGGTCAGCCGAAGCACCTATCATTGAAGATGAACCGTCTGGATCCATGCCTGACGAAAGTCAAAAGGTTGAGGCGGCAGTTGACCCGGTTTTGCCTTCAGAGGCTCTATCTTCGAATGATACCATCACAGAGGAGAATAAAGACGACACCGTCCAAATTCTCTTCCTCAACACAGACTCCGACGAACAAGGGGGCAATTTGCCCATTCCTTTATCGCAGGAAGGAAATTCGTTAGAGTCATACCCGGCCGTCTATTCGGTCCCACCACCAAGCAACCTAGTTGTCTCGTTCGACTGGAACCGACTAGGCAGACCCCGGTTGCCTGCAAGCATACCATTCAGAATTATCATTCAAATATACAGAATGGTAATGGCTGGCACTATCATTGATGAGGGGGCATCTGTGAGTATCCTTTCCTCTATTACTTGGAAAACGCTTGGTTCGCCAGCGCTTTTGCCTGAAATGAGAAATCTATTAGGCTTTGATAAAGGAACCAGTCGACCTTTAGGGATCCTCCCCAATGTGCCTATCACATTGAAAGGGAAGACCGTTCAAATGAACGTGATGGTCGTTCAAGGACCCTTGGATTATAACCTACTCCTTAGACGAGACTATATATATTGCATGGGGGCCCTCGTCTCCTCACTCTTTAGAGTAATGTGTTTTCCGCATGAAGGAAGAGTGGTCAAGCTCGTGGACCAATTTTCATTTCCTAAATCACGCATCGCAAATAGTCATATACCATCCCTAAATGGTCTCTTCACGCAAGAAGTGTCTCAACCCATGGTCCGTCCTCTTGATGAGCGCGAGTAATCCGGGAGGATATGACTGGAAACCAGGGGGCATGCGTCCTGGTCTGCTTCGGCAGGGAAACTTTGGGTATAGAGTAGGTTTCCACGGGAGAATATGACTAGTCTGTACCCCGTCCGTCTAGGAAGAGGGTTATTCTAGAATAAGATTCTTTTGTCAAAGTTATGTGAGTTGGCGGGCTGCGTCGCTCACCTTTGTTTACTTCGGTAGACATTGCCGAGGAAGTGTTTTGTTTGAAAGATTAACGAGACAATCTTTGGGTAACCTGAAAGAGGTAAGCCTCTCTCGTTAAAACAAATGTTTTGACGGAAATGAAGTAGAGGTAACCTTGAAATCGTACTTTATGCCTGGGGGCATGCAAACCTTTTGGAGTGCAAGCAAGGGGCGACTATTTATTTTTTAAATTTTTAGGTCCTCCCTTTAAACCTGTAGGTCTAACCCTTTAAACTCGTAGGATTAGTCGTTTCCGAACTTGCATAACAAAAGGATCTGGGGAAAAGCTTTGTGAGATGAACCTCCACAAAAAATAGAATCTCAATGAGACACTCTTATCATATGACTGTGTTAATCAAGCAATTTTAGCACACAGTTCATGCTCGTTAAAAAATAAACGCAAGATCCGAGCAGTTTTAACGCGGACTTCATGCTCGTTAAAAAATAAACATAAGCAATGAGCAAGTGTTTCCACCAGCGTTTAAGCTCATTTTAAAATAAAAAATGAACCTACCCGGTAAATAACCACTGTGAATGTAACCTTATCAGCCATTAGAGCCTTGGTCGTGTTTGCACTGTCACCTCCACTTTTCTTTTGGCCGATCGTTCACCTCCATATGATTATTTACCCATTTTGAGGAACAGCTGTGAAGAGTGATTTCACCTAGCCATCCTTGTGACACTGCCGTGATTGGAAAATTCCAACCTGTACCTGGAATCAGCTGCTAACCCTGTTTATCACTCGTTCCTCAAAAGACGAGTCTTCTTTAAGCTCTTTTCATCTGACTCGTAAAATATGAAAAGATTGCCGAGTCCTTGGCCTTCTAGCTCGTTAAAGGGACAGGAAGAGCTATCCCTCCTCTAGATTTTAATCTTTTTGGACCTGAGGGATTATTGCACAAAAAGATCGAGCGCTTGTTTTATTCGACTCGTTAAAACTATCGAAAACTCATCCCTTCTGTATTGTTTTATACTTTTTCGGACTTAAGGGATTAGATGACGAAAAAGGACTTTTGGAGTTAACTTTATGTACCTTTTCAGACTCTCTAAAAATGAAAAGGACCGAGTTATCCTTGTCGTTAGACTTGTTAAAATCATTAAATAGCGACAAACTTGTCTTTAGACGAGAACAAGTTTCACTATCGCTAGGCTCGTTAAAACATAGTGATGGGCTTGCCCGAAGGGCAGGTTATAGAACAAGCATATGTTATCCTCCTCAAGCTTGACAAAAATAAAGAGGTACTGGTCAGCAATGACAGGGGAAAAATTGGGAGAAACTAAAGAAAACTTTGATGGTAGCAAGTCGCTTTTGAACATGACACTTTTCCTCCGTACCACAATCGGGTTGGGTTGTTTCATTCACCGGTCACATCCATGGTCTCGCCATACCATCCATATTTGGGGTAATGCTACCGATCCATCGCATCAGTGTCGCCATATGTTCAAGAGAAGTCGTTCAGAAAAGTCAACCGTGTCCCATCCACTGCCATACATTATCCTTCATCCTTTCATGACCGCCACCCTGAATCATATGTCACAGATCGTTTTCACCTCCATCAAAATCATTAGCTCCATTCCATGTCACTGATGTGGGATTCATTAAGGCCCTCCTTTGACGGGTCGCTTCTTGTTGACATCAGCTCATTATCCAAGAAGTTGATCTAGGAACAACCCTTCAGTACTTTGAAGCTTGCATGCCTCAATGGCAAGTTTCTCACTTCCGGCGACAGGTATACATCAATGACCTTCGACCGAAAGATTTTGCGTGGTGTTCGACGCCAAGTCCTTTATTCACACCACGTGAATTGTACTGCAGTACCTTGAGGGTCATTATCATTATCGGTGATTCCTCTCGTGCTTGTTAACGATTTACCTCATTGACCAGTAATCAAGCGATGTCTTTCCATGTTCGACTTCAAAACATTTCTCACATGGATAGACTTGTACTTAGAGTGAAGATCGAACGAGTTTGAAGACCCCGGATCTAGTTTCATCCATCCAGGCTGTGATATATATTCAGGAAAGATAAAGACATTGACATGTACATCATTGCAGCAGATAATCATCCTACTCAAAGGATGATAATTTCATCAAAATTATCAGTCTACCATCAGACGATTTTCTATTCTATGTATAGAAAAATGAATTTATAAAGCTGAGCATGGGAATTCCTGCCTCAGCTAGATCATGAAAGCAGTATGAAAAATAATGTATTGTATTGTATCTTATTACAGGTCTCCTCCCAGCATTGGATGAACTTTGGATCCCCCTGATAAAGCATTTCACCCGATAAATAGCCTCATACTTTAGGGGGCAACTGTTATAGACAATTTTGTGCCTTACAGCATTGAGCATGAAATGTACATAATCTAAGGGATCTAAAGTCCCTAAACATGTTGTTCCTACCCCTAGAGGAACAAGGCTAACAAACCACAACAATTCACAGAAGTTCTCCACCAGAAACTGCTCAAAAACAAGTCAATTCAGGATCATTTCAGTGGCTCCACTAGCTTTTTGCGCTGAATGTCAAAGCCAACACTGGCTACCTACGCTGAATGTCAAAGGCAACACTGGCTACCTGCGCTGAGCGAGAGTGGACATGTGGCAAGTTCATTTCTCAAGGTGTCATAACCCAGGAAGCTTCCAAAATGACACTTGCCTCAGGGAATTCGACTGGTGATGAGTAAGAGGTTCCAAATCTCCAAGTGGAAGCAAGAACCTCCAAGTGGAATCAAGAACTGACAGAGGGAGAGGACACTAGTCAGATCTCAAGCTCACTAATCCTCTCTCCAAACATCTATATATGGATCTCTCCTCCATGAGATCTAGAGGCTGGAATTTTGTTATTTCAAAGAATTGCTGTTGGTTTGAGATTGGAATCATTGGGTGCTTAATGCTTTGAAGGGGGTGAAGATAGGAATTCCATTTGCTGGGAAGGAGATGCTGGATTGGAGCCCTCTGGGTTGTATCTATTCCTGAACCTTGTTATTCATCAATAAAGCTATCTTGGTTTCTCCTATATACTGATGTATTTTTGATGTATGATTGCATTAGTATATTTAGTTTATTTCTAATCCTGAACTAGTTATGAATATGAATCCATGTCTTGTGTAGTGTTCTCTTCTTGTGATCTTGCAGAAACTTCTTGAAGCTGGATGAGCGAGAAGGCAAGTAGCTGGGAACTCTCCAAGAGAAGAGAAACCAGATCGAGGGACAAATGGAAGACACCGGTTAGTCCATCCATATCTCTTCATTCTTAATTCATAAAGGAAAAATACTAGAATAGCTATCTCTGTTTGTTGCTAAGGCACTGTCACACCTTAGGTGGATAGGATCGTCCTGGAAGCGACAATGTGGCCATATGGGGCGCACCAACATCTCCCCAAGAGGAGAAGGGACTAGGATTTCCACCAAGGGGAATTCCTTGGTTGGTGGGCTCCATCTTTTCAACCTAAAGATCAATGTAGGAATAAGGGGTGATTGTTCCGTTTAAAATAAATTTTAATGACACTTTAGACACAACTTGCTTTTTCAGTTTTAAAGAGTCGAGAAAAAGCTAAAGATGACTCTAGTCTCCTTCGATGTTTTAACGAGCCCGAAGTGACAAATGCTCGGATGGACTTTTTCCGTTATAGAGTCTGAAAAAGGCCAAAAGGAACTGCTCTGGAGTTCTAGGCAGAGGGTGTGCCAAACTTTTCGCAAAACCGCAGAATACTTTTTAGGGTACGGGCGGTCGATCTTCCTGAATGTTGTGTTCAGTGCATTGCGATCAGTAGGGCGGCCGACACGGCTTCCTATGGATAAAGGTTTTATGCCTATAGGGGTCTCCCAATATATACGTGACGGTACGTGGGAGCACAATCCATACTGGCGCTATCGTCCCTCAGGAGGAATCACCCACCATCCACGAGATCGACAGTCACCAGGCTTAACGACGCCGGAACACATCTCTAGCCTAGACCTCTATGTTGTGCGTTATGTTGCAAAGCGTTGTTAAGTTCATTCAATTTATTTTAGGTTGATGTTTTTAGAAGTTTGCCTTTCAAGGTTCACCACGAGATGTATGATACAATTCCTAAATGCAGTCTAAAGATGATAAGAAAGCTTTATATCTTTTCAACTTTGAAAATCCTACCTACTAAGGGAAAAGAAAGACACCATCTTTTCTCAAAGAGCAATCAGCACACTCTAATGCACTTTTCCTAAATCAGACATGCAAACTATCAAGATGCAAATGCACAATGCAGGTGTTTGTTTTCCGCTTTCTTAGTATTGATGCCTATGAAGAAAGATTTTTGTACAACTTTGGATTTGCTTTTAAATGAAAAATACAAACAAGTTTACTTTTTCGAAATCAGACAGGGTAGAAGAGATTACAACACTTAACGATTTTCGAAATGAATACTTGTTTCGACACTTAAAAGAGACAAACTCAAACCAAATGCAAAAGTAAATGTATAATCAACTGCAAACAGCCAATGAACTCTCTTCTAATATCACAATCAACAGATCTGAATCAAGGGCTACGGATGATTATTTCACTCATGCAAAGGAAAACTGCAAATGATGCCACAAACACATAAAAACACTCACATTCTTTTTGTACAAAAGGAGGTGGAATTTAAGCAGAGAAAAGGAGTTATCAGACTGGTACCTATGCTGGTTACAGGTTGCAAAAATTAGAGATCAAAACAAGGCAAAACAGAGCAGAGAACCCCAGCTGCACAAGGGAAAACTTGTTCAGTGCAACCTCAACACAGGGGTTTTGACATTCAGCGCAGGTAGCCTTCACGGGACCTACGTTGAAATGCAAAATCCCTTCACTGGGTCTGCGCTAAAGGAGAAACTCTCGTTTCTCACTGGTTCTAGGTCACAGATCGCTATTTAATCTACTGTTTTAGGCCAAATAAAAGAAACAAGCAAGGTGAAATCAAAGGGATGCTTTGAGGGAGTACTAAGATCTATCACAAAGGATCATCAAATCATTTGTGAGTCCATTGTTCAGATCATAGACAAGTCCAGTGATTGGATCAAAGCAGCAACTGTCTACTTTGCATCTGAGAATAGCAGATGCAGTTCGATTGTTGTTGTCAAGTCTATGAAACAAACAATGATAGAAACACAAATAAAATGACTAAACAGATATCCCCAGCGGAGTCGCCAATTTGTTGTGGGGAAAAATGCCTATGCAGGATGATCCTATCCACCTAAGGTGTGACAGTGCCTTAGCAACAAATAGAGACAACTATTCTAGTATTCTTCCTTTATGAATTAAGAATGAAGAGAGATGGATGGACTAACCGGTGTCTTCCGTTTGTCCCTCGATCCGGTTTCTCTTCTCTTGGAGAGTTCCCAGCTACTTGCCTTCTCGCTCGCCCAGCTTCAAGAGGTTTCTGCAAGATCACAAGAAGAGAACACTACAGAAGACATGGATTCATATTCATAACTAGTTTAGGATTAGAAATAAGCTAAACATACTAATGCAATCATACATCAAAAATAAATCAGTATATAGGAGAAACCAAGATAGCTTTATTGATGAATAACAAGGTTCAGGAAGAGATACAACCCAGAGGGCTCCAATCCAGCATCTCCTTCCCAGCAAATGGAATTCCTATCTTCACCCCCTTCAAAGCATTAAGCACCCAATGATTCCAATCTCAAACCAACAGCAATTCTTTGCAAATAACAAAATTCCATCCCCCAGATCTCATGGAGGAGAGATCCATATATAGATGTTTGGAGAGAGGATGAGTCAGCTTGAGATCTGACTAGTGTCCTCTCCCTCTATCAGTTCTTGATTCCACTTGGAGGTTCTTGCTTCCACTTGGAGATTTGGAACCTCTTACTCATCACCAGTCGAATTCCCTGAGGCAAGTGTCATTTTGGAAGCTTCCTAGGTTCTGAAACCTTGAGAAATGAACTTGCCACATGTCCACTCTCACTCAGCACAGGTAGCCAGTGTTGCCTTTGACATTCAGTGTAGGTAGCCAATGTTGGCTTTGACATTCAGCGCAAACAGCTAGTGTAGCCACTGAAATGATCCTGAATTGACTTGTTTTTGAGCAGTTTCTGGTGGAGAACTTCTGTGAATTGCTGTGGTTTGTTAGCCTTGTTCCTCTAGGGGTAGGAACAACATATTTAGGGACTTTGGATCCCTTAGATTATGGACATTTCATGCTCAATGCTGTAAGGCACAAAAATGTCTATAACACTTAGGAGGGAACTCAGGATTTTAAAAACTTACCACAGGGTTAAGAAGGATTTTTTTTCCGAGGGCCTTAAATGAAATATTCAAACGTTTGTGGTGGAATGTTTGGTTTGCGAACAAAATAACGTTGAAGCAATTAAGACACCGGGTCTATTACAACCTTTATCCATTCCAAGCCAACGTTGGGAGGAGGTTTCAATGGATTTTATCACAGGTTTACCCAAGTCTGAGGGAAAGAGTGTCATCATGGTGGTAGTTGATAGACTTACCAAGTATGCACACTTTTGTGCATTATCAGATCCATTTAAAGCCAGTACAGTTTCTACTGCATTTATGGAAACAATTCAAAAGCTACATGGAAACCCAAAGATTATTGTAAGTGACAAAGATCCCATTTTCACTAGAAATTTTTGGACAGAATTATTTTCTTGTCTTGGTACTTAGTTAGCTCATAGCTCATCTTATCATCCTCAATCTGATGGGAAATTGAGATAGTAAACAAATGTTTGGAAGGATATCTTCGTTGCTTTGTATCTGATAAATAGACACAATGGGTCAAATGGTTTCCTCTGGCTGAATGGCGGTATAACACTTCCTTCCATACAACAACAAAAATGACCCCATTTATGGCACTTTATGGATATCAACCACCATCCATCACATCATATTTAAGAGAAAATTCTAAGGTTCAAGCAATGGAACATCATATCGAACATCAACAACATGTCCTTCAACTCTTAAAGGATAACCTTGTGTTGGCACAGAATAGAATGAAACAACATGTAGATCAACATCGCAGCGAAAGAAGTTTTGATGTAGGTGATTGGGTATTCCTACGGCTACAACCATTGGAAATGATGAGGAAAGTGCAAAAAATTTTGAAGTAAGTGAAGGATCTTTGCCTTTTTGTTTTGCTTCGTTTTAGATCATCAGAGGCAACTTTCATGCTATCAGAAATCAGTTGTCGATAAGTTTCGATCTTGACCATCTAGAGGGCAATGAAATCCTTGTTCAAGACTTGTCATATCCATATTTGCAGCCCCCAAATGCCATTGAATGTCAGGTTGCAGATGAAGACTTGGAAGCCGGCACATATGATCAAATGATGCAAGATGATTCCATACCATTTTGTTTTGAATCATTTCAGTTTTTGAAGGGAAAATTGCATAGTATATCTTCAAATGGGCAGCCTGTAGGGAATCATATAATCTCATCAAAACCAATAGAAAATGGGTTGCAGAAGTCTTTTCAAGTTTTTCATGATCCAATAGCTGATGTGTTGGATGATGTCTGCAGTCAAAGTCCTTCTCCATTAGCTACCTGTGAGATTGAAACGTGTAATGATATAAACTTGATCTGGTAGCAGGTTTCTTTGTCATTATTAGCAGGAGTCTCATCACAATGCTTAGATCAATTTTTGCATTCATGGTATGAGGAGAAGAAAATTAATCCATTGGATGAGCTAAGTCCCAGTGCACATGAATTTCAAGATCCTTATGCAGTGTTTTTAGAGTCAGATAGAGAATCCATATCATTCAACAGATCTATTTACAAGTTTTCATGGGAGTTGCCTTTCAGTAGTTCTCTCTTGTTGTTAAGAAAGCACTTGTGGAAAATGCAAACAACAGCCAGAATGCTTACTTGGTTCCATTGGTTATTTCACTTCACTTGATCATGTGATGAATGGAACAGCTAGAATAGGTTTTGTTGAATAAGCTCCATTTTGAGCATATTTTCCAGTTTGTCAGTTGTGTTTTAGTATTGCATCAGTTTCATTTCAGTTATGAGTCTTGTGTCTTTGAGTCATCAGTATTCAGTCGTGTAATTTTAGCTTGATTTTTTTTTACTCCATTCCCAATGGATAAGGCACTGATCTACTTTCCCAAAGATTTGTGGTTCTTGGCACCTCCAAGGAGCTACCATCCCCATTAGAGCCAATGTTAGTGTCGGTCTTTGAATCCTTCCACCAGTGATCAAACATACTCTTAAAAAGTGGTCTTAGGGTGTCAAGGTCAAATTTTGTCATTTCAGTGAGTCTTCAAGTAAAATTTGGTCATTAAGTATTAGCTCTAGGGTTTCCTTTTACACCTTCCAAAGTTTTCCAAATGTTAGTCCATGTCACCATTTAGATGAGTGTACCATCATTCAGAGAGTTTTCATCATCATTTCAAGTTCCAATGGGTTATTTTACACCTTGTTCGTGCTCCAGTTGTGCTTGGGTGAGACTCATTTCCCTCTCCTAGGGTTTTGAAGGTAATTTCTCTTGTATGGTCAAATCATCAACAAGGCTTGCATCCTGATGCTCATACACCTTCCCCTATCGTTAGTTTACCTTATTAAACACTTCCCATCATTGATAACCCTCAAATTCCTCATTTTCCCACAAACCCTAGTATCTTGCTACAATTTGACAATTTTATAGGCTAGGCTTGTGTTTTTCCATTTTGGACCCCTTCCCCTCACTCAATATTTTAAATTCCACTTTCTCCTATTTCCTAACATCCCTCCCTACTTCCAAAAATTTTCTCAAGAATTTAGAAGCCCCTTATCCCCTTCATTTCACTTCATTTAAAAAAATCCCATGTTCCACACACCACCATAGGTTTTACTCAAATGATGTTTCTCAGCAAAGAAAAATTAATTTTGAAATAGTGAGAGATGCTTTTGTCCACAATAGGCTAGGGAAGAAAAACCTCCTTCACTTTTTACACAGGTGTCATGGCTTTAGAGAAATGTCAAAAATACAGTTGCCTCAGGAGGATTGCTGCACCTCTGGAGTGACCTTGCTAAAATCAATATTTATCCTAGCCGGGTTGGCCAAATGAATTGCTTGATGAGTCAAATGATAACTAGACACAAGGAGCTTTCCAATGAGCTATCATGAGCTCTACAACAGCACCCTGCATTTAGGCAACCTCATTTTGCACATTTTGACCAATCTTGGGTGATTGGACATTTGACAGGGAAAATGACCTCCAAATTGAAAAATTCAAGTTATGATGGAAAGTAGACTCAATAATATTTCTAACAAGCTATCACATGCCCAATTTAGACACCGAGAAGGCCTCCAAAATTAGTCTGCAAAAGGGCATTACGCACCTGGCAGTTGGCACTGCGCATAGAAAAGGCGTTGCGCACCTGTGGCAGGTTTCCAGTGTAAAAACACACTGGCGCTGCACATAGAAAAGGCGTTGTGCACCTGAGAGAGGGTGCTACACACCTAGCTAGTGACCTCCAAACTGATCCAAATCATTCTAATTTGCCTCAAATTGCTAAATTGGCCTCTTGTGAAGTAAGTAAAGCCCTCCGTCTAATTAAAAAAGGGTTTTTTAATCAGCTTTTGTGATTTTCATCTCTAAAAAACTAAACCCTAGTTTTCCGCAAAACTATCTCATAGATTTTGAAAGTTCACTTATTTATTGTTTTTTTATTTCCTTCATTCACTACTCCCTAAAACCTCATTCCCTTCATCGATTTTCCCAATTCTCAAACCCTACATTAAAACCCTACCCTCCATATATACCCCTACACACATTCCCATTCCCATTCTCATTCCCTGATATACATTTCCCTAAAACTCTACTTACATACATAACCCTATACCCTAACCCTATATTATCACTTCTTAAAACCCTAGTCATCCCCTTCATACCCTATTCCCTCAAACCCTACATCACATCAAATCTTGCTCATATCCTTGTCTCATCCCACTCATTCGCTTTCTTTTTGAAAATCTCTTCATACTCATCATTCACCCACACTACCTTTCTTTCCTCACTAGCATTTTTAGTCAAAATAGCCAATGGATAGTGATTATGGAGATTTTGTCCTTGTGTACAATGAGGTGGCAAAAGAGGTGAGTGTCATGGACTTGGATGCTCAAAATCCAAGGAGTGTCAAAGATTTGATCATCAAGGAAAAAGATTTGTAATCCAAGGACAAAGAGGCTAAAGGCCAAGCTAAGACGAGTTTTGAGGAACAAGAAAGAGAAAGACGAACTCAAGATCTTGGCTGAAGCATCATTGGCCCATCAAAGCACCTAACAAGGATCATTCACACCAAATTTCAAGGAATTTGGAGCAATTTTTGTCATTTTTGAAATTTTTAATGTAAAAAAGAGGCTTTTTCAGTCGGTGGCACTGCGCTTTTGTTGGGGACACTTTCTTGCAAAAAAGTTTATATTTTTTGAATCAACATGGAAACATATGGATTCTAAGAAATGGCTGAGAATTTTGAACAAGTTCTAGGTCTCCAAAAGGGCAAAAAATACCCAAAAAGTGCCCTCTCTGCCACTTTTTTGCCACACAGGAAGCAGTCTTGGGAGATTCCATTTTTGGAGGGGCAAATGGACTCCAAATCTAGAAATTCAAGTTTTTCCAGAAATTAAATTCACCAAGATTTCCAACGAGCTATCTTGCACCTGATTTGGACTTCAGTAAAAATGCAGCCGAGAAAAAGTGTTGCGCATAGGAGGAATTTTGCCAGTTTTGCCTGTTTTTCTAGATTTCACCTAGTTTTCTCTGCATTTGACTTTTTCTTGCTCTCTTGGTGAAATTATCATGGTAAATGATGTAATATGATGTAATTATGGATGTAAAACACTTAATAGGGTAGATACATCAAGTCAAAGGTGGTTTTGAAATTGAATGAAACAGTTTCCATGGTTTTAGAGGCAAGCTATTCCACTGCCTATATTCCTGTTCCTAGTTTAGATATGGTTGAAACAACCCCTTATTTCTTGGATTCGACCCTTGATGGCTAGCATAGGTGGTTTTCATTTCTATATTATGTATTTTCTTCCTCATTTGGAAAGGTTGGACTTTGGTAGAAGTGTTGGACTCACTGAACATTTTGTATCAGCAATTGGCAAGGAATAAATCCATGTTTCATAGCTATTTTGTGGGATTCTTGTGATAGTGAGTTTACGTATTATTTCTTCTTTGTAATGAATTTTCTCTGATGTTTTATATGTATCCAAATCTCTCTCTTTCTTCTAAACTAAATGATTCAAGGTGAATAGATAAAATACACTCATTTGCAGTGCTCTGTCTTGGGAATGCATTTGGTTTTCAATGTTTTCACTGTTTGAAGAGGATTCATAGTTTTCTTATGCCCTCTTCAGCTCCTTAGATATCTACTCTACCATCTCAATCCTTTGCTAGTACATAAGCTCTTATCTACCCTGCCCCACAGAACATGACTGTATCCCTGAGTTGTTTTCCTGAATCCAATCTGCCTTCTCTAATTGATCCAGCAACCAAAATCTAAAAAACAAAACCAAACCCTAGAGCTACTATACCTAGCCTAAAATCAACATTCATTTTAGTCATCTCAAGCCCTAGTTGTCATATTCTAGTTGAGATTGACAAGGAGAGAGCCCTCTACCGACCTGGTAGGGCTAGCTACCAGGTTAAGCATGGTTTGGTGTTTCCCTAGACCTGTCTTTCTTCAGCCTGAGGTAGATTTAGGAACTAACACCTATTTTCTCTATCTTTTGTATTTTTGTTTACTACTTTTACTAAATAACAATAATAACTGAAGATTAACTAATGATATGGAAATATTAAATAAAGTGCTAATTGTTAAGAAATATTATATTCACCCCCCCCAGTATTTCCAATAATTGGTATCAGAGCAAGGTTCCTTTGGTAGAAGTTTAATAACTAGAAGGAGATCATGGAGTACACCAAGAATAGAGTTCCTCTATTTAATGGAGATAACTATGCACTATGGAGCGGTAGGATGCAGGTTCATTTACTTGTGCATGGATATGAAGTTCGGGAGATAGTTGAACAAGGCTATAAAGAAACAACAAATGAACAAGGTAAGAAAAATATCAGCAATGATGCCAAAGCAAAGGATATTATTATAAGTGGAATTACTAAAAAATTTTATGTTAAAGTATTGGGTTGTAAAAAAGCTAAGTAATTATGGGACAAGCTTCAAAACATATATGAAGGAGACTTGAAGGTTAAGGAAGCAAAACTTAAAATTTACAGATATCAGTTTGAAAAACTAAGGATGAAATAAGATGATAACATTGCAACTTAATTTCAACGTGTAGATGAACTAACAAATGCCTTGGAAGGATTAGGAGAACTATTTGACAAAAAGGTAATTATTTGGAAAGTCTGGGTAACTCTTCCAACAATGTTTAATCCTAAGGTTTTTGCCTTAGAAGATAGATCATATTTAAGCAACCTAAGTATGGACAAACTACATGGGATACTTACATCTTATGCGATGAAAAATAAATAAGAATATGGTTCATCTAATATAGAAACAACATTCACAACACCAAAGAAGATTGGTAACGAAAAACATGTATCTAAACCAATATCTTTAATTGCAATGAAGAGGAAGAAGAAGAGGAATTTTCAGATGAAGAATTTTCCTACTTTACAAGGAAGATGAAGAGAGAAAAATGTAAGTACAAAGGAAAAATTATATTAGAATGTTTCAAATGTGGTGAGATTGGTAATTTTGCAGCTAAGTGTCCTCATAAGAATGAAACATATACAAAAGGAAAGAAGGGTCAACGAAATTTCAACAAGAGAAAAGGATTTAAGAAAAGCTTCTTCTCCAAGGAAGATAGCTCGTCATTCGAAGAAGAGTGTGATAGTGATGAAGACAGCAAAGAAATAGTACTATTTATGGCTAAGCACAAAAATAAAAAAGAACCTAATGAATAAGAAGATGAAGAAATCCCTAATGTGGAATCTCAAAATGAAGTTGTCAGAGTTATAAAAGAACTCAAAATAGAAAGGAAAAATGTTAATTCTTTGGGAGCTGAATTGAAGTAAGTAAAAGAACATGCCAACAACCTCGACAAAAGGAATGAAGAAGAAATCATTAGTCTCATGGTAAAATTAGAAGAAGTCAAATGAATTGAAGAATCACTCAGGAATAAGTTAAAAGAAAGCAATAAGGCAAGGTAAGAACTAGAAGCTGAAATAGTCTCTCTACGAAAAGAAGCAAAAAGGTGGAATGTCGAGTAAAACCTTGGAAGTAGCTCTAGAGAATTGGATGAGTTGATGAATAGTCAAAGGCCAAATAAAACTGAAATACAAAATAAAATTAAAAATGACACAACCCCAAGAAGTAATGAAGAGATAGTTCCTGCTCCAAGAAAGAATGAATATAGAAGACCATTTAGCCAAGATAATTCATTCAGATACACAAATTTGTTTAATGGTTATTATTTCTCATGAGATAAATTTGGACATATGGCTAGAGATTTTCAAACTTATAATAGGTACAATTATCAAAGATATTATCAATAGAATCAAAACCATAAAAGAAGTTTTGCAGGATCACAAAACAAGTTTCACCACAACTTTGACAGTAGGAAATTTACGTCGTATGAATGTTACAAATTCCATAACTATGGGAACATAGATTGGGACTACAGGTACAATATGGAATCCTCCATTCATGAAAACCCTAACATCAGGTATAGGAAAGGACAAAAAATGCAAGAAGATCAAGAAAATAAGAAAGTTTCAATAGTAATGCTCTCAAGATTTGTAAAGGAAAAATATCTTGAGGTAGCAACAAGTATATTAGACGAGGTTCAGGATGACCAAGACAAAAATTTGGGTGGTGTTATCACTCCAATATTTCTCTAGAGTGTTGGAGAAAGAAACGATTAGTGGTAACCATAAACCATCTTTGGAGATTAGAATCTAGCCTTCCTAATCTCAGGGAGGGCTCTCTCTTTTTTATTTAACTTTGTTTAGTTATTTGAGTTTAGGCTAGTTATTATTCTGCATGGATTTAGATTTAGATTTGGTGGTGGGATCACTTAGATAGAAAAATGTTGTCTACGTCAGTATACATGTACAGTAAAGAGGAGCCTTAACTGCTAGGGTTAGGCTCTAACCCAAGAGCTTCAGCGCTCTGAGTTAACTCAGTGTTGGCTGAAAACAAAACTCATTCTTATTGTTGGACACAGATTGTCATTGATGTCAATATGGCAATATTCAAGGAGCAAATGGAGCCAAGAGGAGCAGAACTCATCTATATATATATGCATCCATTTAAACAATGTTCTGGGACCATATATGCCAAAGTAGAGGAGCAAACAGAGCTAACAGAGGACACAGATAGCCATCGGAGCAATAGAGTAAAAGGCAGAGCTATAAGGAAGCAGCCAGATCTATCAGAGTAGCAATGGGTGAATTTATATTATTAGGAGCTATCGGGCCACAAAAGAGTTATATGCATGCAGATATAGGCAGAGGAGCATATATCATACATATGTGTTTTTTAATACTATCGGAGGCACAAACTTATATCTATATATCTATATATATATATATATATATATATATATATATATATATATATATATATATATATATATATATATATATATATATATATACACACACACACACATTTATGCTATCAGCCCTGTAAAACCCATGAATGCATGTTTTTACACCATCAGGTCTAGAAAATGCACTTGCAAATATGTGCACAGGAGTTTTGGGATCCTATCGGGTCCGACACCTCATATCGCATTGACACGTCAGGATTATATATCGCAAGTGGTTAAGGTCCTGGAACACTAAAACCTCTGATTGTTATAAAGTATGTGGACCTGCCATGACAGTGTAATATGACTTAATGCATTATCGCGTCCATCGCTATATCGCAAATCATAAACCCTTGCCACATGAAAGCACCAATTACGATAAGGCTACGGACCCAACGAGCATATTAACTATGGTTTAATACCATATCACATCTTCCCATTGCAATGCTACGCAAAGGGTTGTCTGACTACAAGCGTTGATTATGATAAAGCATGTGGACCCGATTAAACATTATAACATGGCTTAATATAATATCATGTCCAGTGGAGGATCCGTCGTTGGCCATCGATGATGCCATGGTCTTAATGTATAAATGACCTCTGGAAGTCTAAAGTGTCGATTGTGATATGGACCAGACCTAATACAGGAATATGTGCGATTGTAATATTTCCCCAAGCCGCCTTTTAGTCTGTTTGACTGTTTTTCTCATATTCTCTATATAATGGAATTTTTGGCTTGCACGGGGTGTTTTAAGCCGAAAGGCTTACGATGGTTGTTTCGATGGTTCAGAAGGCTGAATGTCAGTTGAAAGTGGTGAATCATGGCAATTATGATTGCGACTGGGACAAAACATTTCTATTTAACTGAAAGAACTCTGTGTATACCCATAATCATTGCCTAAAGCAACACTATTACGGTAAACCAGGAAGATGTGTTCTCCATGGATCATTTGGACCTATATAATGAATTTCTGTGTCCCCAGAAAGTCATTAAACATGCATAGCATAGAGGAAGTCGTAGCAACCGAGGAGGAAGCCTAAGAGGCAGTGTAAGAGGAAATGAATGGATAGAGTCATGGGAATGAATAAAACAATAGAAACATAGAACTGTGGTTGTTATTGTTGTGGTGAAAAACTAGAATCTGAGGTAGCAGAAGCAGCAGAGGTAGTAGAGGTAGCAGAAGCAGCAGAGGTAGTAGAGGTAGCAGAAGCAGTAGGGGTAGCAGAGGTAGTAGAGGTAGCAGAAGCAACAGAGGCAACAGATGCAGGAGAGTAGGAGTGAAGGAGAACCTTAGCTGAAGAGAGATTAACAGCATACCAATTTATACCAAGGTTGGGTTGGAGCCTCAAAAATGAATAGGACCGAACTCATTAGGGGTAGGTGCTCCTAAGTGTAGAACCACTGCAAAATAGAGTTAGTGCTATGGAGGTTGGAGCCTCACTGAAGTCCAAGTTGGAGCTTGGCAACTAATCATAATTAGATATATTCTCATATTGTATTTATTTCATTGCATTGTGTTGTGTTTAATAAAAGCATTAATTCCAGCTGTTGATTTCTGTCTTCTATATATATATATATATATATATATATATATATATATATGGATACTTTTGGAAATAACTAGAATAATTAAGAAGAAATACTTATTCACCCCCCCCCCCCCCAATATTTCCAAAAATTGGAATTATAGCAGGCTTCTTCATACTAGCCTAACAACTTGAAGAAGGATCCACATCCATGATGAGAAATCACGAAGCATCAGGAAGACCTCCTCTGTTTGATGGCACTAACTTTGGTTTCTGGAAAAAAAGAGTGACCTACTACTTAATGTCCCTTGGACCTGAAGTCTGGCATTTTGTTCAAAATGAATACTAAATGACTACCACTCTTCCAATAGATCTAGATGAGAGGAAAGGATACATCGCAAATGCAAAAGCCTTGAACTCCATCATGAGTGGAATCACTGAGTCCAAGTTTACAAAAGTCATGCACTGTACCTCTGCCAAATAAATGTGGGAGAAGTTAATTGGCTTATATGATGGAGACTCAAAAGTCAAGAAGGAAAAGCTTCAAACTCATAGAAGACAATTTGAAAGTCTGTGGATGGAAGATGAAGAAGATATTGCAGCATAGCTCCTCCGAGTACTTGAAGTGGTAAACTTCTTGAAATGATTGGACGAAGAAATTGAAGAAAGCACCATTGTTCAAAAGGTATTAAGATCTCTTCCAGATAGATTTGACTCCAAAATAAGCACTATAGAAGAAACAAAGGATCTAGATACCCTCAAAATGAATGAACTCCACAGAGTTCTCCCTACCTATGAAATGAGGAAAGTTGGCCCAAGATCCAAAGATGCAACATTCAAGGTCTCAAAGTCAAAAGAAAGTGTTCAATAAGAAGAAATTCTTCTCTAAGCAAGATGAATGTAATAAGGATGAGTTTATGGTCATCAAAAATAAATCAAATGAGGAAAGTGTCCATATTGAAAGCCAAGAAACATTATTCATGGCACTTGAAGATGATGATGACTCAGGGCTGGAAGGAAATGTAGATGAACTGTTAATAAGTGCCATTAAAGAAAATGAGAAACTACAGAACAAATCATTTGTCTCAAAGTGGAAAATGAGGAAACAAGAAGGAGAGAAGATCTCTTGGAAGCAAAGCTTAAAGAAAAAGAAGAGACTTGTGAAGAATGTGAGGCTGAAATAATGTCTCTAAGAAAGGAGTTGGAGCAAATTAAAAAGGGCTGTAAAAGCTCTCAAATACTTGAGATTATTCTGAAAAATCAAAAATCTCAAAATGACAAGTATGGAATAGGTTTCAAAGGAGAATCCTCAAGCAAAAATAATAGTGCAAAAATCTATGCCAATGCACTTTCCTACAATACGAAAGAAGAAAAAGTGTGTTATCAAAAGTGCATCCTAGATCCAAAGAATGAAGAGAGAATTATTCCAAAGAATAACGTAGAGTTGAATCATGGACACTACAACAAATACAAACTTGTACTCCACCAAGGGCCCATCTCAAATCCAAAGAATGAGGGAGGAGTAATTCCCAGGAAGGAAATCGTCTCAAACTGTGGCTGCTTAAACAGGTACAAAACCATCTTTCTTGGACACTGTTTTCACTGTAAAAACTTTGGTCATCAAGCCAGACATTGCATGAAATGCAGAAGTGAAATGCCAAAGCTAAAGTACTGAATAATCAATTCATATGCCCCCAAAAGGTAGGGAAAAATCAAAACATTCAATTCATTTGACCCCTTAACCAAATTTGATCTGACTTTCTCTTTCTCCTACAATAATGGACACTATGAACAAGACTGCCCACTCAAAGGAAGAAAGATGAGTAGTAAGAACTCCAGCATGGATAAATGTGGCCTGGTTCTATATGCATAAAATAATGGAAACCATTGGTTTGTGGATAGTGGGTGCTCCAGACACATGACAGGAGACAAAAGGAAGTTTGTCTCACTGAGCAAAAAGGAAGGGAATGTGTCCTTTGGAAGCGGATCTGGAAGAATTTTAGGAAAAGGAACTGTTACTCTAATCAATGGAAAAGGAAAATCTCAAGATTATCTTCTAGTTGACGGACTCAAACACAACCTCCTGAGTGTCAGCCAAATCTGTGATCAAGGACATAAGGTTGTCTTCAACACGAAAGACTGTGAAATAAGGAACTCTACCTCAGGGGAACTTGTGGCAAAAGGGGTGAGAAAATCAGACAACATTTACATTCTGAACAAGATTGAAGAAAATAAATGCTACCTGAGTCAGACAGATGAAATTTGGTTGTGGCACAAGCGATTTGGACATACAAGCTTCAAAAATCTGATCAATATTAGCAAGATCAAAGCTGCATGAGACATCCCAAGGATGTTCAAACCAAATCAAGCAGTATGTGGTCCATGTCAACATGGAAAGAAAACCAGAACCAGCCACAAGACAAAGGAACTCTCTACATCGAAGCCCTTGGAGATCATGCATGCTAATGTGTGTGGGCCAACTATAAATCAAGCACTCAAAGGAGAAAGGTATTATGTTATTTGTTGATCATTATACCAGAATGATGTGGATATATTTTATAAAGTATAAATCTGAAACATTTGAGTGTTTTAAGAATCTAAAAGCCCTTGTAGAAAATGAAAAAGATTCAAAAATTAAGTGCCTTAGAATAGACAAAGGGGGAGAATTGACATCAAACTAGTTTAGCGAGTTTTGTAATATTCATGGAATTAAAAGGGAATTCTCTGCTACGAGAGCACCTCAGCAAAATGGGGTAGTTGAAAGAAGAAACCGAACAGTCCAAGAAATGGCAAGAACAATGTTATTAGCAGCAGACTTGCAACCTATATTTTGGAGAGAAGGAGTAGGGACAGTTGTATATACTTTAAATTGAACTCAATTGAGACCAAATTGTGAAAAAACTCCTTATGAGTTATGGAAATGAAGACCTGCTTCAGTGAAGTACTTCAAGATCTTTGGAAGCAAGTGTTTCGTAAAAATCAATGATGGCCCACCAGGAAAGTTTGATTCTCGGGTTGATGAAGGGATATTTCTTGGATACTCTACATGGAGCAAGGGTTACAAGTGCTACAATTATTGACTAAAGAAAATAGTGGAAAGCATTGATGTAAACGTTGATGAAGATCTTCCAGAAAAGGAAATTGAAGAACATGAAGATGACTTTCTCATTGAAGAGGAAGAACCTAAAGAAGAAGAAATAGATGAGGAAGAAGAAGAACAGGATAGAGAACCACCTCATACCCCTTCAAAGATGAAGTATGTCCAAAGATATCATCCAGAAGAGCAGATTATTGGTGACAGAGATGAAGGTGTGCAGACCTGAAGAAGGGTAACACTTACACCGAAGAAAAAATTCATTTCCCTTCTATCTATGATAGAACCAGAAGGATTTGCAGAAGCAAGTAAGGATCCTCACTGGTTAGAAGCCATGGAAGAAGAAATGTCCCAAATTGAGAAGCACAAGAGATGGGAGCTGGTACCTTGTCCAAAGGACAAAAACATAATAGGAATCAAATGGCTGTTCAAAAACAAAATGAATGAGGAAGGACAGGTTATTAGAAACAAGGCAAGGCTTGTCTGCAAAGGCTATTCGCAAATTGAAGGAATTGACTTTGAAGATAAATTTTCACCAGTGGCCCTTATGGAAGCTATCAGGATGTTATTAGCATTTGCTTACTCAAAAGAATTCAAAATCTATCAAATGGACATGAAATCAACAATAAAAAATGGGGAACTCAAGGAGGAAGTCTACATGGAGCAGCCAGAAGGGTTTGATCTAACATCAAGAAAGGACTTAGTCTATAAGTTGAAAAAGGCATATTATGGGTTGAAACAAGCTCCTAGAGCTTGGTATGCGAGATTGGATCACTATCTACAATGATAAGGCTTCAAAAAGGGAGTGGCTGGAAGTAATCTATACATAAAGGCAAATGAAGGTAAGTTACTAGTTATTGTTGTTTATGTCGATGATCTGATTTTTGCTAGTAATAATGATGAAATGAGCCATCAATTTTCTCAAAATATGTCAAAAGAGTTTGAGATGTCAATGATAAGAGAGCTGTCTCACTTCCTTGGACTTCAAGTATCTCAAACCAGAGTAGGATTATGTATATCTCAAACCAAATATCTAAAATACATGCTCAAAAAACATGGAATGGAGGATTGTGCACCCATGAGCACACCTATGACCACAAAATGAAAACTGAGCAATGATGGTGACTCCCCTCTAGTAGATGCAACTCATTACAGGTCAATGATTGGAGCCCTTCTATAATTAACAGCTACAAGACCAAACATAATGGGAATAGGAATGGTGGGAAGATTTCAATCTGCTCCCAAACAATCCCATTTATTAGTTGTAAAAAGAATTCTCAGATATCTGAAAGGAACTTCTGGTTTCAATCTTTCATACCCAAAGAGCTCAACACTGAGTGTAACTGCATACACCGATGCTGATTGGGCTGGAAGTATAGATGATCGAAAAAGTGCTATTGGAAATGTGTTCTTCATAGGAAACTATTTAGTATCCTGGCTCAGCAAAAAATAGCCATCCATATCATTATCCACAGCCAAAGCCAAGTATATTGTTGCAGCAGACTGTTGTACTCAGATACTATGGATGAAGAAAGCTCTAAAAGATGTCGACATATGTACAGATCAACCAATTACCGTATATTGTGACAACAAAATTAGTCTCAGCAAAAATTTAGTGATTCACTCAAGAACCAAACACATACCAATCAAGTATCATTTCCTCTGTGAGCAAGTAGCTAAACAAAACAGTGTCCTAGAATATATCAATACTAAGGAGCAGATAGCTGATATTTTCACAAAACCTCTTCCTCGAGAAGCATTTGAACATCTGCGTCAAAAGATGGGGGCTATTTCTTTATCATCACTCAAGTTCATTCATAAAGATGTAGCAAGACAGGGGGAGTCCGTATGCATTCCTTTGCCGTTGATGTCAAAGGGGGAGAGCAGAAGAATATTGCCATCAATAACAAAGGGGGAGATTTTTGTACATGGATTTTCATTGATGTCAATATGGAAATATTCGAGGAGCAAATGGAGCCAAGAGGAACCAAGAGGAGCAGAACCCAAATGTATATGTGTGTGTGTGTGTGTGTGTGTGTGTGTGTGTGTGTGTGTGTGTGTGCATGCATTTAAACAGCGTTCGAGGACCATATATTGCAAAGTACAAGAGCAAAAAAAGCTAACAAAGGATGCAGAAAACCATCGGAGAAATAGAGGAACAAGTAGAGCTATAAGGAAGTAGAAAAAGCTATCAGAGGAGCAATGGGTGCATTTATATTGTCGGGAGCTATCGGGCCACAAAAGAATTATATGCATGCAGATACAAGTGGAGGAGCATATATCATACATATGTGTTTTTTAATACTATCAGAGGTGCAGACTTATATATATATATATACATTTATGCTATCAGGCCCGTAAAACCCACAAATGCATGTTCTTACACTATCAGCAGACAGAAAGCCCATATACATAGGCTTAACACTATCGGGAAGCAGAAAAGGCAACAAGGCTAAGTATAGGAAAATACACTATCTGGTCCAGAAAACAGACTTGAAAATATATGCATAAGAGTTTTGGGATCCTATCAGGTCCGGCACCTCATATCGCATCGACATGTCGAGATTATATACCACAAGTGGTTAAGGCCTTGCCACACTAAATCCTCTGATTGCGATAAAGTATGTGGACCCGTCGCGATAGTGTGTTGAAAAGTGTGCGACAAGAAATGCTAAAAATAGAAGATGCTAAAAATAGCACTGCTATAAATAGTTGGGCTATAAATAGCGATTCAACCATTGGAGGTCTTAGCTACAATGGGTGAAAAGTGAAAGTGCTAAAAATAACTTTTCTAAAAATAGCATTTTAGGATCCCTTCTTATTTTAGTCATTCCTTGGACTAAACATAGGAAGTAAAATTCGAATTTGATATCAACAGTAGTTTGGAAATTAATTAATTAATTCATCTTTAGTTAATTAGTTAAGGAAAATCAAACTTTAATTCTACGTGAGGACATGCAACAGTTTCTCCATTAATTGAGGAATTTAACCTCGAGTTAAAGAGATAAGGATGAGTTGTAATATTAAGTTGTAATCAGTTGACTTAGTTTAACTTAGTCAAGTCCAGTTAGATTAGTTTAGTAGTTTGTTAAATTAATGAGAGTTCAGTTAGTTAATGCTTGCATGCATGTAACTATTGTATTTCAGATAACTAAGTATTCACTCATGGATAACTCATGCATGTCAGTTCAGTCAGAGACCCAGTTGAGATCATATGGACGGACAATGTACTATTAGTTGCTAGGATATTCCTTGGTGAATATTCCTTGCATGCAGAAGGAATATTGTTCCTTATGGATTGCGCAATTGGACCTGAGGCTACAGTGAGTGTGATGAGGCCAATTCACACATGTGATATCATTAGACCCCAACCAAAACTATGTAAGGAAATAGGAGGCTTGGAGGGCTTGAGGAAGATATATTCTATGTCTATTGATTTTGTGAGTTGTATTGTTTTATTGCAGAGAGATCAAGATAGCTTGAGAGCTAATTATTTTTGTAACTTGAACAATATTTCCACTTGTATGACAATACAGAGTTGGGGTTTTAAGCTGGTGCTTTCCCTAGTGATATATCTTCTATGTTATGGTTGATTACTTCTCATTCTCAGTTATATATGTTCATGCTTCATGTTGCTCATGTTCGATTAAGCTTCCGCTCAATTGTTTGTAGAAGTAGATTAAGTGTTTTGCTTTCGTACATTGCATTACTAGGTGATCTACAGTGGGAAATTTCTACATGGTATTGGAGCAAAGGTGATCAAGGAAGAAAAATCTACAAGCAAGATAATTTCAAAGTTTGGTTTTTGGATATTGAATTGGGTCTTATCACATCTATTTCATCGATGGCATTCAGTGGTTTAAGACTCGAATATGCCCTTGTTGGAAGTTCGAATTATATAGCCTGGAAGGATTGCATGGAGGAAGTATTAGAAGATAACAACCTAAAGGAATTCATTGATCAAGAATTCTAGAAGCTGACTGATGCTACTCAATTGGAGGAATGGAAAAAGTTTGTGGCTAGAGCAAGGAGAATCCTCCTGGAGGGAGTTTGAGATCACATTTTCTCGAGCCTCCATAGGAAAGAGACTCCATTTTCGATGTGGAGAACATTGAAATATCTTTATCAGAATAACAACGATCAGAGAAATATGGTGCTGAAGGACAAACTTCGCAAGATCAAGTGCGAAAAGGGTGACACAATCTCTACGTTCCTAAACAAGCTCACCACCTACAGGGATGAACTTGCAAGTGTAGGGGTTGTGACTACTGATGATGACATGGTGAGTCTAGCACTACTCGGTCTTCTAAAGATATGGCATAGCTACCAAGACTCAGTTAATGGAAGAGAGAAACTGCCAAATTCGGAACGACTTTGGTTGGACCTAATGCAGGAGGAGATAAGGTGGAGCACCAGGTATGGATCTTCATCAAAACAAGATGATGAAGAAAATCTAGCTTTAGCGAGTAAAGGTAAGAAAGGGAAAGGGAAGACATCCCAATCCAAATCTTCTCATGGTGGGAAGAGGGTTGACAATTCAAAGGTGTGATGCTTTCACTGTCATGAAGTGGGCCATTATGCTATGAATTGTCCATAGAATAAATCCAAGAAAGGTTCCTCCAAGGGATCTGATGGTGATGATCTAGCTTCACAATTTGAGTTGTATTTCTTGCTTATTGCATGCATGGTTTCATCCATGGTGGGATGTGTTTGGTACCTAGACAGTGGAGCTTCTTTTCACATGTCAGGTGACAAGAATCATTTCAGTACATTGGAGGAGAAGGATCTCTAGATGTGGATCGAGATGGGTGATGATGGAAAGTACTGTGTCTCAGGTGAAGGTACAGTTGTGTTTTAGAGGGAGCATGGTGCTCCTCTCACCCTATCTACTATTAAATATGTACCAAGTTTGAAAAAGAATATTCTATCTGTTGCTATGCTAGAAGATAAAGGCTATGATGTAGTATTTAGTAAAGGACAAGTGTTCATGAGGCATATCGGCACTGGATAGGCCAAGCAAATAGGGATTCGATTAAAGAATCTCTACAAGCTGGAGGTAGATGACTGTGATGCACTGAGTTCCAAAGTAGAGGTAGTACAAAGCCAAGATGTTGGCAAGCTATGGCATAGGAGACCGGATCACTTGCATCACGGGGCCTTGAAGATCATGAAGCAAATTTCTACTAGCTTACCCAAGGGAAAACTGGAGCAAACAGACACATGCAAAGGATGCACCCTAGGTAATTATGTGAAAGCTTCCTTTCAGGATCGGGATAGTGGAGCTAGAGCAATCTTGGAGCGAGTTCACTCAGATGTATGTGGACCATTCTCTACAGCCTCCACTGTTAAACAAAGGTACTATGTTATTTTCATTGATGATTTTTCTCGTAGATGCTGGATCTACTTTATGCAAAAGAAGGATCAAACCTTCTTGAGGTTTTTTGAGTTTAAAGCCTCGACAGAGAAAGAATCTGGGAAGAAAGTAAAAGCCTTGCATAGAAACAATGGTGGAGAGTATATTTCCCAGCAGTTTAAAGACTTTTGTGCTACAAAAGGAATTAAATGGGAATTGGCGGCACCTCATAACCCACAATAGAATGGGGTGGCCGAAAGGAAGAATAGATATATTGCGGGAGTAGCTCGAGTGATGTTACATGACCAAGGCCTTCCACTTCATCTGTGGGCTGAGGCATGCAATACAACAGTGTACCTTTAGAACATAAGTCCTCGTCATATTTTTGGGATGAATACACCTATGGAGGCTTTTTTGGGGAAGCGACCAGATCTGAGTCGCCTCCGTATGTTTGGATCACCAGTTTTTTATCATGTGACCAAAGATGTTGGGAAGAAGCTAGACCCAATAGCTGAGTTGGGGATACTTGTGGGGTACACAGATACACCCCATAACTATCGTGTGTTTCTGCCTGCTAGTCAGAGGACTGTAGTGTGCAGGGATCTGAAGTTCGACAAGCAGAGAGTCGTGTGAGTGTCACTTGAGAGGGAGCTCAAGTTGCAGGGTGATGAGGAACTTTTAGTTCCAAAGGAGGAGGAGCCTCCTAATGATGTGGATCAACCACATGCAAAGGATCCAGTAGTGGAGACCACCGCTCCTAGAGAGTCTTCCAGAGACATGTGGAAACTCTCACAGGAAGCTAACAGATTGATGCAGGATGCGAGAGAGGATGTGGGGTAGCCATCTATTGGAAATAATACTGAGAGGGGGGGGGTGAATCAATATTATCAAATCAATAAAAATTTTCCATTTCCATATTAAGATTCATATACGCCACTTTAGTTAATGGAACCCGCGTGTATACGCAACTGTGTCTAATACAACTAGCGTATATCCAGAATACTTATGATTCAATTAATCCATTAAATGTTGATCTTTAGTTAGTGCATCAGAACTTCATTATCCATATCAATAGTAAGAAAGTACAGTAAAATAGAACAAATCATCACACACAAGAAGCACACATGAACACCATGATATAAGGTGGAAACCTAATGTGGGTGAAAACCACCTGCTGCAATATGTCTCTATCTTCTTTCAATTAGAAACTTATTTTTACAATGATTATGTACTAGTGCAGTCCTTTACCATTACGCAGGCTACAACCTGCAGAGGGCTACAACCCTCTCTCATTTTCCAGACTCTCGTGGATGGGAGCTACAACCCCCTTAGCTCTTGTACTAGCCGATCCATTTACTAGTACATAGGTGCCTGCCTATAATCTCCTTTCATCCTCCAGGGATCACATTTCATACATTTTCAGACTGGATACTTCTGAAGCACAAAAATATAATTTGAAGGCCACGTTTCATCCAATTTTGATACTGGACCCATCAATATCAATGAAGCACAAAATCAATCAATATTAGCATCATCAATCTCTAAATCACTGAAGCACTGAAACCCTGTCAACGACACAGTCACCAGAACACAGAGCAGACAACAGAACTCTGCAATAACAATGAGGCCCAACTGCAACTTCAAATATCATACTTCATAATGTATATGCTACTACGATGAACCAAACCCGCGTATATACGCGCTTTCACCAATGCCGACCTGCGTATAGATCTATAAATATTCAATCATGTCATTGCGGCTATTTCAGACATCAGTCATACCCAGATCGTAACATCTGTACAATAAAACATGTGTCAATAATTCAGATCTAGTCTATCCATAATCAAACCATATAAAGATGATTCATTCCAAACCATTTGATCATGATCTATCCTTAGATCTTTTTCTCCATCAACCGGTGAGATTCCTCCTTAGCTCAGATCAATCAATGCATCATGAACCCATAACCTGCATACTGGATCTCATACTTCATCAGATATTCAAGACTTTCTCCATGCCTTTTCCTAATGATCTTCTTTTCCTTTTATAGTCTTAGGCCTTACTCAATACCATGGTCCAAAACCATTGAGAAATAATACTAGGGACCCAATACCTGGTTTCAACACTTCGACACAATACTAAGGACCAAAACCATAGGTCTAAATACCACGGACCCAAAAATAAGCTTTCGTACATGTACGCGCTTTTCCGTGCATGAAAGTGCGTGCATACGCATATGTGACTTTTGATCGGCAATCCAACGTGTATACACACCTTATTATTAGAGAAGTTGCGTGTATAACCTGCGTGTATACCCTACTTGGTATATAGCAAACCTGCGTATATACTCTGAACTTGCATATATACTCTTCTTTCATCATTCTTTGTGGTCTGATCATCAAATCTTTGCTACTGATCTGCTACAATATGATCTATCATCTGTGTGAGTTGCCATCAACGACAACACTTGTATCATAGCACCAAACCTATGTCATAATGCCAACAATCTCCCCCTTTGGACTTGATGGCAACCCCAAGATCCTCAAATTCATTCTCCCCCTTTGTCATCAAGGGCAAAGGGTGAACCAAGATATTCTCTTCCTTGATATACATTCCGCTATCCATACTCCCCTTGAGTACTTGCTAAAATCTCTAAATGAGCTCCCCCTTTGTATATGCCAAGGTGTACCAATCTGTCCATGCTCTATTCTGTTGAATCGTGTTGTTCATGCTCCCCCTGGCTGTAAGAAAGGTCTGCAAAAGGATGTTCTACAAGGAAGAACATGACTCTATACCAAAGACTCATACATACATCCATCTCCCAACCAAGTGGGGGTATACCAGAATTGACTCATCTACCCAACCAAGTGGGGGTACACCAGAAGTTTACATATGACAAATATGTACATTACATTATTCATCCTAGGCATAGTGGGGAAACCAACATAGGCTGTTACATGACCTTGATAAGAAAAGATATACATGACATAGAGACGAAATATTTAAAATAATTTTATGAAAGTCATCACTAGCATCTCTCAATCATCATTCAGATCAACAACCATGTTCTCCTTCTGCGCTTGTTCCACCTAAAATCAAACCACCATATACGCAACTATATCCATAGAAACGAGCATATATATGCGGATATTCCTCATAAAACTCGCGTACAACCACTTCCAGATTAGCAACTTGTAAATGTCTTGTAACAAGGTATGTCTGCATATAGCTTTCAACTCATCCTTTTAAAAATAATTCACATTATATCATATGTGTAAAATACCATAGTCATCTCATCATCAAGATCTGCATGACCATCCATGTAACATCACACGGGAATATCCTCTATCTGACAGTCATCAATCAACCTAGGTAAGAACTCATCATCATCATATCTCCATCAATGTCACTCCATATATCCAGCATATTGTATATAGCACTATGTATCTAGAGCTCAAGAAAAGACTTCTTGATATCATCAACAGCAACAATCCTCATCCACATGAGCGTCAAGAATTATAGGAAACCTACATCATAATTCTCCTTATCCTCATGAAGATAACCATATATGCATCATCAGAGAATCAACCACGAATCTGATTTGAACATCAACTATGTAACCCCAAGAATCATATGATATTTGTCATAGATAACTCATACCCATACCATAGCCATATAAGCATCATCACCAAGGACTACTAACCATAATGCCAACAATGCATTATTCAAAACATAAACTCCCCCTGAACCTGTGCCATCTATTTACTGTCAGATCTGGTCATGCATATATCAGCAAGAAGTATCACGACATCATCATCATCAAGTTAGGATCAAAACACTTTAAACACCTTACAAATTTCAAGGAATTTCCACACATCATTAGCAGCTTGTAACTATTATTAAACAGAGCAAATAATGCACTGAATCATATCAGACCCTTTTCCTGAACTTGTCCCTACTACTTTTCCTCAGAATGACATATACACGACTGTGCAGTGTCTAACGCGCGTATATACGTGACTTCCCTTTATGAAACTTGCGTATTATATTTAGGACACTAAAGTTGTACACTTTCAGCTCCACCTGAGTCTGTTATGTCTATGTTGTGCTGTGTCTGAGTATATTGTGCGGTACCACATCTTTCTGACTGAAGTTCCTTCTTCTTCCATATCTTCAAGCAAGATGATGTTCTCTCCTTTTGTTGTGGTTCCCATACCTTGTTCTTGCATTCCTTTGCTATATGTCCAAGCTTGTTACATGCATAACATCTCATATGTTTCATATTCCTTCTGTAGTAATCAACAGCTTTGTGACCAAACATATTGAAAGAAAAACAATATCCCTTAAAGTACCTTGAACGTGATGTTCTTTCTGTGTGATGGTCTTGAACCCTTCTACTTCTGCATCTGGCTATAATGTGTCCAAGATTATGACATACATAACATTCAACATTATTCATCGAAGGAGTAAAATATTTCCTTTGAAGAGTTTCTTTCCTTGGTTCCTTGTTGAGCATTTAAGATTTTGCATTAGATTCCCTTGTCTTACTTTGTGAACTAGATTCTTCTTCAACAGATTCATGAAAGCCAAGACCAGCTTTGATAGCAGGAGATCTTTGACTACTATGAATATCATCCAAGATCTTAGTACTATCTTCAAATTGTAAGAGCTTATCTTTTTCTTCTAATTTATCTTTTAGAATATTTACCTCACCCTGATGTTGCTCTTCCTTTTCAAGATATTGCTTCTTCATGTTTTCTTCAACATTTCTTCCTTCTTCCAACTGATTTCTTAGATCAAGAACTTCATTTTCTTGTTTTCATGAGCTTGGAGTAGTTCTTTATTTTTCTTCTTAGATTCTTCAAGATCTTCCTTTAGCGAGAGGATCATAGCTTCAAGTCGTTCATAGTAATTGGATCTATCTCTGAGTTTCTTGATTGTTGTGCTTCTTTCATTTACTTCATTTCTTAATGATGTCACTTCATCCTGCAACTTTTGATATTTTTCCTTGAATAGCTTCCTTACCTTGTCACCTTCCTCTAGTTGAGCTTTTAGTTTGGTAGCTACTTCCTTGAAGGCACATTCCCTTTTGTTCAATAGATCTTGTTGATCTCTAATTTTGTCTGTTAGCCTTTTAAATTCTGCCTCTATTTGATATCTTTCTTGCTCACCCATAAGAGAAAATTCAGTTGTTTCTCTATCGCTTTCATCGTCTTCAAATGGATAAATAGATGTATCACCAGAGGATAACAAATTCATACCTGATAGATCTTCACCTTGAAGTGATTCTGAATCTGAAGTGCTTCTTCCACATATTCCCCAATAGATTCTCCCACTGTCATAGCTCTTTTGATATGTCTTCTTCTTCTTAGGCGCTTTCTTCTTATGCTTCTTTCCCATTGTTCCACGGATCTCCTTCAAGCGATCAAGCTTCTACCAAAGGACCTGCTCTAATACCAATTGTTGGAAATAATACTGAGAGGGGGGGGGGGTGAATCAGTATTATCAAATCAATAAAACTTTTCCATTTCCATATTAAGATTCATATATGCTACTTCAGTTAATGGAACCCGCGTGTATACGCAACTGTGTCTAATGCAACTAGCGTATATCCAGAATACTTATGATTCAGTTAATCCATTAAATGTTGATCTTTAGTTAGTGCATCAGAACTTCATTATCCATATGAATAGTAAGCAAGTGCAGTAAAACAGAACAGATCATCACACACAAGAAGCACACATGAACACCATGATATAAGGTGGAAACCCAATGTGGGTGAAAACCACCTGCTGCAATATGTCTCTATCTTCTTTCAATTAGAAACTTCTTTTTACAATGATTCTGTACTGGTGCAGTCCTTTACCAGTACGCAGGCTACAACCTGCAGAGGGCTACAACCCTCTCTCATTTTCCAGACTCTCCTGGATGGGAGCTACAAACCCCTTAGCTCTTGTACTAACCGATCCATTTACTAGTACGTAGGTGCCTGCCTACAATCTCCTTTCATCCTCCAGGGATCACATTTCATACATTTTCAGACTGGATACTCCTGAAGCAGAACATTATAATCTGAAGGCCACGTTTCATCCAATTTTCATACTAGAACCATCAATATCATTGAAGCACAAAATCAATCAATACTAGCATCATCAATCTCTGAATCTCTGAAACACTGAAACCCTGTCAACAACATAGTCACCAGAACATAGAGCAGACAATAGAACTCTGCAATAACAATCAGGCCCAACTGCAACTTCAAATATCATACTTCATAATGTATACGCTACTACGATGAAAAAAACCCGTGTATATACACGCTTTAACCAATACCAACCCGCGAACAGATCTATAAATATTCAATCATGACTTTGCGGCTATTTCAGACATCAGTTATACCCAGATCATAACATTCGTACAATAAAACATGCGTCAATAATTCAGATCTAGTCTATCCATAATCAAACCATATAAAGATGACTCATTCCAAACCATTTGATCCTGATCTATCCTTAGATCTTGTTCTCCATCAACCAGTGAGATTCCTCCTTAGCTCAGATCAAACAATGCATCATGAACCCATAACCTGCATACTTGATCTCATACTTCATCAAATATTCAAGACTTTCTCCATGCCTTTGCCTAATGATCTTCTTTTCCTTTTATAGTCTTAGGCCTTACTCAATACCATGGTCCAAAACCATTGAGAACTAATACTAGGGACCCAATACCTAGGTTCAACACTTCGACACAATACTAAGGACCAAAACCATAGGTCTAAATACCATGGACCCAAAAATAAGCTTTCCCACATGTACACGTTTTTCCGTGCATGAATGTGCGTGCATACACATACGCAACTTTTGATCGACAATCCCGCGTGTATACATGCCTTTGTATTAGTGAAGCTGTGTGTATAACCTGCGTGTATACCCTACTTGGTATATAGCAAACTTGCGTATATACTCTGAACCTGCATATATACTCTTCTTTCATCATTCTTTGTGGTCTGATCATCAAATCTTTGCTACTGATCTGCTGCAATATGATCTATCATCTGTGTGAGTTGCCATCAAGGAAAACACTTGTATCATAGTGCCAAACCTGTGTCATAATGCCAACACCATCCTCTCAGCATAGATAGAGGAGATCTCCCGAGAGATACAGTGGCTACATGGCCCTAGTTGGGGAGTGTGTAGTGACCGAACCTTCTTCCTTTCAGGAGGAAGTGAAACAACCAGTCTGGGTTGATGCAATGGTAGAAGAGTATGATTCTATCATACAAAACAATGTGTGGGATGTTGTACCTAGACCTACGGACAAATCAGTGGTTAGATCTCGATGGCTTTACAAGGTAAAGCACACAGCTGATGGTAGTGTTGAGAAACATAAGGCAAGGTTTGTTGCCCAAGGTTTCTCTCAGGTTGAGGGGATCTACTACGATGAGACCTTTTCTCCTGTAGCAAGACACTCATCTATTAGATCGATGCTAGGTCTATCAGCTCAGATGGGCATTAGATGGATGCAAAGAGGTATACATTGAGCAACCAGAAGGATTTGAGACCTTTAATCATGAGTCGCATGCCTGCCAACTCAAGGGAGCACTGTATGGGCTGAAGCAAGCACCCCATGCTTGGTATACCAGGATCGACAGCTATTTCATTGGGTTGGGCTTCACCAAGAGTGAAGCAGATGCAAACCTTTACCACATCATGATAGATGGTAAACCCTTGATTATTGTACTCTATGTCGATGATCTAATTTTGACAATTGATGAGAAGCTGATACAGTCTTGTAAGGAGGACCTTGCGAGAGAGTTTGAGATGAAGGACATGGGCCTCATGCACTACTTTCTAGGCATGGAAGTGTGGCAGAAAGATGGGGAAGTATTTGTGTCTCAAGGCAAGTATGCGAATGAGATACTCAGGCGCTTTCACATGGAGAAGTGCAAGCTCATGTAGACTCCTCTAGCTGGGAACTGGAGGAAGGAGGATGCTACTTCGAGTGAGATAGTAGCTGCTACTTTTTATCAATAGTTGGTGGGTTCACTCATGTATCTGGTGAACACATGACCCAACTTATGCTTTGCGGTGAACCAACTAATTCAAGCTATGGTTCAACCTACCAAGTTGTTTTGGAAGGCAACGAAGCATGTGCTGAGATATCTCAGAGGCACTACACAATATAGATTATGGTACAGGTGGACAGAGGGAGTGAATCTACAAGGACTCACAGATGCGGATTGGGCTAGTAGTCCATCAGACAGGAAGAGCAATTCTGAAGGAATATTCAACATTGGTTTAGCTGCAATTTCTTGGTATACCGGGAAACATAGATCAATTGCACTTAGCTCATTAGAGGCTGAATACATGGCTATGAGTCAGGCAACATGTGACGCCATTTGGATGCAGAAGGTTCTAGTGGGATTGTTTGGTCAGATGATGGATCCTACAGTGATATACTGTGATAATCAGAGCTGCATAAAACTCTCTGAGAATCCAGTGTTTCATGATAGGTCCAAGCATATAGATATCCATTACCATCATCTACGGGACTATGTGGTCAAGAGGATCGTGATGTTGCAGTATGTTTCAACCGAGGAGTAGGATGCAATTATTTTGACAAATGGATTGTCAAAATGCAAGTTCGAGTTCCATAGAGACAAGATTGGGGTTGCTGATAATCCCTTTCTTGTTGAGAGGAATTGTTGAAAAGTGTGAAATAAGAAATGATGAAAATATAAGTTGCTAAAAATAGCACTGCTGTTACAGGGAAAAGTGTCCACACAAAACTGCTTATCCCACTAAGGTGTGGTAGCTACCTTAGAAACAAACAAATTAAAGCTACTTTCCTTTTTCCTTTATGAAATATAGATGAGAGAAGAACAAAGAATACCAACCTCTGTCTTGTGCTAATCTCCTACTTCGATTCCTCTCTCTCTTGATAGTCTTTCGCTACTTGCTCCCTTGTACACCCAGCTTCACAGAGTACCTGTAAGATCACAGTAGCATGACACTATACAAGAACATGGATCTATAATCATAAACAATCTAGGATCAGTTGTAAATTGTCCATACAAATGCATAAAACATAAATGACACAAGAGTATGGAGGAAAACTTGAATAGCTTTTATTGATAAACAAGAAAGAGCCAAGAGAGTTACAACCAGTTGTTCTAACCCAACATCATCCTCTCAGCAAGTAAGCCCTTCTTCACCTCATACAAAGCTTAGATCACCCAACACTATTATGTTGTCTCAAGAAACCAACAACAATTCCTTACAATATGCAAAATTCCAGCCTCTCGGATCTCTGGGATGAGGGATCCATATATAGATATCTCTAAGGGAGATGAGTCAGCTTGTGATTTGATTGGTGTCTTCCCTCTGATAGTTCTTGCTTCCACTTGGATATTGATGATCTCTTACTCATCCTTGGTCGAATTCAGAGAGGCAAGTGTCACAAGAGAAGTTTCTGGAAGATTCCATGCCTCTCCACCTCGTGGAATGACACTGCCATTTGTCACTTCTCACCCATCGCACCCCATAGAAGGGATTTTTGAAATGCAACACACCCACATAGTGTATTTAGGTGAGATGCAACGCACTTTGCCTTTGGAGTAGCTGAAATGATCCTGTTTTGACCAGTTCTGAGCAGTTTTTCATGGAGAACTTCTGGTAGAAGATGTAATCAGTTGACCTTGTTCCTTTAGGGGTTAGAACAAAACTTTTAGGGACTTAGGAGCCCTTGGTTTATGGACATTTCATGCTTGGGGTTGCAGTGCCAAAAATGTATATAATAGTTGCCCCCTAAAGCATGAGGTCGTTAATCTTTTGATGTCGGGTGAAATGCTTTATTATGAGGGTCCGAAGTTCTTTCAAGCTGGGGGGAGACCTGTAATAAGATACAATACAATACATTATCTTCATAATATTTTCATGATCTAGATTAGGCGAGCATTCCCATGCTTAGATTTATAAATTCATTTTCATGCACATAGGACAGACAATTTTCTGAGTGTAGACTGATGTTTCTGGTAGAGTCATCATCCCTTTGATTGGATGATTATCTGTGCAGCAATAATGTACATTTGAGGTCTTTGTTTCCCTGAATATATATCGCAGCCCGGATGGATGAAACTAGATCTGGGGTCTTCAATCTCGTTCGATATTCACTCGAAGTACAAGTCTATCCATGTGAGAGATGTTCTGGAGTCGAACATGGAAAGACATCGCCTGATTACCAGCCAATGATGTAAGCTGTTAACAGGTGCGAGAGGAATCACCGGTAATGATAATGACCCTCAAGGTATTGCAGTGCAATTCACGTGGTGTGAATAAAGGACTTTGCGTTGAACACCATGCAAAATCTTTCGGTCGAAGGTCATTGATGTAAACCTGTCGCCAGAAGTGAGAAACTTGCCATTGAGGCATGCAAGCTTCAAAGTACTGAACGGGGTGTTCCTAGATCGACTTCTTGGATAATGAGCTGATGTCGACAAGAAGCGATCCGTCACAGGAGGGCCTTAATGAATCCCACATCAATGACACAGAACGGAGAAAATGATTTTAATGGAGGTGAAAACGATCTGATGACATAAGGTTCAAGGTGGCGGTCATGAAAGAATGGAGTATAAATGTACTGTAGTGGGCGAGACACAGGTGAATTCTCTGAATGACTTCTCTTGAACATATCGGAGACACTGACGTGATGGATTGGTAGCATTAACCCCACATGTGGATGGTGTGATGGGACCATGGTGATGTGACCGGTGAATGAAACAACCCAACCCGACTTGGATGCGGAGTGAACGTGTCATGTTCAAGAGCGACTTGCTACCAACAAAGTTTCTTCAAGTTTTCTTCCCAATTTTTCCCCAGTCATTGCTGACCAGTACCTCTTTATTTTTTTCAAGCTTGAGGAGGATAACATATGCTTGTTCTATAATTTTCCCTTCGGGCAAACCCATCGCTATGTTTTAACGAGCCTAGCGATAGTGAAACTCGTTCTCGTCTGCTATGGACAAGTTTCTCGCTATTAAGTTTTAGCGAGTTTAACAACAAAGATAACTCGGTCCTTTTCAATTTTAGAGAGTCTGAAAAGGAACGTAAAGGAAACTCCAAAATTCCTTTTTCGTCATCTAATCCCTTAAGTCCGAAAAAGTATAAAACAATACAGATGGGATGAATTTTTGATATTTTTAACGAGCCGAACAAAACAAGTGCTCGATCTTTTTGTGTAATAATCTCTCAGGTCCAAAAAGCTTAAAATCTAAAGGAGGGATAACACTTCCGGTCCCTTTAACGAGCTGGAGAGGCCAATGGCTCGGCAATATTTTGATATTTTACGAGTCAGTTGAAAAGAGCTTAAAGGAGACTCGTGTTTTGACGAACGAGTGATAAAAATGGGTAGCAGCTGATTCCAGGTAAGGTTTGGAATTTTCCAATCACGGCAGTGTTACAAGGATGGCTAGTGGGATCACTCTTCGCAGCTGTTCCTCAAAAAGGGTAAACAATCAGATGGAGGTGAATGATCAGCCAATACAGAGTGGATGTGATGATGAGAACACGACCAGGGCTTAAAGGCTGAAATACTACATTCACGATGGTTATTTACCGGAAATTGGTTCATTTTTTTTTATTGAGCTTAAACACTGGGGGAAACATTTTCTCATAACTTATGTTTATTTTTTAACGATCTTGAACTATGTGCTAAAACTGCTCGATTAATCTAGTCGTATAATAAGAATTTCCCATTTTAAGATGGAAATTTTTAGAGTTTTTCCCCACATCCTTTCTTTATGCAAGTTAGGAAACGACCAATCCTACGAGTTTAAAGGGTTAGAGGACCTACAAATTAAAAAAAAAAAATAGTCGCTCTTTGCTTGCACGCCAAAGGGTTTGCATGCCCCCAGGTATAAAATAAAGTTTCAAGGTCACCTTTCATTCTACCGACAAAACATTTTTTTTATCAGGAAAGTTCTACCTCTTTCAGGTTACCAAAGATTGTTCTATTCACACCGCAAACAAAACACTTCTTCGGCGATGTTTATCGAAATAGACAAAGGTGAGACAATCCACTCACATAACTTTCACGAGGGAATCTTATTCCAGTCTAACCCCCTCTTCCAATCACAGACGGGAGTACAATCCAGTCATATATCTCTCGTGGAAACCTACCCTATACCCGAAGTTTTCCTACCGAAGCAGACCAGGGTGCATGCCCCCTGGGATTCAGTCATGTCCCCCCGAATCACTCGCGCTCATCAGGTGGATGGACTAGGGATTGATGAGACATTCCTTGTGTGAAAAGACCATTTAGGGATGGTATATGACTATTTTCTATGCGTGATCCGGGAAATGAAAGCTGGTCTACGAGCTTGACCACTCTTCCTTCGTGCGGAAAACACATTACTCTAAAGAGTGATGAGACAATTGCTCCCATGCAATAAATATAGTCTCGTCCAAGGAGTAGATTATAATCCAGTGGTACTTGAACTACCATTACATTCATGTGAATGGTTTTCCCTCTCAATGTTATGGGCACATTGGGAAGGATCCCTAACAGTCGACTGGTTCCTTTGTCAAAGCTTGTTAGATTTCTCATCTCAGGCAAAAGTGATGGCGAACAAATCGCTTTCCAAGCAGTCGAGGAAAGGATACTCACAGAAGCCCCTTCATATATGATGGTACCAGCCATAACCATTCTATATACTTGAGCAATAATTCGGAATGGTACACTAGCCGGTAAACGGGGTCGGCCTAGTTGATTTCAGTAGAAGGAGACAACTAGGTTGCTTGGAGGTGGGACAGAATAGACGGCTAGGTACGAATTTGATGAACTTCCTTCCTGCGGTAAAGGAATGGGTAAATTGCCCCCATGTTCATCGGAGTCTGTGCTTACAAAAGGAATTTGGACGGTGTCATCCTTATTCTCTTCTGTGACTGTATCATCTGAAGATGGAACCTCTGAAGGCAAGACCGGGTCAACTGCCACCTCGACCTTTTGACTTTCGTCTGGTATGGGTTCAGATGGTTTGTCTTCAATGATAGATGCTTTAGCCGACCACCTGGGTGGGTCAGCCAGATTTTCAACTAGTGACGGACTCGGCAAGAGTTTTTTATATCCAGGAGGAAGTCGTAATGGTGAAACCGGACGATTGTCCAAAACTCTTTTAGCCTTGTCTAAGAAGGGACAATGGTGGACGGCATGATCACCTTCACATAGTTTATAAGGAAATCTATATTTCCCTTTTTGTCCTGGGGATTCACTTTCACTAGTCGACGGTGTGTTTTCAACATGATCATCAGAGGTTGACGACAGCAGGTTGTGCAAACGAGGAGACCAGTCCCTTAATATCCAAGGGATGCAAGGACAATCTATATGATAGTGGTCTCCTTTGCAAATGACACATGGCGATTTAGGCCTGGTCGGTGCAGTGTGTGGATTTTCGCTAGACGATGCTTGGTTGCCCCCTTTCGCTTTTGGCTCCTTCTTCTTCTTCTCTTTATTCTTATTTTCCTTCTTCTTCTCAGGTACTTGATTTTTGGCTTTACCAACCCCATCAAGCGAAGAAGAAGGAGGAGAGGAAGAATTGGAGGAAGTAGAAGGTTGGTGGGTAACTCTGGATTCATCTAGTTGCTGACTCGATTGCTCAGGAATTGTGGTGTTCTGAATGACAGAGGTTGAGAAGAGCCATACGAGCAGGCCGATTGTCAATCCTGGAAGAGACAATGTGGCCATATGGGGTGCACCAACATCTCCCCAAGAGGAGAAGGGACTAGGATTTCCTCCAAGGGGAATTCCTTGGTTGGTGGGTTCCATTTTCTCAACCTAAGATCAACGTAGGACAGGGTGACAATTATTCCGTTTAAAATAAATTTTAGACGCTTTGACACAACTTGTTTTTTCAATTTTTAAGAGTCGAGAAAAAACAAAAAATGACTCTAGTCGCCTTCGATTTTTAATGAGCCTGAAGTGACAAGTGCTTAGATGGACCTTTTCAGTTAAGGAGTCTGAAAAGGAATGAAAGGGACTGCTCTGGAAATCTAGGTAGAGGGATTACCAAACCAATCGCAAAACTGCAGAATAATTTTTACAGTACGGTAGTCAATCTTCCCGAATGCTGTATTTAGTGCATTGCGATCGATAGGGCGACAAACACGGCTTCCTATGGATAAAGGATTAAGCCTATTGTGGTCTCCCAAAATATACTCGACGGTACATGGGAGCACAAGTCCGTACTGGCACTTATCGTCTCAAAGTGGAGGAATCACCCAACCATCAGTGAGAACAATAGTTACCAGGCTTTACAACGCCATAATACATCTCTAGCCTAGACTTCTAGATGTTGTGCATTAGGTTCCAAAGCATTGTTAGATTCATTAAATTTAATTTATAGTTGATCTTTCTTAAGAAATTTTCCTTTCAGGTTCACCGCGAGATGTAGATATACAATTCCTAAAATGCAATCTAAGATGATAAACAATCTTTTATCTTCTTTGTGCAATAAATATCCTAGCTACTAAGGAAAGAGAGACAATATTCTTTCACAAAGAGCAAAGAGCACACTCTAAATGCACTGTCCTAAATCAAACCAATCAAACAGTCTAAATGAAAATGCACATGCATGTATTTGTTTTCGGCTTTCTTAGTATGTGAATGGTAAAAAGAAAGCTAATGCACAAATCTGAATTACTTTTCAAGCGACAATTATTAACACGTTTCTTTTCAAAATAAAAAACGGAGACAATCACAACATTTTACGATTTGGAAATGAATACTTGCTTTTGACACTAGAAAAACTACAAATTCAGACCAAATACAATAGTAACGGGCAATCGACTATCAATAGCAACCAAACTCTTTCCTATGACTGAAAACGACACTTGCGACAATTTCAAATCAAAGGACGACAATACAATTACGTTACTTTTTGCAAAGGAGAACTGAAAATGACCCAACAAATACATAAAAACATTTATAGTTCTTTTACACAATGGAGGCGGAATAACAGCAAGGAAAAGGGTTTTCAAACAGAGATATATTGATTACAGGTAGAAAAATTCATGAATAGAACTGAAAAGAATGAATCACAGAAACCAAAACTGAACAATGCCTAGTCTGATCAGCGCACCTGTAACACAGGGAATTTGAAATGCAGCGCACCTACTACACTCGGGAAGTGCGCTGAATTTCAGATTCACAGAATAGTACCTGTGTTGGGCCAGAGACGAGACATTGCTTGGGTTCCAGGTCATAGTTTGCAGTTCAGTTCATGGGTTTTGGCCGAGCAAATGGTAATCAGTAAAGCAACAATCAGGGGTAGATCTAAGGAGGTTACTAGAGCTACCACAAGGGGCAATCAGAGAGTTTGTAAATCAGTTGTTTAATTTATAAACAAAACCTAGAGATTGACTGAAGCAACATTTATCTACTTTGCATTTGCATAGCAAATGCAGTTCGAAAGCTACCTGGCTCGACTTCAGGCTCTGACTATAAGTTTATAAAATAGACAACAAGGAAGATAAACAAACAAACCAATTCTTCCCCAGCGGAGTCGCCATTTTGTTACAGGGAAAAGTGTCTACACAGAACTGCTTATCCCACTAAGGTGTGGTAGCTACCTTAGAAACAAACAAAGTAAAGCTACTTTCATTTTTCCTTTATGAAATATAGATGAGAGAAGAACAAAGAAGACCAACCTCTGTCTTGCGCTAATCTCCTACTTCGATTCCTCTCTCTCTTGATAGTCTTTCGCTACTTGCTCCCTTGTACACCCAGCTTCACAGAGTACCTGTAAGATCACAGTAGCATGACACTATACAAGAACATGGATCTATAATCATAAACAATCTAGGATTATATGTAAATTGACCATACAAATGCATAAAACATAAATGACACAAGAGTATGGAGGAAAACTTGAATAGCTTTTATTGATAAACAAGAAAGAGCCAAGAGAGTTCCAGCCAGTTGTTCTAACCCAGCATCATACTCTCAGCAAGTAAGCCCTTCTTCACCTCATATAAAGCTTAGATCACCCAACACTATGATGTTGTCTCAAGAAACCAACAACAATTCCTTACAATATGCAAAATTCCAGCCTCTCGGATCTCTGGGATGAGGGATCCATATATAGATATCTGTAAGGGAGATGAGTCAGCTTGTGATTTGATTAGTGTCTTCCCTCTGATAGTTCTTGCTGCCACTTGGAGATTAATGATCTCTTACTCATCCTTAGACAAATTCAGAGAGGCAAGTGCCACAGGAGAAGTTTCTGGAAGATTCCATGCCTCTCCACCTTGCGGAATGACACTGCCATTTGTCACTTCTCGCCCATCGCACCCCATAGAAGGGATTTTTGAAATGCAACGCACCCACACAGTGTATTCAGGTGAGATGCAATGCACTTTGCCTATGGAGCAGCTGAAATGATCCTCTTTTGACCAGTTCTGAGCAGTTTTTCATGGAGAACTTCTGGGAGAAGCTGTAATCAGTTGACCTTGTTCCTTTAGGGGTTAGAACAACACTTTTAGGGACTTAGGAGCACTTGGTTTATGGACATTTCATGCTTGGGGTTGCAGTGCCCAAAAATGTCTATAACAACTGCTATAAATAGCCGAGCTATAAATAGCAGTTCAGCCATTGGAGGTCTTAGCTACAATGGGTGAAAAGTGAAAGTGCTAAAAATAGCTTTTCAAAAAATAGCATTTCAGGATCGCTTCTTATTTTAGTCAGTCCCTGGACTAAACATAGGAAGCAAAATTCGAATTTGATATCAAAAACAGTTTGGAAATTAATTAATTAATTCATCTTGAGTTAATTAGTTAAGGAAAATCAAACTTGAAGTCTATGTGAGGACATGCAACAATTTCTACATTAATTGAGGAATTTAACCTTCAGTTAAAGAGATAAGGATGAGTTGTAATATTGAGTTGTAATTATTTGACTTAGTTTAACTTAGTCAAGTCCAGTTAGATTAATTTAATAGTTTGTTAAATTAATGAGAGTTTAGTTAGTTAATGCTTGCATGCATATAACTACTTTATTTCAAATAACTGAGTATTCACTCATGGATAACTCATGCATGTCAGTTTAGTCAGAGACCCAGTTGAGATCAGATGGAGGGATAGTGTACTATCAGTTGCTAGGATATTCCTTGGTGAATATTGCTTGCAAGAAAAAGGAATATTATTCCTCATGGATTGCGTAGTTGGACCTGTGGTAAGAGTGAGCGTGATGAGGCCAATTCACACATGTGATATCATTGGACCCCAATCAAAACTGCGCAAGGAAATAAGAGGCTTGGAGGGCTTGAGGAAGATATATTCTATGTCTAGTGAGTATGTGAGCTGTATTATTTGATTACAAAGAGATCAAGATAGCTGGAGAGCTAATTCTTTTTGTAACTTGAACAAGATTTCCACTCGCATGATAATACAGAGTTTGGGTTTTAAGATGGTGCTTTCCCTAGTGATATATCTTCTGTGTTATGGTTGATTACTTCTCATTCTCAGTTATATCTATTCATGCTTGATGTTTCTCATGTTCGATTAAGCTTCTGCTCAATTGTTTGTACATTACATTACCAAGTGATCTACAGTGGGAATTTTCTACATAGTGTAATATCACTTAATGTATTATCGCGTCCGTCACTATATCGCAAGTCGTAAAGCCTTGCCACATGAAAGCATTGATTGCAATAAAGTTGCAGACCTGACAGGCATATTAACTATGGCTTAATACCATATCGCATCCACCCATCATAATGCTACACAGAGGTTGTCTGACTACAAGTGTAAATTGCGATAAAGCATGTGGACCCGATTAAACATTATAGCATGGCTTAATATAATATCGCATCCAGTGGAGGATCGGTTATTGGCGATTGGTGATGCCATGGTCTTGATTTATAAAGGACCTTCGGAAGTCTAAAGCATCGGTTACAATATGGACCGGACCCGATACAGAAATAGGTGCAATTGTAATATTTCCTCAAGTTCACTTTGTAGTCTGTTTGACTATTTTTCTCATATTCTCTATGTAATGGAATTTTTGGCTTGCACGAGGTGTTTTAAGCCGAAAGGCTTAGGATGGCTATTCTGATGGTTCAAAAGGCTGAACGTCAGTTGAAAGGGGTGAATCATGGTGATTATGATTGTGACTAGTGTTATAGACATTTTTGTGCCTCGCAGCATGGAGCATGAAATGTCGATAATTACAGGGATCCTCAGTCCCTAAACATGTTGTTCTTACCCCTAGAGGAACGAGGTCAGCAAACCACAGCACTTCCCATCAGTTCTACACCTGAAAACACTCAAAAACAGGCTATTTTTGGATCATGTCAGCTGCTCCACTGAGCATCTGCGCTGAATGTCAACTGCTCCTCCTTGTACCCGCGCTGAAAGTCAAAACCAATGAAGGCTACCTGCGCTGGGCGAGATTGGCCAAGTGGCACAGTCATTCTGCAAGGTGTCAACTGCCCAGGAAGCTTCCAAACTGACACTTGGTTCAAGGAATTCGCCCTATGATGAGTAAGAGGTACTTGATCTCCATGTGGAAGCAAGGATCTCCAAGTGGACTCAAGAACTGAAGTTTAACTGAAGAGGGAGAGGACACAAGGCAGCTTTATGTCAGTCTCAAGCTGACTCATCCTTTCTCCTTCTACCCTATATATAGAGCTCTTCTATGAGGTCTAGGGAGGCTGGAATTTTGTGCAAAGTAAGGAAGTGCTGTTGGTCTACAGTTAGAGTTATTGGGTGATTGCTTTTATAGAGGAGAAGAGGAGATTTCTTGCTGCTGAGGAGGTGCTGCTGGATTGGAGCCATTTATGGTTGTAACCTTCTCAGAACCTTTATCTTCTATCAATAAAGCTTTTGATGTTCTCCTATATACTTGTATTGCAATGATGTATTGTTTTTATCTGTATATTTGATCCATTCTAATCCATGCATCAGTTATGAGTACATGTTTCTTGTAGTTTCCCTCTCTTGTTTTTGCAGAATCTTTGTGTAGCTGGGCCGGCAAAGGGAGCAAGGAGCTGGGAACAAGAGGCAAAGAGAGAAGACAGGATCGACAAAAGCGAAAGAAATCGGTTGGTCAATCTTTTCTTCCTTCTCTGTACTTTCATAAAGGAAAAATATCAAAGCTTTACTTTCAGTTGTTGCTAAGGAACTATCACCCTTAGAGTAGGGATAGGGTCATTCCGAGTCAGATACTTTTCCCCACAACAAACTGGCGACTCCGCTGGGGAGCCTAGTATCTTGTTGGTTTATTGTGTTTCTTGCTATTCATCTCATAAACAAGGAGAGCACCAAATCGAACTGCAATTGAGTCCTTCAATTGCAAAGTAGAGGGCAGCTGCTCTGGCTCAGTTTCTGAGCAAGTTTATGATTTGAAGAGCTGATCCACAAGGACTCTTGTGCTCTTTGTGATAGCTTTTCATCCTCTTGATCATCCCTTAGCTTGTACTTGACCTATAGCTTTTTATTTCAGCAAAAACAGTGAATTTTTTAGCTTTTTATGACCCGGAAATCCTTGTAAACGCAACTCTCGTGTCTCAGTGCAGGCTGCCCAAAGGCAGTCTGCATTTCAGCACAGGTACTCCCTTCGGGAACTGCGCTGAAAGTTTGTTTGACAGACCAGAGCCTGCGCTGGACCAGTTAGCCAGTGTCTTGCTGAGGTTTCCTACTGAGTCTTGGCCCTGTTTTCACTGTTATTTTGCTGCTGATTGCTTGTCATTTGTACTTGCTGTAAACCAACTTTCCTTGACATTATTCCGCCTCAGTTGTGTGATGAAACTGTGATTTTTCTTTCAGTATTTCTTGTTTCAGTTACAGTTTCCCATTGTGAAAAGCAAACCAGTATAGCTGTGGCCTCTTAGATCCTGAACTGTAAAAGTGTCTTTGTGATCTTAAGAGCTAGTTTTATTACTGTTCATGGCTGTTTGAGTTTGTTCGTTTTTCATTTTGTGGTTTGAATCTATACATTTCCAGTGTCTAAACAAGTCGATCTTAAGGTGTCTTTTGATTTTGGACAAGCTTGTTTACTTCCGCTTGAAATTAGATTCAAAGTTACACAACAGTTTCCTTTTTGTCTTACATCAACATTAAGGATAAAGAAAAGAAATATCTGCATTGTGCATGTGCATTATTGACAATTTTCATGTTGATTTAGGAAAAAGTGCATTTAGTGTGTGTTCCATGATCTGTGTGAAAAGTTGATGTCTTTCTTTTCCCTCAGTAGATTAAGGTTTTCAAAGTTGAAAGATTGAAAAGTTTTGCTTCTCATCTTAGATTGCATTTAGGAAGTTGTATATATACATCTCATGGTGATCCTTAAAGGCAAACTGCTAAGCAAGATCAACATTAAAATGAATTGAATTTACATAACAACGCATTGAAACATAACGCAAACACATAGAGGTCTAAGCTAGAGACGTGTTCCGGCGTCGTTAAACGTGATATCTTAGCGTTGAGTGGTTGGGTGATTCCTCCACGGTGAAGCGATAAGTATCAATACGGATTTGTGCTCCCGCGTACCGTCGAGTATATTGGGAGACCCCTATAGGAATAAAGCCTTTATCCTTAGGAAGCTGTGTCGGCCGCCCTACTGATCGCGATGCAGTGAACACAGCATTCACGAAGATCGACCACCCGTACTGTAAAACGTATTCTGTGGTTTCGCGAAAAGTTTGGCACACCCTCTGCCTAGATCTCCAGAGCAGTTTCTTTTGGCCTTTTTCAAACTCTATAACTAAAAAAGTCCAGCCGAGCATTTGTCACTTCGGGCTCGCTAATACATCGAAGGCGACTAGAGTCATCTTTAGCTTTTTCTCGACTCTTAAAACATGAAAAAGCAAAGTTGTGTCTAATAAAGCGTCGTTATAAAATTCATTTTAAACGGAACATAAACACCTCTTATTCCCGCGTTGATCTGTGAGTTGAGAACATGGAACGCCCCAACCAAGGAAGTCCACAAGATGGAAATCCTAGTCCTTTCTCCTCTTGGGGAGAAGTTGGTGCGCCCCATATGGCCACATTGTCGCTTCCAGGACTGACAATAGGCCTTCCAGTTTGGCTGTTCTCGAGCAATGTAGTTCAGGCCACCATGGTTCCTGATCAATCGAGTCAACTATTAGATCAGTCTAGAGCTGCCCACCAGCCTTCTACTTCTGATAACTCTTCCTCCAATCCTTCATCTTCGCAAGGTAGAGCCGACAAAAGTCAGCCTCCCAAGGAGAAGAAGGAGAAGAAGAAGAAAGAGAAGAAGAAGAAGGAGCCTAAGGTGACTGGGGGCAAGCAAAAGGCATCTGACAAAAACCCACACACTGCACAGACCGGGCCTAAATCGCCATGTGTCATATGTAGAGGAGACCATTTCCACAGAGATTGTCCCTGTATTCCCCGGATACTAAGGGACTGGTCCCCTCGTCTGCACAATTCAGAGGCATCAACCTCTGACAATCAGGTTGATTGCTTTCCGTCAACCAGTGAAAGTGAAGGATCAAGACAAAAAGGGGGAGTAAGATTCCTCTGTAAGTTGTGTGAAGGCAGTCACGCCATCCACCGTTGTCCCTTCTTAGACGAAGCGAAGAGAGTTTTGGAAGATCCTTCGGTTTCACCGGTAAAACTTCCTCCTGGATACAAAAAACTTGTGCCAAGTCCTTCGTTGGTTGAAAATACAGCTGGCCCGCTCAAGTGGTCGGCTGAAGCGTCAGTCACTGAAAATGAACCTACTGAATCCAGACCGGACGAAAGTCCAAAGGTCGATACGGCAGTTGACCCGGTTCTACCTTAAGAAGTTTCATCTTCAAATGACACCGTCGCCGAAGAGTCATCTTCATGCGATACCCTCACTGAAGAGAATAAGGATGACACCATCCAGGTTCTTTTCATCAGCACCGACTCTGATGAGCGTCAGGGAAATGCGCCCATTCCTTTATCGCAGGAAGGAACATCATCAGGGTCATATCCGGCCGTATATTCGGTCCCACCACCAAGCAACCTGGTTGTATCCTTTGATTGGAATCAACTAGGCAGACCCCAGTTACCAGCCAGTGTACTATTCAGAATCATTGTCCAGATCTATAGAATGATCATGGCTGGTACTATCATTGATGAAGGGGCGTCTGTGAGTATCCTTTCCTCTGTTGCTTGGAAAGCACTGGGTTCCCCGACGCTTTTACCTGAGTTAAGAAATCTCTCAGGTTTTGATAAAGGAACCAGTCGACCATTAGGAATCCTCCCCAATGTACCTGTTACATTGAAAGGGAAGACCGTTAATTTGAACGTGATGGTCGTCCAAGGACCCTTGGATTATAACCTACTCCTTGGACGTGACTATATTTATTGCATGGGAGCGATAGTCTCCTCACTCTTTAGAGTAATGTGTTTTCCACACGAAGGAAGGATGGTCAAGCTCGTAGACCAACTTTCATTTCCGGGATCTCGCATCGCAAATAGTCAAATACCATTCCTAAATGATCTGTTCACACAGGATTCGCCTCCACCCCCAGTCCTCCTTCCCGATGAGTGCGAGTGATTCGGAAAGAAAGACTGGAACCCAGGGGGCATGCACCCTGGTCTGCTTCGGGCAGAAGAAACCCTGGGTATAAGGTAGAATTTCCGCAGAAGAATATGACTAGTCCGTACCCCATCCGTGGATGGAAGAGGGGTTGTTCTGGAATAGTATTCTTTTGTTAAAGTTATGTGTTTGGTAAAAGAGTCATTCACCTTTGTCTAAAGAGGTGGGCAATGCCCAAGTAGGAATTCCCTTATTGCGACAAGCAGTAACCATCTTTGGGGAAAAGCAAGCCTCACCCATTAAAACAAATGTTTTGAAGGATAAGTAGGGGCAGCCTCCAAAGAAAGAGATTCTATTGTTGTGACATAGGGTAACCATCTTTGAGTAACCTAATGATAGACATCGCCGAAGAAAGAGATTGATTTGCGGCAGCAAATAGAACCCTCTTCGGATAATAAGAAAGAGGCAAGCCTCCCTCAATAATACCAATGTTTTGTCTTTGAGAAGTGTTCTTCTCTTGTCACAAATAGCTGTTCGTTAAAAGTTGGGCCGACGGGAAGACTGAGTACCGCGTAAGACCCCTTAAAATAACGAGAAGACTAGTATCGTTAACATTAGATTGGCAAGATGACAAGTAACTGTGAACACCCAAAGAAAAGCAGAGGTAGGGGAAAGGAGGGGCAGCCTCGAAATTCTATCCTATACCTGGGGGCATGCAAACCTTCTGGAATGCAAGCTAGGGGCGGTTATTTATCTGGTTTTAAGATTAACCGTTTTCCGAACTTACATAAAGGAAGGATGAGTTGGAGCATAGCTGTGGTAAGGCGCAAGCTCTATAAAAAATGGATCCTTAGAGGAGGCATTCTTATCTTATGACTGGTATATCGAGCAGTTTTAGCACATAGTTCATGCTCGTTAAAAAATAAACGCAAGATCCGAGCAGTTTTAGCGCATAGTTCATGCTCGTTAAAAAATAAACATAAGTTTATGAGCAGGCTTTCCTTTAGAGTTCAAGCTCATTCAGAAAAAATGAACCGGTAAATACCCTTTCGAGATCGTAAATTCATCAGCCATAAAAGCCTTGGTCGTGTTTGTGCACCGTCACCTCCACCGTCATTTGGCTGATCATTCACTTCCATTTGTGTGTTTACCCATTTTGAGGAACATCTGCGAAGAGTGATTTCACCTAGCCATCCTTGTGACACTGCCGTGATTGGAAAATTCCAACTTGTACCTGGAATCAGTTGCTATCCCTGTTTATCACTCGTTCCTCAAAAGACGAGTCCTCTTTGAGCTCTTTTCAGACTCGTAAAATATGAAAAGTTTGCCGAGTTTTGGCCTTCCAGCTCGTTAAAAGGACCGGAAGAGCTATCCCTCATTTAGACTTTAATCTTTTTGGACCTGAGGGATTATTACACAAAAAGATCGAGCGCTTGTCTCGTTCGGCTCGTTAAAAGTACCGAACACCCATCCCTTCTGTATTGTTTTATACTTTTTCGGACTTAAGGGATTAGATGACGAAAAAGGAATTATGGAGTTAACTTTCTGTACCTTTTCAGACTCTCTAAAAATGAAAAGGACCGAGTTTTCCTTGTCGTTAGACTCGTTAAAATGATTAAATAGCGACAAACTTGTCTTTAGACGAGAACGAGTTTCCCTATCGCTAAGCTCGTTAAATCATAGCGATGGGCTTGCCCGAAGGGCAGGTTATAGAACAAGCATATGTTATCCTCCTCAAGCTTGACAAAAATAAAGAGGTACTGGTCAGAAATGACTGGGGAAAAAATTGGGAGAACATCAAAGCTTAATGGTAGCAAGTCGCTCTTGAACATGACACTTTTCTTCCGTACCACATCGGGTTGGGTTGTTTCATTCACCGGTCTCATCACCATGGTCTTCGCCAAACCATCCACATTTTGGGGTAATGCTACCGATCCATCGCATCAGTGTCGTTATATGTTCAAGAGAGGTCATTCTGAAAGTGTCAACCGTGTCCCATCCACTGCCATACATTATCCTTCATCCATTCATGATCGCCACCCTGAATCATATGTCACAGTTTGTTTTCACCTCCACTAAAATCATTAGCTCCGTTCCGTGTCATTGATGTGGGATTCATTAAGGCCCTCCTTTGACGGATCGCTTCTTGTTGACTTCAGCTCATTATCCAAGAAGTTGATCTAGGAACAACCCCATCAGTACTTTGAAGCTTGCATGCCTCAATGGCAAGTTTCTCACTTCCGGCGACAGGTATACATCAATGACCTTCGACCAGAAGATTTTGCGTGGCGTTCAACGCCAAGTCCTTTATTCACGCCACGTGAATTGTACTGCAGTACCTTGAGGGTCATTATCATTATCGGTGATTCCTCTCGCGCTTGTTAACGGTTTTCATCATTGACCGGTAATCAAGCGATGTCTTTCCATGTTCGACTTCAGCGAAATTCTCACATGGATCGACTTGTACTTAGAGTGAAGATCGAACGAGTTTGAAGACCCCGGATCTAGTTTCATCCATCCGGGCTGCGATACATATTCAGGAAATATAAAAGCATTTGTCATGTACATCATTGCAGCAGATGATCATCCTACTCAAAGGATGATAATTTCAGCAGAAAATTATCAGTCTACCATCAGACGATCGTCTGTTCTATGTACCAAAATGTATTTATAAAGCTGAGCATGGGAATGCCCGCCTCAGCTAAATCATGAAAACAGAATGAAAAAAAATGTATTGTATTGTATTGTATTACAGGGCACCTCTCAGCACTTGAATGAACTTCGGACCCTCTGGATAAAGCATTTCACCCGATAAACGGCCTCATACTTTAGGGGGCAACTGTTATAGACATTTTTGTGCCTCGCAGCATGGAGCATGAAATGTCGATAATTACAGGGATCCTCAGTCCCTAAACATGTTGTTCTTACCCCTAGAGGAACGAGGTCAGCAAACCACAGCACTTCCCATCAGTTCTCCACCTGAAAACACTCAAAAACAGGCTATTTTTGGATCATGTCAGCTGCTCCACTGAGCATCTGAGCTGAATGTCAACTGCTCCTCCTTGTACCTGCGCTGAAATTCAAAACCAATGAAGGCTACCTGCGCTGGGCGAGATTGGCCAAGTGGCACAGTCATTATGCAAGGTGTCAACTGCCCAGGAAGCTTCCAAACTGACACTTGGTTCAAGGAATTCGCCCTATGATGAGTAATAGGTACTTGATCTCCATGTGGAAGCAAGGATCTCCAAGTGGACTCAAGAACTGAAGTTTAACTGAAGAGGGAGAGGACACAAGGCAGCTTTATGTCAGTCTCAAGCTGAATCATCCTTTCTCCTTCTACCCTATATATAGAGCTCTTCTATGAGGTCTAGGGAGGCTGGAATTTTGTGCAAAGTAAGGAAGTGCTGTTGGTCTACAGTTAGAGTTATTGGGTGATTGCTTTTATAGAGGAGAAGAGGAGATTTCTTGCTGCTGAGGAGGTGCTGCTGGATTGGAGCCATTTATGGTTGTAACCTTCTGAGAACCTTTATCTTCTATCAATAAAGCTTTTGATGTTCTCCTATATACTTGTATTGCAATGATGTATTGTTTTTATCTGTATATTTGATCCATTCTAATCCATGCATCAGTTATGAGTACATGTTTCTTGTAGTTTCCCTCTCTTGTTTTTGCAGGATCTTTGTGTAGCTGGGCCGGCAAAGGGAGCAAGGAGCTGGGAACAAGAGGCAAAGAGAGAAGACAGGATCGACAAAAGCGAAAGACATCGGTTGGTCAATCTTTTCTTCCTTCTCTGTACTTTCATAAAGGAAAAATATCAAAGCTTTACTTTCAGTTGTTGCTAAGGAACTATCACCCTTAGAGTAGGGATAGGGTCATTCCGAGTCGGATACTTTTCCCCACAACAACTAGGATAAAACATCTTCGTTTAACTGAAAGAACTCTGTGGCTTACGGTAAACCAGGAAGATGTGTTCTCCATGGATCGTTTGGACCTGTATAATGAATTTACATGTCCCCGGAAATTCAGTAAACTTGCACAACGCATAGGAAGTCGCAGTGACCAAGGAGGAAGCCTAAGAGGCGGTGTAAGAGGAAACAAATGGATAGATGCATGGGAATGAATAAAATAGTAAAAACGGAGAACTGTGTTTGTTGTTGTTGTGGTGAAGAACGAGAGTGTGAGGTAACAGAAGCAACGGAGGCAGTAGAGGCAGTAGAAGCAGTAGAGGTAGCAGAGGAAGGAGAGTAGGAGTGAAGGGGAACCTCAGCTGAATAGAGATTAGCAACATAGCACTTTATACCAAGGTTGCGTTGGAGTCCAAGAGGTTGGAGCCTCACTGAAGTCCAAGTTGGAGCTTGGAAATTAATCACAATCAGATATCTTCTTATATTGTATTTATTTTATTACACTGTGTTGTGTTTAATAAAAGCATTAATTCCAACTGTTGATTTCTATGTTCTATATATATATATATATATATATATATATATATATATACATATACATATACATACATACATACATACATACATACATACATACATACATACATATATATATCTATATCTATATCTATATCTATATCTATATCTATATCTATATCTATATCTATATATATATATATATATATATATATATATATATATATATATATATATATATATATATATATATGTATGTATATGTATATATGTATGTCTGTATGTATGTATGTATGCTTTTGGAAATAACTAGAACATTTAAAAAGAAATATTGATTCCCCCCGCCCCCCGCCGCCCCCCCCCCCCCCCCCCCCCCCAAGTATTTCCAACACTTATTATAAAAAACAATGCATTACATCAACAACTGTCACAAGCCTTGTAAGTTGAAAATAAAGTAATGTTTTACAATCAAAAGTCTGCATAAAAATCAAATCCTATTGAGGTCTTAGGCCTCTCTACTTATACTTCTGAAGTCTTCAATGACTTCCTTAAACCGAGGAAGGCTCGGCTCCCAAACTCGAGATATCTGGTGCTTTGAATTTCACTTGCTCAACTACCTCCTAGTCCTCATGTTTTGGCTGGTTGCATTCCAAGCTGATGAAGGAATATTCGAATGGAGGGGTAGTGAATGAGGAGAATTTCCCTCCTATAATTCCTCTCCCTTGTCCCATTTGAGTTTAAACCAAGATCTTTGCCAAAATGCCTTGTTTTTACCCTTTAATCTAGCATTACATGCACATTTGACCACATAGCAAAATATCCAACTCTAACTCATCTCATAAGCAAAATATAATCGAAAGTATGCAATAAGTTGTGAGAATATTTGGTTTGACTAAGCTAGGAGGTGAATTAAGTCTCGTATAATTACCCAATGATGAGTCTCATCACCTTCGGATACATCTGGCAACACCATGACTCTTGGTTGACCAGGCAAGTCTAATTCCAGTAGTGACATTGGACGCAAATCCCCTTCCTTGATCAGATGTAGACACATGGTTTTAAGCTCTTTCATGAAACTATTTCTATCTATTGTTGGATAGGCTTGCACTATAATATAGATCTGTTATAGTTTCATCATTTTATGTTTTGTATGTCATTTATGAGATTGCATAGGATTGAATTTTCGCTATGGTCAAGTCTCCCAGTAGAGAGACCAGATTGGACTATGTAATTTTCAGATGTAACCATAGTTTTTGAAGGTAATAGAAGTTCAATTTACAAAAAAGAGTATTATTAGTAATTGATAAAATACAAAAAACGTGGAATTTATCCCCTTAGAGTGGGCCCTTCATATTTAGAGGAAGATATTGAAATGAATTTTGTAGTTAAATGCTAACTCACAATTTTATATTCGATTTATGAATAGAGAGAAACTGGGAAATAAAGACAAAGTAGGATTAAACTACATAATAGAGAAATATCTATGGAAATATGTACATCTTGTATATCCCTAAATTAAATATCAATATTTCCTTTTATATCAATCTTTATTAACAACTAAATTAAATTTCATTAATTGTAGCATGCTTGAGAATTATATATTATCAAGCTACCTTGAAATAGAGCACAAATAATAATTACAAGAAAAATAAAATTAGGTTACTTAAATCTATCCCACAAAGAATGTGAAATCTCTAACTAAACAAACATCTAAATGACTAATTGATGCCACGATTTATTATAGAGTGGAATAAATTAAGTACTCATGATAATACATCACGTTGGTTTTAACCATGTATAATTAATTGCCACAAAAAAATTCTTAATATAAAGAAAAAATACAATTGTGCACACACACACACACATTTAACATACATATTTTACATTGGAAACCCAAATCAAGGAAACTAGACAAATGTTCAAAGTCTACACCTCCTTATTTTTTGTACTATTATATTTACGATGTTATAATACAATATGTATATCTTATGGACTACATAATCTGCCAATCTATTAACCCTATGTTACAATAGAACTATAGTTCCTTTATCAAGGTTACATTACCATGGACCAAAATGATCTGTAATAGAATTTCCAAGAAAAATCCATACACAGAAAAATCACTCAAAAAATGACTACTAATGAATTTTCTTTTGGTAGGCCCTGCAGGGGGCCCTCCAAGGCTTAATACAAGGGTTACCATGTTAGAAACTAGGAAACTAATTATAGGAGGATTGAATTAGTATTTTAGAAATTTTAAAAATTACCTTCTAAAAGTAGAAATAATCATTCAAACAATAATAAACAATAACACACCAACCTCATAACTTCTTGGCACAAACTATTAACGTGGAAACACAACAGTGAAAAACCATAGTTTATTTTTTATTATGATACAAAATAAAGGTCAAAATTTAAATTACATGAATTTGTGTAGGTTGAAATCTACAGAAGGATGTTGATAGGTGGTTTTCATTGATGACAACCTAGGTATAACAAGGAGTTACCCCGATCTTCAATGGATATTTTGACATGGAAATTCATGGAAACCCATATCAGGATCCTTCTAGATAGATTCTCCTTGGTGATATGTTTCTATTGATATATGGTATGCCTCGTGGTTCCTTTTGGTTTAAGAGAAAATTGGGTTTCCATGGTGTTGAAGCCCTGAAAATTGGGTCGAAAACAAGGGGGATACCCACCCGGTCCGGATCTTGGTTGGCAGCTCCTTATCCGTTTGGTATAGCGGGTCTGACTGGGGATAATGGGACCAGTTTCCCAATCTAAGGGTGTGTGCGTGTGTAGAGTTGGATGATGCTGATCTAAGAGTACTTAAAGCTAATTTAATTCAAACTTCTAAACTAACTCTATGCTATTGTAATCTAATGAGAAACAACACATCTAATCTACGCTAACCCGGGGTGAATTTCTTCTATTATGCGATCTAAAGAGATTTCAAACAATGACTGGTAATAAAGATCATTCAGCTATCATAAGAATAGAAATCAATTAAGATAAACTACTTTGCATAAAAAGTTAGGCAAAACAGTTGTGAACATCATATCGCATAATAAGTTATTCATATATCAGACATAAATAAATGAATCCACCGTACAAAAGTGCCAAATGGTAACTCATACATTCATGCAGTAACATATAAACAACTAAAAAACTGTATATCACTTTAAGAATATAAACAGAAACAGTTAAGAGATAAAAGTACCATTTATGATTGGTTCCACTCATAAGCTTCAAGCAACAATGACTTATCTCTCCTTGCTCTAACATCTACTAAGAGTACAGAAGTGCAACATCAGTAGCAGATATCAAATGCAAACATTAATAAACCTTGATCTATCCATTCATCAAAACCCCCTCCGAGGGTGCAAAAGTGCATGTTCTGAGGACAAGTTTTTTGACAAATTTCTGGACCCTTCTCCAAATGCATGAGAAGGGTTTAAATACTGCTAACTAATTAACTTAATTACATAAATTTAGGATACAGTTTTAAATGACTGCCCTTCTGGTGAAACAAAACTATTTCTAAAAATTGAATCTAATTCCTAACCATTTCTGTATTTGCTCCTTAGTGCTGCAAGCATGCAACATTCACCTAGGAAGAGTCGGCTGGTCACCTTCTGCTTTCATTTGAGCTATGAAAATAGAAATAACAAGCGCTGGCACCACTTTCTGGTAAACTAGAAGATATTTTTGAGAATCTTCCTCTGGCTGGGTGTATTCACTGCGTGTATACTTGGTAATAACCCAAATTTCTCTCAAACTGATTCTTCTTTTGCTATTTCGGTTTCTGGCCTTGCGAATGACTGAATAAGTTAGGGACTTTGCTCTCTGAACAATTTTCTGCATCGAAAACTGCCTCCATTTTCTGTTCCGGGCTTTTCTGGTGCGTTTTCCTTCTTTAGCGTCTTTTTCTTTTTGCTTTACCCATAAGCTTCAGGATCTTTTGTAAACATGCTGCTTTTGTGCGCCTTTGACTCTGAGTTTTGGATGGCCTATTGACATCAGCATCTGTTGAGTGATACTCTGGAATCTGTGGTCTTGTTGCATGCGGCATCCGTCTCTGAAGGGATCTCTTCTCTGTTCTCCGAGCATTGACGCTTTCCCCTTTTCCTTAGATGTTTCCTGCACATTGCTTCATGTTATTTTCTGTCTTACAGTTTACGCAAAGGAAAATAATAACGATAATAAAGATTGACATGAAAGCTTTAAGCTCTTATGAATGCATAATCATGACACTCATAACAAACTGACTCTTCGAAAAACAAACAACTTTCCTTCCTGAATACTTTGGCATACAATCATTAATTTCTTTTAAGGCGCACACCCAATTTTGGTTTACGGACAGCTTTCCTTGAATACTGCACCGAGGAAGATTTGTGATGGGTGATTTCTGCGACTCGCATCGCAGCATCGCGGATCGCGTTGTCAAGATGTGTCATTGCAGAAGTTTATGATCACATTTATCGCAAATCGCACTCATCGCGGATCGCAGATCGCAGATCACACTTAGTCATTCAATCATTGTGTGCTGCTTACGCGATGTTGCGATATGCGACGTTGCATATCGGTCGTCGGAGGTTTCTTAAGATTTTTCTTTTAAGAACGGTTCATAATGTATGCGATGCGATGAATTTCGCGTCGCTTCTTCGCAGTTTATTATGCTCATAAAAAAAAACATTTCATTCTCTTCTCGCGATGCGATACAGCTTTAAGGAGTTGAAATACAAAAATTTTCAAAAAATGTTTTTTGGATTTTTTATTAAGGGTCCCCATTTGCTTGGTGTTATTGCTAATACCAAACAAAGAGGGGGGGTTTTTAGTGGCCACAACAATGGCGATTCACTAGGAAGAACCAGTTATCTCTGCTTTTCTATTGAATTTTAACTTCCAAAGCAGAAAAACTTTCATAAGTCTAAATTTTGTTATGGACAGATAGAGTACATTATGCCTTATCCTATCAATGATATTTTGTTTCGACCTTTTCCAATTCCAATTGTTTGCTTCCTCAGGCTTAGTCCTTGCATTTACATCAGCCATTACTTGGTCTTTTAAAGATAAAATAAGGTCTTCTCTGTGTGTTGGCTTTTAAAATATGCTCATTTATCGTAGGTAGAGCCTCTGTTGCCAGCAGGCGTCCATAGCCTCGACAGGGTTACCTGTTACCCAACAATGATCCTTTATCTTGCTTAAGGCTATTTACAACTTTTCAGAGAAAAACCCATTTTGACACTTTTTCCTTTTTTATTCTCTAAAGAACAATGTCTTGGTTTGGTGGCCAAATTATGACACAATCATTCACTTGATTTACACTTTTGCTGAACAAGCTGGCTCGTGATGAGACCCCTTGTCTTTTGATTGCAACAATCTTGAGTCGTTGCCCTGTTTTGGTGGACAGTATTGGCAAAGTCAGCAAGTTATAATATCTGTGATCATGATAAGCCGGCTCGTGATGAGACCTCTTATTCTTTGAGATATAGTGTTTTCTCGGATTGTTCCTCTGAATGCTGCGATTTTCTTTAGCAGGGAGGAAGTCATTGTTTTTCCTTAAGAAAGCTCTGGATGACAATAATAGAGTTTGAAAACAGCAGTTTTACAGAGAATATTTATTTTGTTATTGATACCTTTCATTGTGCTGATATAAAACAATTTCTTCGCTAAAGGTTGCTTTCATCAAATTTTTTGAAGTAGAAACTAGTATCATATCTAGGCTAAAGTTAACTCTATCTGTCAATAATAAAGATCAGATCTTTCGAAAATTTTACTACTTGTACAAGCGAAAAAAAAAAAAAATCAAAATCTGATAGAGAATTGGTGTCTTTTTCGTGAGCCCCTGTAGTAACCATCTACAACTGGTTTTATTATGGAAAAAGAAAAAGAAAAACTAAAACTATCCTACAGAATAGAAGAGTAATCTTCTATGGAAAATATATTTTAAAGATTTGTCCATTAACAGGGAAAGAATCCCTTCTACCTGCTAAATCCTGCAACATAAACATTGATGGGCCTATGACTTCTACAATCTGAAAAGGACCAAGCCACATCTTCTGAAATTTTGTATGTTTTCCCTTTTCTTCATGAGCCTTATCCCATTTCAAAACTAAATCTCCCATCTGATAATTTTTTCTGGTCATTATGCTCGAGTCAAAAGAGGATTTTATTAGCGCTTGGTGATGAGCATGGGTTTTCTTAGCTTGTTCTCGTTGTTCTTCTAATTTAATTATTTCCATTTGTCTTAGTTGTATGGAGGAAGTAGATACTTCATCGATGTATTGTACTAAAGACAAAGGGGGGATGACTAAGTGAGTTGGAAGAACCACTTCTTTCCCATAAACTAAATTAAAGGGAGAAGTGCCGATTGAAGCTTTCTTCATTATTCTATCTGCCCATAAAGCATTTACCAAAGCTTTGTGCCAATTCTTTTGGTTCTGGTCAACTGTTCTTTTAGTAATCTTGATTAGGTTTTTATTTGTTGACTCGGCCAATCCATTACCTTGTGGATAGTAGTTGGCCGAATATTTCAGTTTGAACCCTCTTTTAAGTGCAAACTCAGTCATTGCATTCCCAGAAAAGTATGAGGCATTATCAAACATTAAAGCCGTTGGCAATCCAAACCTAGTGATTATAAATTGATCTATTAATTCAATGATGTTTTCAGAATTAGCTGTCTTGAGAGGAACTGCTTCTACCCAATTAGTAAAATAATCTGTTGCCGTGAGGATGTATCTATGCTGCTTAGAAGAGTGAGGAACGATCTCACCTATTATGTCCAAGCCCCACTGACTGAATGGTTGCTCGATGTTTACCGGCTGTAGTGGCATGGACGGTTTCTTTTGTCTCCCTGCAGTAGTTTGGCAGACTTGGCATTTCCTCACGTAACTGTGTGAGTCTTTGAATAGCGTGGGCCAATAATATCCTACACATAAGATTTTATGTGCAGTAGCGTCTCTAGCATAGTGTCCGCCTGCTGGTCCATCGTGGAGTTCCTGCAAAACCTTTTCGGCTTCAGTTTTCTCAAGACACCTAAGAAGAACAAAATTGTAATTCCATTTAAACAGAACATCATTTATGAGCTGATATTGTTTAGCTTTCAATCTCAGAGCTCTTTTCTTGGTGTGATCCAGGTGTGATGGAGCATACCCGTTCTTAAGATAATAAATGGTGTCAGCATATAATGACTCTGCATTGTTTAGGCTTACCTCATACATTTGTACCTCCTCAGATGAATTTTCAGGAATTTGCGATGCTCCAGCCAACATTTTGTAGAAGCCTTGACCTCTCACAATGCTTGCTGGTTTGATCTCAAGGTCATATTCTTGTAAAGCAGTGATCCAATTTTCTCTTTTTTCACCCACATCCTTCTGTATTAGAAGATTTCTTACCGCCGGAAACGGTACTATGACCTTAGTATGGGTTTTAAGTAAGAAAGGTCTGAAATATTTGACCGCTTTGAAAACAACATATGCCTGTTTCTCCACGTCTGAATAGTTGAGTTCAGCACCTTGTAAATTCGAGCTAAAAAATGCGATTGGAGCTTCCGCTTTCTCTTGATTTGCTTGAGTTAGAATCGCGGCATATGATTTCTCTGAGGCAAATGTGTATAAGATAAAAGATTCTGAAAAATTTGGGGTTGCTAAAGATGGAGCGTTAATGATAGCTTGTTTGATCAGGTTGAATGCCTCATGCTCATCTTGACCCCATTTAAAATTTGAATTCTTTTTAATCATGGTTTGCAAAGGAGAAACAATTCGTGAAAAATCTGGGACAAATCTTTTCACGAAATTGATTTGACCAAGGAAAGATTGCATGGCTTTTTTGTTATGAGGTAGGGATATTTCAGAAATTTCTTTGATTTTGTCAGGCTCAATGTGAATACCAGATTTTGACACTATGAATCCTAGAAGTTTTCCTTCACTTAATGCGAAAAAAGATTTCTTTGGGTTAAGTGAAATCCCATACCTTAAACATCGTTGAAAGATTTGTTTCATGTCTTTGAGATGGTTGCTTCGCTTCTTGGAGTACACTGTTATATCATCCAAATAAATTACTACAGATTTATTGACTAAACCCTTGAATGCGATGTCCATGGCTCTCTGAAATGTAGCACCGGCATTGATCAAACCAAATGGCATCTTCCGATATGTGTATGTGCCCCATTTAGTTTGGAATGTGGTTTTTAACTGATCATCGGGATGTACCAACACCTGATTGTATCCTGAAAATCCATCCAAAAAAGACATTAGTTCTGAGCCTGCTACTGCCTGTAATATCTGCTCCATAGGTGGGAGGGGAAAATTGTCTTTTTGACAGGCTTTGTTGAGATTCTGAAAATCGATGCAGATTCTAATATCTCCGTTTTTCTTTCTAAGGGGTACCATATTGGAGACCCATTTGGAATTTCTGATGGGGAAAATTATTCTGGCTTTTAATAACTTATTTAGTTCAGTTTTTATCTGATTTTCTAAATTGGGGTGGATTTCTCTGAGTTTTTGTTGGACAGGCTTTTCGTTGTCAATCATAGGGATAGTATGTTGAATGATAGAAGTGTCGTATGTCTTCAGCTCATCGTAGTTCCAGGCAAAAACATTTTTGTATTGTCTCAAAAGATGAATATACGCTAGTTTTTCTTCATGGGCTAGGTTGTGGCCTAGATTAATGTTTTGTGGTTTATCATCGGTTCCTAGGTTTACTAATTTGTAGTTCAGAGTTGAACTGTAGAGCTTCAAATTGGTAGACCTTTTAAACTGACTTTTCAAATCGTATAAGTCTTCCAACTTAACCACCGATTTAGGTATAACATTATCAGTGCTGTCTTGTTGTATTTGTCGATCGTGATGGTCTTCGTCAATTATTTGATTGGAGTAGGATCCTTCAGAAGTGAGGAAATTTAAAATATCAGGATCGCCATTGAATACTCTCCAATTTGTAATGTTGTCAGGGATGGACGGTCTAAAGATTAATTCTATTGAGAATCTATCTGGACTAAAATCTTCGGAGGGAATAAGTCTAGAGGCTACATTAGCTAAAAGGTCTGCGCTCGTGTTTTGGAGTCTTGGGATTGACGAAATATTGAGTGCTATAAAATGCTCAGTCAGATCTTGTACTAAAGATTGATAGTGTTTCAAATGACCTGATAGGAAATGTATGGTGTTACGTACCTGTTTGACGACAATCGCAGAGTCTCCGAAGACTTGAAGATACTTGACGTTCAGCGCGATTGCTTTGTATAGGCCTTGCACCAAGGCCTCATATTCCGTTGTATTGTTTGTGCAATCGAATTCAAGTATGCACGTAAGCATGGTCTTATTTCCTTCTGGACTAATCAGAACGCATCATGCTCCTGCTCCTTCATTAGATTTAGAGCCATCAAAATATAATTTCCAAAACAAAGATGTATTTACAGGTTTATCTACAAAATTAACACAATTTGAATTATCAGTTTGGGAAAAATTTTCGACTTGGGACAAAACTGAATTTTCTAAGTAAGGTGATGTATGAGCATTGAAATCGCCGAGGAAAGAATCTACCGAGTAATGGCCTATGATACTGCTGTTATATGCTATTGCTTCATTTTATCCCTCCAATTCCGTCACTATGTACTTCTGGTACAACTCTCGTTCAACCTTTATTTGATTCTGTTTACCATTGTAGGGTAACCACATGTGCGACCAGTCGGTTGAGAAGTATCCATGGAGTTTTTCGGACCAATCCCTGCTAAGAATCAAGCCATAAAAAAATGGGATATCAGCTACTAGAATGTCAATAACCTGACATACCTTCGGGTTAGACGACAATCTTATGGTCACTTGATTAAGTTCACCAATCACTTTGACTTGAGATCGATCAAGCTGGACTATGCGCACTGTGGATTTTTGTGGTTGAACATTCAACTTGGCACATATTGATCTGGGTAAAATATTCGTTGAAGCACCAGAATCTACCAAACAATTGTGCACATTTTTATTGAAAATTTAATAAGTGAGAAGAAAAGGGGGAGTGTGAGACCTTGATCTTCCTCCAATCAAGGCGATGTCATTTGGATCCATCTTATTGATCGTGTTGGTTGGAGGTCTTCCCGTGTTGTGGGAAGCTACAGCTGTACGCAAAGATGTAGTAGGCACGACATGTAATTCTTTCATCATTATCTTCTGTTGATGCTTTAATTTGCTCAATTCATAAAGAGTGATATTAGCCCTAGTCTTTCTCATGTCATCAATAATATTGTATTCCATTTCATCCGACACTGGTATTCCATTTCATCCGACACTATCAGTGTTATTGATGGAGGTGTTTGATCTGGTTGGACTGGGCTAGATTGAGTCGCTTTAGCAGTCGTTTTCTTTGTTGCAACTTTATCTTTTGCTGTAGGGCTTGCGCCCTTCTGCTTAGGGATAGTTTGGGGAGGTTCAAGTTGATTTTTGCTTCGTGTGCTAACCAGAAATGCTTCTTGATCTTCTCCTTGTGGGAGGATGAAATCCCACATTCCTTGTAGTTCCACAACTTCTTCGTCATCGGTCTGCCCTTCAGTGGTACTCTGTTCTTCTTCCTCTTCTTCTGATTCGACATTTGAGATAGCGTTGGGTGGTTTCACATCCATTGAAGGGCCTCTTTTAAAAGCTCTGTAGGGATTTTTTGAAGAAGTTTCTGCTACTTGTTTTTTTATGTCAATCATCTCATTGGACATGGTCTTTAATACTTTTTGCAATCCTTCCAAATCAAAAGGATCTTTCGTTTGTTTCTTATTGGGGTCTTCCTTGAAGGTGAATTTTTTAGATTTGCGTTCCTCTATCGCAGATCTCTTTTCCAGGGCTACTACGCGTTTCTCCACTGCTATCGCCTCTGTCAGGTTTTCAACTACGGTTGTTTTATTTGCCCTATCCACGAAGATTGCTAAGTTTGATGGTAAGGCTGTAATATACCATTCACATCGTACTTCTTGGCTGGGTTGGGAAGTAGTGGGAATTTTGTTGAGGATTTTATTGAACCGTAAATTGAAATCTTTGATGGGTTCTCTAGCCTCTGATTTAAGATTGGATAGGTAATTGATTAACGTTTCCGTTGATCTGTCATCACCAAACTTGGTAAGGAATTGACTTTGAAAAATGTCCCAACTTGTGATAGACCCGGAAGGTAATGAAAAGTACCATGACCCTCATGTTCCTTGCATTGTATAGGGAAAAAGCCGGACAACAGCATCCTCGTTGGTAACTCCGTTGAGATTGACAAAAAGCATGAAATTGTTAATGTGCTCTTCAGCTAGCATGCCTGCTTCTGGATTGAATTTGGGTAGCCATTTCTAAGGATGGGCTGGTATTTGGCTCAGGGGTGGAGGCATTAAAACTCCCCCAGGATTGTTCCATGGAGACTGGGCCATCGTTGAGATGCTAGTAAATGAAAGTGCAGAGGATGATCCCTGAGGCTGGGAAGATGAAGATATTATGATCTTAGATGATTGAAGAAGAGGGATTGTGGAAGATGGATGAGTGGTTTGGAATGGAGATGTGGGTGGCTGACTTCGCGGTGAGGTAGTTGAAATGGACGATGTAAATGAAAGAGTCTCACTGTCAGACTCTGGTGGTGTTTTCCTTGCTCTTTTCCTGGTGGGGAGAGGGAATTCAGTTAGCTGGATGCCAAATTTTTCACTCTTTAATCTGGTCATGGGATGAGTAGGATTATACTGCAAAGTCACGCTGCTTTGAGATTTATCAGACTTCTGTGTAAAAATAGTAAATCCCTAGAGTTTGCGAATCAGAGTTTGAACTTCAAGGGATTCAATGGTAGATTGGTCTCAAATATTAGGGTATATAGCAGCGGTTAATACTCGAGCGACTTCCGACTCTGGATTTAAACGTACTGGGGAAGTCGGGGGAGTTGATGATGGCGATTTACTCTTAGAATGGTATTTAGATTTTGATTTAGATGCCATTCATAGTTCGGGCCCTCCTTCTAGCGCCAAATATGTTGAAGCCCCGAAAATCGGGTCGACAACAAGGGGGATACCCACCCGGTCCGGACCTTGGTTAGCAGCTCCTTATCTGTTTGGTATAGCGGGTCTGACTGGGGATAATGGGACCAGTTTCCCAATCTAAGGGTGTGTGTGTGTGTAGAGTTGGATGATGCTGATCTAAGAGTACTTAAAGCTAATTTGATTCAAACTTCTAAACTAACTCTATGCTATTGTAATCTAATGAGAAACAACACATCTAATCTACGATAACCTGGGGTGAATTTCTTCTATTATGTGATCTAAAGACATTTCAAACAATAACTGGTAATAAAGATCATTCAGCTATCATAAGAATAGAAATCAATTAAGATAAACCACTTTGCATAAAAAGTTAGGCAAAACAGTTGTGAACAACATATCGCATAATAAGTTATTCATATATCAGACATAAATAAATGACTCCACCGTACAAAAGTGCCAAATGGTAACTCATCCATTCATGCAGTAACATATAAACAACTAAAAAACTGTACATCACTTTAAGAATATAAACAGAAACAATCAAGATATAAAAGTACGATTTATGACTGGTTCCACTCATAAGCTTCAAGCAACAATGATTTATCTCTCCTTGCTCTAACATCTACTAAGAGTACAGAAGTGCAACATCAGTAGCATATATCAAATGCAAACATTAATAAACCTTGATCCATCCATTCATCAAAACCCCCTTCGAGGGTGCAAAAGTGCATGTTCTGAGGACAAGTTTTTTGACAAATTTCTGGACCCTTCTCTAAATGCATGAGAAGGGTTTAAATACTTCTAACTAATTAACTTAATACATAAATTTAGGATACGGTTTTAAATGACCGCCCTTCTGCTAAAACAAAACTATTTCTAAAAATTGAATCTAATTCCTAACCATTTCTGTATTTTCTCCTTAGTGCTGCAAGCATGCAACATTCGCCTGGGAAGAGTCGGCTGGTCGCCTTCTGCTTTCGTTTGAGCTATGAAAATAGAAATAACAAGTGCTGGCACCACTTTCTGGTAAACTAGAAGATACTTTTGAGAATCTTCCTCTGGCTGGGTGTATTCACTGCGTGTATACTTGGTAATAACCCAAATTTCTCTCAAACTGATTCTGCTTTTGCTATTTCGGTTTCCGGCCTTGCGAATGACTGAATAAGTTAGGGACTTTTCTCTCTGAACAATTTTCTGCATCGAAAAATGCCTTCGTTTTCTGTTTCGGGCTTTTTTGGTGCGTTTTCCTTCTTTAGCATCTTTTTCTTTTTGCTTTACCCATAAGCTTCAGGATCTTTTGTAAACATGTTGCTTTTGTGCGCCTTTGACTCTGAGTTTTGGATGGCCTATTGACATCAGCATCTGTTGAGTGATACTCTGGAATCTGTGGTCCTGTTGCATGCGAAATCCGTCTCTGAAGGGATCTCTTCTCTGTTCTCCGAGCATTGATGCTTTCCCGTTTTCCTTAGAGGTTTCCTGCACATTGCTTCATGTTATTTTCTGTCTTACAGTTTACGCAAAGGAAAATAATAACGATAATAAAGATTGACATGAAAGCTTTAAGCTCTTATGAATGCATAATCATGACACTCATAACGAACTGACTCTTCGAAAAACACACAACTGTCCTTCTTGAATACTTTGGCGTACAATCATTAATTTCTTTTAAGGCGCGCGCCCAATTTTGGTTTACAGACAACTTTCCTTGAATACTGCGCCGAGGAAAATTTGCGATGGGTGATTTCTGCGACTCGCATCGCAGCATCGCGGATCGCGTCGTCAAGATGTGTCATCGCAGAAGTTTATGATCACATTTATCGCAAATCGCACTCATCGCAGATCGCAGATCGCGCTTAGTCATTCAATCATTGTGTGCTGCTTACGCGATGTTGCGATATGCGACGTCGCATATCGGCCGTCGGAGGTTTCTTAAGATTTTTCTTTTAAGAACGCTTCATAATGTATGCGATGCGATGAATTTCACGTCGCTTCTTCGCAGTTTATTATGCTCATAAAAAAAAACATTTCATTCTCTTCTCGCGATGCGATACAGCTTTAAGGAGTTGAAATACAAAAATTTTCAAAAAATGTTTTTTGGATTTTTTATTAAGGGTCCCCATTTGCTTGGTGTTATTGCTAATACCAAACAAAGAGGGGGGGTTGTTGGTGGCCATAACACATGGAAGACCCAGTTTTGTGGGATAAAACCCCACGGTGTAGTTACACGACATCTTATTCACATATGGTTATCAATATATGACATGGATTCTCGCTGCAATCTCATTGTTTTTAAGTTGGATAAATTCAAGAACTAAAGGAAATAAACTAATAATTAAATTCACAACTAGTTAGGACCATATGCACTAAGACAATCATTGGTTTTACATTTCTATGTGGAATTGAAAATATTTCTAGGTAATATCCTTGACACAAATATTAAATAGGGTCCTTAAGGGTTTCATAAATTTAATTTAAAATATTCAAGGACACCAAAACCTTCCTTCCTTAGAGATTAAGGCAATGCATCTTAACAATTAAATATTTCAAAATAATTTAAACACCTAACATCCCTAAGCGTCTAATCTTTGAGGCCACTCTTAACCTCTAGTGGTCATCATCTTAAAATCCCTCTCTAATCAAATGATCATCTATAAAAATATACCCTGGCATATCTCCAATATATGCACTGATAATGAATGATCTTTGGTAAATAACCTCGGAAATTTATTCGACTGCCCATGCAAGTATAGACAGATCTGAATGAATGGCTTTTAATAACAAGGTTTTGGTTAGGTTCAAATTTCAAGTAGATATTTTCTGTAGCAGCTAGGAGAGTGAAGTTTTGGAAACCAAATTACAGAGTAGCAAGTCCTCTACTCTTTCGTCCTGTAACTAACATTCAATAGAAGTCAAAGCAAGGGTTTTTGTTTTTGGAACAGGGGATTTGTTAGGGTATTTTTGTTGCAGGTTCAATTTACATTGAAAACCTTTGAAAAATTCCTTTGTTGGACTATTCTATGCCTCTATATTATGCGAATTTGAGGAAACTATTAGGGCACTCATTTATGAAGCAAATAATATTTTTTTGCAGTATTTGTGACCCCTTTTTAAAAATAAGACAGAGAGAACTACAGAGTCATGTGTAATTGAACATCTAAATAAAAGGGACATCACTTATTCTAGAAAGAGTACTATAAGCCAAACTTTAGTGATTGAGTAATGCCAAATTTGGAGTTGAAAGCTTATACGTGAAATTACTTTTCTAAAGAAATTGTTTAAGTCTTAAGTGTATATATATATATATGAAAGTCAACTTTTAAAAGATGATCAACAAGGCAAGTAAAATTATGTGGTGACTATAAAAGGAAATTACCCTGTCAGTAATTAGTGATTACATTCAAATGAAACCTACAACAATTAAGTATCACATCAACTTATCTTTTGAAGCAGTGTGGTGAAGCCAATTCATATATAAGGCTACATCTAAGAAATTAAGTCAATATATATATATATATATAGTCCAGTCCAACAATAGCTCAATTGAAGATAGTATAGTGTGGATGTTTGAAACTAAAAGGAAAGGGTTACATTAATCATAAGATACCTTTGATTATCTACAATGAATATTGGACTTCTTTAGTTTCTTTCATTGCAACAAAAGGACGTAACATTGACTATAATTACAACATTTGAGATCTGATGTAAATATACAACAACTTAGTTTAAACACTTTCAAGGAAGGTATAGGTAAGAATGACTATGATCTTTTTTTGTTGCATTAAATTTAGAGTATTTCTCCTAGGTTGTTATTGCAATATCATCATTGTAAAATTGTTATTAATGGACTAATTATTTTGTAGGCTAAGGTAATATTTTTTGAAGGGTTTTAGCAAGTTTCTTGTCTTGGGAATTGGGTCTCATTTGAATACATTTTTGTAGGTACAATACTTTCTTCAAGAAAATACTTAATACATCACCTAAAGCTCTGGAAAAGTGACAAGAAAGGGAAACATCGTAGAGCATTATCACTAAAGGATAGCTCAAAATACCACAAGTAACCAAGCCTTGAAGATTGTTGTCAACACAAGAAATTTATTCTTCAACAAGCATCGAGGATAACATGTGCAAATATTGTCAAATTATTGTAAAGAGTTTGCTTAGAGTCCTTTCGTAATTGAGGTCAAAGCATTGTACATCATTATAATCATAAAAAATGTGTCATTTCATGGAGGTGAAGAAGAAAAATATGTTTTGGGATAAAGAATTTTTTTTTTTTCAGACAATAGTCTTAGTTTGTCTAGATAAGGGAATAGGTCCTATTATTGTTGGTCTTTCAAAGAAATAAAATTAAAAATATCATAAGTGGACCATTGTCCTTCGTACAAGAGTCCAAAATTTCTATGTTTTATTTTTGTCTTTATATGGTGGTAGAGTGGTGCTAGGGTGAGTTGTGGCTCACTAGGATGTTGGGGAATCCTTTCATTTGTCTCTTGATAAAACCAAGCCATTGGCGGATCCTTCAAGTGGGACCTAGAGAAGAATTTTTTCTATAATTTTAGGAACTTGTAGTTTTCATTTCAGTTAGGGATCAAGATTAAATAATTTATTAGAAAAGAGTTCAATGGCTTTTGACCCAAAGGGGGTTTTCCACCTAAAAATCTTGTGCCTATTCTCTCTATATTTTGCAATTTTATTTACTTATTTACTAAATAACAATAGTAACTGAAGATTAACTAATGATATGTAAATATTAAATAAAATGCTAATGCTAAGAAATATTATATTCACCCCCCCCTCTCAGTATTTCCAATAATTGGTATCAGAGAAATGTTCCTTTGGTAGAAGTTTAACAACTAGAAGGATATCATGGAGTACACCAAGAATAGAGTTCCTCTATTTAATGGAGATAAATATGAACTATGGAGCAGTAGGATACAGGTCCATTTACTTGGGCATGGATATGAAGTTCAGGAAATAATTGAACAAGGCTATAAAGAAACAACAGATGAACAAGGTAAGAAAAATATAAATAATGATGCCAAAGCAAAGGATATTATTATAAGTGGACTTACTAAAAATGTTTATGTTAAAGTATTGGGCTGTAAAAAAGCTAAGGAATTATGGGGCAAGATTCAAAACATATATGAAGGTGACTTGAAGATCAAGGAAGCAAAACTTAAAATTTACAGATCTCAATTTGAACAACTAAGGATGAAATAAGATGATAACATTGCAACTTAATTTCAATGTGTAGATGAACTAACAAATGCCTTGGAAGGATTAAGAGAACCAGTCGAAAAAAAGGTCATTATTTGGAAAGTTCCGATAACTCATCCAACAATATTTAATCCTAAGGTTTTTGTCTCAGAAGATAGATCATATTTAAGAAACCTAAGTATGGACAAATTACATGGGATACTTACATCTTATGAAATGAAAATTAAATAATAATATGGTTCATCTAATATAGAAATAACATTCACAACACCCAAGAAGATTGGTAATGGAAAACACGTATGTAAACCAAGGTCTTTTAATTGCAAAGAAGAGGAAGAAAAGAGGAATTTCCAGATGAAGAATTTTCCTACCTTACAAGGAAGATTAAAAGAGAAAAATGTAATTACAAAGGAAAACTTTTATTAGAATGTTTCGAATGTGGTGAGATTGGTAATTTTGCAGATAAGTGTCCTCATAAGAATGAAACATATACAAAAGGAATGAAAGTTCAAAAGAATTTCAACAAGAGGAAAGGATTTAAGAAAAGCTTCTTCTCCAAGGAAGATAGCTCTTCATCTAAAGAAGAGTGTGATAGTGATGAAGAAAACAAAGAAAGTGTATTATTTATGGCTAAGCACAAAAATAATGAAGAACCTAATGAATAAGAAGATGAAGAAATCCCTGAAATGGAATTTCAAAATTAAGTTGTCGGAGTTATAAAAGAATCAAAATAGAAAGGAAAAATGTCAATTCTTTGGTAGTTGAATTGAAGTAAGTAAAAGAACATGCCAACAACCTCAACAAAAGGAATGAAGAAGAAATCATTAGTCTCATGGTATAGTTAGAAGAAGTCAAATGAATTGAAGAAACACTTAGGAATAAGTTAAAAGAAAGCAATAAGGCAAGGTAATATCTAGAAGTCGAAATAGTCTCTCTACTAAGAGAAGAAGAAAGGTGGAATGTCCAATAAAACCTTGCAAGTAGCTCTAGAGAATTGGATGAGTTTATGAGTAGTCAAAGGCCAAATAAAAATGAAAGACAAAATAAAATTAAAAATGACACAGCTCCAAGAAGAAACCAAGAGATAATTCCTGCTCCAAGAAGGAATGACTACAGAAGACCATTTAGATAAGATGAACCATTCGGATACACAAATTTGTTTAATGGTTGTTATTTTTCATGAGATAAATTTGGACATATGGCTAGATATTTTCAAACTTATAATAGGTACAATTATCAAAGATATTATCAATGGAATCAAAACCATAAAGGAAGTTTTGCCAGACCACAAGACAAGTTTCACCACGACTTTGAGAGTAGGAAGTTTACGCCATATGAATTTTACAGATGCCATGACTATGGGAACATAGATTGAGATTGCAGGTACAATATGGAATCCTCCCTTCATGAAAACCCTAACATCAGGTACAAGAAAGGACAAAAAATGAAATAAGATCAAGAAAATAAGAAATTTTCTGTAGTAATGCTCTCAGGATTTGTAAAGGAAAAATATCTTGAGGTAGCAACAAGTATACTAGACAAGGCTCAGGATGACCAAGACAAAAAGTTGGGTGGTGTTATTGCTCCAATATTTCTCTCGAGTGTTGGAGAAAGAAATGATCAGAGGTAACCATAAACCAACTTTGGAGATTAGGATCTAGCCTTCCTAATCTTAGAGAGGGCTCTCTCTTTTTTATTTAACTTTGTTTAGTTATTTGAGTTTAGGCTAGTTATTATTGTGGTTGGATTTAGATTTAGATTTTATGGTGGGATCACTTAGATGAAAAAGGGTTGTCTTTTACCATTGGGCTATGGGGTCAAATGTCAGACAAACAAGACTGGATGAAGTTCTAAAAACAGTGTCTATGGGGCAAGAAAGCAGAGTTACTTCAAATCTCAAGGTTGGATGGTGAAGTGGTTTCCAATTGGATTCAAAGAGAAATCAAGGGTTCCTTAGGCTGGTATATGAAGAAAGTGAAAGAGGCCAACCAGGATGGGAGAACAATTAAGGATTATTAGATCCGGATATTAGAATAAAACATGTAAATGATTAACTGTGGAAAACAGTGTGTACTTAAACAAATTCTGAGATAAATTTCCAGTTAATTCATTCAAATTTAGATAACAGTTAAGTTTGTGAAAAACATAAGAAAATATCAAATTGACAAAGAAAATACTTCACTGTAATAGCTATACACATGAATCCTGTAATGCGATAAAGCGTGTGGACCCGATTAAACATTATAGCATGGCTTAATATAATATCGCGTCCAGTGGAGGATCGGTCATTGGCCATCGGTGATTCCATGGTATTGATGTATCAAGGACCTTCGGAAGTCTAAACCATCGATTACAATATGGACCGGACCCGATACAGAAATAGGTGCAATTGTAATATTTCCTCAAGTTCACTTTGTAGTCTGTTTGACTATTTTTCTCATATTCTCTATGTAATGGAATTTTTGGCTTGCATGGGGTGTTTTAAGCCGAAAGGCTTACGATGGCTATTCTGATGGTTCAAAAGGCTGAACGTCAGTTGAAAGGGGTGAATCATGGTGATTATGATTTTGACTAGGATAAAACATCTTTGCTTAACTGAAAGAACTCTGTGGCTTATGGTAAACCAGGAAGATGTGTTCTCCATGGATCATTTGGACCTGTATAATGAATTCTACATGTCCCCGGAAAGTCAGTAAACTTGCACAACGCATAGGAAGTCACAGTGACCAAGGAGGAAGCCTAAGAGGCGGTGTAAGAGGAAACAAATGGATATATGCATGGGAATGAATAAAATAGTAAAAACGGAGAACTGTGTTTGTTGTTGTTGTGGTGAAGAACCAGACTGTGAGGTAGCAGAAGCAACAGAGGTAGTAGAGGCAGCAGAAGCAGTAGAGGTAGCAGAGGAAGGAGAGTAGGAGTGAAGGGGAACCTCAGCTGAAGAGAGATTAGCAACATACCACTTTATACCAAGGTTGGGTTGGAGCCCAAGAGGATGGAGCCTCACTGAAGTCCAAGTTGGAGCTTGGAAATTAATCACAATCAGATATATTCTTATATTGTATTTATTTTATTACACTGTGTTGTGTTTAATAAAAGCATTAATTCCAGTTGTTGATTTCTGTGTTCTATATATATATATATATATATATATATATATATATATATATATATATATATATATATATATATATATATATATATATATATATATATATATATATATATATGTATATGTATATATGTATGTCTGTATGTATGTATGTATGCTTTTGGAAATAACTAGAACATTTAAGAAGAAATACTGATCCCCCCCCCCAAGTATTTCCAACACTTATTATCAAAAACAATGGACTACATCAACAACTGTCACAAGTCTTGTAAGTTGAAAATAAAGTAATGTTTTACAATCAAAATTCTGCATAAAAAGAAAATCCTATTGAGGTCTTAGACCTCTCTACTTATACTTCTGAAGTCTTCAATGACTTCCTTAAACCAAGGAAGGCTCGGCTCCTAAACTCGAGATATCTGGTGCTTTGAATTTCACTTGCTCAACTACCTTCTAGTCCTCATGTCTTGGCTGGTTGCACTCCAAGCTGATGAAGGAATATTCGAATGGAGGGGTAGTAAATGAGGAGGATTTCCCTCCTATAATTCCTCTCCCTTGTCCCAGTTGAGTTTAAACCAAGATCTTTGCCAAAATGCCTTGTTTTTACCCTTTAATCTAGCATTACATGCACATTTGACCACATAGCAAAATATCCAACTCTAACTCATCTCATAAGCAAAATATAATCAAAAGTATGCAATAAGTTGTGAGAATAGTTGGTTTGACGAAGCTAGGAGGTGAATTAAGTCTCGTATAATTACCCAATGATGAGGCTCATCACCTTGGGATACATCTGACAACACCATGACTCTTGGTTGACTAGGCAAGTCTAATTCCAGTAGTGACATTGGACGCAGATCCCCTTCCTTGATCGGATGTAGACACATGGTTTTAAGCTCTTTCATGAAACTATTTCTATCTATTGTTGGATAGGCTTGCACTAATATAGATCTGTTATAGTTTCATCATTTTATGTTTTGTATGTCATTTATGAGATTGCATAGGATTGAATTTTCGCTATGCTCGAGTCTCCCAATAGAGAGACCAGATTGGATATGTAATTTTCAGATGTAATCATGGTTTTCGAGGGTAATATAAGTTCAATTTCGAAAAAAGAGTATTATTAATAATTGATAAAATACAAAAAACGTGGAATTTATCCCCTTAGAGTGGGCCCTTCATATTTAGAGGAAGATATTGAAATGAATTTAGTAGTTAAATGCTAACTCACAATTTTATATTCAATTTATGAATACAGAGAAACTGGGAAATAAAGAAAAGGTAGGATTAAACTACATAATAGAGAAATATCTATGGAAATATGTACATCTTGTATATCCCTAGATTAAATATCAATATTTCCTTTTATATCAATCTATATTAACAACTAAATTAAATTTCATTAATTGTAGCATGCTTGAGAATTATATATTATCAAGCTATCTTGAAATAGACCACAAATAATAATTACAAGAAAAATAAAATTAGGTTACTTAAATCTATCCCACAAAGAATGTGAAATCTCTAACTAAACAAACATCTAAATGAGTAATTGATGCTACGATTTATTATAGAGTGGAATAAATTAAGTCCTCATGATAATACATCATGTTGGTTTTAACCATGTATAATTAATTGCTACAAAAAAAATCTTAATAAAAAGAAAAAATACAATTGTGCACACACACACACATTTAACATACATATTTTACATTGGAAACCCAAATCAAGGAAACTAGAAAAATGTTCAAAGTCTACACCTCCTTATTTTTTGTACTATTATATTTACGATGTTATAATACAATATGTATATCTTATGGACTACATAATCTACCAATCTATTAACCCCATGTTACAATAGAACTATAGTTCCTTTATCAAGGTTACATTACCATGGACCAAAATGATGTGTAATAGAATTTCCAAGAAAAATCCATACACAAAAATCACTCAAAAAATGACTACTAATGAATTTTCTTTTGGTAGGCCCTGCAGGGGGCCCTCCAAGGCTTAATACAAGGGTGACCTGTTAGAAACTAGGAAACTAATTATAGGAGGATTGAATTAGTATTTTAGCAATTTTAAAAATTACCTTCTAAAAGTAGAAATAATCATTCAAACAATAATAAACAATAACACACCAACCTCATAACTTCTTGGCACAAACTATTAACGTGGAAACACAACAACGAAAAACCATAGTTTATTTTTTATTATGATACAAAATAAAGGTCAAAATTCAAATTACATGAATTTGTGTAGGTTGAAATGTACAGAAGGATGTTGATAGGTGGTTTTCATTGATGTCAACCTAGGTATAACAAGGAGTTACCCCGATCTTCAATGGATATTTTGACATGGAAATTCATGGAACCCCATATCAGGATCCTTCTAGATAGATTCTCCTTGGTGATATGTTTCTATTGATATATGGTATGCCTCGTGGTTCCTTTTGGTTTAAGAGAAAATTGGGTTTCCATGGAAGACCCAGTTTTGTGGGATAAAACTCCACAGGGTAGTTACACGACATCTTATTCACATATGGTTATCAATATATGACATGGATTCTCGCTGCAATATCATTGTTTTTAAGTTGGATAAATTCAAGAACTAAAGGAAATAAACTAATCATTAAATTCACAACTAGTTAGCACCATATGCACTAAGACAATCATTGGTTTCACATTTCTATGTGGAATTGAAAATATTTCTAGGTAATATCCTTGACACAAATATTAAATAGGGTCCTTAAGGGTTTCATAAATTTAATTTAAAATATTCAAGGACACCAAAACCTTCCTTCCTTAGAGATTAAGGTAATGCATCTTAACAATTAAATATTTCAAAATAATTTAAACACCTAACATCCCTAAGCGTCTAATCTTTGAGGCCACTCTTAACCTCTAGTGGTCATCATCTTGAAATCCCTCTCTAATAAAATGATCATCTATAAAATATACCCTGGCATATCTCCAATATATGCACTGATAATGAATGATCTTTGGTAAATAACCTCGGAAATTTATTCGACTGCCCATGCAAGTATAGATAGATCTGAAGGAATGGCTTTTAATAACAAGGTTTTGGTTCGGTTCAAATTTCAAGTAGATATTTTCTGTAGCAGCTAGGAGAGTGAAGTTTTGGAAACCAAATTACAGAGTAGCAAGTCCTCTACTCTTTCGTCCTGTAACTAAAATTCAATGGAAGTCAAAGCAAGGGTTTTTGTTTTTGGAATAGGGGATTTGTTAGGGTATTTTTGTTGCAGGTTCAATTTACATTGAAAACCTTTGACAAATTCCTTTGTTGGACTATTCTATGCCTCTAAATTATGCGAATTTGAGGAAACTATTAGGGCACTCATTTATGAAGAAAATAATATTTTTTTGCAGTATTTGTGACCCCTTTTTAAAAATAAGACAGAGAGAACTACAGAGTCATGTCTAATTGAACATCTAAATAAAAGGGACATCACTTATTCTACCAAGACTATTGTAACCCAAACTTTAGTGACTAAGCAATGCCAAATTTGTAGTTGCAAGCATATACATGAGATTACTTTTCTGAAGAAGTTGTTTAAGTCTTAAGTGTATATATATATATGAAAGTCAACTTTTAAAAGATGATCAACAAGGCATGTAAAATTATGTGGTGACTATAAAAGGAAATTACCCTGACAGTAATTAGTGATTACATTCAAATGAAACCTACAACAATTAAGTATCACATCAACTTATCTTTTGAAACAATGTGGTGAATCCAATTCATATATAAGACTACATCTCAGAAATTAAGTTAATATATATATATATATATATATATATATATATATATATATATATATATATATATATATATATAGTCCAGCGCAACAATAGCTCAATTGAAGATAGTATAGTGTGGATGTTTGAAACTAAAAGGAAAGGGTTACATTAATCATAAGATACCTTTAATTATCTACAATGAAGATTGGAATTCTTTAGTTTCTTTCATTGCAACAAAAGGAGGTAAAATTGACTATAATTACAACATTTGAGATCTGATGTAAATATACAAAAACTTAGTTTAAACACCTTCAAGGAAGGTCTAGGTAAGAATGGCTATGATCTTTTTTTGTTGCATTAAATTTAGAGTATTTCTCGTAGGTTGTTATTGCAATATCATCATTGTAAAATTGTTATTAATGGACTAATTATTTTGTAGGCTAAGGTAATATTTTTTGAAGGGTTTTAGCAAGTTTCTTGTCTTGGGAATTGGGTCTCATTTGAATACATTTTTGTAGGTACAATACTTTCTTCAAGAAAATACTTAATACATCACCTAAAGCTCTGGAAAAGTGACAAGAAAGGGAAACATCGTAGAGCATTATCACTAAAGGATAGCTCAAAATACCACAAGTAACCAAGCCTTGAAGATTGTTGTCAACACAAGAAATTTATTCTTCAACAAGCATCGAGGATAACATGTGCAGAGATTGTCAAATTATTGTAAAGAGTTTACTTAGAGTCCTTTCGTAATTGAGGTCAAAGCATTGTACATCATTATAATCATAAAAAATGTGTCATTTCATGGAGTTGAAGAAGAAAAATATGTTTTGGGATAAAGACATTTTTTTTTTTCAGACAATAGTCTTAGTTTGTCTAGATAAGGGAATAGGTCCTATTATTGTTGGTCTTTCAAAGAAATAAAATTAAAAATATCATAAGTGGACCATTGTCCCTAGTACGAGAGTCCAAAATTTCTATGTTTTATTTTTGTCTTTATATGGTAGTAGGGTGCTGCTAGGGTGAGTTGTGGCTCACTAGGATGTTGGGGAATCCTTTCATTTGTCTCTTGATAAAACCAAGGCATTGGGGGATCCTTCAAGTGGGACCTGGAGAAGAATTTTTTCTATAATTTTAGGAACTTGTAGTTTTCATTTCAGTTAGGGATCAAGATTAAATAATTTATTAGAAAAGAGTTCAATGGCTTTTGACCCAAAGGGGTTTTTCCACCTAAAAATCTTGTGCCTATTCTCTCTATATTTTGCAATTTTATTTACTTATTTTACTAAATAACAATAGTAACTGAAGATTAACTAATGATATGGAAATATTAAATAAAATGCTAATGCTAAGAAATATTATATTCACCCCCCCTCTCAGTATTTACAATAATTGGTATCAGAGAAATTTTCCTTTGGTAGAAGTTTAACAACTAGAAGGATATCATGGAGTACACCAAGAATAGAGTTCCTCTATTTAATGGAGATAAATATGAACTATGGAGCAGTAGGATACAGGTTCATTTACTTGGGCATGGATATGAAGTTCGGGAAATAATTGAACAAGGCTATAAAGAAACAACAGATGAACAAGGTAAGAAAAATATAAATAATGATGCCAAAGCAAAGGATATTATTATAAGTGGACTTACTAAAAATGTTTATGTTAAAGTACTGGGCTGTAAAAAAGCTAAGGAATTATGGGGCAAGATTCAAAACATATATGAAGGTGACTTGAAGATCAAGGAAGCAAAACTTAAAATTTACAGATCTCAATTTGAACAACTAAGGATGAAATAAGATGATAACATTGCAACTTAATTTTAATGTGTAGATGAACTAACAAATGCCTTGGAAGGATTAAGAGAACTAGTCGAAAAAAAGGTCATTATTTAGAAAGTTCCGATAACTCATCCAACAATATTTAATCCTAAGGTTTTTGTCTCAGAAGATAGATCATATTTAAGCAACCTAGGTATGGACAAATTATATGGGATACTTACATCTTATGGAATGAAAATTAAATAATAATATGGTTCATCTAATATAGAAATAACATTCACAACACCCAAGAATATTGGTAATGGAAAACACGTATCTAAACCAAGATCTTTTAATTGCAAAGAAGAGGAAGAAAAGAGGAATTTCCAGATGAAGAATTTTCCTACCTTACAAGGAAGATGAAAAGAGAAAAATGTAAGTACAAAGGAAAACTTCTATTAGAATGTTTCGAATGTGGTGAGATTGGTAATTTTGCAGATAAGTGTCCTCATAAGAATTAAACATATACAAAAGGAATGAAAGTTCAACAGACTTTCAACAAGAGGAAAGGATTTAAGAAAAGCTTCTTCTCCAAGGAAGATAGCTCTTCATCTAAAGAAGAGTGTGATAGTGATGAAGAGAGCAAAGAATGTGTATTATTTATGTCTAAGCACAAAAGTAATGAAGAACCTAATGAATAAGAAGATGAAGAAATCCCTGAAATGGAATTTCAAAATGAAGTTGTCGGAGTTATAAAAGAATCAAAATAGAAAGGAAAAATGTCAATTCTTTGGTAGTTGAATTGAAGTAAGTAAAAGAACATGCCAACAACCTCAACAAAAGGAATGAAGAAGAAATCATTAGTCTCATGGTACAGTTAGAAGAAGTCAAATGAATTGAAGAATCACTTAGGAATAAGTTAACAGAAAGCAATAAGGCAAGGTAATATCTAGAAGTCGAAATAGTCTCTCTACGAAAAGAAGAAGAAAGGTGGAATGTCCAATAAAACCTTGCAAGTAGCTCTAGAGAATTGGATGAGTTCATGAGTAGTCAAAGGCCAAATAAAAATGAAAGACAAAATAAAATTAAAAATGACACAACTCCAAGAAGTAATCAAGAGATAATTCCTGCTCCAAGAAGGAATGACTAGAGAAGACCATTTAGATAAGATGAACCATTCAGATACACAAATTTGTTTAATGGTTATTATTTTTCATGAGATAAATTTGGACATATGGGTAGATATTTTCAAACTTATAATAGGTACAATTATCAAAGATATTATCAATGGAATCAAAACCATAAAAGAAGTTTTGTAGGACCACAAGACAAGTTTCACCACGACTTTGAGAGTAGGAAGTTTACGCGATATGAATTTTATAGATGCCATGACTATGGGAACATAGATTGAGATTGCAGGTACAATATGGAATCCTCCATTCATGAAAACCCTAACATCAGGTACAAGAAAGGACAAAAAATGAAATAAGATCAAGAAAATAAGAAATTTTCTGTAGTAATGCTCTCACGATTTGTAAAGGAAAAATATCTTGAGGTAGCAACAAGTATACTAGACAAGGCTCAGGATGACCAAGACAAAAAGTTGGGTGGTGTTATTGCTCCAATATTTCTCTAGAGTGTTGGAGAAAGAAATGATTAGAGGTAACCATAAACCAACTTTGGAGATTAGGATCTAGCCTTCCTAATCTTAAAGAGGGCTCTGTCTTTTTTATTTAACTTTGTTTAGTTATTTGATTTTAGGCTAGTTATTATTGTGGTTGGATTTAGATTTAGATTTTATGGTGGGATCACTTACTTAGATGAAAAAGGGTTGTCTTTTACCATTGGGCTATGGGGTCAAATGTCAGACAAACAAGACTGGATGAAGTTCTAAAAATAGTGTCTATGGGGCAAGAAAACAGAGTTACTTCAGATCTCAAGGTTCGATGGTGAAGTGGTTTCCAATTGGATCCAAAGAGAAATTAAGGGTTCCTTAGGCTGGTTTATGATGAAAGTGAAAGAGGCCAACCAGGATGGGAGAAAAATTAAGGATTCTTAGATCCGGATATTAGAATAAAACATGTAAATGATTAAATGTGGAAAACAGTGTGTACTTAAACAAATTCTGAGATAAATTTCCAGTTAATTCATTCAACTTTAGATAATAGTTAAGTTTGTGAAAAACATAAGAAAATATCAAATTGACAAAGAAAATACTTCACTGTAATAGCTATACACATGAATCCTGTAATGCGATAAAGCGTGTGGACCCAATTAAACATTATAGCATGGCTTAATATAATATCGCGTCCAGTGGAGGATCGGTCATTGGCCATCGGTGATGCCATGGTATTGATGTATCAAGGACCTTCAGAAGTCTAAAGCATCGATTACAATATGGACCGGACCCGATACATAAATAGGTGCAATTGTAATATTTCCTCAAGTTCACTTTGTAGTCTGTTTGACTATTTTTCTCATATTCTCTATGTAATGGAATTTTTGGCTTGCACTGGGTGTTTTAAGCTGAAAGGCTTACGATGGATATTCTGATGGTTCAAAAGGCTGAACGTTAGTTGAAAGGGGTGAATCATGGTGATTATGATTTTGACTAGGATAAAACATCTCTGTTTAATTGAAAGAACTCTGTGGCTTACGGTAAACCAGGAAGATGTGTTCTCCATGGATATTTTGGACCTGTATAATGAATTCTACATGTCCCCGAAAAGTCAGTAAACCTGCACAACGCATAGGAATTCGCAGTGACCAAGGAGGAAGCCTAAGAGGCGGTGTAAGAGGAAACAAATGGATAGATGCATGGGAATGAATAAAATAGTAAAAACGGAGAATTGTGTTTGTTGTTGTTGTGGTGAAGAACCAGAGTGTGAGGTAGCAGAAGCAACAGAGGCAGTAGAGGTAGCAGAAGCAGTAGAGGTAGCAGAGGAAGGAGAGTAGGATTGAAGGGGAACCTCAGATGAAGAGAGATTAGCAACATACCACTTTATACCAAGTTTGGGTTGGAGCCCAAGAGGTTGGAGCCTCATTGAAGTCCAAGTTGGAGCTTGGAAATTAATCACAATCAGATATATTCTTATATTGTATTTATTTTATTACACTGTGTTGTGTTTAATAAAAGCATTCATTCCAGCTGTTGATTTCTATGTTCTCTCTCTCTCTCTCTCTCTCTCTCTCTCTCTCTCTCTATATATATATATATATATATATATATATATATATATATATATATATATATATATATATATATATATATATATATATATATATATATATATATATATATATATATATATATATATATATATATAGATAGATATATATATATATATCTATATCTATATCTATATCTATATATATATATATATGTATATGTATGTATGTATGTATGCTTTTGGAAATAACTAGAACATTTAAAAAGAAATGCTGATTCCCCCCGCCCGGCCCCCCACCCCGCGCCCCCCCCAAGTATTTCCGACACTTATTATCAAAAACAATGGATTACATCAACAACTGTCGCAAGTCTTGTAAGTTGAAAATAAAGTAATGTTTTACAATCAAAAGTCTGCATAAAAATCAAATCCTATTGAGGTCTTAGGCCTCTCTACTTATACTTCTGAAGTCTTCAATGACTTCCTTAAACCGAGGAAGGCTCGGCTCCCAAACTTGAGATATCTGGTGCTTTGAATTTCACTTGCTCAACTACCTTCTAGTCCTCATGCTTTGGCTGGTTGCACTCCAAGCTGATGAAGGAATATTCGAATGGAGGGGTAGTAAATGAGGAGGATTTCCCTCCCATAATTCCTCTCCCTTGTCCCATTTGAGTTTAAACCAAGATCTTTGCCAAAATGCCTTGTTTTTACCCTTTAATCTAGCATTACATGCACATTTGACCACATACCAAAATATCCAACTCTAACTCATCTCATAAGCAAAATATAATCAAAAGTATGCAATAAGTTGTGAGAATAGTTGGTTTGACTAAGCTAGGAGGTGAATTAAGTCTCGTATAATTACCCAATGATGAGGCTCATCACCTTGGGATACATCTGACAACACCATGACTCTTGGTTGACCAGGCAAGTCTAATTCCAGTAGTGACATTGGACGCAGATCCCCTTCCTTGATCAGATGTAGACACGTGGTTTTAAGCTCTTTCATGAAACTATTTCTGTCTATTATTGGATAGGCTTGCACTATAATATAGATCTGTTATAGTTTCATCATTTTATGTTTTGTATGTCATTTGTGAGATTGCATAGGATTGAATTTTCGCTATGGTCGAGTCTCCCAGTAGAGAGACCAGATTGGATATGTAATTTTCAGATGTAATCATGGTTTTTTAGGGTAATATAAGTTCAATTTACAAAAAAGAGTATTATTAATAATTGATAAAATACAAAAAACGTGGAATTTATCCCCTTAGAGTGGGCCCTTCATATTTAGAGGAAGATATTGAAATGAATTTAGTTGTTAAATGCTAACTCACAATTTTATATTCGATTTATGAATAGAGAGAAACTGGGAAATAAAGACAAAGTAGGATTAAACTACATAATAGAGAAATATCTATGGAAATATATACATCTTGTATATCCCTAAATTAAATATCAATATTTCCTTTTATATCAATCTATATTAACAACTAAATTAAATTTCATTAATTGTAGCATGCTTGAGAATTATATATTATCAAGCTATCTTGAAATAGACCACAAATAATAATTACAAGAAAAATAAAATTAGGTTACTTAAATCTATCCCACAAAGAATGTGAAATCTCTAACTAAACAAACATCTAAATGACTAATTGATGCTACGATTTATTATAGAGTGGAATAAATTAAGTCCTCATAATAATACATCATGTTGGTTTTAACCATGTATAATTAATTGCTACAAAAAAATTCTTAATAAAAAGAAAAAATACAATTGTGCACACACACACACATTTAACATACATATTTTACATTGGAAACCCAAATCAAGGAAACTAGAAAAATGTTCAAAGTCTACACCTCCTTATTTTTTGTACTATTATATTTACGATGTTATAATACAATATGTATATCTTATGGACTACATAATCTACCAACCTATTAACCTTATGTTACAATAGAACTATAGTTCCTTTATCAAAGTTACATTACCATGGACCAAAATGATGTGTAATAGAATTTCCAAGAAAAATCCATACACAGAAAAATCACTCAAAAAATGACTTCTAATGAATTTTCTTTTGGTAGGCCCTGCAGGGGGCCCTCCAAGGCTTAATACAAGGGTTACCATGTTAGAAACTAGGAAACTAATTATAGGAGGATTGAATTAGTATTTTAGCAATTTTAAAAATTACCTTCTAAAAGTAGAAATAATCATTCGAACAATAATAAACAATAACACACCAACCTCATAACTTCTTGGCACAAACTATTAACGTGGAAACACAACAGGGAAAAACCATAGTTTATTTTTTATTATGATACAAAATAAAGCTCAAAATTTAAATTACATGAATTTGTGTAGGTTGAAATCTACAGAAGGATGTTGATAGGTGGTTTTCATTGATGTCATCCTAGGTATAACAAGGAGTTACCTCGATCTTCAATGGATATTTTGACATGGAAATTCATGGAACCCCATATCGGGATCCTTCTAGATGAATTCTCCTTGGTGATATGTTTCTATTGATATATGGTATGCCTCATGGTTCCTTTTGGTTTAAGAGAAAATTGGGTTTCCATGGAAGACCCAGTTTTGTGGGATAAAACCGCAGGGGGTAGTTACACGACATCTTATTCACATATGGTTATCAATATATGTCATGGATTCTCGCTGCAATCTCATTGTTTTTAAGTTGGATAAATTCAAGAACTAAAGGAGATAAACTAATCATTAAATTCACAACTAGTTAGGACCATATGCACTAAGACAGTCATTGGTTTCACATTTCTATGTGGAATTGAAAATATTTCTAGGTAATATCCTTGACACAAATATTAAATAGGGTCCTTAAGGGTTTCATAAATTTAATTTAAAATATTCAAGGACACCAAAACCTTCCTTCCTTAGAGATTAAGGCAATGCATCTTAACAATTAAATATTTCAAAATAATTTAAACACCTAACATCCCTAAGCGTCTAATCTTTGAGGCCACTCTTAACCTCTAGTGGTCATCATCTTAAAATCCCTCTCTAATCAAATGATCATCTATAAAAATATACCCTGGCATATCTCCAATATATGCACTGATAATGAATGATCTTTGGTAAATAACCTCGGAAATTTATTCGACTGCCCATGCAAGTATAGATAGATCTGAAGGAATGGCTTTTAATAACAAGGTTTTGGTTAGGTTCAAATTTCAAGTAGATATTTTCTCTAGCAGCTAAGAGAGTGAAGTTTTGGAAACCAGATTACATAGTAGCAAGTCCTCTACTCTTTCGTCCTATAACTAACATTCAATAGAAGTCAAAGCAAGGGTTTTTGTTTTTGGAACAGGGGATTTGTTAGGGTATTTTTGTTGCAGGTTCAATTTACATTGAAAACCTTTGACAAATTCCTTTGTTGTACTATTCTATGCCTCTATATTATGCGAATTTGAGGAAACTATTAGGGCACTCATTTATGAAGAAAATAATATTTTTTTGCAGTATTTGAGACCCCTTTTTAAAAATAAGACAAAGAGAACTACAGAGTCATGTCTAATTGAACATCTAAATAAAAGGGACATCACTTATTCTAGCAAGAGTATTGTAAGCCAAACTTTAGTGATTGAGTAATGCCAAATTTGGAGTTGAAAGCTGTTGGAAATAATACTGACGGGGGGGGTGAACCAGTATTATCACATTAATAAAACTTTTTCATTTCCATAATCAGATTCATATATGCTACTTCCACAACTCCTTATGATTAAGTTAATTAATCTTCAATGAGTGCATTAGAACTTTATCAACCATATTATCAGTTAACAAATGCAGTAACATAGAATAGATCATCACACATAAGGCACACACATGAACACCGTGATATAAGGTGGAAACCCAATGCGGGAGAAAACCACCTGCTGTAAGTCATCTCAATCTTCTTCTTAATAAGAAAATCCTTTTACAATATTTGTACTGGTGCAGTCTTATACCAGTACGGGAGCTACAACCCCCTTTGCTCTTGTACTAGCCGATCCATTTACTAGTACGCAGGCTGCTACCTGCTACAATGCTCCAAAGATCTCCCTTAGCTTTTGTACTAGCTTAGATACTAGTACGTAGGCGCTGGCCTACAATCTTCTCTCCTCCAGGTACCACGTTTCATCAATTTTCAAACTGGATACACTGAAGCACAACACATAATCTGAAAGGCCACATTTCATCCAATTTTCATACTGGACCCAACAACAACTTTGAAGCTCATAATTAAACAACCTTCTGAATCACCCAATCACCAGATCCATACATATACAATGATATTATGAGAGTTATCAACCAGATCTAGTACATCAGATCACATGAAGATAAGTCATTTTAAACCGATTCATTCATCCAACAAAACTGAAGTTAATCATAATCATTCACTCAATCACTGCTGTTATCTGAACATAATACCAGAACCAAACATCACTTCAACAACCCAGATCATAAAAATGATAAACAGAGATTTTAAGAGAAGTAAGCAGCTTCACCCATGTACTGCCTACTTACAGTACGCACTCTGCACAACTTCTCGCCTGCTTACGTACGCACTGTAGTCAACTGCTCACCTGCTTACGTACGCACTGTACTCAACTGCTCGCCTGCTTACCTACGCTCTGTGTCTATTGAACTGCCTGCGGACCTCTGCACCTGCAACCCTTCTGTGCCTGCGTACCGGCGCACCTGAAACTCTTCGTCCCAGCGTATGTACGCACTTTTCTTTCACTGTAGCTGCGTACCTTCGGGCATAGATAATTTCAAGACTTCAAGAATAACTTAGACAGTCAGATCTACAGATCTGATCATGCGCCGAAGAGATCTCAATTCATCAGTAGATTCGCCTTATTTAGATCTAGACATTACTCCCAAGAGATCATAATATTTCAGATCTAGCTCTCATAAGATGTTCAACCCAAAAGCATACTTAAGCCAAATGATCTCCTTTGCTTTATATAGGCAAGCTCTTCCTCAAACCATGGATCAATACCACGGGCCAAAACCATAATAACACAATACCGTCGACTAAATACCAAGGGTAAAACATAAGAAAACCCCACGTGTGCTTTTTCTTTTCCTTAAAATAAGGAACTGGGGGTACGCACCTCATGAACAGGATAACCGCGTGTATGTACGCACTTTATGTAAGATATACCTGCGTGTACGCACCTTAGGTAAGGTGTACCTGCGTACCCCTTATTTTCTTCAATATTTGATAGCTGATCATCAATCTCTCCTGCTAACTTGAAGTACTGTGTTCTATCACCTGAATGGGTTGCCATCAAGGACAACACTTTAGCCATAATGCCAACAATCTCCCCCTTTGGACTTGATGGCAAAGCTTACTAAGAACTTGCCATTTGATTCCTTTGAGCTGTCCTGCATCTATGTATTATGTCACATCTAATATCTCTTTTGTAGATTCATCTGAATGTATATAAGTGAGATGATCTTCTATGAGAGGGTTGCCATCAAGTACAACAAATGCATCATAATGCCAACAATCTCCCCCTTTGGACTTGATGGCAACAACACCAAATCACTCTCCCCCTTTGACATCAAGGGCAAAGGGTTATGCTCCCCCTAAGAACATGCTCTATAAACCAGATCTGCTGAAGTCTCTGAATGAACTCCCCCTTTGTATATGCCATGGTTCTCCAATCTGATAATGCTCTTTCTGAGAACAAGCTGAGATGTCTGCTCTGCTATATAGTGCTATTCATGCTCAAGCTCCCCCTGACAGCAAAAAGATGTTCTACAAGAAGAACATGACTCTATATATCATAAATGACCTTCCTATCACCAAAAGACTCAATACATACATTTATCACAATGGTGATACATCAAAAGTTTACATATGATATCATTCATCCTAGGCATAGTGGGGAAACAAAGGCCGTTACATGACCTGAAAAGATAACTACAAAAGAGACACACTATTATATAAAGACCAATCACTTAAGATAAATATCAGCAATCAACACTGTATGATCTGCTTCATAGTATCTGTCAACATCAACTTGCATTAGTGCATGAATCTCCAAGGTATGAGAAACACCATAGCCATCCAGATCTGCATGAACTAAGAGTCATCAAATGGGAGTATCTGCATCAATCAACATACGAATGAAACCTATCATCATATAGGTAAGATCTCATCATCATCATGTCTCCAACAATGAAACTTTGAATAATCATCCATGTATCCAGCCAACAATCTTCATCCATATATGTACCAAGAACAATAAAGACTCCATGTAAGAACCATTAGAGAATCAACCACAAATCTGATCCAAGGACCATGTGACCAACTCATAACCATAGCAAGATGAATCATAAGCATCATCACCAAGGACCATAATGCCAACAATGCATTAAGAACATATGCTCCCCCTAAACCTGTGCCATCTGTCAGATCTGATCATGCATATCAATAAGAAGAGTCAGCCAATAAATGCTTTAAGACAGGTACGCAGTTGTTCTTTATCTATCCTGCATAGCCACGCACTTCATCTTCTGCTCCCCTGTGTACAGTCGCAGAGATCCTTCTGCTTCACTGCGTACATACGCAGACAGTCTTCCACTACAAAGCGTACCCACGCACCTATTCTTCCATCACGCTACGTACTTCTATGAACCTACACAGGTTATCCTTCTATCGCGCCGCGTACCTTCGATCTTTCTACGCACCTCTTATTCTGTCTCCCCGCGTCCGTCCGCAGGTGCTCTTCTGATAAGCCGCGTACCTCCGCACAGGGACTGTGTCTTCACTTGCTTACATCCGCGCCCAGTCTTATGCTCTGCTGCGTACGCCCGCACTTTCATAATGAATGATCTGCGTACCTTAGATTAGGACCCAATTCAGATTTCCAGATCTGATATTGTGCTCAAGAGATCATACTTCATAGATCAACTTCACATTTCCTACTGCCTTTCTTCAAACAATCATATACGCGATTGTGCAGTATCCAACTCGCGTATATATGCGACTTCCCTTTATGGAGTTTGCATATGGGATTCAGGACACTGAAGTTTTGTACTTTCAGCTCCTTCTGATTTTGGTATGTCTGTACATTGTGCTGTGCCACCTTTTTCTGACTGTACTTCCTTTTTCCTCCATATCTTCAAGCGTGATGATGACATTTTCTCCTTTTGATATGGTGCCCACACTTTGTTCCTGCATTCCTTAGCTATATGTCCAAGCTTGTTACATGCATAACATCTTACATGTTTCATATTCCTCCTGTAACAATCAGCAGCTTTGTGACCAAACATATTGCAAACAAAGCAATATCCATAAAAGTACCTCGATTGAGATGACCTTTCTGCATAATGATCTTGAACCCTTCTTCTTCTACATCTAGCTGCAACATGTCCAAGATTATGACATACATAACATTCAACATTATTCATAGGAGGAGTAAAGGATTTTCTTTGAGGAATCTCTTTCCTTGGTTGATGATGAGATTGATCTTTCATTTCTTCTTCAGCTTTTCTTCCTTCTTCCATTTGTTCCCTTAGTTTGAGAATCTCCTTTTCTTGTTCTTCATTCAGATCTTGCTTCATTTGACGAACTTGGAAGGCACATTCCAGCTCAGATTTTAAGCTGATCACTTCGTTGTCTTGTTTTTCAATTGCTTGATGTAGATCTTCATTCTACTTCTTTGATTCTTCAAGATCTCACTTTAGTGAGAGGATTGTAGCTTCAAGAGTTTCATAGTAGCTGGATCTATCTTTGAGTTTCTTGATGGTTGTGCTTCTTTCGTTGACTTCTTTTCTTAATGATGTCACTTCATGCTGCAATTTTTGACATTGGTCTTCCTTGTCCTTGAGTAGTTTTCTTACCTTGTTTCCTTCTTCTAGTTGGGCCTTCAGTTTGGTAGCTTCTTCTTTGAAGTCACATTCCCTTTTGTTCAATAGATCTTGTTGATCTCTAATTTTTTCTGTCAGCCTTTTAAATTCTGCCTCTATTTGATATCTTTCTTGTTCACCCATAAGAGCAAGTTCAGTAGTTTCACTATCACTTCCATTTCTTTCACAAGGAAATATAGCTGGAACATCAGAGGATAACACATTCATACCTGATAATGATTCTGAATCTGAGGAGCTTCTTATGCGTGATCCCCAATCGATTCTCCCACTGTCATAGTTCTTCTGAGATGCCTTCTTTTTCTTAGGTGCTTTCTTCTTAAGCTTCTTTCCCATTGTTCCACGGATCTCCTTCAAGTGATCAAACTTCTATCAAAGGACTAGCTCTGATACCAATTGTTGGAAATAATACTGAGAGGGGGGGTGAATCAGTATTATCACATTAATAAAACTTTTTCATTTCCATAATCAGATTCATATATGCTACTTCCACAACTCCTTATGATTAAGTTAATTAATCTTCAATGAGTGCATTAGAACTTTATCAACCATATTATCAGTTAACAAATGCAGTAACATAGAATAGATCATCACACATAAGGCACACACATGAACACCATGATATAAGGTGGAAACCCAATGCGGGAGAAAACCACTTGCTGTAAGTCATCTCAATCTTCTTCTTAATAAGAAAATCCTTTTACAGTATTTGTACTGGTGCAGTCTTATACCAGTACGGGAGCTACAACCCCCTTTGCTCTTGTACTAGCCGATCCATTTACTAGTACGCAGGCTGCTACCTGCTACAATGCTCCAAAGATCTCCCTTAGCTTTTGGACTAGCTTAGATACTAGTACGTAGGCGCTGGCCTACAATCTTCTCTCCTCCAGGTACCACGTTTCATCAATTTTCAGACTGGATACACTGAAGCACAACACATAATCTGAAAGGCCACATTTCATCCAATTTTCATACTGGACCCAACAACAACTTTGAAGCTCATAATCAAACAACCTTCTGAATCACCCAATCACCAGATCCATACATATACAATGATATTATGAGAGTTATCAACCAGATCTAGTACATCAGATCACATGAAGATAAGTCATTTTAAACCGATTCATTCATCCAAAAAAAATGAAGTTAATCATAATCATTCACTCAATCACTGCTGTTATCTGAACATAATACCAGAACCAAACATTACTTCAACAACCCAGATCATAAAAATGATAAACAGAGATTTTAAGAGAAGTAAGCAGCTTCACCCATGTACTGCCTGCTTACAGTACGCACTCTGCACAACTGCTCGCCTGCTTACATACGCACTGTAGTGAACTGCTCACCTGCTTACGTACGCACTGTACTCAACTGTTCACCTGCTTACCTACGCTCTGTGTCTATTGAACTGCCTGCGGACCTCCGTACCTGCAACCCTTCTGTGCCTACATACCGGCACACTTGAAACTCTTCGTCCTAGCGTATGTACGCACTTTTCTTTCACTGTAGCTGCGTACCTTCGGGCATAGATAATTTCAAGACTTCAAGAATAACTTAGACAGTCAGATCTACAGATCTGATCATGCGCCGAGGAGATCTCAATTCATCAGTAGATTCGCCTTATTTAGATCTAGACATTACTCCCAAGAGATCATAATATTTCAGATCTAGCTCTCATAAGATGTTCAACCCAAAAGCATACTTAAGCCAAATGATCTCCTTTGCTTTATATAGGCAATCTCTTCCTCAAATCATGGATCAATACCACGGGCCAAAACCATAATAACACAATACCGTCGGCTAAATACCAAGGGTAAAACATAAGAAAACCCCACGTGTGCTTTTTATTTTCCTTAAAATAAGGAACTGGGGGTACGCACCTCATGAACAGGATAACCGCGTGTATGTACGCACTTTATGTAAGATATACCTGCGTGTATGCACCTTAGGTAAGGTGTACCTGCGTACCCCTTATTTTCTTCAATATTTGATAGCTGATCATCAATCTCTGCTGCTAACTTGAAGTACTGTGATCTATCACCTGAATGGGTTGCCATCAAGGACAACACTTTAGCCATAATGCCAACAAAAGCTTATACATGAAATTACTTTTCTAAAGAAATTGTTTAAGTTTTAAGTGTATATATATATATATATGAAAGTCAAATTTTAAAAGATGATCAACAAGGCATGTAAAATTATGTGGTGACTATAAAAGGAAGTTACCCTGTCAGCAATTAGTGATTACATTCAAATGAAACCTACAACAATTAAGTATCACATCAACTTATCTTTTGAAGCAGTGTGGTGAAGCCAATTCATATATAAGGCTACATATAAGAAATTAAGTCAATATATATATATATATATATATATATATATATATATATAGTCCAGTGCAACAATAGCTCAATTGAAGATAGTATAGTGTGGATGTTTGAAACTAAAAGGAAAGGGTTACATTAATCATAAGATACCTTTGATTATCTACAATGAAGATTGGACTTCTTTTGTTTCTTTCATTGCAACAAAAGGAGGTAACATTGACTATAATTACAACATTTGAGATCTGATGTAAATATACAACAACTTAGTTTAAACACTTTCAAGGAAGGTCTAGGTAAGAATGACTATGATCTTTTTTCTTGCATTAAATTTAGAGTATTTCTTGTAGGTTGTTATTGCAATATCATCATTGTAAAATTGTTATTAATGGACTAATTATTTTGTAGCCGAGGTAATATTTTTTGAAGGGTTTTAGAAAGTTTCTTGTCTTGGGAATTGGGTCTCATTTGAATACATTTTTGTAGGTACAATACTTTCTTCAAGAAAATACTTAATACATCACCTAAAGCTCTGGAAAAGTGACATGAAAGGGCAACATCGTAGAGAATTATCACTAAAGGATAGCTCAAAATACCACAAGTAACCAAGCCTTGAAGATTGTTGTCAACACAAGAAATTTATTCTTCAGCAAGAATCAAGGATAACATGTGCAGAGATTGTCAAATTATTGTAAAGAGTTTTCTTAGAGTCCTTTCGTAATTGAGGTCAAAGCATTGTACATCATTATAATCATAAAAAATATGTCATTTCATGGAGTTGAAGAAGAAAAATATGTTTTGGGATAAAGACATTTTTTTTTTCAGACAATAGTCTTAGTTTATCGAGATAAGGGAATAGGTCCTATTATTGTTGGTCTTTCAAAGAAATAAAATTAAAAATATCATAAGTGGACCATTGTCCCTAGTATGAGAGTCCAAAATTTCTATGTTTTATTTTTGTCTTTATATGGTGGTAGGGTGCTGCTAGGGTGAGTTGTGGCTCACTAGGATGTTGGGGAATCCTTTCATTTGTCTCTTGATAAAACCAGGGCATTGGGGTATCCTTCAAGTGGGACCTGGAGAAGAATTTTTTCTATAATTTTAGGAACTTGTAGTTTTCATTTCAGTTAGGGATCAAGATTAAATAATTTATTAGAAAAGAGTTCAATGGCTTTTGACCCAAAGGGGTTTTTCCACCTAAAAATCTTGTGCCTATTCTCTCTATATTTTGCAATTTTATTTACTTATTTTACTAAATAACAATAGTAACTGAAGATTAACTAATGATATGGAAATATTAAATAAAATGCTAATGCTAAGAAATATTATATTCACCCCCCCCTCAGTATTTCCAATAATTGGTATCAGAGAAAGGTTCCTTTGCTAGAAGTTTAACAACTAGAAGGATATCATGGAGTACACCAAGAATAGAGTTCCTCTATTTAATGGAGATAAATATGAACTATGGAGCAGTAGGATACAGGTCCATTTACTTGGGCATGGATATGAAGTTCGGGAAATAATTGAACAAGGCTATGAAGAAACAACAGATGAACAAGGTAAGAAAAATATAAATAATGATGCCAAAGCAAAGGATATTATTATAAGTGGACTTACTAAAAATGTTTATGTTAAAGTATTGGGCTGTAAAAAAGCTAAGGAATTATGCGGCAAGATTCAAAACATATATGAAGGTGACTTGAAGATCAAGGAAGCAAAACTTAAAATTTACAGATCTCAATTTGAACAACTAAGGATGAAATAAGATGATAACATTGCAACTTAATTTCAATGTGTAGATGAACTAACAAATGCGTTGGAAGGATTAAGAGAACCAGTCGAAAAAAAGGTCATTATTTGGAAAGTTCCGATAACTCATCCAACAATATTTAATCCTAAGGTTTTTGTCTCAGAAGATAGATCATATTTAAGCAACCTAAGTATGGACAAACTACATCGGATACTTACATCTTATGAAATGAAAATTAAATAATAATATGGTTCATCTAATATAGAAATAACATTCACAACACCCAAGAAGATTGGTAATGGAAAACACGTATCTAAACCAAGATCTTTTAATTGCAAAGAAGAGGAAGAAAAGAGGAATTTCCAGATGAAGAATTTTCCTACCTTACAAGGAAGATGAAAAGAGAAAAATGTAAGTACAAAGGAAAAATTCTATTAGAATGTTTCGAATGTGGTCAGATTGGTAATTTTGCAGATAAGTGTCCTCATAAGAATGAAACATATACAAAAGGAATGAAAGTTCAACAGAATTTCAACAAGAGGAAAGGATTTAAGAAAAGCTTCTTCTCCAAGGAAGATAGCTCTTCATCTAAAGAAGAGTGTGATAGTGATGAAGAAAACAAAGAAAGTGTATTATTTATGGCTAAGCACAAAATAATGAAGAACCTAATGAATAAGAAGATGAAGAAATCCCTGAAATGGAATTTCAAAATGAAGTTGTCGGAGTTATAAAAGAATCAAAATAGAAAGGAAAAATGTCAATTCTTTGGTAGTTGAATTGAAGTAAGTAAAAGAACATGCCAACAACCTCAACAAAAGGAATGAAGAAGAAACCATTAGTCTCATGGTACAGTTAGAAGAAGTCAAATGAATTGAAGAATCACTTAGGAATGAGTTAAAAGAAAGCAATAAGGCAAGGTAATAACTAGAAGTCGAAATAGTCTCTCTACGAAAAGAAGAAGAAAGGTGGAATGTCCAATAAAACCTTGCAAGTAGCTCTAGAGAATTGGATGAGTTTATGAGTAGTTAAAGGCCAAATAAAAATGAAAGACAAAATAAAATTAAAAATGACACAACTCCAAGAAGAAACCAAGAGATAATTCCTGCTCCAAGAAGGAATGACTACAGAAGACCATTTAGATAAGATGAACCATTCAGATACACAAATTTGTTTAATGGTTATTATTTTTCATGAGATAAATTTGGACATATGGCTAGATATTTTCAAACTTATAATAGGTACAATTATCAAAGATATTATCAATGGAATCAAAACCATAAAAGAAGTTTTGCAGGACCACAAGACAAGTTTCACCACGACTTTGAGAGTAGGAAGTTTATGCCATATGAATTTTACAGATGCCATGACTATGGGAACATAGATTGAGGTTGCAGGTACAATATCGGATCCTCCATTCATGAAAACCCTAAAATCAGGTACAAGAAAGGACAAAAAATGAAATAAGATCAAGAAAATAAGAAATTTTCTGTAGTAATGCTCTCAGGATTTGTAAAGGAAAAATATCTTGAGGTAGCAACAAGTATACTAGACAAGGCTCAGGATGACCAAGACAAAAAGTTGGGTGGTGTTATTGCTCCAATATTTCTCTCGAGTGTTGGAGAAAGAAATGATTAGAGGTAACCATAAACCAACTTTGGAGATTAGGATCTAGCCTTCCTAATCTTAGAGAGGGCTCTCTCTTTTTTATTTAACTTTGTTTAGTTATTTGAGTTTAGGCTAGTTATTATTGTGCTTGGATTTAGATTTAGATTTGGTGGTGGGATCACTTAGATGAAAAAGGGTTGTCTTTTACCATTGGGCTATGGGGTCAAATGTCAGACAAACAAGACTGGATGAAGTTCTAAAAACAGTGTCTATGGGGCAAGAAAGCAGAGTTACTTTAGATCTCAAGGTTGGATGGCGAAGTGGTTTCCAATTGGATCCAAAGAGAAATTAATGGTTCCTTAGGCTGGTTTATGAAGAAAGTGAAAGAGGCCAACCAGGATGGGAGAACAATTAAGGATTCTTAGATCCGGATATTAGAATAAAACATGTAAATAATTGACTGTGGAAAACAGTGTGTACTTAAACAAATTCTGAGATAAATTTCCAGTTAATTCATTCAACTTTAGATAACAATTAAGTTTGTGAAAAACATAAGAAAATATCAAATTGACAAAGAAAATACTTCACTGTAATAGCTATACACATGAATCTTGTAATGAAATCTCTTTATTACTTTCTCCATTCTGCTGACTTGAAAATTGGTACAATAACCCTCAGGTTTATGATCAAAATAAATTTATAAATATACGACAATCCACACTCAATACTTAGAATTATTAAGTATTTATACAAAAATGATTTACAAAATATCCCAAACTATCTTGGGAACTAATATAGGAGAAAGAAAAATCTTCATGCAAGAAGATAGAGACAATTATTGAACTGATGCTTGCTGTCCTTGCTTATTAGGTTCTGCTGGCTTTAATCTCTGATATTTTGCACTTTAATCTATAATTTGTTGTTTGGTCTTCACATTGGATGCTCTATTCACTCTGATCTCTCAATTGATACACTTTCACCTGATACACTTTGACCTGGCTGACCTATCATTGTTGTTTTACTGTGCCCTTTTACTTTTAATGTACATTTTTACATTTTGATTTTTTACTGTAAGTCATTTAATGTCTCTCATGTTTCATCATATAGTAATTGGATATTGATCGCTTTCCTGAAAATCTCATCTGCCTTTGTATACTTGCCAAATGTAGCTTTATTGACAAAAAGGTGTTTCACTTCATGCTAGAGGTAAAACAAATTCTCAAAAGTTTGATATAACACTTTACCAATAGGTATGCCCTTCATGGATGAAGTATTCACCTGATCTCTGGCCACTTCTTGGATTTTTCTATTATAGTCTTCTTGTGTCATTAGCTTATCATTTATTACTAAGGGATTCGGTAAACCTTTTTGCCTCAAAATTTAAAATTTGACCATGAATCTGTCAATGGCCAGCTGCATGGTTTGGCACTTGTCTTCCAGGTTTAACATTAAATTCCTCTTGGTGAGGACCCTTTTCACTTCCAAAATTGTACCTATTCTGTCAGGTGTCTCTAATTCCTGCACCTCATACTTGTTCTTGGAGTTGAGGAAGTGAATGATCCTTGCAACTTCCTCTGGCATGTCTCCAAGTTCTACTTTGACTCTTTGTATGGCTTCTGTAGCGTACTTTATGAAATCAATCTGTTCAAAAATAAGTTGGATGGATGGCCAAATATCATAGGCAGAGTCAACGATATTGGCCCACAATTTCTCCTTCGCCTAACCTAGGGGTTCATTGTAGGTGAATAATGTGGAGTATTTCTGGATCAAGGGTGTCCAGTAGACCATTGATCTCTCTTTTCCCTTGGTATCCAACTTCTAGATGCTTACAGGGAATTTATCTACTTGATAATAAAGAAACATGTGAAATAACAATGAAGAGTATTTGAAAAATCTTTCATTTGGCAATCTGATGAATTGTTCATGCATCCTGTCTACAATGAAATGAGCATAATTATACATGATAGCAGGAGGCTTGCCTGGGCTAAAAATGGAAAAAAAGGCTAGGATGACCTCATCCACATGCTCATCTATTGTATATCTTAGGATGCAAGAGAGCATGGTGATTATATGTTTGCCTGTCTCTGAAAAAATGGTGGCAACATAACGTGGAGTATTTGTGGGAGTATGGGGATCTTCTATGATGAAAGTCTAGAAGATTTGTCTTATCTTAACTAGGTCTAGTGTGATATATAAGTCCAATAGGTCTCCAACAGATAATGGGGTCTCATTAGGGCTAGGTTGGACTTGTATCATTTGGTTGATAGACTCTGGAGTGATGGTGAATAAGAGCTGCTGGTTAAGGGAAACAATAGATCTTTGGCTAGGGATATAGCAGGCATGACAAAGATGTATGACATTAGGGAATGGATGAACTTCTGCGAATAGATATTTGGGTAAATTGGATTCCCATAGATGGATGTCATTGGTATGGTTCAGGAATCTATCCTTACTCCAATAGTGGAGCTTCAGAAGGTAGGATAGTGAGGTAGTATCCTTTATTTGTAAATCCCTATCTGTTAGTGCCAAATGGTTGACGTCCAGGTGAGGGGTTGACATAGGTCTTACGTCCAGAGAGGTTGAGGAAGCCATGATTGAGTAAATGGACAGGGATTAGGCTTGTATTGGATGTAGAAGTGAGGTTTGGGAAACTCTAGTATAGTGAGAGGGTAATTGCAGTTTGCAAAAGAGGGGTTTTGGGTATATAGCAAAATTATTCTTCAATTAGGCAAATGTATTAATTAATTTCAATTAATTGATCTTTAAACTAGACTGTACATTTTCAAATAGAGAGGGTCGTTCTAGTTTTCCCAAAAATACCTGGAATATGGTGGTATGGCTTGCAAACTGGTTTGAATGGTCATTGCATATGGAACGGTGGCTTTGGTTGTGAACTGGATGCTTGAATTAGGCATCTAGAGGTTGTTCGGGAGGTAAACGATGGTCAATTTTGGTCACAGAGGTTTAGGGTGTCTCAGAAAGGCTTGAGAAGAATTCACAGTGCAAATGAGCGAAAAGAGTTGAAATGGACTTCTCCGGCCTTTTAACCGGCAATAGCTACAATTTGGCATTTAATTTTAAAATGAATAGAGGATGGTTTTGGTTTGGGTGGGGATGCGGTTTATTGGGCCATTGCACCGCTTTTGGAGAGCGGGCGATATTTCCTTGAGAGCAAGTGATCTCGCCTGGGGCTGCGACATAGCAAAATAGTGCCTGGGAAAAATTGTGAATCCTGCATGCTCTTGGGCTGGTAACAGTTAGATATTGAACGAGTGCGATATGGATGCATGCTGTCAGATCTGGGGGTGGAAGATCAGACGATTTTCGTGTGGTCAATATTCATGGAGGGAAATAGATTCAGGATTTGTGGGGCCCAGGGAGTTAATTACAATTAATTGTAATTAATTAATAACTATGGTAGGGATTTAAAATATAATTAGCGGGTCTAATGGAGTGGGACTAGGGGTTAATGTGGCGGGGTTAGTCTCACTGCACCAAGGGTTGGTGGGTTAAAAGGTTATTATGGGGGAAATATGAATCGAGGAATTAATTTAAATAATGTGGGGGGGATAAAAAAAATAGGATAAGGGGTTTTTATGGGTTTTGAAGGGAAAATAAGGAAATTAATAAGGGGGAAGCTGATTTTTGCAATAGCGAATGGGTTTCACGCTAGGGAAAAGGGGTTTTTTTGTAGGGCGTAAATTTTGGAAGGTACTTTACTAGGAAAATGTGTGAAACCAAGGGATAAGGGTCAAAATGCAGGGAAAAAGGGTATTCAATGAAAAATGATGGGATGATGAGGAAATTAGTAAGTATGTATGTGGGGGTGAAATGAAATGAGGGGTAGTTAATAAAACATGCTTGTGAACATCTTTTCACTCTCATATGTGCTCTTGTACATGAAACATAGGATTAAGCATGATAAATGTGCTTTTTACTGAGCAACCTTGTACATTTGCAACCTTTCTCCTACCTACCCATTATTTATCCTAACATTTTTTCTTCACTTCCTTGGGTGCATTTAAGATAGAAGACCCTTCATTTCCTTTTCTTTTGACAAGAAAAATATCTAATTCTAACCTTATAACTTCCAATGGTTCAGATTAAGCTGATGAGCACATTTTTATTCTCTACCTAACCACTGATCTACCAAGGTTAAACAGTTTGACTAGATCTTTATTCTCTATCTATCAACATAAAATTCAAAACATGAATGAGTCAAGATTAAGCTATTTTACCATCATGGGATGTGGCATTTATGAGAAGCTACATACAAACATTATTTTGCATATTAAAGTAACAAGTAGTGACACTTGAATTTGCACACTTTCATGATCTGTTTTATTTTTTGTTTGGGGTTCATATTTTTCAGTTTTTTGATCTTTTCTTTTTCTTTTTGTCCTTTGATTATTCTTTTAGGACATACCCTCTTTACATTTTTTATTTTTTAATATGGAAAACATTTTTGAGAAAGAAAAAGTATGTACAATATTACAAGACTAACCATAGCCAATTCAAAATTATGAATCCTATTATTATAGGACCCTAACCGTGGTTCCACATGGGGATGGAATTTCCTGGTGAAATGTCAAGAACTTCAAGATTAGTAGCCTTTGAAAATGTGGCTGAAGTTACCTCGTAAATCGTTCTTCTGTGATTCTGTTTTATTCATACTTATGATGGTTAACCCTTCAAAGATCAGGGCCTTCTCTCCAGGCTTCAACTTCAAAAGAGTACCATCCAATCCAATATAAACTCTACACTGTTATATACAATGAGTAAAGTAAAGTGAACTATTGTTAATCTATGGAAAAGTAATGCTTCAGCATTCTACCATTGACAGGTCCTCCTGGTAGATCTGATCCATCTATCTCTCTAAAAAAAAAACATTTTTACCTCTGTAACCATAAATTACATAAGGGCCTTGGCACAGAAAGTCAAATTTTCCATGTTTGCCATTGTATTCTCTTCTAGAATCCCATCTAAGTACTTTATCACCTATGTAAAAATTTCCATCTTTAGTCTTTTTATCACAAATCTTTTTGATTTTCTCCTGGATTACTTGTGGTTTGACATAGACTTCTTCTCTAGTCTGTTGCAAGTGTATTGCTTGATTTATCCTCCACTGGATATCATTTGGTTCTACCTTTAACTCCTATATGGTATTCATCACTGCCACTCCCAAAGAGGATGGAAAAACAACATCCATCCCATATACTAACTAATAGGGATATGTACCAATGGACTTTTTGGTAGTTAATATGTCTGCGCATAAGGCACTGACCAACTTTTTGTTCCATGTCTCTTTGTTGTCTTCCAGTAATTTCTTAATGATATTGACATGCCTTTTGTTAGAAGATTCTCCAAGTCCACTACCTTGAGGGTAATAGGCAATGGAGTGATCAAGGGTGATGTGGTAATTGTTAGAAAAGTCTACCATTTTCTTGGATTTAAAGGTAGTTGCATTATCGTTAATGAGATTTTGGGGGCATCCAAATCTTGATAGAATATTATTTTCAAGGAAGCAGATAATGACAGAATCTATAGCTTTTCTAGAAGGGATGGCTTCTATCCATTTGGTAACATGATCATTGGCTATCAAAATCCATTTATGTTGGGCTGAGGAGGCTAGGTGAATTTCTCCAATGAAGTCTAAACCCCATTGTTGAAATGGAGCTTTTGTGCAGATGGGTTTGCGAGGTAAAGGTAAAAGTTTTCTTTTTCCTAAAATATCTAACATTTATGATAGGAGGTCACATGTTTATTAACATCTGCAAAAAGAGTGGGCCAGTAAAAACCAACCCTCAAACTTTTGTTAGCAATAGTCTTCCAATACAAGTGTCCTACATAATCTCCTACATGAAATTCTTTCATAATTTTATTAGCTTCATCTTTCAGTAAACAATTTAATAGAATACAACCATTGTCTTTCCAAAATAAAGAATTATTTATGATACAATATCTTATTGATTTCAATTTCAAAAATCTACCTTTGGTTCTAGATAAACTAGGATGAGCTTCTAAGTTTAGTAAGACAAATATGATATCTGCATACAAAGGTGAATTTGTAAAAGTTTCACTGATTTGTGGAGTCGTCATCTCTTCCTGATCATCAAGGGCACCAATGAAATTTATCTCTAGAGCATGGCAGTTTGATTCGTCCATGAGTTTGGATAAACCTTGGCCTTCGATAAGTTTAGTAGGATTTATTTCTATGTCATATTCCAAAATTGTGGTAATCCATTTGCCTTTATTCCCTTCAAGCCCATTTTGTGTCAAAATGTCCTTTACTACTAAGTTTGGAACATAAGAAATTATGTGTGAATACAAGATGTATACTCTAAAATCCTTGATAACTTTCACTCAAGCTAATGCCTATTTCTCCATTATGTTGTATTTTGAGGTTTCATCTCTTAAAGATTTACTGAAAAATGCAATGGATTGTTCATATCTTTGATCATTCTTTTGCAACAAGACTGCTGCAATACTATGTTTTGAAGAAAAGTAAAAAATTATAATTTTTTTTTGAAAGTCAGGACTGATAAGAACTGGAGTTTTGGTAAGGGATTGTTTGATAGCCTCAAAAAATTGTTTAGCTTCTAATGTCAATTTAAGTGTTGAATCTTTTCTTAACATGTAATTTATTTCTCTAATCAATTCTGCTAAATTTGAAATGAATCTCCTAAGAAAATGTATCTTTCCTAAAAATCACTGCAATTATTTGATGTTTCTAGGACGATGATGGTCAAGATTTCCTCTATTCTAGAAGGATCTATTCTAATTCCATCTTTGGATATTATATGTCCCAACAATTTACCTTCTTCTAGACCAAAGAGTGTCTTTTTGGGATTTAAGGAAATCCCAACTTTTCTGCATTTAATGAAAGCTCTTCTCAATTTGGAAAGATTGTGATGTCATCTTGGTAAACAACTATGAAGTCATGGATTTATTTGGAAAAATCTATATCCATAGCTCTTTGAAATGTTGCTCCTGCATTCATTAATCCAAAAGGCATTTTCAAGTACATGAAAGTACCCCAAGGAGTAGTAAATGCAATTTGTGCCTGGTCCTATGGTTGAACTAAGATTTGGTTATATCCAGAAAATCCATCAAGCAATCAAATTTTGGATGAACCTACTACCATCTTAAGAATATGGTCCATTTTTGGAAGAGGATAGTTGTCTTTCAATGAGACCTTGTTTAGATTTATGAAATCAATGCAGAGTCTGATTTCTCCTATCCTTTTCCTAGTAATGACAAAGTTTGAGAGCCAATATGAATATCTAATGGGAGCTATAATTTAGGCATCATACATTCTCTTTAATTCCTTTTCAATAGATGGCATAAGAACTAGGTTAATTCTCCTAAGTTTCTAGTTAAAAGGTTTATGATCTTCTTTGATAGGTATCTTGTGTTGAATTATGTTGATGTCATAAGACTTTATGTCTTCATAACTCCATGCAAATACACCTTGAAACTCTTTAAACAGATTTATGTATTTAACCTTTTCATCTGGAGGTAAGGCTTTTGATATTTTAATGAGTTTAGGTTTTTCTTCAATTCCTATGCTACATTCTTCTATATATAATCTTAAAGACCCCATTTTCGGCTTCCTAGCTACATCATTGGAATCAAACAGATCTTCTAAGGGGACTGATCCCTTAGGAGAAAAAGTATTTTTAAGATTTAGAATTTCAGGATCATCATTCATTATTTCCTCTAATTCTACATTTTCTAATTTATCTACTTCTAGTTTTGTGAAATTAGTGGTTTTACCTATATATAAAATATACACATTTATCCCACTATCTATGTCATTGTCTACTATACAATCTATATCTATATTACAATTTTGAAACTCACCTTCAACATTCATGAAATCATAAATTTGGGAATCTTGTGAGAAGATATGCCAATATTTCAAATTGCCAAGTATGACAGGCATATGTCTCACTTCTCTAGTGTACTAGTGGGTGGGCTGAAAAGGCAGTTTGCAGGTACTAGCAAAAGTGGCCAGACTGTAGGCTTGCATATTTTGTTTCCTAGGAATGGTAGTAAAGACTGTTTCCAGAAGGTCTTTGATCAAATCTAGGACAGTCTCTCTATATTAACACAGTCTGGGATTATTTATAGAGTATTCACCTTTGTTTTGTTTAATAATCAATTCTGAGTCTCCCGATATAGAAACTCTCTTGGCTCCAAGTTTTCTAACCATTTGTAATTCAAAGATCAGAGCTTCATATTATTCCATGTTATTTGTAGATTTAAAATTTAACGTAAATGCATGACCTTCAGAATGATTATTCTCCATGCTTTGAAACCACACTCCTGCACTTGCTCCAAGTCTATTCACAGATCCATCAAAATCAAAATGCCATAGTGATTCATGAAAAATGTTTTCACTATCAGTTGTTTTGTATTTCTGTTCCACAGCCGTGATTTCCTTTTTTTCATGGTCTGAATTGTACAATATAAAAGAGTCCATATCAGAATGGATGGAGTATATAGGGAAATTTTGTGTCTTTTCTACACTTCTCACCATGTATTTCATCAAGGTCTCTCTATAAAGTTTTCTCTATTGACCAAAAACAAAGATGGCAGCATATGACATGTCTAATTGTAAATATCCCTGCAATTTTGCTCCCCATGAGTGAGATAACAACATTCCATCTTTGGGTGGGATGTCATCAACTACTATGTCCATCACAGTACTCTCTGTTGGGCACTTGACTAGAGTTACACACAAATCCTTGATCAGGCTAAGGCATTTAACTTGGCTAGAGTCAAAGGAAAATAGGTCCTTATATGTTTTGGTGATATCTAAGTTTAGTCTCTCCATGATTTCCTTTGGCATTAAGTTATGGGATGCCCCTGAGTCCAACATAGCATTATGTAATATTTTGTCATGAATGTTCAAACTAATGTAGGAAGGATGGATACCCCCTTGCTGATGGGTGCCATTTACTTTAGGGCCAAACAATAACTCAGGCTGATCATCATTTAAATTCACAACATCTTCCCCTTCACCTGTATTCACTGTTTGAGTGATTTGTGATCTATATGATTCATTTTTCACTAGCTCAGTCAGAGGGAGTGATATTTTCAATTTTGCTATTTTCGTCTTAATGTTGAAAGGCAGTTGAGATTTTCTTAATTGGATGATATCTTCCTTAACAAATGTGATCTGTGTGTTTTTATCTTGTTTTTCAAAACTTGACATTTCAATCTGTGTTTCAACAGTTTTGTTTTGATTACTCCTATTTGGAGTGATTTTAGTAGCAGTTTCAGTTTGAGTTTTGGATGAAGTTATATATACAATTTTTGGAGTAGAAGTCTCTTATGTTCCCCTAGGGAGGATTTGTAAAACTTTAGTGACAGGAGCTTCTGTTATCCTTTTAGTTTGGGTCTGGATTGATCTTTTAGTGGGAGCTTGAGTGTTGTTTTTACTTCTTAGACTATAGAGTTTTCGAACCTCATATATGGTTGATTCATAGCCCTGTTTAAAGTCATAGGACTCTCCAGATTCTAATTGCGATTGTTGCAGAATATACAATTCCTATTCTTCTTGTGTAAGAAAAAAAACATCTTCATTTTTTATTCCTAATAATTTTATCTGGGTGCCATCCTCTCCTTCATGGCTCTGTGAACCCTCAGCATAGTTTTTCTGGAAGGGTGGCCAAATTTGTTGATCTAGTATAGCATTATTTCTAGTGTTAGGATTCTTCCTGAAGTTGGGGTTTCTTATTAGGGGTGGCTGTTGATTCTCGCACTGAGTTTTTCTTTCCATGTTTTCTAATCTATCCATTATTCTCCCTACACTCTTTTCTAAACTATCTATTTTACCATTGGAAGTGGAGGTTTCCTCTTTAAGGACAACTCTTTTTTCATTTCTCATTCTAGCTTTCTTGCCTAATAGATTGGCCTCTACACTATTAACATTACTTTGCATTTGTTCCAATGTTTCAAGGTTTCTTTCCCTTAATTGGTATGACATGTCTGTTATGAAACCAACTCACAAAAATATAGAAAAGATAGATCAACGCCTTAGAATTTATCCTCTTCGAGGGGGCAACCTCCTTTACATTACACAAATGAACAATTCTTGGATGATACAAATGAAAAGACCTCCTTTCTATATATAGGAGTCTAAGGGGTCATAATATAATCAGAGCTAGCCTAACAATAATAATCTAAGGGCACAATAATAACAATAGTGGGCTTCTATGGGGCACAATAATAACAATATGGGGACTACATGGGCACAACAATATAATAAGGGTGTTGTAATAATAACAATAAGGGGTTACACTAGTAGTATAGGGACCTAACATGCCCCTCTCCTTCAAAAAGTATTTCCCTCAATGCTTGAGTAGTTCTTGATGCTTTTGCATAAAATTATTGTCCTCCCATGTGGAATATTCAGCGAGTAAGTTCTTCCACTTGATGAGATACATTGAAATTGATTGATTTCGTAGCTGTTGGGTTCTTGTTTCTATGACTGCTCTAGGTTCCAATATGATTTTTCCTTCCTCGTCAAGTTTTGGTAATATTGTTTGAACTGGGATCTTCTGCAACTTTTGAATGAGTGGCGGCACCTCTTCATCCTTCCTCCATTCATCCCTTGCTTCGTTTATCCAATCCGGTTGGATAATATAAATAACGCAAAACAATGCTTCCATATCCTCATCCCTTCTTGAGAGGGCATTTGCAAAAACATTTGGCTTCTCATTTTTGTAGATGATTTCAAAATCATAGCTCAACATATTTGTGACCCATTTTTTCTTTTCTTCTAAATCTTTGTTCTAAAAGTATTTCAGACTATCATGATCCACTTTTAGCTTAAAGTGTCTTCCCATTAGGTAAGGTCTCCATTTCTTAAGTGCATGTAGTATTTCCAATGTTTCCTTCTCATCAATATCTTGCTTGAGATGTAGCCGTAAAAATACCCAATCACCTACATCAAAACTTCTTTCACTGCGATGTTGATTTTCCTCTTGTTTCATTTTATTCTACACCAAAGTGGCATTATTCTTTAAAAGTTGGAGAACTTGTTGTTGATGCTGGATTTGATCTTTCACTGCTTGAATCTTTTTCTGCTTCATATGTCGTTCTATCTTGAGAGTTCGAGTGGTAATTTCTTCCAATGCATTATAAGATATGGTCAGATTCATTTCTTGATGCTCAATGTGATCTTTCACTTCTCGAACATTTTTCTTCTTAATATGTCCTTCTATCTTGATAGTTTGAAGATTGGTAATTTCGGCCAATGAATTACAAGATATGATAGGATTCATTTCTTCTTTCTCGATGTGATCTTTCACTTCTTGAACATTTTTCTTCCTGATATGTCCTTCTATCTTGAGAGTTTGAGGAATGGTAATTATTTCCAATTCTTTACAAGATATGGTCGGATTCATTTCTTCTTTCTCTAGGGTTGGTTTCTGGTGTATATCATCTTCTTTTGATGTTTCTTGACTCCTTTCTTCCTCCACTTCATAATCTATGTAAAATAATTTCTTTTCAGCACACTCATGACCTTTAGTGTTTTTCTATCACAATTGTAACAAAGCCCTTTTTCTCTTTTTTCTTCCAATTGTTGCGATGTAAATCTTGTAGGTTGTTGTTATCGGGAAATCTAGTGTTTATGTAGAGCTGCTAGTCCCAGTAAGGCTGGTAGCTACCTTAGAAACAAACAAACTAAAACCACTTTCGTTTTCCTTTATGAGAAGTAGATAAGAGGGGAAAGAAGGAGACCAACCTCTGTCTTGCGCTTGGTTCCTTGCTTGATTCCTCTCCCTTCTGATAGATTTTGCCACTTTCTTCCTCGTTTACCCAGCTTCAAAGAGTACCTCTAGAATCAAAGCAACATAACATTATCCAAGAACATAGATCTACTATCATAAACAATATAGGACCAGATATATATTAACCACACAAATGCATATATCATCAATCATACAAGAATGTGGAGGAAAACTTGAATAGCTTTATTAATAATCAAGAATAGCAAAGAGGATTACAACCAATTGTTGTGACCTGGCATCATCCTCTAAGAAAGAAAGCCCTTCTCCACCTCATCAAAAGCTTAGATCACCCAACACTATGATGCTACACCAAGAAACCAGCAGCACTTCCTTACAAGATACAAAATTCTAGCCTGCAACCTCTGGATCTCTGGGATGAGAGATCTATATATAGATATTTGCAGAGGTGTGAGTCAGCTCTGGGTTTTTTATTAGTGTCTTCTCTCTGATAGTTCTTGTTCCCACTTGGAGATCTCATTGATCTCTTACTCATCCTTGGGCGATTCTGAGAGGCAAGTGTCACAAGAGAAGTTTTTGGAAGATTCCATGATCATCCACCTTGCAAATTGTCTCCGCCACTTATCTATTCTCATCCATCGCACCCTATAGAAGGGATTTTCAGTATGCATCGGACCTCACATGTACATTTAGGTGGGATGCATCACACCCTCAACACCGAGCAATCAGTATGGTCCCATTTTGACCATTTCTGAGTAGTTTTTCGTGGAGAACTTCTGGGAGTGATGTAATCAGTTGACCTTGTTCTTTTAGGGGTTGGAACAACACTTTTAGGGACTTAGGAGCCCTTGGTTTATGGACATATTTGATTGGGGTTGTAGTGCCCAAAAATGTCTATAACAGTTGCCCCCTAAAGCATGAGGTCGTTAATCTTTTGATGTCGGGGGAATTGCTTTATCATGAGGATCCGAAGTTTTTTCGAACTGGAAGGCGACCTATAATAAGATACAATACAATACATTATCTTCATAGTATTTCCATGATCTAGCTAAGGCGGGCATTCCCATGCTCAACTTTATAAATTCATTTTCATGTACATAAGACAAACAATCGTCTGAGTGCAGACTGATGATTCTGGTAGAGCCATCATCCCTTAGATTGGATGATTATCAGTGCAGCAGTGATGTACATTTGATGTCTTTATTTTCTTGAATATATATTGTAGCCCGGATGGATGAAACTAGATCCAGGGTCTTCAATCTCATTCAAGCGTCACTCAAAGTACAAGTCAATCCATGTGAGAGATGTTCTGGAGTCGAACATGGAAAGACATCGCCTGATTACCAGCCAGTGATGTAAGCTATTAACAGGCACGAGAGGAATCACTGATAATGATGATGACCCTCAAGGTACGACAGTACAATTCACGTGGTGGGAAAAAGGGACTTGATGTCGAACACCACGCAAAATCTTTCGGTCGAAGGCCATTGATGTAAACCTGTCGCCGGAAGTGAGAAACTTGCCATTGAGGCATGCAAGCCTCAAAGTACTAAAAGGGTTGTTCCTAGATCGACTTCCTGGATAATGAGCTGATGTCGACAAGAAGTGATCCATCATAGGAGGGCCTTAGTGAATCCCACATCAATGACACGGAACGGAGAAAATGATTTTAATGGAGGTGAAAACGATCTGATGACATAAGGTTCAGGGTGGCGGTCATGAAAGAATGGAGCGTAAATGTATTGCAGTGGATGAGACACAGGTGAATTCTCTAAGCGACTTCTCTTGAACATATCAGCGACACTGACATGATGGATTGGTAGCGTTAACCCCAAATATGGATGGCGTGACGGACCAATGGTGATATGACCAGTGAACGGAACAACCCAACCTGACTCGGATGTGGAGTGAAAGTGTCATGTTCAAGAGCGACTTGCTACCAATAAAGTTTCTTCAAGTTTTCTTCCCAATGTTTCCCCAGTCATTGCTGACCAATACCTCTTTATTTTTTTTCAAGATTGAGGAGGATAACATATGCTTGTTCTATAATTTTCCCTTCGGGCAAATCCATCGCTATGTTTTAATGAGCCTAGCGATAGTGAAACTCGTTCTTGTCTGTATGGACAAGTTCGTCGCTATTCGGTTTTAACGAGTTTAACGATAAAGATAACTAGGTCCTTTTCAATTTTAGAGAGTCTAAAAAGGGACGTAAAGAAAACTCCAATAATCCTTTTTCATCATATAATCCCTTGAGTCCGAAAAAGTATAAAATAATACAAAAGGGATGAACTTTCAGTAATTTTAATGAGTCGAACAAAACAAGTGCTCGATCTTTTTGTGTAATAATCCCTCAAGTCCAAAAAGATTAAAATCTAAAGAATGGATAGCACTTCCAGTCACTTTAACAAGCTGGAGAGGCCAATTGCTCTGCAATCTTTTCATATTTTACGAGTCAGATGAAAAGAGCTTAAAGGAGACTCGTTTTTTGAGGAACGAGTGATAAATTCGGTAGCAACTAATTCTATGTAAGGTTTGAAATTTTCCAATCATGGCAGTGTCACAAGGATGGATAACAGGATCACTCTTCGAAGCTGTTCCTCAAAAATGGTAAACAATCAAATGGAGGTGAATGACCGGCCAATATACAGTGGAGGTGATGATGAGAACGTGACCAAGGCTTAAGAGGCTGATGATAATGCATTCACAATGGTTATTTACCCGAAATCGGTTCATTTTTTAATGAGCTTAAACTCTGGGGGAACGTTTGCTCATTGCTTATGTTTTTTTAACGAGCTTGAATTCCGCGTTAAAACTGCTCGAGGCGGGTTTATTTTTTAACGAGCTTGAACCCTACAGTAACACTGCTCGTGATAAGTTTGCATGCCCCCAGCATAATAACGCAAATCGAGGTGCATGCCCCCCAAGCTTCATTGCATTCAACTCGATGGTTGGAATGAAGGTTTACCTTTGATATTTGGAAAGGAAATTGTTTCATTTTCTAATGAGGTTGACATAGTAAAAGAACTATCCTCATGACTCCTTGTTTCATTTTTTAATGAGGTCGACACAAGATGTTGGGTCCCTATAATACTAGTGATTACCCCATTACTATTCTAGTTATACCCCTTATTTATACTGTTGTGCCCCTATTACCCCCATATTGTTACTATTGTGCCACATAGAAGCCCACTATTGTTATTGTTGTGCCCTACAATATTATTGTTATGTAGGCTTGGATTATATTGTGACCCTTAGACTCCTATATATAGAAAGGAGGTATTTCATTTGTATCATCCAAGAATTGTTCATTTATGTAATGTAAAGGAGGTTGCCCCCTCGAAGAGGCTGAATTCTAAGGCGTTGATCTTTCTTTTCTATCTTTTCTTGAGCTGGTTTCATAACATTTGGTATCAGAGCTTTGGATTCTAGGGTTTCGCTGCTCCAAACAGGTCATCGTGGCATTTTCGCTATAACTTTTTTTCTGTGACGTTTCAGAAGTCGCAAAAAAAACCCATTTGAGAAGAATTGGCGCTGAACCTTGGGTCCGAATTTCAGAGCTTTTCGCGTGATATTTCGGAGATATGATCTGAGGAAGTTGGCCTTTTTGCAGACTCCTGAATTACATTCAAAACAGGTGACCTGGGGAAAATCGTCATAACTCTCTCTCTGAGGATCGGATTGAAATTTCGTAAGAAGGTACAGAAAGAGGACGGACTGTAGTTTATTTTCTATGTGTTTTAGATTCAAAGGTTGAAACAGTGACTCGTGGCACGTCGTACAAGTTCGCTCTACTGAACCAGTCTAAAAGCAAGTCACTGTGGGAGATTTCACATAACTCTTCCTTGGAGAATCCAATTGGGCTCAGACTTGTGGCATTGGAAAGAGGACGCAGAAGGCTACTACAGGTAGCAATTTCAGAATTGGATGATATGAAATTACAGAGATACATCAGATTCAATATCAGGCTTCTATAAAGTGAAAAAAGGTGTGTAGTTTTTTTTAAATTTTTGTGTAAGCTTGGTTTAACGGAATTCAAAGGGCATAGTAAAGCATTATTATCGGTAACTGATGCCCCGAGGAAAGAAAATGCAAACACCTAGTAAGGAACCTGAAAGCTCTAGCATGACTCATGAAGAAGAGGAAGAAATGCTACATGATATATCAAAATTACAAGAACAAGTGCAACAAATGTCACGCTCACAAAAGCTAACAGAAGCTAAGATAAATGGCGTGGAATCTAAGATAAATGGCATGGAATCTAAGATGAAGGGCATGGAAGCTAAGATGGATGATTTGAAGACAGATTTGAAGACAAACATGGCAGATTTGAAGACAGATTTGAAGACAGACATGGCAGATTTGAAGACAGATTTGACAAATTTTCTACAAGAAATACTTACTAATGGTGAAAAGGTAGTAAAGGAAACTCATGATGAGAACAAAAGAAATGTTAATCATGATTCCATAGACTCTAATGTTGGATCGAAGACTCACCATATTCCAAAAATCGATATGAGGAAGTTTGATGGCAAGGATCCCGCCACATGGATATTACAGATGGAGCAATTCTTCGATCTCAATAATGTGCAAAACACACAAAAGGTACGTATGGCAACTTTATATTTGGAACCAAATCAGTTTGTATGGTATCAATGGCTTTGCTCTCGTAAACAATTTATCACTTGGGCAATTTTTACGGAAGAATTGATAGCACATTATGAGGATACAAAAAGCAACACTTTTTTTAGCCAATTGATAAGTCTCAAACAAAAGGGTTCAATAATGGAGCACATTGAGGAGTTCCAAAAATTGAACATAAGGGTAAAAGATATTCCAGAGGAGCATAGGATTGATGTGTTCATAGGGTCTTTAAAGGATAATATCCAACATGATGTTCGCCTTTGGGAACCTGATTCATTAGAGAAGGCATTCAGGTTAGCAAGAAAAATGGAAAGCAAAATTATGGCAACTAGGAAGCATACCACTCACAACTATAAAGACGGAAGTGTTGTTGCCCATAGTCTTCCACAACCTACAAGGTTGACACCACAACAATTGGAAGAAAAAAGAGCAAAAGGGCTTTGTTACAATTGTGATAGCAAATACACAAAAGGTCATAAGTGTGCTGAGAAGAAATTATTCTACATAGATTGTGAAGAGGAAGAAGAAAAGGAGCAAGAAAGGTCAAAAGAAGAGGATATATTCCAGGAACAAAGCCTAGATGAAGAACAAATAAATCCGACCATATCTTGTAATGCATTGGCGGGAATTACCACTCCTCAAACCATCAAGATAGAAGGACAAATCAAGAAGAAAAAGGTAATAGTGTTGATTGATTCAGGAAGCACCCACAATTTTATTCATTGTAGGGTAGCAAAAGAATTGAATTGCTTCCTATATCCAGCACCAGAGTGTCAAGTGATGATTGCAAATGGAGGAACAATAAATTGCTCTGGAAAGTGCCATAATATCAAGCTATCCATGGGAGAATATGTATTGACTAGCCCAATGCTTTCCATTCCAATGGGAGGTGCTGATGTTGTACTAGGAGTCCAATGGCTACAATCCTTGGGTACAATAGCTTTTAATTTTCAAGAACTTTTCATCAAATTTTCTGTGGAAGGAAAGGAAGTTGAATTAAGGGGTATTGCAGGGAAACCAGGAAAGATAATCAGCTCTAATGGTATGACAAAGCTTCTAAAAAAGGAGCAAAGAGGTGTAATTGCACAATTATGTTCGCTAGATGTTTCCACATTGGAATCATCTATTTCTCCAGATCTCCAAAAAGTCCTGGACAATCATTCCAAGGTATTTGAGACTCCCAAAGGTCTCCCACCTATGCGTGATCATGATCATGCTATTCATCTGATTCCAGGAAGTGTTCCTCCAAACATCAGGCCGTACAGATATCCCTATGTCCAAAAAAGTGAAATTGAACGTATGGTTGCAGAAATGCTAGAGGCTGGTATAATTCAACCGAGTCAAAGTTCTTTCTCAGCTCCAGTAGTATTGGTGCACAAGAAGGATGGATCATGGCGCATGTGTCCAGATTATAGGGAGCTCAACAAGCTCACTATTAAAGATAAGTTCCCCATTCCTGTCATTGATGAATTACTGGATGAATTGCATGGATCAATTTACTTCACCAAGTTGGATCTTCGTTCGGGATATCATCAAATCAGAATGAAGATTGAAGACATTCCAAAAACGGCATTTAGAACTCATGAGGGTCATTATGAATTTTTGGTCATGCCTTTTGGCCTTACCAATGCACCTTCAACATTTCAAGGTTTGATGAATTCAATTTTCAAACCATTCCTTAGAAAATTTGTGTTAGTATTTTTTGATGATATACTAATCTACAGCAAGTCTTGGAAGGATCATGTTGAACATGTTGACAGGGTGCTACAACTATTGGAGGAGAAACAATTATATGCAAAAAGATCCAAATGTTTCTTTGGAGTCCAGGAGGTGGAATATTTGGGTCATATTGTATCTCATGAAGGAGTTAAGGTAGACCCTAGCAAAATTAAAGCCATTAAGGAATGGAAAATCCCCACATCCATAAAGCATCTGCGAGGATTTCTTGGGTTGACAGGGTATTATCGCAAGTTTGTTAAGAATTATGGGAGAATAGCAGCACCTCTAACAACATTATTGAAGAAAGATTCATTTTCATGGACTCCGGAAGCAACAAAGGCCTTTGAACATCTTAAAGAGGCAATGTGCCAAGCACCGGTCTTAGCTACACCGGACTTCACAAAAACCTTTATTGTGGAATGTGATGCTTCAGGAAATGGAATTGGTGCTGTTCTAATGCAAGATGAAAGACCCATTGCTTTTGAAAGTCGTCCAATCAAGGGAAAGTTTTTAAGCAAAGCTATTTATGAGAAGGAAATGTTGGCAATACTCCATGCACTTAAGAAATGGCGACCCTACCTAATGGGAAGACACTTCAAGGTAAAAACGGATCATGATAGCCTTAAATACTTTTTAGAACAAAGATTATCCTCTGAAGAGCAACAAAAGTGGGTCACAAAGATGTTGGGTTATGACTTTGAAATCATCTACAAAAAAGGGAAGCAAAATGTGGTGGCAGATGCACTCTCAAGAAAGGATGAGGATGTGGAAGCATTGTTGTGTGCCATTTCTATTATCCAACCAGATTGGATAAACGAAGCAAGGGAGGAATGGAAGAATGACGAAGAAGTGTGGGCACTTATTCGAAAGCTACAACAAGATTCCAGTACTTCTGATACATTTAGCTGGAAAAATGATTCGTTATGGTACAAAGATCGCTTATACCTCTGTAAGAATTCCCAGCTAAAACAAAAGATTCTTATGGAATTGCACACTTCTCCCTTAGGAGGGCACTCAGGATTTTTAAAAACTTACCACAGGGTTAAGAAGGAATTTTTTTGGGATGGCCTTAAATCAGATATTCAAAAGTTTGTGGCGGAATGTTTGGTTTGCCAACAAAATAAAGTTGAAACAATTAAGACACCGGGTCTATTACAACCTTTATCCATTCCAAGCCAACGTTGGGAGGAGGTTTCAATGGATTTTATCACAGGTTTACCCAAGTCTGAGGGAAAGAGTGTCATCATGGTGGTAGTTGACAGACTTACCAAGTATGCACACTTTTGTGCATTATCACATCCATTTAAAGCCAGTACAGTTTCTACTGCATTTATGGAAACAGTTCAAAAGCTACATGGAAACCCAAAGATTATTGTAAGTGACAGAGATCCCATTTTCACTGGAAATTTTTGGACAGAATTATTTTCTTGTCTTGGTACTCAGTTAGCTCATAGCTCATCTTATCATCCTCAATCTGATGGGCAAACTGAGATAGTAAACAAATGTTTGGAAGGATATCTTCGTTGCTTTGTATCTGATAAACAGACACAATGGGTCAAATGGTTGCCTCTGGCTGAATGGTGGTATAACACTTCCTTCCATACAGCAACAAAAATGACCCCATTTATGGCACTTTATGGGTATCAACCACCATCCATCACATCATATTTAAGAGAAAATTCTAAGGTTCAGGCAGTGGAACATCACATCGAACATCAACAACAAGTCCTCCAACTCTTAAAGGATAACCTCGTGTTGGCACAAAATAGAATGAAACAACAGGCAGATCAACATCGCAGTGAAAGAAGTTTTGATGTAGGTGATTGGGTATTCCTACGGCTACAACCATATAAGCAAATGTCCCTAAAGCAAGCTAAGAAGGATAATAAATTATCACCAAAGTATTATGGTCCGTACAAGGTGTTGCAAAAGATTGGTACTATGGCATACAAATTGGAGCTTCCTGCAGCTTCTCGATTGCACCCAGTTTTCCATGTTTCATGTTTAAAGAAGGTTATAGGTGACAAGCTCCCAATTCAAACAATATTGCCAGAACTTGACGAGGAAGGAAAAATTATATTGGAACCGGAAGCAGTCACAGAAACAAGAACTCGACAGCTACGAAATCGATCAATTTCAGAGTATCTTATCAAGTGGAAGAACTTATCCGCTGAAGATTCCACATGGGAGGATGAGAATTTTATGCAGAAGTATCCAGAACTACTCAAGCGTTGAGGACAACACTTTTTTGAAGGAGAGGGGCATGTTGGGTCCCTATAATACTAGTGATTACCCCATTACTATTGTAGTTATACCCCTTATTTATATTGTTGTGCCCCTATTACCCCCATATTGTTATTATTGTGCCCCATAGAATCCCTCTATTGTTATTTTTGTGGCTTATATTATTATTGTTAGGTCGGCTTGATTATATTGTGACTCCTTAGACTCCTATATATAGAAAGGAGGTTTTTCATTTGTATCATCCAAGAATTGTTCATTTATGTAATGTAAAGGAGGTTGCCCCCTCGAAGAGGCTGAATTCTAAGGTGTTGATCTTTCTTTTCTATCTTTTCTTGAGCTGGTTTCATAACACAAGATAAGAACCGTCCTCGAAATCCACCGTAATTACAGTATTTGATAGAAAATCAAAAACTAAAGGATGATTAAGGTCATTGGAATAATCTTCGTTGTAATCCGAAAGATGGGAATGATGGTGGTAATCTTCCCATGGTACCTCTCCTAACATCATTGACTGAATGATTCCTTTGTCAGTAGAATGTACATGTGACCAAGGATCTGAAGAGGTACCATATTCCTTAGATCTATATATCCAAACACTTGATGAGCATTGATTTGGGTTTGCCCCCGAGGCCAAGAAAATTGATTGCTACAATATTTCTAAAATGGCGACGATCCATGCTGAAAAAATGTTTAGGAATCTTCTGAATCCATTAGATATAGAAGATTTCATATTGCAGGTTTCCACTGTGGCCACTTCCGCCAGATTACTCGGAGGTAGTAGGGAAAAAGTACCCATTAAGGCAGGGTCTTTTAGGAGACCTACTCCAATATTTTGAAGCGAATGATTGCTTCCATGGATCATTGGAATGCTTCCCGTAACTTGTGAACTGTTGGGGAGAAATGTTTGTTGGTCGATGATTGTAATTCCTCCTTGAAAGGGAAATGCAATCTTCCTGAAGTAGGTCGACACAACTTTGGCCATGGCATATATCCAGGGCCTTCCCAGTGGGATGTTGTAATCGAGGTTTCCGTTGATTACTTCAACATCAATTTCTACTGTTTTGCCCCCTAGTTCAATTTTCAAGTTACTTAAAATCCCTTATGGAGTGTATGATCATCCATCAAATGCTTTTAACATTGTTGATGATCGCGACAAGGGTGGTGAGCCTAAATTTTTCCAGCAACTCATCGACATAATACATGTAGATGCCCTCTCATCAATAATTGTTTGATGAATAGTTTTGTCGAGAGCTTTCACTTGAATAAGGAAAGATAGTTGAGCTGGTAACTGAGGGTCATATCCTTTGTGATTAAAGGATACAAGATTGGAATCCATTGGGTCAATCCCACCTATTACTGATAATAGATCCTGCTTTTGGGAGAGGCAATTTTGCGGTACCTCAAGTGTCGACATAGCGGACGGTGATTGGGCCAGGTCCTCTACTATATTATAATTCTGTGCTACTTTGGCACGAGGATTAAATGTCGATTTGTGTACTACTCCCTTTGGCAGCTTTATCATTGGTTCAGGAATGATGGGTGGCACAAATTCAGTCAAAGTTGTTGTCGAACTACTATGTTGTTCATTAGCCTTGTTATTCGACAGCTGTGGATTCCCATAATCTTTATTCCTTGTCAAAGCATCATTTTTCTGCTATGAGATAGACAACATAAGCACTTGGGATCAGGAAGCATTTTGATTAGCAACCAGTTTGGTTCCCGGGTTTGGAAACGGATCAGTCAATACTGCTGAGGTTTTTGAACTCTTAAAGAGTTTCTTAACTTCAGCTTTATGTGGACAATCTCTCGTCCGATGATCCTCATCGCATATTTGACACCCCGCAGGGGGTTTCCTTTGCCCATAAGGGTTTGCAAAAGGTTTCTCAGGAGATGACTCATCCTGCTTCTTTTTTCTCCCTTTCTTTTTCTTCTTGTCCCCTGGTTGCTTCAGTTGTTTGCCCTTGTCGATCGACACGGAATTTACCTCCGAGGTGAGAAGTTCTTCATTTGCATTTTGATCAGAAATCTTACGGGCTTTCTTAGATGTAGCCTTTGTCAATTTCATGCTTGTCGTACCTATCACGCCATCACCGGCATGAGATTCCTTGTTTGATTTAGGAGGGGGAGGAATGGAAAATTCTGGTTTAGGAGCATCAGGTATTTTATCGTAGAGTGTGCCAGACTGAGTATAGATCAAGTCTAAATATTGCGCACGAGCAATAACTTGCTCTTCAGTGATGACTCCTCCCTTTGCCACATCTTCTGTGATAGAAGGTAATAATGACTTAATAAACCATTCAGCTAGCAGCTGATCAGGAACATATGTTTTTACCATTCTGCGATGACGTCGCCACTCATGAATATGATCAGATATGTGAGTGGCCATCGTTTGCTTGAAATTGGTAAGAAGTTCTGTTCCCGTTTCGTACTTTATGGGTAATTGAAAATGGGTTAAAAAGGTAGTGGTTAGGGTACTGAAGTTATCAAACGAAGCTCTAGCTAATTCGATATACCATTATGCTGCCTGACCAGTTAACGTTCTCTGAAAAAGGCGAAGCCTGATCGAATCATCGTTGAGAGTGTTGGATGAACACCATAGAAGAAAGGTCATCATGTGATTCGACGGGTCTTCACCTGGATTTCCATTAAATTTAGGAATATCTGACGGAAGTTTATGCAGAGTCACTAGCCACCAAGGGGCGTAAGCAATTGGATCATTCGTTAGCAGGTTTAAATCTGGTAATTCTAGAGTTGCTACAAAGGGCAACTGTTGATTTAGGTTAGGCGAAGCATACGCAAGATAAGATGGAATCGCCTGAGCGGTGGGTCTTTGCATACCAGCATAATGTATTTGATGCTGGTAACTTTGATAAGGTTGATGGGCATAACCATTATAGTATGGTTGTTGATAACTGCTTTGGAAATGCAGTTGCCCACTACTTACAAAGACTTGTTGCTCAGGTCCTTGATATGATTGTTGGAATTGCAGTTGTCGAGATTGAACCAGCCATGGTTGTTGGACCATTTTCTGTTGTCCAATACTGGATGATTGATCAAGATGAGGATTTATAGTACCTGTTTGAGCCTGAGTCGCTCCAGATAAGGAGGCACTAACCTGAGGTTGTGATTGAGTCGTTGAGACAAGAGGCTGTTGTATTGCAACCTGAGAAACTTGGGGTTGACATACAACAGGTAGCGCTTGTACTTGCGATGCAGTCACCATAGCAGGTATAGTTGGAATATTCGACACAGGGTGGACTGGTTGCATTGAATATACAACCCTTGGTTGCTGAGGCAGTATTGGTACCCAACCGCTAGATGTAATTCCAGTTTGACCTAAACTTTGCTGTAAACTCCCATATGGTTGTTCTCCGGGAGGGAACAATGAAAAGGTATACTGCCCTCCATATGGTGGCAATCCAGTACTTAAAGGGTAGATTGGCCTTTGAAGACACATTGGATCAATTTGTTGAGTTTCAACATAAGAAATACCAGATGGTAATCCGGATGAAGAAATAGGAACTAACCATGTCGTCGAAATAGTCCCTGATTGGACTCTGGCTTGTTGTTGATAACTTGCCCGGACAGATGGTATACCGGCGAACATCGTTGGAGTAGCAGCAGGAGGCTCTGCCGATGCTGCGTCAGATGACACAGTCCTGGATGTCGATGGTTGTTCAGACATATCTAGTCTATCCAAAAGATTTTCTAGCGATTTCCATTGACTTTCTTCCACGATTGCGGATTACTCAATCAATTAAAAATCAAGGGGAAATATGTTTCCAAATTAAATGAATTTTAGATGCTTTGACACAACATTTTTTTTCAATTTTTAAGAGTCGAGAAAAAACAAAAGATGACTCTAGTCGCCTTTGATTTTTAATGAGCTTGAAGTGACAAGTGCTTAGATGGATCTTTTCTTTTAAGGAGTCTAAAAAGGAACGAAAGAGACTACTCTGGAAATTTAGACAGAGGGATTACCAAACCAATCGCAAAACTATAGAATACTTTTTACGCTACGGCAATCAATCTTCCCGAATGCTGTGTTCAGTGCATTGCGCTCGATAGGGCGGCAGACATGGCTTCCTATGGATAAAGGATAAAGCCTATTGTGGTCTCCCAATATATACTCGACGGTACGTGGGAGCATAAGTTGGTACTGGCACTTGTCATCCCAAAGTGGAGGAATCACCCAACTAGCAATGAAAACAACAGTTACCAGGCTTTACGATACCGGAATACGTCTCTAGCCTAGACTTCTAAATGTTGTGCATTAGGTTCCAAAGCATTTTTAGATTCATTAAATTTCTTTTACAATTGATCTTGATTAAGAAATTTGCCTTTCAAGTTCACCACGTGATGTAGATATACAATTTCCTAAAATGCAATCTAAGGTGATAAACAATCATTTAATCTTCTTTTTGTAATGAAAATCCTAGCTACTAAGGAAAGAGAGACGACATTATTTCAACATAGAGTAGAGAGCACACACTATATGCACTATCCTAAATCAAACCAACAAATAGTCTAAATGCAAATGCACATGCATGTATTTGTTTTCAGCCTTCTTAATGTGTGAATGATAAAAAGAAAGCTAAGTGCAAATCTAAATTATTTTTCAAAGTGACATTACTAACAAGTTTCTTTTCAAGACAAAATGAATACAATGATGACACTTTGTTATTTGGAATTGAAAACTTGCTTTCGACACTTGAAAAACTATTAATTCAAATCAAATACAAGAGTACCAGTGTAATCGACTATCAAGAACAACCGGATTCTCTTCTATGAATGAAAATGACACTTGCGACACTTCCAAATCAAGAAACGACAGTTCAATTACGCTACTTCTTTGTAAAAGAGAACTGAAAATGGATCACAATACATAAAAACATTTACAGTTCTTTGCACAATAGAGGTGGAGTAATGGCAAGGAAGGGGGTTTCCAACAGAGGTATATTGACTACAGACAACAAAACCCCTGAATAAGGTTGAAAAGAGTGAACACAGAAACCAAAATCTAAGAGCAGAAGAGGCCTTGTTTGATTAGCACAGCTGTAACATAGGGAAAGTGAGATGCAGTGTACCTACTACACACGGGAAGTGCGATGCATCCAGATTCCAAAGAAGAGACAGTGTGATGGTCCAGGGACGAGACTTCAACTGGGTTCTGGGTCACAGTTTGCAGCTCAGTTCATGGATTTAGGCCGAGCAAGTAGTAATCAGTAAATAAATCACAGGGGTAGATCTAAAGAGGTTACTAGAGCCACCACAAGGGCAAATAGAGAGCTTGCAAATCTATTGTTCAGTTCATAAACAAAACCCGGAGATAGACTGAAGCAACATTAATCTACTTTGCACTTGCATAGAAAATGAAGTTCGAAGGCTAGCTGGCTTGACTTTAGGATCTGTCTGTAAGTTTATAAAGCAAATAAATATAGACAAACAAACAATCTATTCGCTCCCCAATAGAGTTGCCATTTTTATATCAGGAAATCTAGTGTCTATGCAGAGTTGCTAGTCCCACTAAGGCTGGTAGCTACCTTAGAAACAAACAAACTAAAACCACTTTTGTTTTCATTTGTGAGAACTAGATAAGAGGGGAAAGAAGGAGACCAACCTCTGTCTTGCGCTTGGTTCCTTGCTTGATTCCTCTCCCTTCTGATAGATCTTTGCCACTTGCTTCCTCATTTACCTAGCTTCAAAGAGTACCTGTAGAATCAAAGCAGCATAACGCTATCCCAGAACAGAGATCTACTATCATAAACAATATAGAACCAGATATATATTGACCACACAAATGCATATATCATCAATCATACAAGAATGTGGAGGAAAACTTGAATAGCTTTATTAATAATCAAGAATAGCAAAGAGGGTTACAACCAATTGTTCTGACCCACCATCATCCTCTCAGTAAGAAAGCCCTTCTTCACCTCCTGAAAAGCTTAGATCACCCAACACTATGATGTTACACCAAGAAACCAGCAGTACCTCCTTACAAGATACAAAATTCTAACCTCCAACCTTTGGATCTCTGGGATGAGAGATCTATATATAGATATTTGCAAAGGTGTGAGTCAGCTCTAGGTTTTTGATTAGTGTCTTCTCTCTGATAGTTCTTGTTTCCACTTGGAGATCTCATTGACCTCTTACTCATCTTTGGGCGATTCTGAGAGGCAAGTGTCACAGGAGAAGTTTCTGGAAGATTCCATGATCATCCACCTCGTAAAATGTCTCTGCCACTTGTCTATTCTCATCCATCGCACCCTATAGAAGGGCTTTTCAGTATGCATCACACCTCTCGTGTGCATTTAGGTGGGATGCATCGCACCCTCATCACTGAGCAATCAGTATGGTCCAATTTTGACCATTTCTGAGTAGTTTTTTGTGGAGAACTTCTGGGAGATGATGTATTCAGTTGACATTGTTCTTTTAGGGGTTGGAACAACACTTTTAAGGACTTAGGAGCCCTTGGTTTATGGACATATTTGATTGGGGTTGCAGTGCCCAAAAATGTCTATAACAGTTGTGGAAGTCTAGGAGAAAAAGAACTTCCATAATTATAGTCATGAGTGGTGGGATTCCTTGTTTCCATAATTTCTCTTTCAATTTTTCTTGCCAACCTGAATGCCTTCTCCAATGAATCAGGTTCCCAAAGACGAACCTCATGTTGAATGTTATCCTTTAAAGTCCCTATGAAGACATCAATCATTTTCTTCTCTAGAATATCATTTACCCTTATATTCAATTTTTTGAAATCCTCAATGTGCTCTGCCCTTGAACCCTTTTGTTTGAGATGTATCAATTGGCTAAAGAAGGTGTTACTCTTTGTATCATCATAATGTGCTATCATTTCTTCCGTGAAAATTGACCAACTGACAAGTGCTCTACGAGAACAAAACCCTTTATACCATAAAAATTTATATGGTTCTAAATATGAAGATGCAATACATAACTTTTGTAACAATTGCACCTCATGTAGATCAAAATATTGCTCCATCTATAGTATCCAATTTATCGGATCCTTGTATCGAACTTCCTCATATTTCCTTTTCTTGATTTTAGGAGCTCGATATTGAAACAACTGTAACTCTATAATTTTGGATCTCCAAGTTCTAAAATTTCATCTTGTAGTATCCCTCTTTGTCTTATTTCCAATACTGGATGTCTGATCAACATTGGATTCTGTAAGGAAGCGTTATGTCAAATCTCCCACGACGACCTGATTATAGACTGGTTCAATAGATCGAACTTATATGAAGTGCCTCATGTCATTATTTCAACCTTAGGACATGAAACCGATACATAGAAAACTACAGTCTATCCTCTTTCTACAACTTCTTACGAAACTTAAATTTGATGCTCAGAGAGAAAGTTATGACGATTTTCCCAAGGTCACCTATTTAGGATGTAACTCGGGAGCCTACAAAAACCCTAAATGTCTCAGATTATATCTCCGAAAATATAGTGAGACAAGATTTTAAATTTAGACCCGAGATTCACCAAGATTGTGTTTCAAATGGGTTTTAATTTCAGATTCTGAACCTTCGTAGAACAAATATGATAGTGAAACATTCATGATGACCTGTCTGAGATGAAATTCTGGAGCTTAGAAAAACCATAACTTCCTGAGATCATATCTCCGAAAATATAGCGAGACAAGATCTCAAATTCGGATGCATGGTTCAGACCGATTTCTTCTAAAATGTTTTTTTTTTAGCTTCTAAAACTTCGTAGCGAAAAAGTTATAGTGAAAATGCCACTATGACCTGTTTGGAGCAGTGAAACCCTAGAATCCATAGCTCTAATACCAAATGTTGTGAAACCAGCTCAAAAAAAGATAGAAAATATAGATCAACACCTTAGAATTCAGCCTCTTCGAGGGGGAAACCTCCTTTACATTACACAAATGAACAATTATTGGATGATACAAATGACAAGACCTCCTTTCTATATATAGTAGTCTAAGGGGTCATAATATAATCAGAGCTGACATAACAATAAGAATCTAAGGGCACACTAATAAAAATAGTGGGATTCTATGGGCACAACAGCATAATAAGGGGGGTGTACTAATAACAATAAGGCATTACACTAGTAGTATAGGGACCTAACAATGTCATTGTCAAAACCATCAGGGAATTTGATTAATGCTAGGCTAGGTGGAGGCTTAATATTAGCATGGATTGCATTGTAGATGCTATCATCAGGGAATTTGATTAATGCTAGGCTAGGTGGAGGCTTAATATTAGCATGGATTGCATTGTAGATGCTATTGAACATATTACAATAATCCTTAACTGACTCATTAGGAGCTCTTCTAATGTTATCGTATTAAGAAAGCATTTGCAAAGGGTTTTTCTTTATCTCCAATCTATCAATGAATAATCTATGAAAAGTAGCTAAATCTACAATAGGATTAGCTGATAAATCTTTGAACCATTTATTAACATCCCCAGTTAATTTTTGGGAAAACAACCTCATTTGACATCAGATTCATCTATCTCATGCAATTCAAAATAGTCAGTCATTTTGTTCACATGATGTTGGGTAGTATACTCACCAGTAGCATCAAACAAAAAGATTTTGCTCTGGTAATATTCGGGCATGGCATGGAGCTGAGCTGGTAAAACCAAAGGTGCATATCGGTCTACCATGGCTGAGGTTCTGGTTTGACTATGGGGTAAATTAGTGGTGCTTGAGGAAGGCCTTGAAATGGATGGAGATGAACCAAATGAGGTTTAGTTGTTTGGTTGATGAAAAACTAGTTTAAGGGAATGGACTGTGGTGGATACAATTGGTGAGGTGGTAGTAAATGAAGGTGTATTTACAGTATTTGAAGATTGTGTAGAAATTTTAGAGACAACAGTAGTAAGGGAAGCTAGTTCAACAGATTTTTGAAGGTAAGAATCATCTATATGGCTTATCAATGTGGATGTTAAAGCTTCTAACTTGTCAAAAGTATCCAACACAAATTTCTCTAATTCTGGATGTTTAGGCACCCTTTTTTATTCAATGAGTTGAATAAAATTAGGGTCTAACATAGTTACATGAATTGCATTCTTTGATTTAGTTCTAAACACTGAGAGATCAAATGAAAAATCAAATGGAATTTCCTCTAAAGTTGATAATTCCTCTGGGAGTGAATTTTCTTTAACTAACTGGCTACTACTTGCTTGAGTTTATACCTTTTTCGTTTTTCTTAAAACCCTGTCTGGGTCATCAACTATGGTAGCAGGGTTTGGACCTGGATTTTCCCTGGTATAGTGAGTCTTTTTGGGAGCAAAAATTTTAATTTTTTAATTGTTTTTATGAAACTTTTTAACGACACTCTTAAAGATGACCTTAAGGGGCATAAGATAAAGTTTTAGGTTTCCTTAAAGTTTTATTACACTGGGGATTGAAGTCCCCAATATGGTCACCAAGATGTTATCTCTCCAATATTTTTCTAGATTTTTTGAGAAAGTAATGATTAGAGGTACCTGTCATGCGAAAAGAGTCGTTAGTGCGGACACAACCGACCTCCCTAGAAGCAAAAGCTTTCTAGTGACAAACAAGACAAATAAATCTACCTTTCTCTAAACATGCATTGCAAATACAAGTAATCAGGGGATCTTTAACATACCTTTAGTCCAACGCTTTGTAGTAGTCCAGCCTCGCCGATCCAGATGAGCTCCTCCTTCTCTTCGAAACCTGCATTCACTAACAAGCCAAAAGATTAAATAGCACCTGATAAACTCATAAAACAATACATATCCATCATACATACCAAGGAGTATATGAAACAAACCATGAATAACAATCTGTTGAGAAAAATAAGTTCATTTGCATTAAAAGGTAACAAAAGGAACCATTACAACCTAAGCCTTGGTGTTGTGCAAGTCCCTCTTAGGGTCCAGCAAGAGTTTTCCTTTACTTTGATCAGCTCACCCACTCTCAAATAAGGCTAGGAAAGGATGGGAATCTCTCCTCTCAAGCTTTACAAGGGAGTCCTAATTCCAGCAGCATCTACCTTTAGGAATGTTCAGCTTTCAACCTTTCTCCCTTTGGCCCAATGCCTGTATTTATAGTGCTCTAGAGGAAGTTATTCAGGTCCACCATCAATGGGATAAGCCCCTCTTTGGATGGGATAGCTCCCCTCTTGATGGGATAAGTTCCTCTTTGGTAGGGATACATGAACCATCTGGAGGCGCTTCATACACGTCAAACAAGCTTCTAGAAGGTTCTAGAAATGACTACAAGTAACTTTTTTGGAGTGAAACTTGCGCCTTTTGACTTTTACAGGAGTATGCACCCATTTCTTTACATACAGAGCATACAAGTATGCAGGTATTGTGAACTTGGAGTGCGTACACGCAGGTAAGGCTAAGAGCAACTGCGTACCCAGAGATATATAGATTTTTAATGACTTTCTCTCTTTCTTGAAGTTTGACATCGAGAGCAGAGGTATGAGGCTTGCCAAGGAGGATAGTATGAAAGTTGATGGAGCCATACTAACTGCAAATAGTCATGGTGACAAATTTTAGTGTAACAGATTGCCCCTAAAGTGCGAAGCCTGTAGTAGATTAGGGTTTCATATCATCTAGGAAGGGTGAAGTACTTTATCATTTCAAGGATTATTTTGTGGAGAGCCCAGTTGGAACCTGCAAGTATTCAACACAAAATACATATATAAAATCATATCATTGCTGAGGTAGGCATTCCCATACTCAGATTGAAAACTTTAACTAATTGACTATCTACTGCTCTGATACAGGAATGATTTTGCAGTACATCATAATCATAGACTTTTGTAGACACAGTATGGATGCAGCCATCTGTTTATGATTAGTCTACTGTATAATGAATACAAAAATCCTCGCAGCTTGGATGGTGGAAACTAGATCCAGGGTCTTGATTTCTACTTCTCGAACAGGCACGATTCTATCCATGCGAATAAATGAGTTGATGTCGAACATGGTAGAAACCACTTGATTACCAGTCAATGATGTAAACTGTTAACAAGCGTGAGAGAGACCACCAGTGATGTCAATGGTTCTCAAAGTACCCAGTACAATCCATGAGATGTGAATGAATGAGTTGATGTCAAACATTTCACGGAATCCTTTGATCGAAATTCAATGATGTAAACCGTCGTTAAAGGCGAGAAACCTGCCGTTGATGCATGCAGATTTCAAGGTACTGATGATTCCTAGGTCATGTTTCTAGATAATGTGCTGATGTCGATAGAAAGCGACCTTTTGCAGGTAAGCCCACAACACAAAATCATAGATCAAGTTGAAGAAATGTAGCTGTAAGGACTGACTCAGGGATGGTCAAGATGGACGACAGGTATTTTGCAGATGAATGTTTTATTGCAGAGACCTCTTGAACACATAATGACATGACAGATGGCTTGGTGACATTTGACCCAAAGTTAATACCCGGTTGAAGACTTTCAATGTGGTTTGATCAACTGTGAGGCAAAGGATTTCCCAACCCAGGTGAATGAAAGTGTCGTGTTCAAGAGTGGTAATAAGGCTTCTTTTGAGACAAAGGATAACAAATGGGCTCATTTTTCTCTCTTTTCCCCCACCATTTATGGCAAGTACCTCTTTATTTTTTACAAGCTTGAGGAGGATAACATATGCTTGATTATAAGCTCATCCTTCGGATGAGTCCAACTTAGTTTTGATTCAAACCCTAAGAAGGAGTGGTCCGTTCCTATTTGTAATCGAACAGGTCCTTTACTGTGAAATTTTAACGAGTCCAATATAGGAAAAACTCGGCGTTTTTCATTTTTAGAGAGTCTGAAAAAACTTAAGAAGACTCCAGGTTGAACTTTTTCGTAAAGTTATGTCTCCCAAGCCCGAAAAAGTATAAAATAATACTTGAGAGAACCGCTTAGTCTTGCGACCAAGGAGTACTTTCATGATTAGTGCCTCTGACCTGAAAAGTAAAAAGCGATCAAGGACACGTCGTTTTATTTCCAGTATTGAGTTTGAAACGACAAAAACCCGGCAATCTTTTCCTGTTTTTACGGTCAGAAAAGAGCTATAAGGGGACCGTCTTTTAATTCCGTTTTAACAAGTGTAAAAGAAACGCTCGGCAATCTTTTCATGTTTTAGGAGTCAGAAAAGGGCTTAAAAGATGACTCTGAGGTTTCACTTTTTCGTAAGTTTTAACGAGTTCGAAAAAGGGATAAAAATGTACTCATATGGCCGACTTTCAATTTAATTTACGAGCAGGAAAAGACGGAAAGAACTCGGCATTTTCATTTGTTTTACGAGAATGAAAGATAGCAAAATAATCTCGGGATTTTCATGAGTTTAACGAGTCTTGAAAATAACTGAAATTGACTCGAGATAGGTTTCATTTTTACAAAAGCTTGAAACAGAGAAAAACTATGCTTCAAAGTAGTTTTATTTTTACACAAGCTTGAAACAGAGAAAAAACTGTGCTTGATGCCCCCTAAGCGTAACTCCTAGAGCGCATGCCCCCCAGCTTCATTTCATTCAACTAAGCACAAGCTGGATGGAATGAAAGTTGAGTTACGAGATCATTTGAAAGACTCGACCTAAAACTGTAAGAAAATTATGCAAAAAACTGAAATAACTAACCTAAATACTTAACATTTATGAGATCTAGTCAAACTCTCGACTCAAGTAGAGGAGTATTTGTTTCATTTTTTAACGAGCATGACACAGGAAAAGAACTATGCTCGGATTCAGTTTCATGTTTACACAAGCTTGAAACGAAAAAATATGCTTGTTATAAGTTCACATGCCCCCAGCGTAATGACGCAAAACGAGGTACATGCCCCCCAAGCTTCATTGCATTCAATGAGGTGGATGGAATGAAGCTTTACTTTCAAGATCTTGGAAAGACTCGTGGGAGTTGTTTCATTTTTTAGTGAGGTTGACACAGGAAAAGAACTATCCTCAAAACCCTTGTTTCATTTTTTAAACGAGCTTGACACAAGATAAGGAACTATGCTCATAACTACTCTCTACAATCTACCTAACAAAAAACTTTACTCTAAAAACCTTGATTCATTTTTTAACGAGCTTGACACAAGACAAGGAACTATGCTCATGACTCCTTGTTTCTTTTTTTAATGAGCTTGACACAAGACAAGGAACTATGCTCTAAAATCCTTGTTTCATTTTTTAATGAGCTTGACACAAGACAAGGAACTATGCTCTACAATCTACCTAGCAAAAAACTTTACTCTAAAAACCTTGATTCATTTTTTAACGAGCTTGACACAAGACAAGGAACTATGCTCATGACTCCTTGTTTCTTTTTTTAACAAGCTTGACACAAGACAAGGAACTATGCTCTAAAATCCTTGATTCATTTTTTAACGAGCTTGACACAAGACAAGGAACTATGCTCAATAAGTTCGCATGCCCCCAGCATAATGATGCAAAGTGAGGTACATGCCCCCTAGGCTTCATTGCATTCAACCTAGTGGATGGAATGAAGGTTTACTTTCAAGTTCTTGAAAAGATTCGACTCGAAAAGGGGGTTGTTTCATCTTTAAGGAGGTTGACACAAGAAAAGAACTATCCTCATACCTGATTCATTTTTTACGAGGTTGACTCAGTAACAGGAACTATCCTCAAACCCTACTTTCTACAATCTACCTACATATCCTAAAATCTACCTGATTCATTTTTTAATGAGGTTGACTCAGTAAAAGAACTATCCTCATACTAGCCTGTTTCATTTTTTAACGAGGTTGATACAGGAAAAAACTATCCTCGTACTGACTGATTCATTTTTTAAACGAGATTGACATAGTAAAAGGAACTTTCCTCACTCACTGATTCATTTTTTAACGAGGTCGACACAGTAAAAGGAACTTTCCTCGTTACATCCAGTTTCATTTTTTAACGAGGTTGAGACGGGAACAAACTATCCTCGCTCACACTGATTCATTTTTTAGCGAGGTTGACATAGTAAAAGGAACTTTCCTCGTAACATCCAATTTCATTTTTTAACGAGGTTGAGAGAGGAACAAACTATCCTCGTTCACACTGATTCATTTTTTAGCGAGGTTGACACAGTAAAAGGAACTTTCCTCGTAACATCCAATTTCATTTTTTAACGAGGTTGAGAGAGGAACAAACTATCCTCGTAACATCCAATTTCATTTTTTAACGAGGTTGAGAGAGGAACAAACTATCCTCGTACACACTGATTCATTTTTTAACGAGGTTGAAACAGTAAAAGGAACTTTCCTCGCACTCACTGATTCATTTTTTAACGAGGTTGACACAGTAAAAGGAACTTTCCTCACACCCACTGATTCATTTTTTAACGAGGTCGACACAGTAAAAGGAATTTTCCTCGTAACATCCAATTTCATTTTTTAACGAGGTTGAGAGAGGAACAAACTATCCTCGTAACATCAAATTTCATGCGGAGTCGCCATTTTGTCATGCGGAAAGAGTCGTTAGTGCGGACACAACCGACCTCCCTAGAAGCAAAAGCTTTCTAGTGACAAACAAGACAAATAAAGCTACCTTTCTCTAAACATGCATTGCAAATACAAGTAATGAGGGGATCTTTAACATACCTTTAGTCCAACGCTTTGTAGTAGTCCAACCTCGCCGATCCGGATGAGCTCCTCCTTCTCTTCGAAACCTGCATTCACTAACAAGCCAAAAGATTAAATAGCACCTGATAAACTCATAAAACAATACATATCCATCATATAGACCAAGGAGTATATGAAACAAACCATGAATAACAATCTGTTGAGAAAAATAAGTTCATTTGCATTAAAAGGTAACAAAAGGAACCATTACAACCTGAGCCTTGGTGTTGTGCAAGTCCCTCTTAGGGTCCAGCAAGAGTTTTCCTTTACTTTGATCAGCTCACCCACTCTCAAATAAGGCTAGGAAAGGATGGGAATCTCTCCTCTCAAGCTTTACAAGGGAGTCCTAATTCCAGCAGCATCTACCCTTAGGAATGTTTATCTTTCAACCTTTCTCCCTTTGGCCCAATGCCTGTATTTATAGTGCTCTAGAGGAAGTTATTCAGGTCCACCATCAATGGGATAAGCCCCTCTTTGGATGGGATAGCTCCCCTCTTGATGGGATAAGTTCCTCTTTGGTAGGGATACATGAACCATCTGGAGGCGCTTCATACACGTCAAACAAGCTTCTAGAAGGCTCTAGAAATGACCACAAGTAACTTTTTTGGAGTGAAACTTGCGCCTTTTGACCTTTACAGGAGTACGCACCCATTGATTTACATGCAGAGCGTACAAGCACGCAGGTATTGTGAACTTGGAGTGCGTACACGCAGGTAAGGCTAAGAGAAACTGCGTACCCATAGATATATAGATTTTTAATGACTTTCTCTCTTTCTTGAAGTTTGACATGGAGAGTAGAGGTATGAGGCTTGCCAAGGAGGATAGTATGACAGTTGATCGAGCCATACTAACTGCAAATAGTCATGGTGACAAATTTTAGTGTAACAGTACCCACAAACCAGCTTTGGAGAATAGGATCTAGCCTTCCTAATCTTAGATAGGTCTCTCTCTTTTTTATTTAACTTTTTTTAGTTATTTGAGTTTAGGCTAGTTATGACTGTGCTTGGATAGATTTAGGTTTGGTGGTGGGATCACTTACTTAGATGAAAAAGTGTTGTCTGTTACCATTAGGCTATGGGGTCAAATGTCAGACAAGCAAGAAGGGGTCAAGTTCTAAAAACAATGTCTACGAGGCAAGATAATAGAGTTACCTTATTAGGTCCCTATAATACTAGTGATTACCCCATTACTATTGTAGTTGTATCCCTTATTAATATTGTTGAGCCCCTATTGTCCCCATATTTTTATTACTGTGCCCCATAAAATCCCTCTATCATTATTTTTGTGGCTTTATATTATTATTGTTAGGTCGACTGGGTTATATTGTGACTCCATAGACTCCTATATATAGAAAGGAGGTTTTGTCATTTGTATCATCCAAGAATTGTTCATTTGTGTAATGTAAAGGAGGTTGCCGCCTCGAAGAGACTAAATTCTAAGGCGTTGATATCTCTTTTCTATCTTTTTGTGAGCTGGTTTCATAACATTTTGTATCAGAGCTTTGGATTCTAGGGTTTCGCTGCTCCAAATAAGTCATCGTGGCATTTTCGCTATAAGTTTGTTTCTACGACCTTTCAGAAGCAAAAAAAAACCCATTTGAGAAGAAATCGCACTGAACCTCAGGTCCAAATTTCAGAGCTTTTCGCGCTATGATTGCGGAGATATGATCTGAGGAAGTTGGACTTTTTGCAGACTCCTAAATTACATTCCAAATAGGTGACCTGGGGAAAATCGACATAACTTTCTCTCTGAGCATCGGATTGAAATTTTGTAAGAAGGTAAAGAAAGAAGATGGACTATAGTTTCTTGCATATATTTTTCAGTGTCATAGGTTGAAACAGTGACATGTGGCACTTCATATAAGTTCGCTCTTCTGGAAAGGTCTATAATCAGGTCATCTTGGGAGATTGTGTATAACTCTTTCTTGGAGAATCCAATTTAGATTAGACTGGAGACATTGGAAAGAGGACCCAGAGGGCTACTAGGAATCGCAATTTTAGAACTAGATGATCTGAAATTAAAGAGATACATCAAATTCAATATCAAGCTCCTACAAAGTGAAAAAAGGTGTGTAGTTTTTTATTTTATTTTTGCTTAAGCTTGGTTTGAAAAATTAGTTTGAAGAATCCAAAGGGCCTAGTAAAGAATTATTATCAGTAATTGGTGCCTCGAGGAAATAAAATGCAAACACCTAGTAAGAAACCTGAAATCTCTAGCGTGACTCATGAAGAAGAGGAAGAAATGCAACATGATCTATCAAAATTACGAGACCAAGTGCAACAAGTGTCACTTGCACAAAAAGTAATAGAATCTAAGATGAACGATGTAGAAGCTAAGATGGATGGTTTAAAGAAAGGAGTAGAAGCTAAGATGGATTGTTTAAAGAAAGGTGTAGAAGCTAAAATGGATGGCATGGAAGCTAATATGAATGGCATGGACGTTAAAATGGATGGCATGGATGATAAGATGGAAGAATTGAAGATAAATATGAATAAGTTGCTACAAGAAATGGTCACTAATAGTGAAAGGGTAGTAAAGGAAACTCATGATGAGAACAAAAAAAATGTTAATCATGATTCCATAGACTCTAATGTTGGATCGAAGACCCACCATATTCCAAAAATATATATGAGGAAGTTTGATGGCAAGGATCCCGCAACATGGATATTACAGATGGAGCAATTTTTCGATCTCAATAATGTGAAAAACACACAAAAGGTACGTATTGCAACTTTATATTTGGAACCAAATCAGTTTGTATGGTATCAATGGCTTTGCTCTCATAAAAATATTATCACTTGGGAAATTTTTACGGAAGAATTGACAGCACATTATGAGGATACAAAAAGCAACACTTTTTTTAGCCAATTGATTAGTCTCAAACAAAAGGCTTCAATAATGGAGCATATTGAGGAGTTCCAAAAATTGAACATAAGGGTAAAAAATATTCCGGAGGCTCGTAGGATTGATGTGTTCATAGGGACTTTAAAGGATAATATCCAACATGATGTTCACCTTTGGGAACCTGATTCATTAGAGAAGGCATTTAGGTTAGAAAGAAAAATGGAAAGAAAAATGATGGAAACCAGGAAGCATACCAATCACAACTACAAAGATGGAAGTGTTGTTACCCCTAGCCTTCCACAACCTATAAGGTTGACACCACACTAATTGGAAGAAAAAAGAGCAAAAGGGCTTTGTTACAGTTGTGATAGCAAATACACTAATGGTCATAAGTGTGCTGAGAAGAAATTATTCTACATAGATTGTGAAGAGGAAGAAGAAAAGGAGCAAGAAAGGTCAAAGGAATAGGATATACTCTAGGAAAAAAGACTATATAAAGAAGAAATGAATCTGACCATATCTTGTAATGCATTGGCTGGAATTACCACTCCTCAAACCATCAACATAGAAGGACAAGTCAAGAAGAAAAAGGTAATATTGTTGATTGATTCAGGAAGTACCCATAATTTCATTCATTGTAAGGTAGCAAAAGAATTGAATTGCTTCCTATATCCAGCACTAGAGTGTCAAGTGATGATTGCAAATGGAGGAACGATAAATTTCTCTGGAAAGTGCCATAATATCAAGCTATCCATAGGAGAATATGTATTGACTAGCCCAATGCTTTCCATTCCAATGGGAGGTGTTGATGTTGTACTAGGAGTCCAATGGCTACAATCCCTGGGTTCAATATCTTTTAATTTTCAAAAACTTTTCATGAAATTTTCTGCCGAAGGAAAGGAAGTTGAATTAACGGGTATTGTAGGGAAACTAGGAAAGATAATCAGCTCTAACGGAATGACAAAGCTTCTAAAAAAGGAAAAAAGAGGTATAATTGCTCAATTATGTTTGCTAGATGTTTCCACATCAGAATCATCTATTTCTCCAAATCTCCAAAAAGTCTTGGAAAATCATTCGAAGGTGTTTGAGACTCTGAAAGGTCTCCCACCTATTCGTGATCATGATCATGCTATTCATCTGATTCCAGGAAGTGTTCCTCCAAACATCAGGCCATACAGATATCCCTATGCCCAAAAGAGTGAAATTGAACGTATGGTTTTTGAAATGCTAGAGGCTGGTATAATTCAACCTAGTCAAACTTCTTTCTCTGCTCCAGTAGTATTGGTGCACAAGAAGGATGGATCATGGCACATGTGTCCAGATTATAGGGAGCTCAAAAAGCTCACTATTAAAGATAAGTTTCCCATTCCTGCCATTGATGAATTACTGGATGAATTGCATGGATCAATTTACTTCACCAAGTTGGATCTTCGTTCAGGATATCATCAAATCAGAATGAAGACTGAAGACATTCTGAAAACAACATTTATAACTCATGAGGGTCATTATGAATTTTTGATCATGCCTTTTGGCCTTACCAATGCACCTTCTACATTTCAAGGTTTGATGAATTCCATTTTCAAACCCTTCCTTAGAAAATTTGTGTTAGTATTTTTTGATGATATACTAACCTATAAAAAGTCTTGGAAGGATCATGTTGAACATGTTGACAGGGTGCTACAACTATTGGAGGAGAAACAATTATATGCAAAAGGATCCAAATGTTTCTTTGGAGTACAAGAGGTGGAATATCTGGGTAATATTGTATCTCATGAAGGAGTTAAGGTAGACCCTAGCAAAATTAAAGTCATTAAGGAATGGAAAATCCCCACATCCATAAAGCATCTATGAGGATTTCTCGAGTTGACAGGGTATTATCGCAAGCTTGTTAAGAATTATGGGAGAATAGCAGCACCTCTAACAACATTATTGAAGAAAGATGCATTTTCATGGACTCCAGAAGCAACAAAGGCCTTCGAACATCTTAAAGAGGCAATGTGCCAAGCACCAGTCTTAGCTATATCGGACTTCACAAAAACCTTTATTGTGGAATGCGATGCTTCAGGAAATGGAATTGGTGCTATTTTAATGCAAGATGAAACACCCATTGCTTTCAAAAGTCGTCCAATCAAGGCAAAGTTTTTTACACAAAGCTATTTATGAGAAGGAAATGTTTGCAATACTAAATGCACTTAAGAAATGGTTACCCTACCTAATGGGAAGACACTTAATGGTAAAAATAGATCATGATAGCCTTAAATACTTTTTAAAACAAAGATTATCCTCTAAAGAGCAACAAAAGTGGGTCACAAAGACGTTGGGTTATGACTTTGAAATCATTTACAAGAATGGGAAGCAAAATGTGGCAGATGCAGTCTCAAGAAAGGATGAGGATGTGGAAGCATTCTTGTGTGCCATTTCTATTATCCAACCAGATTGGATAAATGAAGCAAGGGAGAAATGGAAGAATGATGAAGAAGTATGGCCACTTATTCGAAAGTTACAACAAGATTCCAGTACATCTGATACATTTAGCTGGAAAAATGATTCGTTATGGTACAAAGATCGCTTATACCTCTATAAGAATTCGCAACTCAAACAAAAAATTCTTATGGAATTTCACACTACTCCCTTAGGAGGGCACTCAGGATTTTTAAAAACTTACCATAGGGTTAAGAAGGATTTTTTTTGGGATGGCCTTAAATTGGATATTCAAAATTTTATGGTGGAATGTTTGGTTTGCCAACAAAATAAAGTTGAAACAATTAAGATCCTGCGTCTATTAAAACCTTTATCCATTCCAAGCCAATGTTTGGAGGAGGTTTCAATGGATTTTATTATAGGTTTACCCAAGTCTGAGCGAAAGAGTGTCATCATGGTGGTAGTTGATAGACTTACCAAGTATGCACACTTTTGTGCATTGTCACATCCATTTAAAGCCAGTACAATTTCTATTGCATTTATGGAAACAATTCAAAAGCTACATGGAAACCCAAAGATTATTGTAAGTGACAGAGATCCCATTTTCACTGGAAATTTTTGGAAAAAAAAAATTTCTTGTCTTGGTACTCAGTTAGCTCATAGCTCATCTTATCATCCTCAATTTGATTGGCAAACTGAGATAGTAAACAAATGTTTGGAAGGATATCTTCATTGCTTTGTATCTGATAAATAGACACAATGGGTCAAATGGTTGCCTTTGGCTAAATGGTGGTATAACACTTCCTTCCATACAGCAACAAAAATGACCCCATTTATGGAACTTTATGGATATCAACCACCATCCATCACATCATATTTAAGAGAAAATTCTAAGGTTTAAGCAGTGGAAAATCACATCGAACATCAACAACAAGTCCTCCAACTCTTAAAGGATAACCTGGTGTTGGCACAGAATAGAATGAAACAACAAGTAGATCAACATCACAGCGAAAGAAGTTTCAATGTAGGTGATTGGGTATTCTTACGGCTACAACCTGATGGCATTATGTTTCTGGTATGGCTCTATGATTCATGTGTTGTACTTGATGGAAACTCATACAGGTGGCAATACTCTGATCAGGCTCTCAAAATGTTGCAAATTAAGAGCTACGCAGGAGAATAGTTCAAAAGGTGCGTACCCGTAGGTACGCTGGCCAGGAAGTGCGGCCATACATGCAGGTCACCCGTTCAGAAGGTGCGTAACCCCAGTTCACATACTTCAAGGCAGAGAAGTGCGTTCACGTGGCGTTTCTTATGTTTGGCCCGTGGTATTTAGCCCGCCGTTCTTGATTCTATGGTCTTGGCCCGTGGTATTGTTTTATATTATTATTATTCTTGAGCCCCATGTTTTTGGGCCCCTTGTATTGGTTATCTATGGTATTGATCCATGATTTTAGGAAGAGCTTGCCTATATAAAGCCAAGGAGATCACTTGGCTAAGCATCTTTTTGCTAATTGAATATCTTAAGATCTGAAATATTGGGTTATTGTTTTAAAAGCTTGATCTATATAAAAGTGAAGTTGAAAGCGAATCTATGAAGGGTGATCTCTTGAGCGCATGATCAGATCTGAGCATCTGACTATCTGTGGCACACTGGGGGACTGCCAATTCGGCCCTAATCAGAGGTACGCAGGTGATTAACGGTGCAAGTGTGTGGGTACGCAAAGCAGAAGACGGAACAATGCGTGGGTATGCAGAGCAGAAGAAGGTGTAGTGCGTGGGTACGCAGCGCGACAGAGGTTCAGATGCGTAGGCACAGTGAAAGTATGTGTCGCTTCAGAAGCCGCAGGTGCGTAGGTACGCAGCGCGATAGCATATGTGGGTGCGTGGCTATAGTAGTAGTACGCGGTGTGATAGCATCTGTGGGTGCGTGCCTACAGTAACAGTATGTGGCGTGATCGAAGAGACAGTGCGTGGGTACGCGGTGCAGCAGAAGGCTCTCTGCGGGTATACGCAGGGGAGCAGAAGGTGAAGTGCGGAGCCACGCAGGCTAGATAAAGGAAAAATGCGTATCTGTCTTAAGACTTTTTGTTGGCTGAATTTTTCTGTTGATAAGGTACTATGGGTTTAGTTTACTGTTATTATTGATCTGGTTACTGCAGTTGACTAGGTGATTTACTTGTACTTGATGATCTCTTGATGTTTATGGATCCAGTTTGAAAATTTATGAAAAGTGGTCCTTGAAAGAAAAGAAGTAGGGGGTTGTAGCTCCCTTCCAAGATAGACTGGAAAATGAGAGAGAGTTGTAGCTCTCTGCAGGTTGCAGCCTGCGTACTGGTAAAGGACTGCACTAGTACAAAACCATTGTAAAAGGAGTTTCTAATTTGAAAGAAGGTAGAGACATATTGCAGCAGGTGGTTTTCACCCACATTGGGTTTCCACCTTATATCTGGTGTTCTTTGGTGTGACTATCTGTTTTTTCTTGTTCATGCTCATTATTTTATGGTACTGACATGCAAAAATAATTCAAAGTATAAATAAGGAAGATTTATTAAAAGAACTTGATAATATTGATTCACCGCCCCTCTCAGTATTATTTCCAACAATTGGTATCAGAGCAGGTCCTTCAGAGAAGCTTGATCGCTTGAAGGAAGATCATTCATCATGAGCAACTACGAGAGGGAAGCATCAATCAGGCCACCAATCTTTGATGGGACAAACATCAATTATTGGAAGGTAAGAGTTACTGCCTATCTTCAATCTCTTGGTACAGAAGTTTGGGATATCATAGATACAGGCTACACTTTTCCTTCAGCTACTCCTACAGATTCGGCCGAGAAGAAGAAATATGAAACAAATGCTAAAGCAGTCAATACTCTGCTAGGATGCTTATCTCAAACAGAATTCGTAAAGGTTATGCAATATAAATCCGCAAAGGAAATATGGGACAAGATTGTCTTGAGCTATGAAGAAGATGAACAGGTAAAGTGTGCTAAACTTCAAACCCTGAGGATTCAGTATGAGAATCTCAGAATGTATAATGATGAAAGTGTGGCTAACTATTTTCTTCGGGTAGACAAGATTGTTAATTTCATGAAAAACTTGGATGAAGAAATAAAAGAGGCTATTGTGGTTAAAAAAGTTTTAAGATCATTGTCCCCCAAGTTTGAATCTAAAGTGTCTGCAATAGAAGAAAAGGAAAATCTACAAATTCTTACTATGTCTCAGCTACACAGAATTCTAACTGCTTATGAAATGAGAAAGGGAGGTCGATCAGACAAAAGAGAAGCTGCTTTCAAGGCTTCAGGCAAAGGAGACTACTATGAAGCAAGTCACGTGCCAGAAGAAGAAGAAGAAGAATCAAATTTTGTCAGAAATCTTCAAAGGGGTACTGGAAGGTTCAGAGGTAAGTTACCTTTTAAATGCTTTGCTTGTGGAAGAGTAGGTCATTATGCTGCAAAATTTCCTCATAAGGATAAGATTGACAAAGGAAAGGAACCTGCTAGATGGAACAAGATACAGAATGCAAATAAGAAAAGCTACTACACTCATGAAGATAGTGATGGTCTATCAAATAGTGATGAATATGAACGAGGTAATGACTATAAACTTTTAATGGCATTTGAAGATGATGATTACATGGATGCTATAGATGTGGATAGCTTTTATGAAGAAATTTCTAGACTCAAGACATGTATAGAAGAAAAGAATAGGATCATTGATACTCTACAACTTCAAATTGATGAAAAAGAAAAATATCTTGAAAAGCTAGAAGGTGAAATTGTTGGTCTTAGAAAAAAGATTGAGAAAACAAAGGCTATTAATCTTAAGTTTGTCAAAGGATCTGAAACTCTGGATGAGATCATCAATGTACAACGTTCTCCTCTAAACAAGACAGATCTGGGCTATAATGGAGAAACTTCTCAAGCATCTACCTCAAAGAGTTATCTTGATGCAGCAAGAAGGAATGAGCAAAAGCACAATGGAGATCACCAGGTAAAGCAGGGACCAATTACAAACAAAGACTATCAGGTAAACCAGGGGCAATCCGTCTTAAGGATGAACAAAAGCTACAACCAGCCACAGGTAAAATCCTCTCAATTTGCTTCAAGAATGAATGACAATAGAAATTACAATCGTTTGGCCGGAAGATTTGATAACCGCAGAAATTTCTTCAATGGACAATGCTTTTCTTGCCATAACTTTGGTCACAAAGCAGCTCAATGTGTTGCATATAAAACGATCATGACTAGAGAAGCTCAAAAACAAAGAAGTATGACCGGGATTACAAAAAGGACCTATAACAAATTTTCGGTTCTTGAAAATGATGTTGAATGTTCTATTTGCAATAACTTTGGTCATGAAGATTCTGAATGCAGGAGCAGGTTTCAACAGACAAAGGAACAAGCCTCAAGCACCAAAACATGGAGAATAAAGGAACCACAAACAGAAAGATGTGGGATAGCATTTTATGCAGAGGGACAGGAAAATCTATGGTACATTGAGAGTGGATGTTCGAAGCATATGACAGGTGATAAAGAAAAACTTGAATCATATTCTGCTTTAGAAAAGGGAAAGAAATTTTCTTTTGGAAATGATACTCCCGCAGCTATAAAAGGAAAAGGCACTACTCAGTTAAAAGAAAAGGTCAAAGTTGGAAATGTTTTGTATGTTGATGGATTGAAGCATAATCTTCTGAGTGTCAGCCAGATGTGTGATCAAGGAACCGAGGTGATATTTAGATCAAATGGATGTCTTGTTTGTGATCTTGATACAGGTAAAGCGGTGATCAAAGGTAAAAGAACTCCAAATAATCTATACATATTTGAAGAAGGGCAACAACAATGCTATCTAAGCAAGGATGATGAACACTGGTTATGGCACCAGAGATTGGGGCATCTAAGCTTTTCACAAATAAGGAAAGAATGCAAATATCAGGCAGTTCGCGGTCTTCCAGATATCAAAATTCCAGACAACACCATATGCAAATCATGTCAGTTTGGAAAGCAAACCAAAACTAACTTTCCAGAGAAGGAAGGATCAGCTAGCATGCCTCTTGAGCTTGTACATACAGATGTATGTGGACCATTCAGGAAAAGGACACCTCGAGGAGAAGAATACTTGATATTATTCATTGACGATTTCTCTAGGTTTGTCTGGCTAGGACTTATGAAGCACAAAGATGAAGCATTCGAAAAATTCAAATCCTTTAAAGCCTTGGTTGAAAATGAATCAGGATACAAAATTAAGTGCCTCAGATCTGACAGAGGTGGGGAGTTTACCTCAAATGAATTTTTCGATTTCTGTGAAGAACATGGGATAAGAAGAGAATTCTCTACAGCTAGAACTCCTCAGCAAAATGGAGTAGTGGAAAGAATGAACAGAACAGTCCAACAAATGGCTCGTGCTATGCTTGATGAGTCTGGAACTCCCTCAACTTTTTGGGGTGAAGCTGCATATGCTATGGTTGTTATTCTCAACAAAACAAATGTCCGAGTGAACAACACTCAAACTCCTCATGAGCTCTAGTATGGTGAGACTCCTTCGGTAAAGCACTTAAAAATCTTTGGGAGCAAATGCTATATTAAGAATACTGATGAGCAACTTGGAAAACTTGAACCTAGAGCAGATGAAGGCATTCTTCTTGGTTATTCTCCACACAGCAAAGCATACAAGTGCTACAATAAAATACTTGGAAGAACTGTTGACAGCATTGATGTAGTGGTTGATGAGAAGGGATACATTCCTAGGCAAGTAAGTCATGAAGATATCGAAGAAGATGAAGACTACCCTCAAAGACAGAATGATGAAGAAGAAGAACCCCAAGAAGAACCAGAGGAGCAGATAAGAATAGAAGAGAAGACTCCATCCAGATATGTTCAGAAGAATCATCCAGAATCTCAGATTTTGGGGCAGAAAGAAGCACGTGTACAAAGAAGAAGAACAGTTGCAGAAGCTTCAAGCTATTTGGCATTACTCTCTTCCACTGAACCACAAAATGTGAAAGAGGCATGCAAAGATGAATGTTGGGTCAAAGCAATGGATGAAGAACTTGAGCAGATCGAAAAGAACAACACTTGGGAGCTGGTTCCTAGACCAAAGGATAAGAATGTTATAGGGACAAAATGGGTCTTCAAAAATAAATTGAATGAAAATGGAGAAGTAATTAGAAACAAGGCCAGACTTGTTTGTAAAGGGTATGCGCAACAAGAAGGAATAGATTTTGAAGAAACCTTTGCTCCTGTTGCAAGACTTGAGGCCATCCGAATGTTCCTTGCTCTCTCAAGCTTTCAAAACTTCAAAGTATTTCAAATGGACGTGAAATCATCCTTTCTGAATGGAGACTTGGAAGAAGAAGTATACATTGAGCAGCCAGATGGTTTCATTCTTGGAAATGATCCAAATCTTGTATGCAGATTGAGAAAGGCTCTCTATGGTCTCAAACAAGCTCCAAGGGCTTGGTACTATCGTTTGGACAAATATCTTCATCAACAAGGTTTTTCAAAAGGATCAGTAGACATCAATCTTTATATAAAAGTTGAAAATGACAAATTGCTAATACTTGTTGTGTATGTAGATGACATTATCTTTGGCAGCAATGAAGAAACTATGAGTCAAAGCTTTTCCTTGGTGATGCAGAAAGAATTCGAAATGTCCTTGCTGGGAGAACTGACATATTTTCTTGGTTTACAAATCCAACAAAAAGAAGGAGGGATCTTTTTGTCTCAAACCAAGTATCTCAAGCAGATTTTAAAGAAATATGGCATGGAAGATGCAAAACTAGTATGTACACCCATGGTCACAGGATGTAGCCTCAGTGAAAATGATGAATCAGCAGCAGTGCATCAACCAACCTACAGATCTATGATTGGAAGTTTACTTTATTTGACAGGTACCCGACCAGACATAATGCATGCAGTAGGAATAGTTGGAAGATTTCAGGCAAATCCAAAGGAAACTCATCTTCAGGCAGTAAAGAGAATCTTCAAATATCTTCAAGGAACTTAAAACTATGGCTTATGGTATCCTAGAGATACAGATCTCACACTTCATGCTTATACAGATGCAGATTGGGCCGGAAGCATGGATGACAGAAAGAGCACAAGTGGTGGTGCATTCTTTATGGGTTCCAGATTAGTATCTTGGTTCAACAAGAAACAGAGTTCGATTGCCTTGTCTACAGCTGAAGCGGAATATGTTGCTGCTACATCTTGCTGCACTCAACTCCTTTGGATGATGCAGACCTTGCAGGATTTTCAAATCACTTGTATACCACCCATCTCCATCTTATGTGATAATACAAGTGCAATCAGCATTTCAAAGAACCCAGTCATGCATTCAAAGACCAAGCACATACCGATCAAGTATCATTTTCTCCGGGAACAAGTACTTGAACAAAAGGTCAAGTTGGAGTATGTTGCTTCTAAGGAACAAGTTGCTGATATACTCACCAAACCATTGCCCAGGGAGACCTTTGAATACCTCAGGCAAAAGCTGGGGGTTGTTGATGCATCATCATGTTGTTGAATCTCTTTTGATTGACGGTTGTACGCAAGGTTCGTCTGGGGTATATGCGTAGACTTGCTGGGTTGCAGATTGGTCAAAGATCGAATGGCATAGGTTCAGGGGGAACATATAATGCATTGCTGGCATTATGGAGGAAGTACATCATGGATATTGCTGCAATATGTCTCTATCTCTTTCATGGTCATTTATGGTGTTTGGTGGACTATGGTTCTTCTTCGCAGATCTGGTTTATATTCAGGAGGAGCATGTTCTTAGGGGGAGCATAACCCTTTGCCCTTGATGTCAAAGGGGGAGAATGATGTTGAAGATTTTGAGGTTGCCATCAAGTCCAAAGGGGGAGATTGTTGGCATTATGTTTCTGGTATGGCTCTATGATTCATGTGTTGTACTTGATGGCAACTCATACAGGTGGCAATACTCTGATCAGGCTCTCAAAATGTTGGAAATTAAGAGGTACGCAGGAGAATAGTTCAAAAGATGCGTACCCGCAGGTACGCCAACCAGGAAGTGCGTCCATACACGCAGGTCACCCGTTCAAAAGGTGCGTACCCCCAGTTCACTTACTTCAAGGCAGAGAAGCGCGTTCACGTGGGGTTTCTTATGTTTGGCCTGTGGTATTTAGCCCGCTGTTCTTGATTCTATGGTCTTGGCCCGTGGTATTGTTTTATATTATTATTATTATTGAGCCCCATGTTTTTGGGCCCCTTGTATTGGTTATCTATGGTATTGATCCATGATTTTAGGAAGAGCTTGCCTATATAAAGCAAAGGAGATCACTTGGCTAAGCATCTTTTTGCAAATTGAATATCTTAAGATCTAAAATATTGGGTTATTGTTTTAAAAGCTTGATCTATATAAAAGTGAAGTTGAAAGCGAATCTATGAGGGGTGATCTCTCGAGCGCATGATCAGATCTGAGCATCTGACTATCTGTGGCACACAGGGGGACTGCCAATTCGGCCCTAATCAGAGGTACGCATGTGATTAATGGTGCAAGTGCGTGGGTACACAGAGCAGAAGACGAAACAGTGCGTGGGTACATAGAGCAGAAGAAGGCGCAGTGCATGGGTACGCAGCACGACAGAGGTTCAGATGCGTAGGCACAGTGAAAGTACGCGGCACTTCAGAAGCTGCAGGTGCGTAGGTACGCAGCGCGATAGCATCTGTGGGTGCGTGGCTACAGTAGTAGTATGCGGTGCGATAGCATCTGTGGGTGTGTGCCTACAATAACAACACGCGGCGTGATCGAAGAGACAGTGCGTGGGTACGCGGTGCAACAGAAGGCTCTTTGCGGGTATACGCAGGGGAGCAGAAGGTGAAGTGCGGAGCCACGCATGCCAGATAAAGGAAAACTGTGTATCTGTCTTAAGACTTTTTGTTGGCTGAGTTTTTCTGTTGGTAAGGTGCTCTGGGTTTAGTTTATTATTATTGTTGATCTGGTTACTGCAGTTGACTAGGTGATTTACTTGTACTTGATGATCTCTTGATGTTTATGGATCCAGTTTGAAAATTTATGAAAAGTGGTCCTTGAAAGAAAAGAAGTAGGGGGTTGTAGCTCCCTTCCAGGATAGACTGGAAAACGAGAGAGAGTTGTAGCTCTCTGTAGGTTGCAGCCTGCGTACTGGTAAAGGACTACACCAGTACAAAACCATTGTAAAAGGAGTTTCTAATTTGAAAGAAGATAGAGACATATTGCAGCAGGTGGTTTTCACCCACATTGGGTTTCCACCTTATATCTGGTGTTCTTTGGTGTGACTATCTGTTTTTTCTTGTTCATGCTCATTATTTTATGGTACTGACATGCAAAAATAATTCAAAGTATAAATAAGGAAGATTTATTAAAAGAACTTGATAATACTGATTCACCCCCCTTCTCAGTATTATTTCCAACACAACCATATAAACAAATGTCCCTCAAGCAAGCTAAGAAGGATAATAAATTATCACCAAAGTATTATGGTTCATACAAGGTGTTGCAAAAGGCTGGTACTATGGCATACAAATTGGAGCTTCCTGCAACATCTTGAGTGCACTCAGTTTTCCATGTTTCATGTTTAAAGAAGGTTATAGGTGACAAGCTCCCAGTTCAAACAATATTTCCAGAAGTTGATGAGGAAAGAAAAATTATATTGGAACCGGAAGCAGTCACAGAAACAAGAACTTGACAGCTACGAAATCGATCAATTTCAGATTATCTCATCAAGTGGAAGAACTTATCCCCTGAAGATTCCACATGGGAGGATGATAATTTTATACAGAAGCATCCATAACTACTCAAGCATTGAGGACAACAATTTTTTGAAGGAGAGGGGCATATTAGGTCCCTATAATACTAGTGATTACCCCATTACTATTGTATTTGTATTCCTTATTAATATTGTTGAGCCCCTATTGTCCCCATATTTTTATTATTGTGCCTCATAAAATCCATCTATCGCTATTTTTGTGGCTTTATATTATTATCGTTAGGTCAGCTGGGTTATATTGTGACTCCGTAGACTCCTATATATAGAAAGGAGGTTTTGTCATTTGTATCATCCAAGAATTGTTCATTTGTGTAATGTAAAGGAGGTTTCCCCCTCGAAGAGGCTGAATTCTAAGGCGTTGATCTCTCTTTTCTATCTTTTTGTGAGTTGGTTTCATAACATACCTCAGATCTTAAGGCTGGATGGTGAAGTGGTTTTCAATCAGATCCAAAGAGAAGTTAAGGGTTCCTTAGGCCAGATTATGAAGAAAGTGAAAGAGGTCGACTGAGATGGGAGAGAAATTAAGGATTCTTAGATCCAGATATCAGAAGAAAACATGTAAATGATTAACTGTGGAAAACATAGTGTACTTAAACAAATTCTGAGATAAATTTCCAGTTAATTCACTCAACTTTAGATAACATTTAAGTTTGTGAAAAACATAAGAAAATAACAAATTGACAAAGAAAATACTTCAATGTAATAGCTCCACACATGAATCCTGTAATGTAATCTCTTTATTACTTGCTCTAGTCTGCTGACTTGAAAATTGGTACAATAACCCTCAGGTTTATGATCAAAATAACTTTACAAATGTACAACAATCCACAGTCAACACTTCCAATTATGAAGTATTTATACAAAAATTATTTAAAAAATATCCCAAACCGTCTTGGGAACTAATCTAGGAGAAAGAAAAATCTACATACAAGAAGATAGGGACAACTATTGAACTAACGCTTGTTATCCCTTATTATTAGGTTCTGTTGGATTTAATCTTTGATATTTTGCACTTTAATCTGTGCTTTTTTGTTTGGTCTTCATGATGGATGCTCTATTCATTCTTATCTTTCAACTAATACACTTTCACCTGATACACTTTGTCCTGGCTAACCTGTCATTATCCTTTTATTGTGCCCTTTTACTTTTAATCTACATTTTTACCTTTTGACTTTTTACAATAAGTCATTTAATTTCTCCCATGTTTTGGCATCTTGTAATTCGATATTAATAATTTTCCTGAAAATCTCATCTGCCTCTGTATACTTGGCAAATGTAGGCTTATTGACAAAAAGGTGTTTTACCTCATGCTGGAGGTAAAATAAATTCTCAAAAGTTTGATATAATACTTTGCCAGTAGGTATGCCCTTCATGGATGAAGTATTCACCTGATCTCTGGCCACTTCCCGGATTTTTCTATTATAGCCTTCATGTGTCATTAGCTTATGATTTATTACCAATGGGTTTAGTAAACCTTTTTGCCTCAAAATTTCAAGTTTGACCATGAATCTATCAATGGCCAGCTGCATGGTTTAACACTTCTCTACCAGGTTTAACATCAAATTCCTCTTGGTGAGGACCCTTTTCACTTCCAAAATTGTACCTGTTCTATCAGGTATCTCTAATTCCTGCAGCTCATACTTTTTCTTGGAGTTGAGGAAGCGAATGATCATTGCAGCTTCCTCTGGCATGTCCCCAAGTTATACTTTGACACTTTATATGGCTTCTGTAACCTGGTTTATTAAATCAATCTATTCAAAAATAAATTAGATGGATAGCCAAATATCATTGGTAGAGTCAATGATATTGGCCCACAATTTCTCATTAGCCTAACCTAGGGGTTCATTGTAGGTGAACGATGTGGAGTATTTCTACGTCAAGGGTGTCTAGTAGACCATTGATCTCTCTTTTCCCTTGGTATCCAACTTCTGGATGCTTACAGGGAATTTATCTACTTGATAATACATAAACATGTGAAATAACACTGAAAAGTATTTGAAAACCCTTTCAGTTGGCAATCTGGTGAATTTTTCATGCATCCTATCTACAATGAACTGAGCATAATTATACATGATAATAGGAGGCTTTCTTGGGGGAAAAATGGACAGAAAGGCTAGGATGACCTCATCCACATGCTCATCTATGGTATATACTAGGATGCAAGAGAGCATAGTGATTATATGCCTACCTATCTCTAAAAATGTGGTGGCAGCATAAGGTGGAGTATTTGTGGGAGTATGGCGATCTTCTATGATGAAATTCTGGAAGATTTGTCTTATATTAACTAGCTCTAGTGTGATATATAAGTCCAATAGGTCTCCAATAGATAATGGGGTCTCATTAGGGCTAGGTTGGACTTGCAACATTTGGTTGATAGACTCTAGAGTGATGGTGAATAAGAGCTGTTGGTTAGGGGCAACAATAGCCCTTTGGCTAGGGATATAGTAGGCATGAAAAAAATTTATGATATCAGGGAATGGGTGAACTTCATGGAATAGATATTTGGCTAAGCTAGATTCCCACAGATGGATGTCATTGGTATGCTTCAGGAATTTATCCATACTCTAGCAGTGGAGCTTCAAAAGGTAGGCTAGTGAGGCAATATATTTTATCTTGAAATCCCTATCTGCTAGTGCCAAATTGTCAATGTCATACGTCAAAGTAGGTCTAGGAAGCCATGGCTGAGTTTATGGATAGGGATTAGGCTTGTATTGGATGTAGAAGTGAGGTTTGGGAAACTCTGGCATAGTGAGAGGATAATTGAAATTTGCAAAAGAGGGGTTTTGGGTATAAAGGAAAATTATTCTTGAATTAGGAAAATGTATTAATTAATTTCAATTAATTAATCTTTAAACTGGACTGTATGTTTTCAAATAGAGATGGCCATCCTGGTTTTCCCAAAAATTCCTGGAATTTGGTGGTATGGCTTGCAAACTGGTTTGAATGGTGATTGCAAATGGTACAGTGGCTTCTACTATGAATTGGATGCTTGAATTGGGAATCCAGGGCTTGTTCGAGAGGTAAACAATGGAAAATTTTGGTCACAAAGACTGAGGGTGTCGCAGAAAGGCTTGAGTAGCATACATATTGAAAACGAGCAAAAAGAGTTGAAATGGACTTCTCCGGCCTTTTAACTTGCAACGGTTAAAATTTGGCGTGGAATTTTATAAATGAAGAGTGGATGGTTTTGGTTTGGGCAGGGAGGAAGTTTCTTGGGCCATTACACCAATTTTGGAGAGTGGGCAGTATTTCCTTGAGAGCACGTGATCTTGCGTGGGGCTGCTACGTAGCAGAATAGTGTGCGGGCAAAACAGTGAATCTTGCATGCTCTCAGGCTAATAACGGTTGGATAGTGAACGAGCGCAATATGGATGTGTGTCGTTGGATCTGGGGTGGAATATCGGATGGTTGTCGCATGGTCAATATGAATGGAAGGAAACAGAGTGAGGATTTGCGGTGCCCAAGGGGTTAATTACAATTAATTCTAATGAATTAATAACTAAGGCGGGGATTTAAAATATAATCAGGGGGTCTAATGGATTGGGACCAGGGGTTAATGTGGTGGGGTAAGTTTAACTGCACCAAGGGTTGTTGGGTTAAAAGGTTTTTGTTAGGGAAATATGAATCGGGGAATTAATTTAAATAATGTGGGGGGGATAAAATCTTACGATAAGGGGATTTTATGGGTTTCACACTAGGGAAAGGGGGTTTTGTGTAGGGGGTGAGTTTTGGAAGGTAATTTACTAGGGAAATGTATGAAACCAAGGGATAAGGGTCAAAATCAAGGGAAAAATGGTATTCAATGAAACAATGATGAGATAATGGGAAAATTAGTAAGTATGTATGTGGGGGTGAAATGAAATGAGGGGGAGTTAATCAAATAAGCTTGTGAACATCGTTTCACTCTCATAAATTGTCCTGCACATGAAACATAGGATTAAGTATGATAAATATGCTTTTAACTAAGCAACCTTATACATTTGCAACCTTTCTCCTACCTACCCATTATTTATCCTAACATTTTTTCTTCACTTTCTTGGGTGCATTTAAGCTAGCAGACCCTTTATTTCCTTTTCTTTTGACAAGAAAACTATCTAATTCTAACCTTATAACTTCCAATGGCTCAGATTAAGATGATGAGCACATTTTTATTCTCTACCTAACTACTGATTTGCGAAGGTTAAACAGTTTGGCTAGATGTTTATTCTCTATCTATCAACATAAAATTCAAAACATGAATGAGTCAAGATTAAGCTATTTGACCATCATGGGTTGTGGCAATTATGAAAAGCTGTACCCAACCATTATTTTGCATAGTAAAGTAACAAGTAGTGGCACTTTAATTTGCAGACTTTCATGATCTATTTTATTTTGTGTTTGGGGTTGATATTTTTCACTTTTTTTATCTTTTTTATTTTTTATTTTTGTCCTTTGATTATTCTTTTAGGAAATACCCTCTTTACATTTTTTAAATTTTAATATGGAAAACATTTTGCAGAAAGCAAAAGTACGTACAATATTACAAGGCTAACCATAGCCAATTCAAACTTATGATTTCTATTATTATAGGACCCTAACAGGTGGTACATTATTTTGAATAATCTAACATGATGACTCCCTAAATATTTAAAATGGGGATTATACAAAGAAACAATGACAGATTTCAAGATCAATAATTGACAAGTTGACATAAAGGAATATTATAGACAATTTTAGTGATGGTAAAAGTTAATCCATATTGACAAGATAAAATCAATAATAATAGTTCATATAAAGCATAGTATGTCAAGCAAGCATTAAGAAAAATCATTTTGAAGCTGACAAGTTGCAAGAAAAGTATGGATGATTTATTTATATAGATCAGATGTGATGCAGGCAGTCGAACAGCTAGCCCGATTCCAATAAACACTAAAATAATATCATGTCATTGCAATAAAAATGATATTTTGATAGCTCATGGGAACTAGAAAATATGAACTATGGTATCCTAAAGAAAATGAGTTAACTATTGTAACATATGTAGAATCTGTTGATTGGGCAGGAAGTGTCGATAATCATAAAAGTACTAGTGGAGCAACTTTTCATTTAGGTGGTTGTCTTATTTCATCGTTGAGAAAGAAGAAATCTTCAATATCCTTATGTATAGCAGAAGTAGAAAACATAGTCACAAAAACATGTTGTATGCAAGTTCTCTAGATGAAACAAACCTTTCAAGATCTTCAAGTGAAATTTTACAAGCCAATTCCAATCTTCTATGGTAACATCAACACCATAAGTATCTCTAAGAATTCTATGACACATTAAAAAAACACATTATGGTCAAGTACCAATTTGTTAGAGAACAAATTTCCAAGAAGAACATCAAAATTGAATATATTGGGAAAAAAGAACAAAACATTTTGATCCAAGTGGATCTTCAAAAAGTACCAGTGGCATGGTGAAAGGATAAAAACATCAAAGTGGCATAAACTCTACAAATTTAGCATCGGTTCAAAGTGCTCGTCATCTTGATTCCAATGCTATGAACGACACTCAAATCTGATCTTGTATGAAGAAGATAGAGCAAGTGAAAGGTTGTGTTTGTCTTGGATAGGTGGCAAGAGGAGACGCCATGGAAAAACTTTAGCGAATGGGGAAGTGCTAAGTGGGAGGCTGCCATTGGTCTCACATTTCACTTACCGTAGAAGGCAGAGGTCAGCGGTTTCAAATTGGCCCTAGGTAAGAAAAGTTGTGATGCGATAATTGCATATCACAATTGCAAAAGTAGGAGTGTTTCTAAAGTGGCCCCGATAGGATCCTGGTTGTGATTATGATATCGTGTATCATGGATTGGAGGGGATCAAGTGTTTATGAATCAGGCCCTAGTAGATTCTAGTTGCAATGTGATATATCACAATCAATGTTCACAAAAGGGGAGCAGTAGTATGGAGTGCCAACCCGGTTCTACGTCGATTGTGATTTACGATGAGGCCCAATAAGTTATGATATGTGTTTAATAAGACATTAGGTCCGCGGTCATCACTGGACGCTTGATGTATGGGCCTTGGTCTGTCCGTCGATTGGAAATGTTGATGGGAGAAACACCGATAGTAATAGGTCGTTGGGTTAAATGCACAATTAAATATCTTTTCCATGTTAAGTAAGGTTTGTTGCCACAACGTGAGATCCTTGATATTAAATCAAACCCACCTGCCAACTTGGTTTATTGTTTAGAACTACCTGAGAGTTGTGGGGTTTACTGCGAGCATATATAAAGGAATATCTAGGTCAGAGAAAGGCATAGAGGATGACAAAATTAGTTCATAATCCATTGTGCACAGGAGACCCTAACCTTACAGGAGGCCAAAATCTCACCTTGATCAGTAGGGAGGTTCCAAGAAGGTACAAAAAGGTCGATTATCCAAATTGAGTGTTCGGATAGGCGATTTTGTACGATTTTTCACCAAGATTTTAGTGGTACTGTCTGTTTCAGAATTTTCACTCTCCATTTTTTTTCCATCTTCCAACTTGGAGGTATAAGGATTGTAATTGAATGTTTCTTGTACTTTTATCTATTTTTATTCCACTTAATGAATGAATGCCTCCCCACTATTGAGCAGGGCCCGAAGATGTAGTCCAAATTGGATGAACTATGTAATCAAATCATTTTGACATGGTTTCATTTTTATCTTGTTACTTCTACATCGTTTTATGGGATTTTAAGTTCCATTGTTAATAAGCTCTATTATATGTAATTCTGGTGCATCTATAAGCAAAAGATATTGGATCAAGTTTGGTATGAGACTAGGTCTTTGTTGATACGAATTGCATGAGTATATGTTAACTTGGAACAAGTTACAAAAATGATAAGGAATTCCTAAGTCCTTTGATACTAAAGTAGGATGTGCACAATGAAGAAGAAACATGGCAAATGAAGAAGCTCATTGGGAAGAGGAACAAAATTTCCACAAGGTATTCTATAATATGGCAAAGAAAGTGGACAAGTTGTTCTGAGAGTATGAGAAGGAACTTGGGCATGAGAAGGAAGGTGTCGATGATAATAGATCAAAAAATCATGAAGGTGGTGAAGAACATCCTCCTCCCTCTCCTTCTTCAAGTGATTGTTCTCATCACTCTAATAACAATTCCAAACACACATCTAAGAAATTGTTCTTCAAGCTAGATGTAAAGTTTGACCTACACATGCACACTAGAGAGTGTAGTGTAGAAAGACTTAATAATTGGATAAGGCAGATAGAGGTCTACTGTCAGATTCAGTAGATCGAAGAAGATGAGGCAAAGGTCCAGTTAGCATCTCTTCAGCTGAGTGGTACTACTCTCGTTTGGTGGGAGAGAAGGTTGCAGAAGGGTAGAAAAAAGTCAGGTAACCTTCTTTCCTCTTTGTCAAGTTTTATTTCTGCATTGAAAAACTAATTTTACCCTTTGGGTTATAAACAAAAGGCACTAATGGAATGGAAATATCTAAGGCAAGGTAAAGGCCAAAATGTGAAAATCTTCACTGAATAATTTCATAAACAAGCATTGAATTTGGGCATCTCATTAGGTTCGCCCCAAGACTGTAACTAAGTATGTTGGTCTGCTACATAGTTACATAAGACATTGACTCCTATTGTTCGAGCCTACTATGATTGATGCAGCTAGCGTAAAGGTGATTCATATTGAAAGCCAAGGAAAGAATGACAGAGATGATCAAGCCAAGAAAACAATGTTCAACTCTTAGCATGGAAAATTATAGAAGAAGGGCAAGGGGAAGGCTAAGAAGATCGACATAGCCAAGAAAAAAGATGGAAAAAAACCATCTTGCACACATTGCAAGAGAGAAGGTCATGATGATGACCACACTTGGAAGCTACATCCAAAGCTAAGACCAAAGAGATTCAGCGGAAAGGGAAAGCAGAAGACAGTGACAACAACGCAGCAGGACCTTGAATCAGATTCTGGCAATGAGACATTGATCACAACCATGGGCACAGAAGGTATTCCTTCTATGAATATTAGTTCTAATCCAATTGTAAGTACCAGTTATTTAAATGAGCCTATAAGTAATGAGAGAAAGAGAATTGAAGTATTCCACATCAGGGCTATTCTAAAACACACAAAGGTGGAAACTCTATTCGATTCAGGTTCCGAAGAAAATGTAATCTTAGAGTCCTTAGTGAAAAAGTTAGGCCTCAAAGATAAGCCTCATTTGAGTCCATACCCACTTGGTTGGGTAAGAGATAAAGAAAAGTTACAAGTAACCAAGCAATGTAGGGAAAGATTTGTTATTGCTTCCAAATTAGTTGATGAGGTAGAGTTGGATGTTGTTCCTTTGGACATTTTTGGAATTATTTTTGGAAGTCTGTATCTATATGAAAAAAAGGCAGTTTTATTTCAGCACAAAAATAAATACCACCTCACAAAGGATGGGGTAGAATATACAGTCATAGCTCATCACACGAAAGTTAGTGCTAGCCTTGTAAGTACATGACAGATTAAATGATTGGTTAATTCCAGTAATGGGTGCATGCTCATGGTAGTGAGAGTGAAAGAGGCCAAGACGGTTGACGTTTTCAAAGGTTCTAATCTAGACCATAAGAAAGAATTATTTGAAATTATTTCTGACGATGCTGGATTGTTTTAGGAACCGAGAGGATTGCCCCGAAAATGAGAAATCCAACATGAGATCCATTTACAACAAGATGATCATTTACCAAATATTGGCATGTACAGGATGGTTTATATCAAGATGGACGAGATCAAGAAATAGCTGAAGGAATTTCTAAATCAAGGGGTCATTAGACCAGGTTATTCTCCATGTGGCTCACCGATCCTGTTGGTGCCAAAGAAAGATGACACATGGAGAATGTGGGTAGACTACAAGGTTCTAAAGAAAATTATGGTGAAGAATCGATACCCTCTCCCTCGCATTGATGAATTATTAGATTAGTTGAAAATTGTTGTCTACTTTACAAAACTAGTTTTGCGTAGTGGATATCATCACATTAGAGTTGCAGAACAAGAAATTTGGAAGACAACATTCAATACCAAACAGGGGTTGTTAGAATGGATGGCGATGCCATTCGGACAGTGCAATGAATGATTTGTTTAGGCCTTTTCTTATAATTTTGTGCTTGTATATCTAGACAATATTCTTGTGTATAGTAGGACATGCGATGAACATGTATGTCATGTGAAGAAAGTGCTTGATGTTCTGAAAAAAGAAAAATTGTATGTAAAGTTGTCAAAGTGTGAGTTTGGGAAGACCTCTCTACTTTATTTACGTCACATAGTTAGTAATGGGCAATTGGAAATAGATTCCTCTAAAGTAGATGTGATTATGAAGTGGCCTGATCCCACAAACGTTATAGAGGTCTGAAGATTTTTGGGTGCAATACAATAATGGGGAAGGTTCATTGCAAACTTCTTTTTTATCGCAACCCCCTTAGATGCATTGACAAGTGTGAAGAAGGCCTCTCAGTGGGGAGGAAAGCAACATAAATCCTTTGCCACACTAAAAGAGAAGATCAACTCAAAACCAATGCTAGCCTTACGAGACCTTCAAAAAATTTTGAGATTAAATAGATGCCAGTGGATATTCCATGGAAGTTGTATTGATGAAGCAAAGGAAGCTTGTATGTTACCATTTAGAGACTTTCCCCTAGTTTGTTGTGAATTATCCCACTTACAGCAACAAGTTGTATGCCTTGGTCCAAAGTGTAAAGAAGTGGAAACACTACCTGATCAACAAGGAGACCAGCATCCATAGAGATCATCAACCCTTATAGTACCTTAAGTCACAGACCAAGCTTCAACAAGCCTATCATTTTATATGGATGGGATTCATAAAACACTTTCATCTAGTAATAAAATATAAGAAGGGTGGTAGAAACAAAGTAGCAGATATGCTTTATTTCCCTTCTATTTCTGCATCTATAGTTTTGAAAAATGCTTCTTTATGGTTAGAAGATTATGCTGAACAATATGCTAACAATAATGATTTTAAAGAGATTTATGCAAAACTGACATGTGGATCATAGGGGGACAATTATTATTTGTAGGACAAGCTATTGTATCGCCTTGCAAAATTGTGCATACCCATTGATGAAACGGTACAGGTAATCTGAGAAGCTCATACCTCTCTTGTGTCTGGTCATTTTGGGGTTGAAAAATCTTTATTTCATTTATAGATTTTTTGTTTTTGGCCTCATATGAAAAACATTGTGACTCACTTTGTAAAGGGTTGTGTGTTGTGTTCTGTTTCAAATGTCTCTAATAGAAAACTTGGGCTGTACACACCACTCACTATTCCAAGTCGACCATGGGAAAGTGTGTCCATGGATTTTGTAGGTGGTTTTCCTATGTTTAGGAAAGGTCATGACTATTTGGATGTTGTCATGGATCGTTTTGATAAAATGTTTATTTTAATGCCTTGTAAAAAGCAGGTTACCGCTGAGTAGACTACTTATCTTTTCTTTCAGCATGTTTGGGTCCATTTTGGGTTGCCCACATCTATTATGTGAGATCGAGACTCTCGATTTCTTTGAGTGTTTTAGACCAACTTGTGGAGAATGATGGACACCAATTTGAAAAGAAGCACGACATTTCATCCACAGACCGATGGGAAGATAGGTCGTCAACCACGCAGTGGTACGAGCCTATTGTGGAAAACATCCCAAGTTGTGGGATGAAAAACTTCATTATGTTCATCATGCATATAATCAAGCAAAACATTCATCCACACAAAGCTCATCATTTGAGACATGTTTTGGTTATCTACCAACGGATCCCTTAGACATGGTCTTTCAGAAAGATGAGGATGGCAATGGATGAGATGATAGCAGAAAAGAACATAATTCTATTCAGTGGATACAAGTGATTCATTAGGAATTACAGGAGGAGTTGGAGAAGAGTCAGGATCGGTATAAAGCTTGACATGATAAGCACCGATTTGACCATCAATTTCAAGTTTGGGACAAGGTATGGATCCACATCAACAAGGATAAAATGAAGGGAAAAGGGAATAAATTGAGACCCATTCGATTTGGTCCCTTCACCATATTGGCAAATATTGGAGACAATCATTTTCATCTTGACTTGCCCGCTTATATGAAAATGTACTTAGTGATAAATGTTGAAAACCTAAACATTTATGAACCTCCATTGATTATGGATACCTAAGAGGTTGCATAGATTCCTACAATGGATGATTTTGAACTAGAGTATCTAGACAAGTTGCCCCAAGATATCATACTCGACAAAAAAACTAGAACTTCACGATGGGGAGATATGGAGTACATTCGTGTTGGCTTCAAAGGAATGCAACTGAGTAAATATTTATGGATGGAGAAAGAAAAAGTGAGGGAGAAATTTCCACACTTGCCAATAGACCGAAAAGGCTTTTAGCAGTCCAAAATCTTAGTAGGGAGGATTGATCCATGTGGATCTTCAAAAAAGTACGAGTGGCATGGTAAAAGGCTCAAAAACTCAAAGTGGCATAGAATATATAAACTTACAATCATATTGAAGTGCTAATCATCCTAATTCCAATGGTGAAAACAACACTCAAATATGATCTAGTCTGAAGAAGTTAGAACAAGTCAAAGTTTATGCTTGACTTGGATAGGTGGTAAGAGGATATGACGTGTCAAAAATTCAGCAACTGGGGAAGTGCAAAGTGGAATGCCACCATTGGTCTCACAATTTTCTTATCACAGAAGGTAGACGTTAGCGATTTCAAATCGACTCCAGCCAAGAAAAGTTGCAATGCGATAATCGCAAAAGGGAAAGTGTTTCTGAAGCAGCCCCAGAAAGTTCCCAGTTATGATTGCAATATCGTATATCGCAGATCAAAGGGGATGAAGTGTTTATCAATAGGCCATCGATAGAGTCTAGCTGCGATGTGATATATCACAATCACAGTTCACAAAAGGGGAGCAGTAGTATGGAGTGCCAACCCCGAGTCTACGCCAATTGCAGTTTGGGATGAGGCTCAATATGTTATGAATTGTGTTTAATAAGCCGCTAGGTCTGTGGTTATCATAGGATTATTGATGTATGGGCCTTGGTCTATCCTTCAATTCAAAATGCATATAGTAAAATGTCGTCGAGTTAAACGCGCAGTTAAATATGTTTTCCATGTTAAGTAATAGTTGTTGCCGCAACCCGATATCGACGATATTAAGTAAAACCCGCCTGATAACTTGGTCTATTGTTTAGAACTACCTGGTAGTTGAGGGGTTTATCTCCAACATATATAAAGGAATATCTGTGTCAGAGAAAGGCATAGAGTGGGTGGATTAGTTCTGAAGCCATTGTACACAGCAGACCCTGATGTGGCAGCAGGTCGGAACCTCACCTTGAGCATCAGGTAGGTTCTAAGAAGGTGCAGAAAGCACGATTATCCAAATTGGGTGTTCGGATAAGCAATTTTGCATGATATTCTAGCTTGGAGGTAGAAGGATTGTAATTGAATGTTGCTTGTACTTTTATCTCTTTTTATGCCACTTAATGAATGAAGGCCTCCCCAATATTGAGTAATGCCTAGAGATGTAGTCTAAATTGGACGTACTCCATAGTGAAATCATTGTGTCATGGTTTCATGTTTATATTTTTATTTCGACATCGTTTTATGTGCTTTTAAGTTCCATGGTTAAGAAGCCCTGTTATATGTAATTTTGATGCATCTATAAGAAAAAGATATTGGATCACATTGATATCTTTAACAAACCATTAATTTGTGAGACATTTGAGTATCTTCACCAGAAAATTAGGAATCTCCCAAGTCCTCATTAGATCACTCCATTATGTTGTCAAGTAGATAGGTGGAATTCAGTAAAGTCACAAGACTGTAGGAGAGGCAAGTTGTCAGGGGGAGTTACTCTTTGCCATTGATGTCAAAGGGGGAGAGAAAGCATCAGGAAGGCTAGGAGCATGGTGTCAAGGGGAGTTATGATCACCGGTGGAGTACTCATGTTACCATCAATGCCAAAGGGGGAGACTATTAATAGATGGTTCTCATTGATGTCAACCCAAGAAACACGAGGATATACCACGATCTTCAATGGAAATTTTGACATGTAAATTCATAGAACTTGTGTTAAGATCCTTCTAGATAGATTCTCCCCGGTGAGATGTTTATCTTGATATATGGTACACCCCGTGGTTCCTTTTGGTTTAACTAAAAATTTAGTTTGAAGTTAAAGACCCATTTTTATGGGCTAAAACCCCAGGGAGTAGTGACATGACATCTTACTCACCTACGATTGTGTTGAGGTGTAAACTCATCACCCTCATTTTTATCTTATTTATTTCAAATAATGGGGACCCTTTCCATAATTTTCGGCTAAATTTGCTTTTAATATTTTTTATTTGGATAAGTGTCCTACAATTTTTCCAAATTTTTATTTTCATCGAATTCTTATTTTGATTACTTCATTGTGTTTGTCTTTTCACAATATTTCCATTGGCTCTTATTTCTTCTCATTTTGATGCATGATTTTCAAATGGTGCTTCTCCAAAGATTGATAATTTTTACCGCGAGGGCTAAAAAATGTACAAAATGTATATTATGCCAATTTTTGTAAATTATTTGTAAATATTGTTTTCTATTAATTCTTACTAATTAATTCAATTTTTTCTCTTATAGTCCTACAAAATTACCACAGAAGAGTTGTAGAACAATTAAAATTATGTTATCAAATTTTGAACGTTAATACAAATTTCAATTTTAATAAAATTCTGAGATTTGAAATACTTTAATGTCAAGTGTCTTTAGTTCTTAATAATGGGACCTGAATTTACAAACTGGCTATAGTTTCTCTGTGGGTTTGACTCCCTGTGGAAAGTGGGGACATGTTTTATTGTAACATTCTTTTCTCTAACCTTTGATATGGCTTACTCTCAGAACCTCTAATATTACTCACCTCTGATGCTCAACGTCATTGGTCCCACATTCCTCTCTATCTCATCGGACCTTCAAACATTTTGAAACCTTCGAGATTTTTCATAATACTTTTGATACCTTATGACTCCATTCCTCCGATCTCTGATATTTCACTTTACCTCTCATGTTCCAATATCCATTCTTCCCAAGGTTATGATGATTTTATCTCATCCTTCCCGATACTCTTCATACACCGGACCTGAAGATTTTAGTCCATCTTAACTTCATTATAAAACATCCGATATAACTTCATCTCTGATGTTCTATGTCCCTCGTAGCTTCGATGAGCTTTGTTATAAAATGTGTGTTTGTATATTAAAGTTGTATAAATGTTTCTTAACACAGAGAATTTATCTCATATTAGTTTTGTAATTGTGTGAATATAATATTATGATAATGTTAAATAATGTATTTTATTAATATAATGTTTAATAATTTAATTAAATTAATTTCTAATTAATAATTTTATTCTGTAAATAATTTAATTCATATGAGAATTATATTGGGTTTTGTAATTAATTCATGTTTTTTTAGTTTGTAATTTAATTCAATGTTTTAAAATAGAATATATATAATTAATTTGACAAATTTTAATTATTTAGATATTAATTAATTTTAATTGAACATTTAACTTGAATTAGATTTTTAATTAATTTTTTCTTAAATTTGGCTACGGCATGACATTTTCTAGAATTCATATTATTTTGGCACCTCATCTTTGGAGTGGCATATCTTGAGATTTACTCAACCAAATAAAGCCCACAATACCTTGTTATAAATATAAGACATAGGAGGATAATATGGGATGGTTAATTTTAGAAAATCTCATAATTTAATGACTGAGAAATCCAACAGAAAGAAAAGTGATGAATTTGAAACAAAATTAAATTTTTATGTTGATCTCAGAAAATTTTATTAGTTTTGGAAAATTGTTGTTATTAATTCCTCCTCCATCATTACTCAAAAACAAATCTGACTCAACTAAGGCAATCACAACTTGAAATTTATTTGGATTTTAGTTTATTGTTTTATTTTTAACAATTTGTTGAGAATGGTTTTTTGTTTTCTATTTTTTTCATCAAATCTATCTTAATTTATCCATCTCAATTGATTGTGGCAAGAGATAAGTTGAGAAGATGAGGGAGAAAATATTTTGATCAATAGTATTTCTCTAGCAAGAGAAGAAATATAATTTTGGCTAATCAATTTATTGGAGAAAATTTACTCTCCAACATTTTTCTCATTTTAATTCTCTTTTGTAATTATAAATTGGACTTTTATTGAATAGAGGAAGGGGGTTCCAAATCTGAAACCTGGGGAGAAAATTCTCTGCAAAGAGACGGATTTTTTCACTACTATAGGGAGAAATATTTTTGTATAGAATTAGTTAAGTTTGGATTAGATTTATGGAGATTAAAGGAGATGTATTTCAGCTCTAAAAATTTCATGCACTCAAAGGCCATAATTTGATCTTTAATTCTTGTACACTACTGTCAGAGACAGAGGATGATTGGTGGGTTGCATTTAGTAAAATTTGAGTCAATTCTTGATTCTAGATAAGTATGTGTTTTTGAGCTTTTGCATCATTGTGAATTCATTTAAATACATGTTTGTTTTAATCATCCGAAAGCTATATTTTAAGGATGGATCTAATTGTTGTCAAGTTAAATTATTAATTCTAATGGATAATGGGGATATAATTGTTAACTATTTAGAAAATCCATGTTGATTTTGTCTTAGTTTTAGTAACGATTGTTTTATGAGAACTATTCCCTTAATGCAATCATATATTTTTAGTTTGAATTCATTTTACTTGAATTTGGATGGATGTGAACCAGAGATCTGATAAATATTCATTAGATAGTTGAAACCATATACTTGATTAAACTAGTAATAAGTCTTGGAACTATTTCCTTGTCTTATTGACTTCATTTTTATTCCAAATTCAAAGCTAGTCCAAATTCCCTTTTTACCTTGCTCTTGGTTGACACGGGGACTAATCCTTCTATCAATCGAGATAGATTTAGGATTTATTTTCTATTATTTAGAGTAGATTTGCATTTAGATTTAATTATTTCATTTTAGAAGTTCTCTTATAAAGGGGCAGACTTTATAGTGGCTTGGATGAGCCATTAATTCAGATTAAGGATTAGTTTCTTGCATGAGCTCTGAAAGAATGAAGATCTGATGTCTCTCCTCTTTTTCCAAGTAATAGATATACTATAAGCCACCAATGTGAGAGAACGGGTAATTGGACCCAATTGAACCCGTCAGGAAGGACATTTCAAATGGAAAAGGAGTTGGTTTAAGTTCCCTACTAGGTGGCCTCCCTTATAATGTTTACATTGTCATTTTAGGCCATCAAAATTTTTGGTGCTAGAAGGAGGACCTAAGGACTTGCTGCCTTTTGGAGTTTTTGTATTTTAAAGTTTTTATTTAATCATAATGGCTCCTCTCAAACTTCCCATTTGGAGTTGTATCTCTAGACATGCATCCACCAATACTCCACCAGAAATAGTAAGACACTTGTTAAAGGTAAAATTTAACAGTAAGAATAATTTTTTTGCATTTGATCATGCCTTAAAATTTATTCAAAATTTTGCAATTTCTTCTTTTTTTGATATTCATGGAGGTATTTTATCCAAGATTTTTACTCTTACATTCTCGGGAAAATCCAAAAGTTGGTGTAAATCTCTTGAAATTGCGTCTATTAACAGTTGGGAAATTTTTTATCACAAAATTCCTTCTTGAATTGGGCAGTTATGATTATGAAAACATACATGATGAATTTGAAGATTTATGAAGGTTTTAAAATGAATATTTCATATATTTCAGTGTTAGATTTCGATTAAATTGTTTAAGATTCAAAGTTGAAGATAAATCTTCAGAGATTGAATTGATGGATTGGTTTGAATATGTTTGTACCCTTCCTTGCATTCCAAATTCAAAATAAGCCATTATAAGATTTGATGAATCTTCTTCAACCTTTATTAACATAATTGAGAATTCCAATATAGAGGTGAATATCATTTATGATGAAGTTGCGTCTACCATGTACGATGAATTCCTTTATTTAGTGCACACCTCCTATAACATTAATGATTATCATGGTGCTCTTTCTCATGTTAATGAAAGACACTCACAAAGCTTGGAAATTTTTTATAATCAACCACAAGAAGACACCAACAGCGATTGTGAAGAAATAGTCGTATTGAAATTAGAAAATCATCATGAAATTATTTCAAAAAATGAGTCAATAAATCAGCAAGCACAAGTAGAAATCAATGATTCCAATATGCAATCTTCTATAGAAATTTTTGAATTTTATCATGTTAGATCAAATGCCAAATTTAGTGCACCAAAATAATAGTATTGAAGAAAGCATAAATAAACAAATGAATGTTCATGAATCTGAAATTTATTATGAAGAAAAGGCACAAGAGTCCGCAAATAGAGATATTTTCAGATTCATTTCTTTAAACTTTCATTTCTCTCTTTATCGTGATATTTTTGTTGATAGTAATTTTTCTCCTCTTTGAATTAGTATTGTTCCAAAAAATAGAGAGGTTGGTACTAATGAATTTCAAGTTAGTTTTTATCAAGATAGAGAATCATTCTTTGATAATTCTTCCGACATTGGTGAACACATGCTCAATATTCCTTCTTGTCTTGATATATCATATGGGAATGAAAAAAATCCTAATGAATGTCATGAAGTTATTTATGATGATTACTTTGACATTGAGGATGTTGATATATCTTCTTCTCAATCAAACCGTCATGATCAAGGTCTAATCACATTCAAAAATATAGAACATTCTAACTCATAAGTTATTCCAAATAGTTCTAATTTTCAAACAATGAATCATCTTTCTAATTTCATCATTCAAGAATCCATTACAATTTTTGATTCTTATGATGATCATGATCTCACTCTTGTTCGTAATCCAGAATGTTTCTCTCTCCCACAATTTATTGCCAATGATATTTCTAATTCTACTATTTTGACAAGTGCTTATGAGAAGGAAATTACTTCAAATCAGTCCCAATTTTCCGGTAACCTCAATTGTAACAATAGTGTAATATATGATTTGACTTTATTGTTTTTCCTTCATTTATTTTGTTTATTTTCATATTTGTCTTTTATTAGCATATTTCACTTTTTAGATGTCATTTTCTAACATATTAAGAAATTAATTGTTCAAAATTCACAATGTGCATTGCTAGAATGTGAAGAGGAATCACAAAATTTAGATCATGACCATCAAGAGATGATGATATTCCAATTCCATTTGATGGTTATATCTTATCAACTTACTTTTCCTTTTAGAGTGAATTTTAAACATGAATCATATCTTTTGAATACATTGATTCAATATGTCTAGCCTCTTAGTTTAACCAAAGATCTTTCAACAAATTCACTAAGTTCCCATCCAGATTTCATTGATCTATTTAAAAGATGTTTGGAAGTTTCATGTTCACCAAATATCATTAATAGTTTGTTTCAAGTACATACCACTAATGGTAGTTTGACCTCTCTCCCATTTGACTTCTTCCTATCTCTATTGAATATTTATCCATATTTTTATGATCACATAGAGATTTGGTTGGAAGAATCTTCGTCATTTGGATGAAAATGGTCTTGTAATGCTAGGATCTTGGATAGAAATAGGTGATGTTTTGGTAGGTAAATTAACGCCTCAAACAATAGAAGAATCATTATGTACCCTAGGAGGAAGATTATTACAAACCATATTTGGTATTGAGGTATCCACTGCGAGAGAAAATTGTCTCAGAACACCGATAGGTGGAAGGGGTTGAGCTGTCGACATGAGATGGATCAATAGAGTAGATGATTCCGGTGATAATGTGGAAACAGTACACGTATATATATCACAGAAACGTAAGATACAAGTGGGTGATAAAGTAGCTTGAAGGCATGGTAATAAAGGTATTATTTCAATAGTTTTGCCCAGAAAAGATATGCCCTATTTGCAAAATGGAATACCAGTTGATATCGTATTAAATCCATTAGGGGTACCTTCATGAATGAATGTAGGACACATCTTTGAATGTTTTCCTGGTTTAGCATGAAACCCGATGAACAAACATTATAGAATAACACCTTTTGACGAAAAATACGAGCGAGAAGCTTCGAGAAAACTAGTGTTTCGTGAACTTTATAAAGCTAGTGAGAAAACAGCTAATCCATGGGTATTCGAACCAGATCATCCTGGAAAACATAGATTAATTGATGGAAGAACACGAGATGTTTTTGAACAACCTGTTACAATAGGAAAAGCTTATATTTCGAAATTCAGTCATCAAGTTGATGAGAAAATATATGCACGTTCAAGTGGACCTTATGCACGGGTTACACAACAACCTCTTAGAGGAAAATCCAAACGAGGGGGGCAACGAATAGGAGAAATGGAAGTTTGGGCTCTAGAAGGATTTCGTGTTGCTTATATTTTACAAGAGATGCTCACTCTCAAATCTGACCATATTAGAACTCGTAATGAAGTACTTGGTGCCATTATCACTAGAGGGCCAATACCTAAACCTGACATTTCTCCAGAATCTTTCCGATTGCTCATTCGAGAATTATGATCTTTAGCTCTAGAATTGAATCATGCTATTATATCTGAGAAAAACTTTCAGATAGATAGAGAGGAAGTTTGATCACAATAAATTGAGATCTTTTATGATTGACCAGAATAAACATCAACAACTTCGAATTGGATTAGCTTCTCCCGAACAGATTTGTGCTTGGTCTGAAAAGATTTTACCTAATGGTGAGACAGTTGGACAGGTGCTGAACTCTCTACTAAAGGCCCGATTTCTTGCTCACCTTCCCTCAAAAGGTGAGGCCCGGCAGGTCCGGGTGGAAAAAAATAGTGAGAAGGGTTGGGTTGGTCCTTTCAGTTTGAGGGGAAGAAAATAGTATCCTGAAAGGTATTACCAGGCGGGTTGGGATAACCTACAAAAATTATGAACAAAAATACACAAATTCTGCATATCACCCTCCATTCACCAGTACCCATAAGCCATGTGCCTTTCACCAGGAAGCCAAGTCCAGAACTTAGTAAAGGCTAATTGGGAGCTTAACGCATGGATCTTTATTTATGGATGTTTCGGGTAGGTGGAGGCGAGGAAGGTGCACCGAATGAACTGCGGGTAGACAGATACTTCGAGGGATACCGTGAAAATATTTGGACTGCGATGCTTATATATGTTGCTACTCAACGCGACTGATAAGGAGAGGATCTTTAGTTGCTCGTTAGTTACTTATTTGAGAGGGGCCACCCAATAAGTAGATTCTTCTGTTCCATATCCTTCAATAGTAGCAAATCCAGTAGCAGATTCAAAAGCACCTAGAGAAAAAGTAATAGCTTTGGGGTATGTTGTGGGCTCCGCACTCGTTATTGTAGAGGTAACATGAATCATATCTTTTGAATACATTGATTCAATATGTCTAGCCTCTTCGTTTAACCAATGATCTTTCAACAAATTCATTAAGCTCCCATCTAGATTTCATTGATATATTTAAAAGATGTTTGGAAGTTTCATGTTCATCGAATATCATTAATAGTTTGTTTCAAGTACATACCACTAATGGTAGTTTGACCTCTCTCCGATTTGACTTCTTCCTATCTCTCTTGAATATTCATCCATATTTTTATGATCACATAGAGATTTGGTTGGAAGAATATTTATAGGAGAGAATGTTTATAAGTAACCCGATTGTAAATAAGTTTCTTTTTGTAAATACAATTAGAAATAAGTGTACATACTACATTCAGATTTAGTTATGTTAGTTTAATTATATTTGTATTTTTGTTACTAATGATTGACCTATACATGCAAGGTAATAAAATATTTGAATGGTTACATTGGATGTATGACTATACCTAGTCATGTTTCCTTATATGTTGTTAGGATTATGAATAGATTAATTTAGATCTAAATTCCTTTCATGTTTTCATCAATTTGGATCTATGGCATGTAGGAAAATCCTTGATGTAATTGCCATACATCAAGAGGTCCTCCATTCCATAAAATCTAAAACCTTGAAATCTTTGGTCCTCAAGATGGATCTCAACAAAGCTTTTGACAAAGTGAATTGAAATTTCTGCAGATTAGTCTTGTTGTAGTTTGGACTAGGGTTGGAGGTCACAAATTGGATCATGGGTTGTGTGATATCAACAATTTTTTTAATTTTAATCAATGGGTCATTTTCCAATAAATTTTCTAGCTCTAGAGGTCTTAGATAGGGTTGTCTCCTCTCTCCTCTAGCGTTCTAGCTAGCTCTGGAAGGCTTCAGTCTCGTTTTGGTGGAAAAAAAAAATGAAGGAAACACAAAATGGCTTAGAGTCTCTCTTAATCAGTTTATTACTTATATACTCTTTGTGGATGATGTATTATTGATGGGGTAGTTTCAGAATGGAATATCTTCAATAAGGTGATTGACTAATTCTCCCACGCCTCTAAAATGGAGATTAGTGTATATAAATCTACTTTTCTTCCAAACGGTGTAAGCTAAGATAATCTTTATTCCATAGAGTCTTTCATGCCTTTTCAAATGGATGCTCTAGAAAAAGGCTTCAATTAATTAGGTTTCTATATTAATCCAAATGAATACCATAAAGAAGATTAGAAGTGACGGCTCACAAAATTCGAGAAGTGGATAATCCTGTGGTGCTATAAATGGCTTCGCCTAAGGAAGAATCATCTTAATGAAATAGGTACTTGAGAGCACTCGAGTTTACTAGTTTGCCTTTATATAATATTCCCAAATCAATTCTAAACAATGTAAGATAAATTCTAAACAAAGATAAATAATGTTTAGGTTTATGTGGTTAGGTAAGAAAAGAAAGGAGGGGATTAGCTTGCACGCAATCATTATCCAAGCCAAAGAATGTTGTAGGGTGGAGTTTTAAGAAATAGTTTTGGTTGGGAGAGACCCTGTGAAAAAATTGTGGAGAGGTTTGTTTGTTGAAGGATTTTGGAGCCAAGTAATAAGGGAAAAGTATCTTAGGAAGATGTGAGTGGTGGATTGACTTCCAAAAGTTGTTCTAATCCAGTCTACAAGGGCTTCAATGTATGGAAGGCCCTCATGGATTCCTTCCCTTTCCTCTTCAATTGGCATTCTTGAAAAATTAGGGATAGTAATCAGGTCATTCTTAGTAAGGATTACTTTGATGGGGAACTTATTGTTATAAATTATCTTTGAATTTGATAAAACTCCTAAATTTAAAAGGGTGTTTTTCCTTGAACAATGTCAAAAGTGTGGAGTCCACACATTTCACAAATGGCTACTAGATATCTAGTGGTGATTTGGGTTTGGTTGGGCATTTGTTAAATGAATGAAACTCTTTCATAAAGGAGTTATATAACAATGGTATCCGCCTAAACAACTCCAATGATCTATTTTTGTGGATTTCGGACAATTGTTTTTGAAAAGTGAGAGAACAATATGCATAGGAATCCATTGCTTATTCATTCATAGATCTATGAGTTTGTGGGTGGAGTAACCCAATCTAGAGATGGAATGTCCCAATGAAGATGAAAAGATGAAATGCTTACCATGGATGGTCTTGCAAAATAAACTTTGAACTTGGGAAAATCATTACAAAAGAGCATTTTCAGGGTCAAATTTTTGTTGCCTATGTATCATCCAAAAATAATTAGTTAATCATTTGTTTGTATGTTGTAATATTTCTGAAGAAATATAGCAATCAATTTTCGAAGTGTTCCGCATAAAGATAGGATTTTTTAGACATTTCTTCAAGATAGGATCGAAAAGCTTAAAATCTTTGCTCCCTTCCATTTTTTTGTGGCCTGAGAATGTGGGTACTTAGAAACATGATTACCTTGAAAATTTAAAAGATCAATGTTATTGATTAATTCTCCATGATTGCGTCACATTTCAAGAAATATAATCTAAAGAATAAAAGTTAAAATCCTAGAAAGATCAATTTCCCAAATTTATCTGAATGTACTCGGGTTGGATTTTTCGATGGCACTCCTCAAGGGAATAAATGCTGAGGGCGGAATGATTAGAATGACTAGAAACAAGTATTTATAATTCAAAATAAATATAGAAATAATAACAAACACAAAAGCAAAGTTGATTTTTGGTTGGAATCTTATGTTTCTTCTATATTTGAAAATTATAAATTGCATACAAATTATTCGAGATTCCATACTAAAGCACAGTTTGTAGTTTTAAACTTAGCCTCTTGGAAAATTTGAATTTCGTAGATAAGGAATTGCTTCTAGGATATCAGTTTTTAGCATATCCACATAAGGCAACTTAGCCTCTTGGAAAGTTTGAATTAAGTAGATAAGGAATTGCTTCTAGGAAATCAGTTTTTAGCACATCCACATAAGGCTAAATACTAGAGTAGATCTTCTATCAAAAAAATCTCTTTTGGACACAAGATTCATATATTATGAAGAATTTGTAGGCAACAGCAATCTAATTGCAACTTTTATGCTTTTATATTTTAGTTTTTTTTTCCCACAAAAAAATATATGTTTCTCTTGAGTTTTGATCTCTGTGTTGGGATTCCCCTCTTCTATCTTTTGTATCTCACAGGCTGTGGAAGACTTCCCGGAATTTTTTCAGGATTCCACTACACTCTTTTCAGACCGTATTTTGTTTACTTAGTTGTTTTTTGGGTTGGGTTTTTTCAACCTTTTGCTCTCTTCCCAAAAGTGTGACTTTTGTCATTGGCAGTCTTTTGTGTATGAATTATATTAAGAAAACTTGTAAATTTTTATTGTTTTTCTCGGAAACAAAATAGTAAAAGAAAGGATATACCATATAGAAGAACGCATGAGCATATTAGAAGTGATTATTAACGTAATGACCAAACATTCCAGAACCGAAGAAAATCTGCAATTTATGTTGGAGGACGGTCGGTTCGGTAAGGAGTAGTACTTATCGATCTGGATTGTATATACAACATATGCATATTTAGTATCGAATCAGCAACAAGGTAACAAAGCATTGAACAAACGAGTACTTACAAGAAGAGAGCATGAGATCTCTTTGCGAAAGTTTTTATATTTATTAAACTACAGAAAACCTTTAATATATATTTTGGTGGCACAATAGCCACCATTGTGACCAATGCATCTAATAAGACCTATCCAATGTTTTCACCTATCAGAGTTTGGAAAGAAAAGAAATATTTATGAAAGGTGTACCATCTCCTCGAGTCATTTGGTAAAGGTGAGTGGAAACTGTTTTATGATAAAGGTTATTATTTAAATGTTTATTTAAAATATTTTTAATAATTAACTTAATATAAATAAAATTAAGTTTGAGAAATAGTTCAATTGGTGATCAAATTAATATGAATTTTGATGAAAGAGATGTAAGGTTAAACTCCATATCACAGTTAATAAACCCCAAAGGTTTACTAGATTTATTAGTAATTATCTGTTAAATAATATTTTGGGCCATAGAAAAAAAATACATAAAATTTTAATTTTAATTTATTAAAATTATATAATTTTTTAAGTATAATTTTAAAGAAAATATATAAATACTCAATGACAAACTCTCAATAATTACATTTAATTTTTAAAAACTGTCAAACTATGCTAACTAAATATTATGGTAATAAGTGTGAAATTGATGAGGTCTGCTCCTAGGATACCAAAGGAAAAAATAAATAAATAATTAATTTATTATATATATATATATATATATATATATATATATATAATTACGATAGTTATTTTTAATTTTTAAAAACTCTCAACTTATCTTAGGTAAAGATTAGGATAGTAAATGTAAAATTAGAAAAATAAGTAAAATATTTTAAAAGTCATAGTTTAATATTTTTAAAGTGGTTTGGGTAAGTTTTTCAATCAAATTTGTCCAATATCCAAAGTCATAAGTTTATTTGTGAATTCTACACAATTTGAGTATTTTAGGAGTTTTTCAGGATGCTGAATTTATTTATGCACTCAAAAACAATTTTAAATAGCAAAAAATACTATCTGACCAAAAATTATTTTACTAAATTTCAACCAAAAACTTTTAAACATAAAATAGTTAAAAAACAAATTTTAACATGAATGATTAAAAATTAAATAGATCACCTAAAAAATTTTATCCTAAATACAACAAATGATTTTTTTGGATTTCTCACATTAGCTTGTTGAATATTCATAAAAATAACTAAAAGTGTATATAAGACAAAAACCACATGCAATTGTTGTGTTCCAACAAAACAAAAATCGCCCCATACACTTTGCTTCTTTCCAAAAACACAAAAATAAAAGTAGAAGCACTAAAACTTATGAAATAGTAGAAACAATTAATACTATAAAGAAGCTCAAATGCACCTTTGACCATGAAACAAAAGAATCCAAAACATAGCAAATTCACTGTACTATAAACACAGCATTCCTAAATTACATATCCCACATGAATAGAATGTGTATATAAACTATATGAATTAAACTCTAATTATAAAATTTATGCATCATTAAAAATAATAATTAACAAACCATTACAACTTTCTAAAAGCAACATTCCTAAATTACATATCCCACATGAATAGAACGTGAATAATAAACTATATGAATTAAACTCTAATTATAAAATTTATCCATCATTAAAATAATAATTAACAAACCATTACAACTTTCTAAAAACTAAAATATAAGTTTAAATATTTACTTATTCACTCTCGAATTTTATTAACTAACTGAAAAATAATATATTAAATAATTAAAAAAATATTAATAATAAAATAAAACAATGAATTTAATCATTTTAAGAAATGATAACTAACAGATAAATCACTAAATAAGATAATTATCCGAGTTGACCCAACTGATTATTCACTCTCCAATTTTATTAACTAACTGAAAAATAATATAATAAATAATTAAAGAAATACTAATAATAAAATAAAACAATGATTTTAATCATTTTAAGAAATGATAACTAACAGATAAATCACTAAAAAAGTTAGTTATCCGAGCTGACCCAACTGATTAATCCGACATTTTGGCACATTTTGCCATGTTTTTAGATTTTTCTTGAAACCCATTATCTTTTCCTTTGCAAGACTCTGATTGAGTGAAAAATATTACAGGTCTAGGTATTGCAAGGTGTACTTAACCTTCTTGTGGTTGCGGGTGATCTTGACAGAGAATAAATGGGCAGAAATTGGAAAAAAGCCTACACTATGATATTGCTATGAAATAAAGTGCCCATGGTTTTGAATAGAAGATTGCTATGAAATAAAGTGCCCATGGTTTTGAATAGAAGATTGCTATGAAATAAAGTGCCCATGGTTTTGAATAGAAGATTGCATAATTTTCAGCAGGAGATGTGCCATCCAGCGGAGCTTCTTCTTTAATAACTTTAAGAAATAATTACTAACAGATAAATCACTAAATAAGTTAATTATACGAGTTGACCCAACTGATTAACTCGACATTTTTGCAGATTTTGCCATGTTTCTGGATTTGTCATGAATGACAGTTGAAAACCCATTATATTTTCCATTCCAAGACTCTGGTTGAGTGAAAAGTATTACAGGTCTAGTTATTGCAAGGTCTACTTAATGTTGTGGTTGCAGGTGATCTTGACAGAGAAGAAATTGGCAGATATTGGAAAAATGCCTACACTATGCTATTGCTATGAAAGAAAGTGCCCATGGTTTTGAATAGAAGATTGCATAATTTTCAGTAGGAGATGTGCCATCCAGCGGAGCTTCTTCTACCTAGGTTTATAAGTGACTCAGTTCCTCCCCTGGTATATATATAAACACATGGCAGATTGATAGTATGTAATGACCATATTCTCATAACTCCACATCGTTTTCTTTCATATGTCTCGATCTTGGTCGTTGGGTTGCTTTGTCATTTCGATTGAGCAATAATATCTTGGGCTTGCCGTGTTATTTGCTTCACGCAATATGAACAAATTTGGGTTGTATAAAAGGTTTGTAACCTATTTTTTATATTAAAATATTAATAATTAAATCCAACGTTCCATTGTACGTAAATCCCGAGCGCGTGCACTACGTCTTCTCCTTACAGCCAATGACTAGCCGCAAGCAAAGTCAGTTGAAAATGAATGGGACACTTTTCTGCAATGTATATCTATCCACCCTGCACGACTGTTTTCCTTGAAGTTATGACAGGTAAGGTAGGAGGACTCAAAAGAATTTCAAGGTCTTGGACAGAAAATCAGTAGGTGCTAATTTCCTTTGTATAAAGTTTGCATGGTGGATGGTTTTTGTCTCATATAACAATATTAAATTCTTGGTGGCTTATTAGATCTCATGGGAACCCACATAGATAGATCTTCTTTTTGTAAAAAATTTACCCATTTATTACTACATAAAATTCTCAATTTTAAGGAAATCCAAAACAATATTATGAATCGAGAAGAACATTATCCTTTTAACTAAAATCTATATTTGAAAACATTTGCATTCCTTTTTCTTATTTATTTAATTGATTTTGTTTGTATGTTTAATTTATTTATAAACTAGATTCATTTATTCACTTATTTGGTAACAATAGTGTTTTATAATGCAATAGTAATTATCATATACGCTGAGATATGTATCGTTTGATATGAGCTGATCTAGTTTAGGATATATATTTCTCATCTGAGGATTTAGGTTAAGTTATATGTCAAATTCCATATAATAGTCTTGATCAAAATTCCATGTAATAAAGTTAATAAAGGCAATAATAACTAAGGTCACGTGACATGTCTTCCAAGCTGAATGTTGGGTAAAACATCATACTGTGGGTGTTCATTTGGTTTAATATGGCTAAAGAAAATTGGCAAAGGCAATGGAAAATGCTTTGGAAAGGAATCAAGCATTAATTGGCATTTTATTTATGAAAATGATAGAAATTAGGAGAAAAGGAAGGTGAAAAATCACAGGATGCATAGGAGGAGGAAATTGAAGGAAAATAATAGAAATTGAAGAAAATATAGCTCTCATTAATAAAAAAACTTCTGAGGATTAGTTGGTACTTCTTTTTGTAGTTCAGTTTTGGAGCTCTCTCTCTATTCTCTCTCTCACACAATCTTGGACACTTAGAACATTCTTGGAGGACTCTAGCATTTGATTAAGGGAAGAAAACAAAGGACCAAGAAGGCAAAGATCAAGAAAGGAAGAGCAAAATCAAGCATGTGTCAGCTTGAGGAGGCTTCGACCCAGGTTCAGAGCTAGATTCGCTGACCAACAAAACCCTACACTATCGACCCTTTTGGCAACAATCCGCTTAGTGCAGAGTGCAGTCTCACCCGAGGTAGTATTGACTGATGTTAGAACCAGGTTTCTGCATCTAGAAGGCTATGTGATGTAACAACGAGACATTTTCTTAGCCTAGGGCCTGATTTGACCTTCCTCAACCCCTATCTTTACGATCACAGACTTAAAGTGATAGATCTACGAGCTTTACCTAAGTGTTTAACATGCATAAGTTAACATATAACATTAGATCTGAACCTTTGCGATGCAATCAAAACAATATGATAGAGAACTAAATCATAACTGAGCATAACACAGAAACATATACATATACACAAAACGGACATATTTGCTTCAAATATGCTTTATTGCTTCAGATCTTCAATACATCCATTTTTTATGACCGTACACACACAACTGCAGGGGCCCACGTACTCAGCTGCATACTCACCAAGGTCTTTGCACACTTAGATGTAGGAGCCTTCTCCTTCACCAAAATAAAAAAATAAAATATTATTCCACTTAGAACTCAACCTAGCTAAATTGGACTCCCTAATTACTCCTAGATGACTCCCTTTTATATCTTTTACATTACATTACCATGGTTAGCGAACCATGGGCAAAGTTCATTGTATGATCAAGACATCCCATCCCTTTACAAAATAAGGGGCTTTGACCTTCCTAAAATCCCCTTTCACTCTTAACGTTTTGCGTGCTCTGCTTCCCAAATTGCGAAGACTTTACAATATTACAAAATTTGACTCAAAACTTAGACAAAATTGGACCTGGGGGTCCCCATCCGAACATGCCCCCAACGAAAAGATGTGACTCATCCCGAGTCACTTTGCTGGTACATCCTCAATGCATTCTTTGAGGCTATTGAACTCCACCTTCAATGCTTGAAGTTGTATTGTGCTTTGTGTGGTGGCCTACCGAACCTTCTCGACCCACTTCTTAGTAGTTGGCCCCTCTAATTTTAAGCTAATGGTCCTCTGCATCTCTTGGATTCATTTTAGTTTACTCTCGGCAGACTCAGAGAGTTGACTAGCTTTGTCAGCTCAACGTTGCGTTCTTGCTGAAATGATTGAGGCTTTTCATCACAGCGCGTCAATATGATTTTGAATGGCCTTCCCTTCCTGGAGTCTGGCAAACCATTACACAGGTGCTAAGGTCCGCATTGTTGCTCTGATTTCATCAAACTCCAATTGTTTTTCCCTAATGTCTGCTTCAATATTTTGCACATGTGTGTCCTCCTACAGCGAGGCCCACATATCCATGGTGTTTTCAAAAATCTGGTTGCAGTCCTTAACTGTAGCTTCTACGACTTCCATATCTGCCTCAATATCATCCTCACATTGTTCTCGAACCTCTGCAAGGTTGTTGGTTGTAGCTTCATCTGCATCTCTCCGACCTACATCTGCATCTCAAATTTGACTCGTTCAACCTCTACTTTGGACTCCTTCACTGCAGCTGCTAGCGTTTGAAGCTTCTCTTGGGAATTTTCTTTAGTCTATATGAGGAGCTTTGATAGCTCAATTCAAGTCTGAGTGTTGGCATCGTCGAGCTCCTGCTTACGGGTAGCAGTTACGTCTCTATCCTGCATCACCTTGGAAACTTCCTCAGCTAACTTCCCATTATGGATCTTGATATTCTTAATCACAAAGAGCACCCACTCTTCTCATATTTTCAACTTAGCAGATACTCCCTGGCAAAGTTCATGGAATTCTTGAATGGCAAACGCCGCTAAGTTTAGTTCTGAGTTCCTTCCATATGGTGTTGTTGCCTAATCCGACGCGGTAGGAAAGCGCAATGACCCTCCTGGAATAGGGACTGTGCGGATCTCTGTGGTGACCACCAACGTTGAAGGTAATCCTGGTGTTGCACTTATCATTTCCACGCTCGCTTGATTCTCACTCGCCTAAACCACGCTCACTTGAATCACGCTTTCTTGCACTTGTAGCTCTTTGAGGCACTGTTGGACTTGCGACAATACTGACTTGTATTGATCCTCTATGTGTCCCCACATATCCTTAGTGATGTTGTGCAGATTATCCCCAACCTCATAGATGTCCCCCTCAGTGAGGACCATTGACTCAATGTTGGAAGTCTTGTCAGACTTCTGCTTCTTGTGTGCACGCCAGTGGAGGATTTCTTCATCTTCCTTATTATGAAAGGAGACTAAATATCTTATGTCTCCTTCAAAGGGTATTCTCCACCCTACTCTGGTTCCCTTTTTTCTAGCTCCTCTTCGTGTACGTGCTCTGACTCATACGTGGTATTATTCCCAAGTTCCACAGTGACCTTCTAAGGTACCTTCTTGGGGTCTTCCTTCGGCGTACCTGTTTTTTGTTAGTCCTTTTGTGGTCTCCTTCGGCCTCTTAACTAGGGTCCAACAACATGCTTCACCATTTAGATAATACGGAAAAAATGTCTTACTATGTGACTAAATAGGGAAACTCATACCAGATGCCCTCTACATCTTTCTTCGCTTGTATATGTACATTGTGGAAATCTACTTTTAAGGTCAAGACTTTGCGGTATTGAGCATATAACACTGGTGATAATCATGGGTTATGTCTGGCCATGGTGCGTAGATCCATCTCAAACATCATGCAAAATTGTTTATTCTCTAACACTCGACTTGGATCCTTGGATACCGACAGTGAAGCGTACCTCGCAGCTTTGCACAAGCCTAGGTTAACATTAGGGAACTGCGATTCATCAGGGATTCACTAGGCTATCAAAGAAATTAACAATAGTAACCATGCATAGTGAAATGGTTACCCCTCTTCCCGAGCCTCGTGACAATCATCCAGAAAATCCTGGCAGAGATATCCAGCCCAATTAAATGGTACCCCTTGGTTGCACTACGCAGCCAACTAAATGACTAGGGCTGGTACCTCATCTTCCTTGCACTTCCTCATAATTTTACCAACCAAAATGGATGTGGCAAAGGTGACAACTTGATCAGAAATCGAGCTAACAATGTAGGCTCACGATTTCTTGAGAACATGAAAATCCTTCTTCACTTGGTCTGCAAGGTTATTTCTTGAGACTTGCCAACAAAAGCATTAGTGGGGTTATCTCCTACACATGGTAGTGTGGTGATCCTTCTCATGAGCATAGCGTTAATTGGGATCCTCTCCCCCAACTATAAAGCTTTGTTGTGTACCAAAGTTAGAAACTGGCACACATGATGTTGTTGTGCCAAAAATGAGGCACACTCAACATGTTCAGTAACATGATGTGTTGAATCTCAGCCACACAAGTCATTGGTTCTACTCGGGTGACACCGAACTCCTCATAATATACCATCTTTCGTTATTTGCTTGGCTCAAAGTGAGGGAATTTGGCCGTCTCATCCAAATCTGAACCCTCTATGCGTAGTTGCGGTACCTGTGCCGGAAATGCTTCTTCAAAGGGAACATCCTCAGGGACCAAAGGTGTACATATGGAAAATTTGACTGCATCAAGGTCCTTCGTCATCTTAGCAGTCAGATTTCTTAGCGGCATATATGGAGGTAACTGCGAAATTGTTCTGGCTTCGTTGACATTTATATCATCAATTCCTCCCCCAAGCTCTTCCTCCTCTAAGTCACTTGGTTCCATTGGTTTCTTCTTTTTCTCTTTTTCCAGCTTCACCTTGCTTCACTGCTCAACAATCATCTTCCTAGGTGACTATCTTACCAGTGGATTCTGCGGTAGTTCTATTTCTTCACTGCTCCTTTTGCTGGCTCTACCACCGCTGTTGTCTCTCCTATAGTTGTGGGCTTTGGTATCAGTGATCTGGGGTTTTTGGTGTACGTAGGAGGAGTAGCAGTCATGATGCCTGTTAATCCATGTGCGAGAAAGTCTGAGGAGATGCCTTGCCAATCCTCACAAGACATACAACAATTCTCTCGGCTCAGACTTAGGCACAAAAGCTCACAAGAATTCTTCAATAGGAAAAGTGTCTGAATGTAGAGTGGGATTCCATATTTATAGCCAAATTAAAATTTGAATTCCTTGAATGCCTCCAGATCTTCCTCATAAATGTGAATTTGATGGCAGATTTTCATAGATATGCTCCTTAAATGCACTTCTCCCTGTTCACTTTAACGTAAAAATCGTGGTCAAATCAACTGTAGATTTTCCAATGGTCATATTCTCGGCACACTACATTGGACCCTCCATTATGGCACAACTATATTTTCACATCTTTCTCCACCTACGATATCTCCCTAAACATTGCATGACCTTCCTTCTTCGATGGAACCATTTCTCCGAAAAGTATTTAACAGTCCTGTGCTTTCTTCCAGCTGCCTAAAGCACTAATACTTTCATGTTATCATATAGTCATCGCAGCCTTGTAGGGGCAGGATCATCTATGTATACCTTCAATCTACTTCCATTAATTCTTCAAGGAAAGAACTCCCCATTCATCTTTTCGAGTTGAACTCTGCCACCATCCGAAATGGGGTCTTGGCCAATGCATTTGAAACTTCCCTAGAAAATTTATGAACTTACTGTCATAGATTAGGACTAAATCGCCATTCTTAAAAGTGCACTACTTAATGTGGTTATCATGCCACGCATTTTCCCTAACTTTCTATACCTACTGATGAAAGCCATCCAAAAAGAAATCCTCTTGCAACGCCTGTGCTAAACGTTCCTCCATGCAGTCACTATCAACCATCTCAGTTACTGTTGTGATCCTTAATTTGGGCATTATATAGTCCATTGGAATCACTACTTCTTGTCCATAAAGCAGTCTAAATGGTGTTTTCCCTATCAATTTATTACAATTCATCCTATATGCCCATAGAACTATTGGCATGCACACATCCCAGTCATTCCTATTAACATTACAGATCTTCGTTAAGGCATTCTCCAATAGTTTGTTAAAAGATTCGACAGTTCCATTCGCCTAGGGATGATACAACCTACTCTTGTGATGGTTCAGTTGGAACTCTTCTATTAGTGCCTTAATTCTTTCATTCAAGAAGTGCGAACGTCGGTCACTCATAAGGATCTTCAAGCATCCAAACCGTGAAAGAATGTGTTCAAATATAAACTTTGCAAGAGTTTCTGTGTTGCAATCCTTCACAGGCTGTGCCTCAGTCCATCTAGTCAAGTAGTCCATCGTAGTGATAATATAACGTGCACCCATCTTCTTCCCTGATGGATTAATTGGTCCAATAAATTCAATTTCCCATTTATCAAATACTTACAACATGACCTATGGGTTTAAGGGAAATTCATTTCTTTACGATGGTCTTCCAGTCCTCTAACACACATCACACACACTGTAGTACTCTTTAGAATCTTTATGTACCATATGCCACCATAATCTTTCTCGCAGAATCTTGTGTGCAATTTCGTTTCCTACATAGTGTCCTCCTGTGACAACACCATGTGCTTCAGCCAAAAGACTGTGCTATTCATACTCAGGTACATATCGGAAAAAAACTTCATTTAGTCCCATGTTATATAACTGTCCTACAATGAACGAAAAACCTTCAGGCCTTACCACTAGTTCCTTATTTTACTGCATCGTGTACCCTTCAAGAGCTATGCTAGTAGTTAGAAAATAAATATTGTCCCCAAAATGTTCATTAGCAACTATGACAGTAAAGAGTTGTGCATCAGTTAACCTCTCATCAATATTAGTGGGTTCTTCACCATTCTCGATTCTAGAGTGGTGATCAGGTCCAACTTTTAACCTTCTTGGCTTAGCTATCACTTCAAAATCATACTCCTAGAAGAGAAGAAACCATCAACATATCTCTTCCCCCAACACAGGTTTATTGACCAGGTATTTCAGTGCAGAATGATCTGTCTACATTTTAAAGAGTGCACCTAGTAGATAATGCCTGAATTTTTGTAGTGCATATACCATGGCTAACCCTTCTCATTCTGTGGTTGAATAGTTTTTCTCTACCTTAGATAGTTTCATACTTGAAAAAGGAATCAAATGGTCAATATCTCCTTCTCCTAGTTGAGCTTAAACAACTCCCAATTCTTTACATGATGCATCCACGTGCACATGAAACTCTTTCTTCCAATCTGGGAACACTAGGATTGGTGCAGTAACCATCTTCTCCTTAAGAACATCCAAGCTCTTCTGACGATCATCAATCGAGCAAAACATATCATACTTATTCAACAACCGCTCCATTGGTGCAATGATTTATGTGTGCGCCTTTATAAACTTCATGTAATACCCTATATGACACAAGTTATGTGTAGCTTCTTTACATTCTTGGGCGGATACAAATTAATAATTACAGTGATTTCGGTAGGGTCTACCATCAATCCTTGCTTGCATACAACATGTCCCAGCAATATTCCATAAGGTACACAAAAGATACATTTCTTCAAATTCAAGGAAATCTGATACTTCCTACATATATCCAACATTAGGCGTAGACTAGTAACATGTTTCCTAACCATCCCAAAAATTGTCAAATCATTGAAGTAGACCTCCAGAAACTTGTGAGTAAATTCCTTGAATGCTATGACTACCACCCTTGAAATTATTGCAGCAGCATTTTTCAGTCCGAACGGCATAACTGTATATTGGAATGACCCAAATTCTATAGCGAAGGTAATCTTGCTTCTATCCTCTAGCACAATCTTAATTTGGTGATATCCCGAAAATCCATATGTAAACAAATAAGCCTCCTGTCCACCAACACTTTCTAGAAATTCATCTGTAAAAGGCATAGGAAAGGGGTCATACATGCATGCATCATTTAACTTTTCTAGATCTACGCAAATACTTCTCTCATCGTTTGTTTTATTTTCCTGGACCACCATCGTACTAACCCATTTCGACTCTTCCATTGGCTCAAATATACTTGTCACAAGCATCCTATCCAACTCTTCTCGTACCTTTTCCTTGTACTTGGGGTTCAGTTGATATAGGCGCTTCTTAACTGGATTCGTATCTGGCTTTAAATTGATCTTCATCACACCCAAATCACCTATTATGCCCTTAAATTAAGAGAAATTTCTTGGAAATAAGTCCTCATATTCATGTAGCAATTCAACAACCTTGCCTAACATGTCTTCATCCCAATAGTCACCAATGTGGGCAAACTTTGGTTCTTCCCGTGAGCCAATATTTACTGGTTTGGTCTTTACTGACTATGATATATCAAGGATCTTTGCATCAGGTCCTGCAACATTGCGTAGTCCTTCTCACTGAGGAATCTTGATGCTCACCCACTTCTTTGGTAGTAACATTGTAGCATTCTGGCACATGTTGTAGCTACACGCACGAGTTAAGTTGCATCCAAATTATAGGTTATATTGGTGTTCAGAAGACACCTGCCTTAATCCCCTGAAGTTCCCCATCAATTCATTTGAACTTGCTTTCAAAGTTGAATGTAACAAAGAAAATCTCCTTCATTTCATCCCAAACAACATTCCTATGTCGCAGCTCTGTCTCCAAATACTAGATCGGCGGTATAGCGTCTAAGGTATGAATAAATATATGTACCCATTCTGGTTGAGGTACCTTTCCCCAAGACTTAGTCCATCGAGCCAGATGTTTGCGTGGGTCATCCTTACCTATGTACTTTTCACTAAACCACATCGTTGTGGAGCCAAATATTAATCTCATTAGTCTACAATATTCCTTCCAATCAACAATATTATCTTGGTGGGTTCCCTACCATCTTGCAGGCGTAGTTCTTAAAGCTAAATCTAGAGCGTGGAACCTGTGTTACTCTGCTAAGTCTCTTTCAAAATGGTCAAGAAAAGTATTGACACTATCTATCCCATCATAATAAGGTAATTTATGTACCCCAGTTGATATATAGCACAAAGAATTTGTAAGCCTATTGCATCGTAGTGTAGAGACCTCATGCAACCGATTCTGCTAGTTTTCTAATTCTTGATATGAGTCTGATTGGCATAAACTGTCCTTCTCCCAACTGATACATTGATATGTAGTGGCATTAATACATTCTTCATCTCAAACAGTGAGCTTATATATGTGATCAATGTCTCCTTCATCATCATCATCATAGATTGGTTATGTTTATTGTGCACCTTCAGTTGGATCCAATGGAACAACCACTCTAAGGACATTCTTTTCAAACATCATGCTTTGTTTCTTCAAACTAATAATAGAATTCATGTCAAAAGCCCAATCAATCCCAAGCAATGCTGGGTATGTATTATTGTCATCTACTATTTCAATAAATTCAAAATTTGCGAGCACACTCACTCCTTCAATATCTGCAGTGACTCCATGTAGGCAACCTATTGGAATGACCTTTTGTTCATTTTCCATGCGCAACTGGATTGGCCACAACTGTAACTTAGGTTTCCCCATATGTTCCCACGTTTTTTTGGCAATACATTAGAGTGAAATCCGAAGTATATAATTATCTAGTCCATATCAAAATCACCAATTTGTGCTCCCAACCACATTTCGCTACTAGTCCTCTTCTTTCTTCGGTTCACCTTATTTATTATGTGTTATTCTAGTAGTGACTTGTCCTTGCTAGTGTAGTTATCTATCAGTTCTTGTAGTCCTTCAACTGCCTTTTGATCCCTCAACAACTTCATGCATGTCTGTAGAAACAATTTCAACACTGTGGGATCAGAGTTCTCCATCACAGTACTTTCTTCAGATTTATCTCTTCGTGGGACTATTGGTATCTTATTTTTAGACATAGAAGAACCTGGATCCATAAAAAATTATCTTGCCTACACAAACGTCTCATTTTCTCTGTGTAAGTTAAATCAATCATTCTTCTCACCAACCCTACAAAACCATGTATCTGATTTACCTTCTACATTGTCTTCACCAGTTTCTATACCACTTCGCGTTACTATATTAACACTTGGATTGTCTTTGCATGGTTTGGATCACATCATCTGAATGTTCTATGTTGGTTGTTGGTTCTTCTTTTCCTGCATATTTGCTATTAATACAAGACAATCTTCTATAACATGAGAAAATTGCTTACAGTATTGATAAGAAGGATAAGTTGGATTCTGGAAGTCACGCTCAAAATGTCCTGGTTCTCCCTAATTGTAGTAGATGATCTGGACCTGACCTCTTCGACTGCCTCCTCCTCATCCTCTTCCCCGTCCGTGGAATCCCCTTCGAGCTGCAGGTGAAGCTTGATCAGTTTGCACGTAGGTTTCAACTTGCATCCTATACATCGGAGTTTTGTTTATCATCAAATCATAGCTTCAGAAATATCTTTCATCATGGCCAACCAATTTACAAAATTTATAAAATATTTTCTTTGGTGACTACACAAACTTTTATAATAGATAACAATTGTTGGTTGTATGCATTCCTGATACTTGGCAGATACTACACCATACGCTGGAACCAACACTTGATCCAGCAGGGGACTCTAGTTTAGTGGGTTGGGACCTCTTGCAGCTATATAATCCCAGTACACAGGGAACTAGTCCTTATAGTGGTCTACAGTCTTACACTTCATGCATAAAGCTTCAAGGCGTAGTCCGAACTGAACCTCCTTTCCCTTCTTCAGATCTTGCAACTCGGTATGTTGGCTTGCTAATTGTGACTGCATCTGCTGGACTCCTATATTCATATCCTTGATCGGCGAAGCCTCCATCTTCATCAAAATCTCTAATTCTTCGGCCTAAGATCTGATATTTTGTTGAGGCAAAGGCAATCTTAAGTGTGGAAATAACAAAGCTATCTACCATTCCTTATGTTTTTTGTCTGAAATATGAAGATTAGCTTGTCTCAGTAAGAACTTAAACCTCTTATTCATATCCCACATAGACTCATTAGATATCTACTTGATCTCCTTTATTTCAGTAATGCACTGAGCTTCTGATTTTTTCTTTCTAAATTTTGCGTTTAACGAAATCTTTTTCTTAGCCGATGTAGTATTTGGATTGGTTGTACTATATTTGATATACCATGCGAGCACTCTATCCTATAGTGATGTAACCATTTCTTCTTTCTTGATGTCATTATGATTCATCTGTTGTGCCTTCCACATAGCTTCATCTATGAACCAAAAGTGATCAGGATCCTCTGATCCCTGACCCTTGATTTTTCACTGTATTCCCCATACTGAAGAATGAAGGTGGAGGTGGAGGTTTAGGTGTATGAGGTGGTGATGAAGGTGGAGATAGGGTGGATGGATGTGGAATCCCAGAATTTCCCTGACCTTCTATCTGCGATGCACCTCCAGGTATGTTAGGGCTAGTCCTTTCTTCTTCCCTATCTGATTCACTCAACAATGGATTGTACGTGCCTTCAGTGTATTTGTCCCAATCGGCCCTGAATCATTTTCCACTTTGCATAGATACGGTCTGACCTCTTTTAAACATCAATTCAAAGGCATAACATCCTTTTCACACAACAACATTTTAATCCAAGCTTTTAGCGATCTCAGGTACTTACCTCTCGGACCCTTAAAGAATCGGTGTTTAGCTTCGCTATAAGATAAATACATGTCAATTGAAAATTCAGTGATGAAACAACCCAAAATACTATCGATCCAATAATAAAAATCCCTTGCAACCTTATAATCATACAATTCAAGGCACTTGATCAATTCAGGAATCCACACAATACGATCATCATGTTTCCAAGTAGGTTCGTTTTCCACTAGATTAGACAACCACTCATGTAATTCGCAACGGAATGATGAAAAGAAAACTTTGTTCTCTTCTGTGTAGAGATATCTTTGCAACCACCTGTCTTTGTTCCAGTGCAGATTTCGATTTTCTTCAGTGGTAAACTCATGTAACTTCTGATCTATCCACTTCTTGATCTTTTTCCTAGTTGGTATCCACGAATACCATATCACACATCCCTCAGATAGATCCTAGTCCGAACAATGGAACCATTTGTTGGCTTGAGGGGGTTTGGACCTAGGTTCAGAGTTTGTTGTGCTAACCAAAAAAACCCTACACTACCAACCATTTCAGAAACAGTCTGCTTAGTGTAGACTACAGTCTCACTCGAGGCAATATTGTGGGATGCTAGAACCAGGTTTCTACATCCAGAAGGCTATGTGATGTAGAAGTGAGGAATTTTATTAGTGTAGGGCCCGATTTGACCTTCACGAAACCCTGTCTTTAGGATCACTTACTTAAAGTGATTTCTACATAATTATATCTACGATATTTCGTTAATTGTTTAACACGCATAAGTTAACATATAATAGTAGATCTAAACCTTCATGATGAAATCAAACCAATATGATAGAGAAATGAATCATAACTGAGCATAAAAACACAAAAACATATACATATACACAAAACACACATATTTTCTTCAAATATAATTTATTTATTCAGATCTTCAATACATCCACTTTTTCTGACCCTGCCCACATAGCTGCAGGGGCCCGTGCACTCATCCGCGGACTCACCAAGGTCTCTGTGCACTCAGCTACATGATCCTTCCCCTTCTCCAGAGTACAGACTCAAAATCCTAGTCCACTAAGAAATCAAGTTAACTGAACTAAGTTGTCTAACTACTCCTAGATGACTCCCTTTTATATCTTTTACATTACATTACCATGGTCCGCGAACCATGGGCGGAGTTGATTGTATGATCAAAACAACCCATCCCTTTACTAAATAAGGGGCTTTAATCTTCCTAAAACCCCCTTTGACTCTTAACATTCTGCGCACTCCACTCCTCAAATTGTAGAGACTACAATATTACAACATTTGAGTCAAAACTTAGACAAAATTGAACCTGGGGGTCCCCATCCCAACAACATCTACTCGAATATTATTGGCAGGTATCGATTTTCATGTGTGAATTTATTTCTAGTTTTGGCATGCATGGTAGATGCATGTGTGTATTTTGTTCTCTTGTGGTCATTTTCATGGGTTTTTCTATTTGCGAAAGTATTCTTCATCATTGCCTTGCCATTTCCGGATATCCATGGTGTGATTGGTTCTCTTGTATTTGGTTAAGATGGATTTTCTGATGGTTTTGAAACTGAGTGAGGTGGTCTTTGAAAGATAGAACAAAAGGCCTAAGAATTCTTGGACCAGACTGAGATTGTGGTAAAGTTGGGTTTTGTCTGCCTCAGTGGGCCTAGGAATCCTTGACCGGTGAATGGGGGGATATATAGTAAAGCCTAGAGGCGTGTACCCTTAATCAAGCCTAGGAATCATTGACTGGTGAATGATGGGATATATGGTAAATCCTAGAGGGTGGAGTCTTGATTAGGCCTAGGAATACTCAACTGCTATATGGTGGGATATACGGTAAAGCATAGAGACTAGGAGATAGGAGAATTCCTCACGGTGTAGGTGGAGAAATTCAGTGGCATCAATGCTTGTTTAAGGCCTAGTGATCTAGTGGGGGTAGCGGTAGATCTTAAGAAAACCTAGTTTTGTTTGGTTTTGAGTTCGACATTCATGCTTGGAATATGATACATGAGTGATTGGCTCAAAGAAAGATTTTTTTCAGTCAATCTATGGTTAGGTGGTTCATGGAAATCCGATATCTGGTTGGATTTTGCATTCATTAATAAGAATTATTTCTCCTTGGTGTTTCATGTGTAAATGTACTCTCTTATTTGTGATTCTTATGGTTGTTATATCCTTGTTATTTATGTTGGTTATATTTTGGTTATGAGTATATTTTATGACAAACTTGATGTAGGGCTCTCATCTTGTTTTGATTTGTAAATGAATGTACAATGAATACATGACCTAATAGATGATAATGCAACTATTGCGATATAGAAATAATGCTTCTTTACAAATCTTAGCTAAGTATGAGACCCCTATGCTCAAATTTGTTGTTATGACCTATATATTGCATATTCATGACATGTTTGACAAAATGCATGTCATGGCTAGTAGGGGTCCAATCAAGTCATTGATTAAGTGTTTGCATTAGTTACTTTGTTCCATTTTTATTTATCATTTCTAAAAGTTTCATGAAGTTATGAGCAGTGGCCTGAGTCTTGGCCTTGAAAAAGTGGCACAAAATCTGGGGTTGCTGGCTCAGAACTAGCTGAAAAAGTCCACAGTCGTTGGCATGCCCTTGTTATGGGAGTGACTAGAAGGCCTCAGTCACATGCATGGCTTGTCATGGGAGTGACTGGGGGTCCATATTAGTGAAATGTCAATTTTCCTCAATGGTTGGTCACCCAGAAGGGTTGGTTGTCTCGTGAAGGTTTTGTACCACGTGTGAAAGTCAGATTGGTTTGGTTTTGTCGATTCAACTTCCTTAACTAATCATGGGGAGATGAATCACATCATAGTAGCCTCTCATCACATGTTTATTCAAATGGACTGATTAACATGGGTAAATGTGGGAGGAGGGTTTTACAGAGTGGTATCAAAGCATGGCTCACCACTTGGACTAGATGGGCAGTGTGTTGGTCATGCATTCACGTTGGTTGCATATATGTGTTCTCTATTCTTGTGCTCTATGTACTTGCTGTGTATGCATGGTGGTGGGCATGGTTGCAGTGGTGCCTGTAGGTTTTAACCCCATACAAAAATTACCTACATACGAATTCTAAAACAAAGAAAATAAACAATGTGAGAGCATAACACATAAAACACATATACATAGAGATTTTCCCCTGGATCCCAAAATTGGGACTACGTGCTTAATTTTTCATTATGTTCCCTTCAATGTTACAATACATATTTATACATGCTGAAGCATCCAATACGATGGAACAAAAACCATCGCGTCCAAAACCATGGACCGAAAACCATCGCATCCATAACCATGTGCGAAAATCATGCACAAAACCATAGGTAGGTCCGTCCAACCTAACATAAGGTCCAAAACCAAAATTTACGGGGAACTACCCCGGACCCCATAAAGTGGGGTTACCTGCACCCCTCAAACCCCCTATGACTCCCCTCGCTACGCAATCGGTGCAACGAAGGGGGGGGTCCACCCCCCTTCTAAACCCACGGTTAACTACGTGGGCTAGTCGTGGAAAGAATATAACACAACCCAACATTCTACCACTTATTCTTTTCTTTCCACAAGGGGCCATAATAGAGCTTAGTCATTTATCTAGCCCTGCAATGCCCATTGTTTCTCTACACCAAGAGAACTTCTCAGAGCTCACATATTTTGTCAATTCATCGGCAGTGTTTTTCAAAGTGTCCACCTTTATCAGCAACACCTTTTTGTCTTCTATCATATCCCTCACAAAGTGATACTGAACATCAATGTGCTTTGTCTTTGAATGATATACAGGGTTATTTTCCAAGAAAATTGCACATTGACTGTCACAATATATCCTTATAGCTCCCTATACTAACCCAATATTTGTACACAATCTTTGCAACCAAACTTCTTCCTTTCTTGTATGAGTGCCTGCCATGTATTCTGCCTCTGTAGTTGATAGTGCCACTATAGATTGTTTCTTACTCATCGAACTGACTGCACCTCCAAACAGGTTAAACACATACCCACTTGTAGATATTCTTTGATCCAGATCCCTAGCCCAGTCTGCATCAACAAAGCCATGAATATCCAACACTTTGTCCAATCCTGGTTTTCCTTGGTAGCACAAACCATAATCACTAGTGCCACAGAAATACCTAAAAACACGCTTCACTACTGTCTAGTGCTCCTTCCCTAGTTTTGACATAAACCTGCTCAGTTTTCCCACTGCATGTGCAATTTTTTGTCTAGTACAAACCATCGCATACATCAGGCTACCGACTGCACTTTCATATGGAACACAGGACATGTCCTCTTTCTCTTCTTGTGTCTTGGGACACTGTTCATCAAATAACTTTACACCTATAGGAATAGGAACCTTCACCGGTTTACTATCCTACATATTAAACCTCTGCAATATTGTCTCGACATACTCCCTCTGGTTTAACCAGAGCTTCCTCTTTGTTTGATCTCTTTTAATCTCGATGCCCAAAATATAGTTTGCAGCACCAATATCTTTCATGTAAAATTTGGAGGAAAAATGGGTCTTCAAATCCTGGATAATTTCATTGTCATTTTGAACCAACAACATATCATCCACATACAAGACCAGATAAATAACCCGGTCACCAATTAATTTAAAATACACATAGTGATCTGCTTTGATTCTAGTGAAGCCAAGTCCCCGTATAAATGTATCAAATTTATGATACCACATCCTTGGTGATTGTTTTAACCCATACAGAGACTTCTTTAACTTTCATACCAGTTTTTCCTGATGCTTCACCACAAAGCCTTCAGGTTGATTCATGTAGATCTCCTCTTCCATATCCCCGTGAGGAGATGTTGTCTTCACATCCATCTATTCTACCTCAAAATCAAAAGTAGCAACAACAGATAGAAGTAATCTAATAGAAGTTACCTTGGAAACAGGAGAAAAAATATCACCAAAATCAATTCCTGACACCTAGGAATAACCTTTTGCTAGCAATCGAGCTTTGTATTTCTCCACCTTTCCTTCTGCATTTGTCTTCTTCTTGAAAACCCATTTGCTTCTGATGGGTTTCCTTCCAGCCGGCAACTCCATGAGATCCCATGCCTCATTTTTGTGGAAAGATGCCATTTCATCAAACATGGCCTCTTTCCAGAGTTTGCCATCCTCTGAGTCTACTGCTTCCTTCATAGTTCTAGGATCATCATCAGTAATAGATAATAAAAAATTGAACAAAAAGCAGATGAACTATACCTTTCTGGCTGCCTTCTTTATCGAACTAATCTTCTCACACCCGGAGTTTGTGGCTCTTCATCCTCTGATTCCTCCTCTGCTATAGAGTCTGATTCTTCCTCCTTTAGTTCAAACTCTATCTTCTTAGGTTCCTTTGGTTGGACTTCATGTTTAATAACATCTTTCACCTCTCTGAACACCACATATCGGTTGTACACAACCTTCCTTGTTACTGGGTTCCAAAGATTATAACCCTTTAAACCATCCTTATACCCAATAAAGGTGCACTTTTCAGATTTACTATCCAACTTGGTTCGTTTCTCCTTTGGAACATGTACATATGCATCACATCTAAATACCCTGAAATGTGAAGAGAGGGTTTCTTACCAGTTCATACCTCATGTGGAGTCTTATCCTCCAACGCTGATGAAGGTTATCTATTGACAAAGTAACATGCTATCTCCACCGCGTCTCCCCAGAATTATTGTCCTAACCTGGCACCACTGAGCATACTTCTTGCCCTTTCCATCAATGTCTTATTCATTCTTTCTACAACTCCATTTTGCTGAGGTGTATATGGAGTAGTCTACTGCCGTGCTATACCACACTTCTTACAGAATTCTTCAAATTCCTAGCTGCAAAACTCTCCACTGTTATCTATCCTCAACACCTTTATCTTCTTCTTTGCTTGGTTTTCCACCAAAGCCTTAAATTCTTTAAACCTATCAAAGACTTCAAATTTCTTCTTAAGGAAATATATCCATGTATTCCTTGAGAAGTCATCTATAAATGATACATAGTACACAGACTTACCCAGTGATGGAACCTTCACAGGTCCAAACACATCACTGTGCACAAGTTATAATATTTGTTTTTCCCTCTTACCACTAGAGGGGAAACTCACCCGATTCTTCTTCCCATATACACAATTTTCACAGAAATCGAAATCCAAAGGGCTCTTACTCATACCTTCTAGCATACCTTTACCATGAAGTATTCGAAGGCCCTTCTCTCCAATATGTCCAAGCCTTTGATGCCATAGCATGGACTTCTCTCCAGAGACCACTATATTTTCTACTCCACTTTTAGGAACCACAGAGCTATTGCACCCATCAACAACAGTGCTACCTTGCAGCTTGTACAGAGTTCCAATCCGAACTCCCCGCATCAATACTAGTGCTCCCCGAACCATCTTGCAGGTATCCTTATCGAACACTATTTTTACACTTGCATCATCTAGCTTGCTTATAGAAATAAGGTTTCTGGCCAATGAAGAAATATGCACAACACCCGGAAGTGTTCTAACCCTTCTACCTTGCAACTTCAACTTTACTTTTCCATGACCAACAATTCTAGCCTTCCTATCATCCCCTAAGAAGACATCACCACCATCGCATTTCTCATACTTGTAGAACCACTCTCTATGGGGAGTGAAGTGAAAGCATGCACCTGAGTCAATCAACCATGCCTCATGATCTACATGTGCACTTGAAGAAGCCAAGTACACATCCCCACCTTCATCTGAGGTGGTTTTGGCCTCTGTAGAAGGAGCAACATCAGATCCCTTTCCTTTATCAGGAGCTTTAGATTTACAATCCCTTTTGTAGTGCCCTTCCTTTCTGCATTTCTAGCACACCACCTTTACAGGTTTTCCTGTAGATTTAGATCTCCCTCTAGATTTAGATCTCCCACTCGATGACTTATTCTTGTTTCTGTTCTGGGACCGTCCTCGTACAGACAAGGCATCACCATTTTGGCTCTCCATATTTTTCCGTCTCATCTCCTCCATTAGCAAGGATGAGACTATTTCATTAAACTGCAAGGTAGTTGCATTGCGACCTATTGCAATAACCAGACTATCCCACAAATCCGATAGAGAACACAACAAACTGATGCACTTATCTTCATTTGAAATTTTAATCTCAACAGATGCTAACTGACTTACCACAGTATTAAATCCGTTCAGGTGCTTTATCACTGAGTCTCCATCTTTCATCCTCAGGTTATACAGCTTCTTCCATAGGAAGAGTTTATTCACCAAAGACTTAGATTGGTACAATGTCCCTAACTTTTCCGAGAAAGCCTTCGCCATAGCTTCCCCTAATACATTCAACAATACTGAATCTGAGACACAAAATCATATTGCGCTCTTTGCCTTCCGATCCAACTTCTTCCATTCTTCATCGGACACTCTTGTTGGTCTAGTACCTAGATCTACCATGATCCACTAATCTTTATTTACCAACAAATCCTCCATCTTGAGTTTCCAAAACTCAAAACTCTGACCATTAAATTTCTCAATATTTATCTTTCCACTACTTGCCATCATCTTTCACCACCAGAATCGATCTCATAGATCTCCCACTGAACAGGGTCTACCACAGGCTTAAGTGAAACCCCTCAGAAACAATGGCATCCCCTTGAAGCCAAAACAGCTCTTATACCAAATGCAGGTTTTAACCCCGTACATAAATTACCTGCACACAAATTCTAAAACACAGAAAATAAACAATGCGAGAGCATAACACATAAAACACATATGCACGGAGATTTTCCTCTGGATCCCAAAATCGAGACTACCAGCTTGATTTTTTGTTATGTTCCTTTCAATGTTACAATACATATTTATACATTTCGAATCATCCAATACCATGGACCGAAAACCATCGCATCCAAAACCATGGACAGAAAACCATCGCATCCAAAACCATGTGCAAAAATCATGCACAAAACCATAGGTAGGTCTGCCCAACCTAACATAGGGTCCAAAACCAAAAGTTTCCGGGGTGCTGCCCCGGACCCCATAAAGTGGGGTTAGTTGCACCCCTCAAACCCCCTATGACTCCCCTCGCTATGCAATTGGTGCAACGAAGGGGGGGCTCCGCCCACCTTCTAACCCCCTGGTTAACTACATGGGCTAGTCGTGGAAAGAATATAACACAACCCAACAGTGCCGACATGTGGAAGCATATGGTGTGTTTTTAGATGTGGTCGTCATGACTGTATGTTAGTTATACATTGGTTATGCATGTCAGTGCTTATATACTGTTATAAATACATTGATATACTTGTATTTTTAATGCATGAAGTCATGATATGTGGTTGGTATGATGAGGCATTGATAAATGGATAGTGGTTAAACCAGTGTTATATGTTGATGTGATTATGATTATACATTTATCGTGCTAATATGGTGAATCTTGCAGATGAGATATCCTCCCCTGAACTATAATGAGGTATGTTGACTATGTTATGTTTTGGTTTTAGCTAACATGGTGTACTTGAAAGAAAGATATGAAATATGACTATCAAGATGGTAGACTACAGTTCATGAGATTCACCCTATGGGTCAGATGAGCAGTGTGTTGTTGGGCATTCTTATGAATTAGTAGACACATTGAGAAGATAGAAGGAAGATAATGATAGGATCATTTAGGTATAGGAGAAACAAGTGAAAGGAAATGTAGTAATCCTTCAAATTTTGTGAGAATTGTAGAGATAGGGACCACTTCATATCAGCCATGGGTAGGAGGATATGGAAAATGGGGCATATGGCAGTAGATCTGACAATGGAGATAGGTCAAATAGAGATGACACGTTCAGAGATGATAGCCTCTTATATACTTTGGATAAGAGAGGTGATGGATATAGATTCTATTTTAGTTTTGATTTTTATCGGCACTATGATCATCATTGTTACCATCCTTACAAGAGAATTGACAAGGGATATTTTCCAGATGAGTTCAAGAAAGAAAAGCCACCTACCTTTGAGGGATATTTAAAGAATTCAGAGGATGCAAAGGCATATCTACTTGGGATGAAGAAATTATTTGAGCTACATGATTACATAGAGAATATCAAGGTCTAAATAGTTATCTTCAGCCTCAAAAGGAAAGAAAAAAGATGATGGGAATATGTCAAGCAGGTTAGGGACACCAAGACAAATGATTTAATTCGACTTGAATTCGAAGGACTTTTCAAGAAGAAGTACTTGTTAGAGAGGTAATACGACAACGAATCCAAGCAGTTTTATGAGCTAAAGATGGGAGCGATGATATATGAGGAGTATACGACTAAGTTCTTGGAATTATTAAGGTATGTACCATATCTTAAGGATGAGAAGGCCAAATTTGAGAGATTTTTCAATGGATTTCCATTAACATTTAGAGATCGAATTGAGTACGATGAGCCTCAGTTGCTTAAGGAAGTTTTTGGAAAATTGACGCATTAGTATGAGAAATTAAAGCACAAGAAAAAATCTCATCATGGTTGGAAAGGGAAAGACAAAGCTAAACATAAATGGCAGTGGAAAATAAGAAGACTTTAGGATGGAGGTGAGAAAGATAAATTTTCACCTTACAAGAAGTTTAATGGGTCACAACATGGAGGACAACAAAATAAAGGTGATGGTATAGGATGGTTCTTGTGTTGGACATGTCATAAGGAGCATCTTAAGAGGGATTTTCCATAGAATCACGGTGGTAGGCTTCATATTTATAGTGCATGGGAAGTGCATACAATTGGGTATGTTGGATAAATAATTCTATGTATTTATGCAGTGACCGAGAACAGGAAACCATATCATGAGGCAACTGTTATCGAGATGGACGGTAATATTTATGATAAAGTTGTTTCAATTTTGATTGACCCTGGATATAATTATAGTTATTTTTATCCTAACCTGGTGGATAAGTGTGGTTTGAATAAAGAAGTGCATGTAGAATCCTAGTTAGTGCAATTGGATACATGTACAAAGAGGAGAATGTATCACTAGGTAAGAGCTTGTGCATTCAAGTTGAATGGTATGCCTACCCCAACACATTTGAATGTATTGCCATTGGGATCATATGGTAATTTTTTGGGCATGGACTCACTGTATCTTCATAAGACCAAAGTGGATTTTTATGACAAGGCCATTGAGTGTTTGGATGATAATGGAAAAAAAATAATCTTACAAGGTAAGAAGAAGGCAACATCAGTTAGAATGGTGACAACTATGTAGGCAAAGCACAGTCGCAGAAAAGCATGTGTGTTATTTGCAGTGCATATTTATAGCAATAAAGGTAAGGATGTTGAGGATGTGGAGGTATTGAGCATGTACCCGATCTTGCAGCAGTTTCAAGATGTGTTTCCAGTATAGATTTCATATTTTTCGCCTCATAGAAAAGGGGATTTTTCATTGAGTTGGTACTAGGGGAAGCACTATCATTAAAGGCACCGTATAGGATGAGCACACCAAAGTTAGTATAGTTCAAGTTACAGTTGAAGTAAATGCTTGACAAGGGATACATTAGGCTAAGTGTATCACCTTAGGGTGCACCAATATTGTTTATGAGGAAGAAGGATTGTACTCTAAGGTTATGCATTGATTACATGTGGTTGAACAAGGTGACCATCAAGAATGGGTATCTATTGTCGAGGATTGACGACTTGTTAGATCAATTGAAGCGAGTAACAACGTTCTCAAAGATTGCTTTGAGATCCGGATATCATCAAGTACACATTAAGGAAGAGGACATATAGAAGACTATTTTCAGGACCAGGTATGGGAATTATGAGTTTGTTGTAGTTCCATTTTGTTTGACTAATGCTCAAGCTATATTTATGTTCTTGATAAATAATGTATTGTGTCCATATATAGACAAGTTTGCTATTGTATTCATTGATGTCATCTTGATATATTCTAGAAGCATTAGAGAACTTTTGAGGTCTAAAATGGGACTCCTATGAAAAATGTACAAGCAAAATAAACTTTATAAGAACCAATAGGATTCAAAATGATGATGCCAACCATGGGGGATGATTCACGATTTTTTGGGTAAAAAGGTAAAAAGATTAAAAAATAATAAAATAATAAAACTACTTTTTCAACTTGTATTTTCACCTTATCTCCCTAAGAATTTACTCAAATTTCCAGCAAGAATACTCGTTGGATGAAAAATTTAATTCCTCATCCAATGAGTACCCATGTTTCATATTTTTGATGTACCCTACTATACGAAAAATAAGAAATGCATGAAAAACGTGATTGCAATCACATTTTTCATGTAGCAGGGTCCATCAAAAGTATGCAACATGGGTACTTCATGGATGAGGAATCAAATTATGCGTCCAATAAGTGTTTCCACTCAAAATTTAAATAAACACATAGGGAGATAAGTTGAAAATACGAGTTGTAAAAGTAGTTTTTTGTTTTTTTCCTCCAAACTTTGATGATGTAATCTAATCTTATTTTTTCATTTCCACTATTATTTTATAATTTCCTTCAGCCCATTTTAGACCTCAAAATTCCCCTAATGTGAGGAAGAACATGTCGGGCACATAGCATAAGTGTTAAGATTATTGAGAGAGCATCAGTTGTATGTCAACCTTAGCAAATGTAGTTTCTTTCAGACAAAGGTACATTAATTGGGACATGGTTTTTCCAAGGAAGTCAAAGTAGTTGATCCAGAGAGGATAATAGTTATCATGGAGTGGGAAACTCCTAAAAATGAGAATGAGGTAAGGTAATTCATGGGGCTAGCAAGTTATTATAGGTGGTTCATTAAGAACTTCTCTTGCATTACATATCCTATTACGTCACTACAGGGGTAAGGTAAGAAGTTTGAATGGAATAAAGAATGTGTAGCTAGCTTTGATCAATTGAAGTAGTTGTTGACAAATGTTGTAGTGTTAAAGATTGTAGATCCTAACAAGGAGTTTGTGGTGTGTAAAAATGCTTGCAAGAGAGGAGTTGGTGGAGTTCTTATGTAGGAAGGACATGTAGTATGTTATGAGTCACTAAAATTGAATAAGCGTGAGCATAATTATCTGACACATGATCTTGAGTTGGCAAGGGTCATCCATGCTTTGGATATGTAGAGACATTATTTTCTTGGAAGATGGTTCATCTTGATGAGAAATCACAGTGGATAGAGATACTATTTTGACAACTTGAATCCGAATGTGAGGAAATCTAGATGGTTGGCCACGATCAATGAGTTCTACTTTGAGATGAAGTACATCAAGGGTAAGGAGAACAGGGTTGCAGATGCCCTTACCAAGAAGGTACAGGTGAATCACATACCAACTATGAGTTCTTATGGGATAGATTTACAAGATAAGATATTACATGTAGGATAATAGGATAGCAGGTACATGGAGCTTATGAATAGGTTACAACAGGGTACAGGTGGTCAAGATGTGTACTATCATCTTAAAACATATGGTTTGGTCAGATTTGGGGACATGATATATGTTCCAAACAACAATGAGCTCAAGAAGACTATATTCCAAGAGTTTCATGAAAAATCATATTCAAGTAACCTAGGATACCAGAAGACATTGTTAGAAGTGAAGAATTTCTATCATTGGATGAATATGAACAAATACATGGTAGAGTTTGTGGTTAAACATTTGGATTGTTAGCAGGTGAAAGAAGAATGTAAGCATCTAGGTGGACTACTACAGTCAATTCCAATTCCAGAGTCGAAGTGGGAGGCGATTTCTATGGATTTATTCATAGGTTTACTGAGGACCCCTATACGTCATGATTCCATCATGGTTGTGGTGGACATGTTGACTAAGGTGACACACTTAATTCTAGTGAGGTATAATTATTCAACTAGTGATGTGGCATAGGTATTCATCATAGATGTAGCAAGGTTGCATGGTGTTCCAAGGAATATTTTGTCAGGCAGGGATGCCAAGTTCACTTCCAAGTTTTGGAAGAAGCTATTTGTAGGTTGAGGGATAGAGTTGGCCTTCAACACAACTTATCATTCACAAACATGTTGACCAACAGAGAGGGTCAACAAGATATTGGAGGACATGTTGAGGATGCATGTGATGCATCAACAGAGGAGATGAGAGGAGTACCTTCCATTGGTTGAGTTTTCTTATAACAATGTCTATCAGGAGTCACTAAGGGTGAGTCAATTTGAGACACTATATGGTTGGAGATGTAATACTCCCATACATTGGAGTGATCCATTTAACAGTGTTGATAGGACAGGACATGTTGGTAGAGATGGAATGTGAAATGTAGGTTATCAAGAAGAATCTAAAGGCAGCATGGGACATGTATAAACGTTATGTAGATTGGAACGAGTTTTTTAAGGAGTTTTAGATTGGGGAAGATATGTATTTATGCATCAATACCAATAAGGAATGCTTGAGGATTAGATCATGTGCCAAGTTGGGACCTGAGTTTTGTGGTCCTTTGAAGATTCTTGAAAGGATTAGACTAGTGGCCTATCTACTTGCACTACCTCTGATAATGAAAGTCCATGCTTCCATGTGTTATTTCTTAACAAGTATGTTAAAGATATTTACCATGTGATTGACTGGTTTGTATAGAAGGTGGAGCCAAATGGAGAATTTCATCCAAAACCTCATTGTATATTGTAGAGAAAGATGCTCATGCTCTAGAACTGAGCAATCGAGTAGGTTAAAGTGCAATGGAAGAACTTTGTGCCTGATGAAGCTACATGGGATATGACAGATTGGATGTGCACTATGTATCCTTCTCTATTCATTGGTTAAGAAAATGTCTTTTGGAATATGTTTTGGTGTGGTGTTTTGGTATATGTACATATGTATATGGATGTAAATATACCTCCATGATCTATGTTATAAACCTCCAATAAGTGGTATGGGTGTCATGATGTTATGGTTGTTATCTTGTTATGTGGCATATTGGTTTGCTTCTCAGTGGATTGATCATTGTAAATATACATCAAACTCAGTTATAAAGCTCCATGGGTAGTATTTTTTGATTCTTAGTAGTGTTGTTGGTTGTAGGTGTCATTGAACACTAAGGATGGTGTTCCCCTCAGGGGGAGGGTTTTGTAATAGCCGTGGTCAAAATTCTGTGTAATAAAGTTGATAAAGAAAAAATAATAACCAAAGTCATGGGACACATATCCCAAGATGAATGTTGGGCAAAACATCCTAGTGTGGGTGTTCATTTGGTTTATTACGGCTAAAGGAATTTGGAAAAGGCAATAACAAAGGCTTTGGAAAGGCATGAGGCATTAATTGGAATTTTATTTGTAAAAATAATGGAAATTAGGAGAAAAGGAAGGTGAAAGGACACAGGTTTCATGTGATGATGGAAATAAAGGAAAATAATGGAAAATTAAAGAAAATAGGGACCTCTTTATAGAAATACTTCTGGGGATCATTTGGTACATTTTTTTTTTTCAGTTAAGTTTTGGAGCTCTCTCTCTATTCTCTCTGTCTCATACTTTTGGACACTTAGAGAATTATTGGAGCACCCTAGTGTTGAATCAAGAGAAGCAAAGGAAGGAACAAGAAGGGAAATATCAATAAAGGGAGAGAAATATTAAGAATCTACAATGGGATTATTGGCACGTATTGATTTACATGTGTGATTTCCTTGCTAGTTTTGGCATGCATGTGTGTATTTGGTTCTCTTGTTTTCATTGGCATTGGTTTTTCCAGGTATGACAGTGTTCTTCAACCTTGCCTTTCCATTTTTGGATAGCCATGGTGTGATGGGTTCTCTTGTATTTGATTAAATTGGATTGTCGAATGGTTTCGAAACTGAGTAAAGCGGTCTCTAAAAGAAAGAACACAAGGCCTGGGAATCCCTGGACCAGACTCGGATTTCGATAAAGCCATATTTTTTTGCCATTGGCGGACCTAGGAATACTCAACTTGTGAATGACAAGATATACAATAAAGCCTAGAGGTGTTGATGGCCCAAAAATTGATGGTTGCTATCTTAGCATCTTACAATTCTATCACAGGGGGAGAAACAATCATTGCTCTCTCAACAAACTACAATGTTGTTACAAGAGGAACAACAAATCATTGCTCTCACAAAAAACGACAGTGATGTTATAAGAGGAACAACAAATTATTGCTCTCACAACAAACTACAATGTTGTTATAGGAGGAACAACAAATCATTTCTCTCACATCAAACTAAGGTGTTGTTACGTGAGGAACAAAAAATCATTTCTCTCATAACAAACTACAATGTTGTTACAAGAGGAACAACATATCATTTTTTTCGAGCCACATAGTTTGTAAAAACATAGTCTAAATATCCCTTCGTGACTCCCCAACCAAGTATTTTTTTGGAAAATCACTCGAGATTTTCCAAATAGACCCTGCACTGCACAAAACCTTGATGCCATAATTTTGAATTTCGTCTTCTTTTGATAAGAAATTGACTTGCAAATTTGATGACAATTTTCCTTTACGAATTTTCTTTCTCTTGTTGTCTTGATACAGAGTGCTCTGTATTCTCAAATCAATAATGTAAAATGACTCTTTCAAATACACAATCTTGGATGCAAAAGTACTGGATTATAATATTAACTGAAACATGATTCTCGAGGGTCTTAGTTAAATGTAAATAACAGAGAAAATACAGTGCATGAATTCCTCATTCAACACATCTATTTAAATACCAAATCAATTTCAATCTCGAGATATTAATATTATGGTTCACAAACCTCACAAACACATATGCAAATAACTATCTCACACACACTTACAATTCGATTTGTTGATACAAAAAGCCATTGGTTTAAGAAATGTTGCTCAATTAACTTCAATCTCATACCAAAAGCTTCAGCACCCAAAAATGTTCCTCCTCCCTCTCCAAAAACTAAAAACAATTTTCCAAGAAATGAGTTCATGGAAGTGAACCCATTTCCCTTATCCCTAACTACCTACTATCTATAAAATCATTTCTTTTAACTAGATATTACTAACTAATCTTAACTAAATATAAAAAAAAAATCACAAATAAAATTTAAATGTTCTAGCCTTGACATGTGATCAATCCATCTCATTGCTAGGCTCTTGATCTAACTTTAATAACTTATCTTTTTTTTTCTCAGCCTAATGCACCTGCATCAGGTGTGTTCCCTCGATAAAACCTAGGAATCCTTGATTTTTGAATGACAAGATATACAATAAATCCTAGAGGGTGGAGTATTGATTAGGCATAGGAATCCTTGACTGTAGGATGACTAGATATATGCTAAAACCTAGAGACTAGGAGACAGGAAAATTCCTCACGGTGTAGATGGACAAATTCAGTGGCCTCCATGCTTGTTTAGAGCCTAGTGATCTTCTGGAGATTGCGGTAAGCCTGAGGAAACCTGTTTTGGTTTGGTTTTGAGTCCCACATTCATGCTTGGAAAATGGCACGCTGTTGATTGGCTTAAATAAATATTTGGCTCAGCCAATCTATGGTCAGGTGGTTCACGGAAGGCCCATACCTGGTTGGATTTTTCATCCATTAATAAGAGCTCTCTCTCTTTGGTATTTCATGTTTAAATGTATTGATTTATATCTTATTCTTATGGCTATTATATCCCTGTAATTTCTCTTGGTTATATGTTGGTTATGAGTATGTTTTATGATAGACTTGATGTATGGCCCTCATCATGTTTTGATTTGTAAATTAATGTACAATGAATACATGACCTAATATATGATGATACATCTATTTTGATATGGAAACAATGCTTGTTTATGAATCTCATATAAATATAAGACACCTATGCTCAAATTTGTTGTTATGACCTATAGATTGCATATTCATGACATGTTTGACGAAATGTTTGTCATGGCAAGGTTTAGTCAAGTCATTAATCAAGTGCTTGCATTAGTACCTTTGTTACATTATTATTTAGCATTTATGAATGTTTCATGAAGTTCTAGGCAATGGTCTAAGTCCTCACCCTAAAAAAGTGGCATAGAATCTAAGGTCATTGTCCTAGAACTAGCTGAAAAAGCCCAAATTATTGGCATGCCTTATTTGTGAGAGCGAATGGAAGGCCTCAATCACATGCATGGCTTTTAATGGGAGCGGCTGGGGGTCTAGATAGTGAAATGTCAATTTGCCTCAGGGGTTGGTCACCTCGAAGGGTTGGTTGGCTCCGGAAGGTTCTGTAGCATGTGTGAAAGGTCATATTGGTTTGTCTTTGTGAGTTCCACTTCCTTAACTATTCCTCGGGAGTTGAATCACATCATACTAGCCTCTCATCACATTTTTACCCCAAAAAACCAGTTAACTTGGGTAAATGTGGGAGGAGGGTGTTACATTTCGAGTGGGATAAGTATTATCCATCCTGGAAGTTGGTATATATAATCTTCAATTTAATTTAAATAGATATTTTTTAATTTGAAATTATGATATATATATTTCATCATATATAGTAACTAGCCTAACCATATATATTAAATGGTTTTTTAACTTTGATATGCATCAATTGTTGATAGGCATCAAAATACTTATTTCATTGCATCGAAAGATCCTCCATATTCTGCTATAGGGAAGATGTGTAGGCGTAATGTAATATGATATGTCAAAAATTTTAAATGTCTTCTCAATATGTTGAATTCATATATTTTAAGACATTATAAAGGATATTAATATTAATTCAACATATTTCTAATTCGAAATCAAGAATTATATTGAACCTTTATCTGAATGACCTTCAACCATTGTCTCACATTTCAACTATGGTCAAACAGGTAGTAAGGGCTATGGGGTCATTACAATTTCCAATTCAAAATTAGGCATTTTTATTTAAAGTTTTAGATGTTTGACCAATAGAATTGGTGTATGTTAGGTTCCTATACCAATAGGAGTGATAATTTTGAATGACTAAGGTTAAGCCTTGTAATATTGTAAATACCTTTCCTTTTTGAAAATGTTTTCCATATTATAAAAAGTAAAAAATGTAAAGAGGGTATGTCCTAAAAGAGAAATCAAAGGACAAAAGAATAAAAGAAGGTCAAAAGAAAATGAAAATATATGAACCCCAAAAACAAAGAGACCATGAAAGTGCGCAAGTCTAAATGCCACTACTATTTACTTTTATGCATAATAATGATTGTGTGCAACTTGTTATTCATGCCACAATCCATGGTAATCAAACTATTTAATCTTGGTTATTCCATGCTTGGAATTTTATGTCTATAGTTAGAGAATAAAATCTGACCAAATAGTTTAATCTTGGCAAATCATAGTTAGGTAGAGAAAATAAAAGGAGCTCATAAGCTTAATCTAAGCCCTTGGATGATATAAGGTTAGAATTAGATAGATTAATTTTCAAAAGAAAAATAGATGAATAAGGGTTTGCTAGCCTAAATGCACCCAAATAAATGAAGAAAACATGTTAGAGGTAAGAAATAGGTAAGTAAAAGAAAGGTTGTTGAACTACAAAGTTAATTGGATCAAAGCACATGCGTCATGCTTAGACACATCTTTCAACATGTATAGTCAACTATGAAGTCAAAAAAAAGGTTTACAAGTTCATGTGATTAACTCCCCCTCATTCACTTTTCCCCTTTAATTACTAATTTCCTATCTACAAGTATGTTCTAGTACTTTTAATCCTACAAGTCAAAGAGGCTCAGAGCATTTCTCTGACTTTTGGTGGGACCAGACCCTCAGCTTAATGACTTATGGACACAAGTGCTAGAATCCCCTTCATAAAATCATTTCCCCTTCATACAATCCATTTCCCCTCATCACCCTAAGAAAACCCCTTTTCCTAAGGTTAAACACCATTTACCTAGGAAAAGTGAAAACCCCCCATGTAAATCCCTTTTCACTCAAAAACCCACAAAAAACCTTTTATCCTAAGTATAAAGCTAAGTGCACAAAATATTACACTCTACCTTTTTACTTAGGAAAACCCACTCCGCCCATCGTATCTCATATTAATTATTAATTTTACTATATAAATTCTGATATAACCCTTTTGTCGTATATAAACTAAATCCCTAATTAAATATCCCAACCCTTAGTTTTAATAAAAACTAATACCATTACCCATATCCTGATACAACCTTACTTAATTTACCTAGTCCCGATAAACCTAAGTTAATCCCGTCATTAACCTCACCCGATTCCCTAATCCCGCAATTAAACCCTGCTCGATCGCTTAACCCAGGATTAATTCCTAAATTAATCCCAAACCGCTATGATTAAAACCCTTGCCCCCCCCCAACTCCTGTTCATTTCCTCTCCACATCTCCTCTGCCGGACTACCATCAGATCACAAGCGCCCAATCTAATAGACCACAACCATATCAGTCGAGCCCGATAGTCGATCTTTACCCACCTGATAAGGTGGTTTTCCCCGACCCCCCGATGGCTACGTGTCATGCTCTAACGTAGATTGGCTTACCCCTCTTAAAAACCGCCCATGCCACAAAAGTAGTGTGACAACCCTTAAAACCACCTCCCGACCAACCTGATAAATCACCTAAGATTCGTAAATATGAAATTTTGCGCCATATTTGAAAGGTTTCCCGTTAAGATTTAAAAACCCATGTTTTCATGCCTTTCTCCCGTTTAATAGTATAAACCAATAAAACCATTCAGTGCCACCATGAACCTCTGCAACGCAATTCTACCTCCATTCACATCCAAAACACTATGACGATCCCTTCCCAGGCATCCCTGTGCAAATGAATCCATTAAGTGCCTATCAAGCCGACCGAGGTTTTCTTAACAATTGTTTAATTTTGCAGATAATCAGCCGAAGACCAGAGCCTATATTAAGAAGAAAAAGAAAATTATACAAGGAACAAAAAGGAAGACAGTCACACACAGAGCCAAGAAGAAAACGTTCATACTGGGACATGGACAGTCAAAACAGAGGAACCCGACTGAAAATGCAGTTAGAAGACAAATAAATGAAACATAGAGACTTGATCAATATCCACTTCCCGGTGCTTATACACATAAAAACAAAAGAATTTACTGTTGAAACACACAGTAAAAGGTTAAATTTTACAGTAAAAGGGAAAGACACAGTGAAGGATAAAGACAGGTCATCAGAGTGAAAGAGTATCAGTGACAGAGAGTATCAGATGAAAGCCAGAAGTAAATAAAGCCTCCAACGTAATGATTCAAACAACAAAGAGCATAAAGAGCTAAAAACAAACCATAAAAGCCAGCAATACCACAATAAAAGGGACAACATGAAAGCAGTTCAATAGCTGTCTCTATCTTCCTGCGAGAAGATATTTGTATTTCCTAGATTAAATCTCAAGTTAGATTAAGATATTTGTAATAAAACCTTAGTATAAATACTTCACAATTCGAAGTATGTAGTGTGGATTCTTAGACATTTATATAGACTTCTTGATCAAAAGACTATAAGGCCATTAGAGCATTGACTGAACCAACAAGATGGATTGATGAATAAATACCAGATATTTCAAAGGATTCATGTGTAGAGCGAAGTGCAGACAACTATTTTCTCATGTTGTTGTTATTCCTTAAAGTTTTTCATAATATTTATATGAATCTGAACGCCATAACTGGAGTACTATACCAGAATTTGTTTAATTACACTCTGTTATAACAACTAGGCAAATATATGTTTTCTACTCATAATCTAAGTTAAAAAATTCTTAATTTCTCCTTAGTTTAGGTTGTTTCTTTATAATCTATAACAAAGGATTCTCATTTTCCCTTTGTTTCCGATTACCCTTTGTTCCTCATTTCAATCCCGGTCGGAGAATTCTTAATTGCTCTCTCACCCTGGTTAAAAACTTTGCTATCCCTCTAGCCTAAAGATCTACACTCTACTCTACTATCTTTCCCTTTGAACATTCCCTTTAGTGAGTTGATCTAGTCCTGCTGCTCTTTTGTTGACTCCATAGCCCAATGGACTAGAGACAACATTTTGTCCATCTGTTTAAAGACTCCCACCACCCAATCTTCAATACAAATCAAAAACCCCTTGAACGTTAAGAAGTAGCCTAAAATCCCATCAAAAAAAGCCAAATCATATAGAGAGAGCCCTCTCCAGACTTAGGTTGGCTAGAGTCTATGCCCAAAAGTTGGTTTGTGGTTACCTCGGTCATTTTCTTTCTTCTAATAACTTCTAGGGAAAATTCTGAGTGATAACATAGTGGTGACTCCACTTGGGAACCAGCAATTCCTCAGTCCTAATAAAGCTTTAAGAAAATTTTAATTCTATATTTTGAGCCTCTTAAAGTCATTTGTTAGAAGTTATATTGAAAAATCTCACAAAAACAATTAAAAATTTTGAAATTCTGGCTTCTAGGAAGATTCATTTTACTAGGGCTAATCCAGATCCCAACTCTCCCCTAGTAATTGATAATCCCAACCTGATTTCAAGAGAATCTAAAAAAGAAGAAAGTTCTATTAGTCAAACACCTTTAGTTCAAGCTAATTCATGTCCTGATCAGTGGTTATTTTTAGAAGATCTTCCCTTTGATGAGAAATTTGGTCTTTCATTATTTAAAACAAAATTTGAAAGTGAAATATATAAAACTATTCTATATCCTGATTTCATTGCAGACCTTGAAGTCCAACAAGCCAACAGATCAATTGATGACTACATTCTGAAATCTCCACAATCATCCATTAATACTACTACTACCCCTGAGTTTTTTGAACAGCTCTCCACTACTTTGAGTTCACCATTATTCCCTTCAATTCCAGTACCTTCTGAATTCCATTCTGCATCACCATTTACACCTTCACTCCCTCACCAACTTGCCATTACTCATTCACCACCTACAGTCCTGGTTCTTCATCCACTACTACATTAATTCCGAGTATATCAACCCCACATCATATGCCCTCCCAAACAAGAGCAATGGCAAACAAATATGCTACTCTTGTTTTACCTGCCCAACTTCATGCTATTCCTATAGATTATCAAAGTAAGATTCCCTTGTTTGATGCTACTGGTTAGTACACTTCCCAACAACATGTAAACAAGATGTATGACTTCTTTGAACTACATGAAATAGATGAAGCCGATGTCTAGATGAGACTCTTTGCCCAAACTTTGACTGGTGATGTCAAGAAGTGGTTCAAAGCCTTTCCTGCCAACCATATAGAAAACCTAGCAAATTTCCAAAGGATGTTTATTGATAGGTCGGAAAAGAAAAAGAATCCCTTTCAAATCCTTTCATAATATTAGAATATTAGGAGATGACCTAATGAAACTGTTCAAGATCATTGCAATAGATTCAATAACATATATAATGCAATCCCAGTTAACCTTAGACCCCCACTTGACTTAGCATTAATAAATTTCCCTGATGGTTTTGATACTGATATGTCATACCAACTTAGGGAAGGAAACCCCCCAACATTAGAAGAAATGCAAAGTGTAGTTGTTAGTGTAGAAGCTAATTTGTTAGCTAAAAGGGCTAGAGTTAGAAATGAAAAGAGAATTGCTAAGGATGAAACTTCACCATCTGATCTTAAAATAGATAACTTGGCCAAAAATATGGAAAGACTAATGGAGAGAATACGTAACATGGAAAGGAAACCCCAATGGGATAACCAACAAGCACCTCCAATTAGAAACCCAAATTTCAGAAATAACAAAAACATGGGAAAAAATGGACCAGATCAAAACATAAGGCCTCCTTTTCAAGAAAATTAAGTAGAAACATCCCAGCCAGAAAATCTAGAGCATGATAGAAAAATTAACCTAATGGGAATAAATGATGAGGATGTTTTTTTTCTAACCCAAGATGAGCAGGAACTGTATATGCTGTAGCAATTACAGGTACAGTCTCGTGAATCATTTGATTATAAACAAGGATATGAGTCTACTATCTTCAAAGTCCACGAGCAATATAATCTAAGAAGAAAAAGGAATGTAGATGTCCCTGACCAAAATAATAAAACAACACAAAATCAACCCAAGAAATTAAAAGAAGCCCCTGTTTCAAAGATCCTCCAAATTCTCCCTAGGCAGAACCCAAATCCATATGGCCCCACAATGGTAGATATAACCCTTGATGAACCTTCTGTTAATAAACCATCCAATTCAATTCCACTTGAAAATCCACATAAGGAGATCCCCAATAAAGAAAAAGAAGATAATCCTACTCAAATCCCTGCTGCTAAAACTCAAAACCTTCAAACAGAAAAAGCCTCTTTGCCTTTCAATTTGGGAATAGAGATAGCAACGCTAAAGATTCCAATCCCTTCAACATAAATAATCAAGAATGAAACTTATAAATCACAGATAAACCAGACCTTAAAAATTGCTAAAAATTAGGATCCAGTTAATTTGTTTGATGACCAACCAGAACTTATATTTGGTCTAGATGTTAATGGCAAACCATTAGAAGGAGGAGTTCCACCTTTTTACATTAGCCTTAGTATCCATGACAAATTTCTACACAATGCAATGCTGGACTCTGGAGCCTCTCACAATTTAATGCCCAAATCAGTAATGGAGAAATTGAACCTAGACATTACGAGGCCATACAAAGACTTATTCTCATTTTAATCTACTCAAGTAAAGTGTCTAGGATTGATTAAAGACCTATGCGTTACATTAGTCCAATATCCTTCCAAAAGCATCCTTATGGACATTGTAGTTGCTAACATCCCACCAAAGTATTGCATGATGTTATCCAGATCATGGGGAGCCAAACTTCAGGGATCTCTACAGCTAGATATGTCATATGGAATAATTTCCGTTTTTGGACAACCTAAGAAACTATACCGAGAAACCTTAATGAAATATATGGTAAATAGTCAGGATCGGCCTCAAAACTTTCCCATCTACTCCATACAATCAAATATTGACTCTTTTATCTTGTATAATGCTGATCAAACTCAAGAAACACTTTTAGAAAGTATTGATATAGAACCAAAAGAAATTGAAGTTTCTACACGAAAGGAAGCTAATCGGACTATAGAACTATTCAATGAATAAGAAGGTTTAATTTTTGTGAATTATGAAAACTTTGTTGCCCCAGATAGTGAAAATTATGATCATGAGATAGTATGGCATTTACAATTTGATGGATTAGTAAATAGGTTAGGAGCAGGAGTAGGAGTGTGGATATATAATTTGGAGAACAATTACTTAAAAGGCCATGCATATAGATTGAATTTTAAATGTACAAATAATATAGCTGAATATGAAGCATTAATTTTAGGTCTCAAGTTAGTTAGGAATCTAGGAGCTAAAAGATTTTTTGTTATGGGAGACTCTAAACTAATTGTAAAATAGATTGATGTTGTATATATGACTAAAGACCCTAGATTAAGTTTCTATAGAGATACTATTGTAGAAATACTTAACACTTTCCTAGAAACAAAGCTTGCAGTAATCCCTAGAAAACATAACATGCAAGCCCATAGTTTAGCAATGTTTGCCAACACTTGTAAATTACCCTTCCAACCTAACTATCAATACACTGTTGAAGTTAGGCACAGACCTGCAATTCCAGATAATTTGAAGAATTGGCAAATATTTTCTAATGATAAACAGATAAATAACTTTTTACTTTCAGAAGAAGAATTTGTAAATAATAATATAGATATTGATACATCCATAGATCCTAACACTAAGGATAAAATAGAAATAAATGAGATAGAAGATGATAAAATAGATAGACTTAACCCAACTAAATTTACCAAATCAGATGTAGATAACTTAGAGCTAATGGAGATTGATGAAATGATCAATAAAGAAACTGAAGTAATTAATCTCAAGGATAACTTCTTACCAAAAGGATTAACCCCTCTGGAAGACTTATTCAATTCAAATGATGTTCCTAGGAAACCTAAAATGGAACCATTAAGGTATGATATAGAGGAATGTAATATAGGCACTGATGAAAAACCTAAATTGATCAAACCTTCAAAATAATTACCTCCAACTAAAAAACTGAAATACATTGAGTTGTTGAAAGAATTTAGGATTGTTTTTTATTGGAGTTACGAGTGTAGAGCCTCTAACTTGCACCTAATTATCTATCATTACCTACAGCTTTTCCTCACTTATCCCTCTCTTTTGCCCTATTTTCCTCATAAACCTATCCAGATCATTACATTTGATGTCTTTAAGCATGATTGGTTAACTTTGCTAATGTTTGACTATTTGTCTAGATTTTTGACATATGCACAGAGTTTCCGCAACTGTCTGGCAATTCCGCAGCCATTCAGCAATTCCGCAGCTATCTAGTCATTCCGCAGCCTTTTCATTGATCTCTATGTTCCACGTGTCATTTTGAAAAACGAATCACATGGGCACGTGGGAATGAAGGTGTTAAAGGTTCCTATGCTATTGGTTCGGTCAGCAACGCCACGCACACCTTCGGTCAACATGGATCAAACTTCGGTCAACAAAGCCAGCTCAAACGGTGCTGCGTGAGCTAAAAGGTCATGTCACTCCAGATGGCGATTCCTCCACGCTACGCAGGTTATGGGAGACAGGATCCAACCTTGGATTCAACCTCCATGATGACCGTACCCTCCAGATAACACACAGACCTGTTTACGTGTTGCTGTACCATTTAATTAGCATGACTGTCAGTTAATTTCTAGTTTCATGTTTTACGCAGTAGGAAGTTGTTCATACGCCTATAAAATCCAGCGTCTGCGCATGCTTAAGGATTAGTTTTTAGTTGCTTTGTTTATGTAATTGCTGCAATTTTAGTGTATACAGAAACTCTGTTTTGAAGCTGCTGTTTCAGCACTTTTTACTGTAATTTCTGCATATGAGTTAATAGAAGACTGTGCTGTTTTGATCCCTTCGAGTAGCTGATCTTTCCTTGGGTTTTGTGGATGGAGGGCCCCCATTCATAACAACCTTTGTACAGTAAATTTACCTTTATGTTCTTGCCATTTCCTTCTTTTGAATTCAGCAATTTTCCTTTTCTTTAATACATGTACAGTTTTGATTTACTCTCATTTCCAGCATTTACTTTAACTGATCAGGATTGTTTTCTGCAGGTGTTAGCCCGGGATTGTGTGTCTTTGTTGTATTTGCTTTATCTCTAATGGTATTTTCAGTTGTCATATTCATAGTTGTTGCCTTTATTCTGTTTTTCTAGCTTGATTTCTAGTTTAGTTTCTCAAGTTGTATGCTAACATATTGATGGTTTCCTTATCATAAGCTGTTCATCTTTAAGAGATCAAAATACTAATAAATTACAGCTTGCTTTGAGTAGTTTTTGACTTATATCACTAACTCTTTCTTCACTTGTTACACATTACAATGTATGTTAGAAGCAGAATGTTGGAGAGAGGCACAGTGGTGTTATAATTTGTCATCTTAGAGCTTGATTACTTTTTAGACTTATATCTAACTACTTCTTAATCGTGTTTCACATAGTACTATATGTTGGAAGTAGAGTGTTAGGAAGAGATGAACATTATAATTGGTCTTTAAAGTGGTTTTTCTTACCTTTTTATTGCAGCAGCATGAGTAGTGACTAGTGCCATTAGAAAGTGGTTTTTATGCTTTGCTTTCAGTTTCATTTCAAGTTATTTCTTTCAAGCTCTTTCTTTGCAAGTTTAGAAGGTAGTTAGAAACCACCAGTAACACACACTCACTCATTTAGGAATCACCTTACACACACTATCACTCATCTGTTTATAAAACCTCCATTCCATCTTAGGAAGATAAATTGACCACAAACAACACCCCAACCGACAAAAAGATCTAAGAGGTTGCTTAAGTACATATAGTACACCTTCACTTCATCAGCTTACGAGCCCCGGGTTGACAACTAATGACATCAATTTAGGAACACTAAATTGACTAAACATTTTGGCGCCGTTGCCGGGGAAGTGAAATTAAGTAGCCATATTCTTAGAAAAAAAAAGCATAAAATTTCAAGAAAAGAAGTTGATAACCTATCAAAGTATGCTCTCCTCTTACACTTCAAAGTGATCTGGAGGATCAGAAAAGAGAAAGTTATTGATTTAGTAGTTGCTCTCTTCTTGCACCTAGAGTGACCTGGAAGATCAGAAAAAGGACTATTAACTTGACTTGAAGAAAAATAAAAAAAATGACATGCATAGAGCTAGAGATTCTAGGGGAAGGTTTTTAGCTAGAGCTCGAAGTTCAATTTTTACAAGTCCATCTGCTTCAAGGGATAGACAAGAGACACCTCCCTCATCTCCAACCGACACTCCTAGCCCTAGAATTCCTGGAATTCAAGAACCAAGAATTGACTCTCCCACACCTTCTATTGAATTTGAACCAGGAAGAGACCCTTCTCTTTCTCCTACAGAAAGACCAATTGTAATTGAGGAAGTAGAATCATCTGAAGAAGAAGGGGAAATCTCTTCTCATTCACCCTGTGTAGAGGAACCAGAAGATTTTGAAATCCCTAGGGGAACCATCATGGCAGAGGAAGAAGGAGGTGGTAGAGGTAGAGGTAGAGGTAGAGGAGGAGGAGGAAACAACAACAACAATGGAGGAGGTAGAGGTCCCCTTGGAGGAGGAAATAGAGATGGGGATAACTCATTTGGGTTTCCTATTGTTAATGAGGATTCCCAAGCTACTATGAAAAACATATCGCCATCTGTCCTCCCAAATTTCCATGGGTTAAGAACTGAGGACCCCGAAACATTTTTATTTGAGTTTGAAGTTGTGTGTCAAACTTATGACTATCTGGATGACTCTCAGAAACTCAAATTGTTCCCTTCAACACTGAAAGATCAAGCTTTGAAATGGTTCATGGGGTTACTCACTCAATCCATTAGGTCTTGGGATGAGATGAAACAAACATTTTTGGATAGGTATCTGGACTATTGTATGCCTACTAATCACAAGGACGAGGTATTTAAAATGATACAAAGAGAAGATGAGAACTTAGAAGATTTACTTGAAAGATTTCAATATAACCTGAAAAGAGCAAAAATGAGTAACTTGGATGAAGAGACCTTAAAAGCCCTCCTATTAAAAGCCATTAGAGATGAATGGATAGATATCTTGAACATGATGGGGAAAGGGGATATATCTCAACTTTCACTCAATGATATAGCAGAACTATGTATCCATCTCTCAAGGGGAAAATCAAAAACTCAAAAAGGGCCTAGAGATCCTTCTCTCCTTAGAGCAAATAAATCTGCAACAGGATCAGTAAGTAGGGCTGAAATCGGCAATATGCTTGATGAATTCAAAACTGACATCTTAGGGAGTCTTAGTGAACAATTAGATACCCTTAAGATTCACAATAAACAAAAAGCAGAAGTTGAGGCTTTGGCCATTTTTTGCCTGAAATGTAGAAAGAAACATGCTTTAAGGGAATGTCCCTTGGATGCACATGTTGTAGAAACATGCGTAATTTGCCCAGAAACTCATGAGACCAAGGATTGTCCTTCAATTCCTGGCCTCAATGCAGTCTTTCAAGAAGATCCAAATACACTTGAATCTCTTTGTTTTGTTGCAAGGAGACCTTGGCAAGGGCAACAGAATCAAGGGTTTAACAACTCTATGAATTTTCAAACCCAACCAAATTGGAATCCTTGGCAACAACCCTGGCCTCAACCTCAAAATCCTTTTCAATCATGGATGCAAAGCATGCAAAATCCTTATGGGAGATTTGCTCAATTCTATCAATATCCTCCATCTTTTCAGAACCAGCAAGCTCCACAACTTCCAAATCAAGGTCAACAACTATCATTGCCATACCCTCAACAACAACAACCTCCTCCACAAAATCAAAATTCTCAACTCTTGCTTCAATCCCAACAGAAGTCAAATCAACTTCCCTCTCAGCCATTACCAAATCCCAATAATAGGAACCCTCAAAATGCTTACATGATGGAAGGTAAACCATTCCCTACCTATATGATTGTTCCTCTCAATGAAGTATAATTCAGATCAGGTAGAATCCTAGATCAACCTTCTATAAATGTTCAACAGCCAAGCATTTCTGAGGAAGAATCTCTTAAAGTCAATAAGGGTTCTGAAGTATCACTTCAAAACCAAAATATCCAAAAAGAAAAAGAAAAAGAATCAACCCCCACAACTCCCATAGTTGAGCAACCTACATCTTTAGCTACACCTCCTTTTCCTGAAAGATTACAAATTGAAAAAGGAGTGGAAAAGCAAATTTGGTTGCCTGACTATAGTTTTCTAGATGAATTGAAGAATGTCTGTATCAAGATCCCCTTGTTACAAGCCATTAAGTAAATTCCCATTCTAGCAAAGACAATAAAGGAGTTGAGTTTGAAGAAAACAGGAAAGAGAACCAGAGATACCAAAAGGATACATCTGGTTGGAAAAATTGCAGACATTATGATGGGTAAGATTACCATGCAAAAGTATGTGGATCCCGGTAGCCCTATTGTCAAAACTCATATTAATGGGGTTGAAATCCCAAATACTTTGATTGACTTAGGAGCCGCTATCAACATCATGAGTAGACAGACCATGGATCAGTTAAAGCTTCCTAACCTTCTCTTTACACCTACTTTACTGCAACTTGCAGATCGATCAATCATTAAACCTGATGGTGTATTGGAAGACATTCCAGTCTCCCTAGACTCTTGGGAATATCCAGTTGATTTTATGATTTTAACTCCCAAGAACAATCTAGGAGGACATCCTCTTATCTTAGGAAGACCTTGGCTAGCAACAGCTGATGCTTTTATCAGTTGTAGGTCTGGGGACATGTATATATCAGATGGTAATTCTACCAAGAAATTCAACTTGTATCCTCCAGCAAAGGCAATAACAGAAATAGGAGAAGATGAGTGGGTCGATGATGAGGATACTATACAACCTGTTCTAACCATCTCTGAGATCAGTGAAGACAGTCAAATCCTAAATACATTAGAAAATTTTGAAATATCTTTAGAATATGACTCTACACAGTTTTAGTTAGATGCGGACATTGAATATCTTTCCTCTAGATAGATGTCTCTCTTCTCAATGGAAGAGTTTGGTAGTTCTACAGTTGAAATCCTTCCAGGAAAAACATTGAACATTAACAGAAACTTGGAAAGACCACAACAAGAAAAATTAACCAAACTTTTGCAAAAACATTCTACTGCATTTGCATGGGAATACACTGACATGAAAGGAATCGATCCTAAGACTTGTATTCATCACATCTATATTGAAGAAAACAACAGACCTATTAGGCAACCGCAAAGAAGGATGAATCCAAACCTTAGGGAAATCGTGAAAGAAGAACTCCAGAAATTACTCAAGGTAAACTTCATTTACCCCATTTCAGATAGCCAATGGGTTTCTCCCTTGGTTATAGTGCCCAAAAAGAATGGTAAATGGAGAGTTTGCATTGATTATCGAGAATTGAACAAGGCAACCTTAAAGGATCATTTCCCTCTACCTTTTATTGATCAGGTACTAGACACTTTAGCAGGTAAAAAGTATTTCTCATTCTTGGATGGTTTTAGTGGGTATAATCAAATTCAGGTGACACCTGAAGATCAAGATAAGACCACATTCACCTGTCCATGGGGAACTTTTGCCTACCGAGTACTCCCTTTTGGATTATGCAATGCACCTGCTACTTTTCAAAGGGCTGTATTAGGTATCTTTTCAGATCTAATCCATGATTGTGTAGAGGTCTATATGGATGATTTTACAGTTTACGGTAATACATTTGAAGAATCTTTGGAAAATTTGGAAAAAGTACTGATAAGATGTAAGGAAACAAATCTTTATTTAAGTCATGAAAAGTGTTTTATGATGTTTACTGAAGGGATTGTTTTAGGACATCATATTTCAAGAGATGGGATTAAGGTTGATAGATCCAAAGTGGAAGTCATCTCCAAGTTACCTGTTCCAAATTGCCAGAAAGATGTTAGAAGTTTTCTTGGATTTACTGGATATTACAGAAGATTTATTGAAAACTTCACTAAGATAGCATCTCCTCTTTTCAAATTGCTTACCAAAGACTATGAGTTCAAATGGGATCTTGAGTGTCAATCTGCCTTTGAAACTTTAAAGACTAGAATATCTGAAGCACCCATCTTAAGGGGGCCAAATTGGAAACTCCCTTTCCACATTTCTACTGATGCTTCAGATACGGCTCTAGGAGCTGTCTTGGGAAAAAAGGATTTGATCCCTTATGCCATTTATTACACTAGCAAAAATTTGACTCCCACTGAGTTAAATTACACTGTGACTGAAAAAGAATTTCTAGTCGTTGTTCATGCAATTAACAAGTTTAGACATTATATAACCGGCTATGAAACTTTTGTCCATACTGATCACTCTGCAATTAGATATCTCATGAACAAACCTGTTACTAATGGCAGAGTTACAAGATGGCTTTTACTTTTACAAGAATTCAACATTACTGTGTTAGATAGACCTGGGAAACAAAACACAGTAGCTGATTTCTTGTCTAGAATCCAAAACACTAATGAAGATTCTCCAGTAGAAGATAAGTTTCCAGATGAATACTTGTTTGCAATTACTACCAAGACTCCTTGGTATGCAGATATTGCTAATTATCTAGTTACAAGAAAGCTACCTCTACACTTATTTCCTAATGAGAAAAGGAAAATCATTCAGGAGAGTTCACATTATTCTTGGATTTCTAATGAATTGTTCAAAACAGGGCCAGATTGTATAATCAGAAGATGTGTTCGGGAAGATGAAATGCCTGACATCCTTAAGGCATGTCATGATGAACCATGCGGCGGAAACTTTGCTGACAAGAGGACAGCCTATAAAATCCTTTCTCTAGGATATTATTGGCCTTCTCTCTTTAAAGATGCAAAGCAGTATGTTAGAAGGTGCGACAGCTGCCAAAGAGTTGGGAGACCAACTCCTTCAAATGAAATGTCATTACAGCCACAGGTATGCATCGAACCCTTTGAGAAATGGGCTCTAGATTTCGTTGGACCTATTAATCCACCATCAAAGCAAAAGAAGTATATATTGGTTTGTATTGATTATGTTACTAAGTGGGTAGAAGCCAAGGCATTGCCTTCTGCCACTGAAAATTCAGTTGTTCAATTTCTTTTTGAGGATATTTTTACTCGTTTTGGTGTCCCAAGAGAAATTGTGACAGATCAGGGAAGCCAATTTACATCTAAATTGATGGAGAAACTGATGGAGGAATATAAGATCAAGCACAGAACATCTACTCCATACCATCCGCAATCAAATGGCCAAGTGGAATCTACCAATAAAGTTCTTGAAGGCATTATCACCAAGACTGTTCATCTTTATAGAAGAGATTGGGCGGAAAGGCTTCCTGAAGCCTTATGGGCCTATAGAACTACATGGAGGAACATAACAGGACATTCTCCCTATGAACTTGTTTATGGGAAGGAAGTCCTGCTCCCCATTGAGTTCCAAATCAAGACCTTCAAGATGGCAGTCCAATTGGGGATGAGCCTCTCGGAAGCCCAAAAACACAGAATGGACCAGCTAAATGAGCTAGATGAAATAAGACAAGATGCAATTCTAAGGACCGATCTAGTTCAGCACCAAAGAACTAAATGGCATGATCGACACATCAAAGAAAGAAAGTTTCAGAAAGGAGATTGGGAACTATTGTTTGATTCCAAATTTAAGGACTTCAAAGGAAAATTTCAAACTCATTGGCTTGGGCCATATGAGATTGATGAAGTCTTTAAAAATGGAGCAGTTCGAGTGAAGACTATTGATGAATTTCATACTCCTCTTATTGTGAATGGCCATCGCTTGAAAATCTACCAGAAGCCACTCTCAAAAGAGGAATTTTTCAAGTTGTTTAAAGAAGATTCTGCAATCAGGTTGGTGGAGAAGGATTCTTCTCCTCCATCAACCTAATCTTTGTTTTTTTGAAAAAAAAAAAAAAAAAAGAATAAATGTATAAGCCTGAAAACCAATCTCTGATTGGCAGTCTGATGCAGAAAATCTGAGGTGAAAATCAGGGTCACCTGACACCTCATATTTTCTAAAGAAAAAATCTCTCTCTTCTCCTTATTCCATCCCATTTCTCCATTTCATCCACTTCATTCACCATCTCATTCATCCAATCACTCTCACTCCACCTCATTTCTTTCCATCCATCCATCCATTACATTCCATCTCACCAATAAAGTCATTGTCAGATTTATTTCACACAGGTAAAGTTGTTTTGTGCAGACAGAGGGTATCACTGCAGTTTCCGCAGCTGAGGAGCAATTCCGCAGCCAACATCTCAATTCCGCATCCGATACACTCTCTGCACCTGCATAAAAAAAACACAGTCTGTTTTAAGAAGGAGTCTGCAGTCCAAAAGTCATCAGCAATAATTGAAAAAGGTCATGTAGCAGCAATAAACAATGAAAGGTTAGTGTCATATGAGCAAAAGGAATCAAAGCACGGATACATAAGGTATGATCTAATTTCTAAACCTACGGTTATAACATTTTGCATGGTTTCTGGATTGTGTTTTTAGCCATTTAATGTAATGATTACCAATCCTCTCCATTACTCGACCGGAAATCCACATATCTCTCAGCCTTAACGGTCCCTACTCATTAAACCCAAACATGGCTGCTCGTTCATTAAAACCCTCATACCAGAGTGACGTATACAACTGTACTACGGCTCTCTGCATTATGATTCCGCAGCCAAATGTACACTCATGACCGATGTCTAAGGGACTTAACCGTTTCCTCCCATTATTCATAATCCTCCTACGCAGGTATAATCTCATTCACGCTGTTGATTCACTTCCGCATTTCCCTTGTTTTCCACTGCTCTGCCTTATTCACTACTCTGCCACCGTAACCATACCCTGTTTCATTTTTTTTCTCCTCTGCTAAACTTTGACCACTGTTGTGAGTGTATTACGGCTGTTATGTTGAAGCCGTAAATCTATTGTGTTGAAGCCACTGTTGAAGCCGTATAACCCTTTCTCCAAAATATTAAAACAGAGCTGTAAGACAAGCCAAAGAGCTGATGGGTAAACTTCTGAGGGCAGAGCCAGAGGGCTCCAAATTTCTGGAAGGATATCCCCAAATCAAAGACACTTTGCAGAAGGAAATTTGGCTCCAGTGCATCCAAAAATTCAAGGGTTACCATAGAGAGGTCACAAAGGCTTTTGCACGTTCTTTCAAAGACAAAGACAACCAAGTGGAGATAGGAGATCTGAAATTTACAGTCACCGAAAGCAGTTTAGCACAGGCCACTTCACTACCACAAACTAGGGAGAGATGGTTCAAAAACCGATCAGTAAAAGACCAGCAATGGAAGCAAATTCTGAAGAACCCAGGTATGGACACTAGCATTTTTACAAAGGGAATCCCTGTTAATCTTGTCAAAGAAGAATGGACAGCTTTGCTTCTACTAGTACAAAAATTCTTTACATGTGAGGGAAGGTTTGGAATTCTATATGTTTACCATGCCAAAATTATGATGCATTTCTTAGGAGAGCATGACATTAACCTTCCATATTTTTTACTCTCAAGCCTTAGAAAAATGTGCTCAATAGTCCAAAGAAACACAAGAAACATTGAGCCACATTTGTATCATCATGGGCTTGTCAAGATACTAGTTGAAGAACAGTTGAAAGCAAAAAGAGATACATGGGAAAGATTTCTTGTAAGGAATCATTTCCAAGAGATAGGGGAAGCCTCTGGTGGTTCACCTCAAGTGCCTAAAAAGAGTAGAAGGAAAATAAGAGAGGAAATTACCCCAGAAATTGTTGTCCAATTAGAAACTGTTGTCCCTGAAATTGTTGTCCAAGAAGAAACTGTCCAAGACCTTGTTGAAGAAGAAATTGCTGCACATCATTCTGAAGAAGAAAATGACCCTAAGCCTGTTGTAGACATTGACCAAACAGCCCAAGAAATCATTACAGAAACCCTGCAAGAAATTGTCCAAGAGGCTGCTCAAAAGAAAAAGGAGAGTAGGAAGAGACAAAAGAAAGATAAAGGAAAAGCTATAGCCCAAGAAACCTACCTTACTCCTGAAAATTCCAGTGAAGAGGACACTCAGCCATTGGCACATAGACTGGCCCAACTTCATGAGGCTGCCCTTTCCAAGAAGATGCAAAAACAAAAGCAAAAGCAACAAAAGGAAAAACAGAGCATCATCACCGTGAGGAGGAGCAGCAGGCCACAAGACAAAGTGGGGGCCACAAAGGATAAAGAGTCACTCATTATTGACTTGAGCACACCTGAAAAGGTTGCTACAAGACTTGACTTTGAGAAAATCCCTCCACATGTTGAGCATGTTGAGACTAGTCCTCCACGTGAGGAAAGTCCTTTTGAGCATGAACCCGAATTTGAGCATGAGCCTAGTCCAAAGAGGTCACCAGAGATTGACCCAGATCAGCAAAAAGTTTATAACTACCTCTTCAGCAGCAAGTTCACTCACTCAAACAGGAAATTTTTGAGCTTGAAGTTTTAAATCGCCACATCATACAAGAGAATGAAAAATTGAAGGAGCAAGCTAAGGTGGACAAGATGGTCCACGATAATACCATGCTTCATCTGGGCCTTTGGCAAAGGGAAAACAGAAAGCTAAAGAAGAAATGTAGGAAGCTAAGCAGAGCTTTGGTCAATCTAAAATTCAGATGCTTGATGAGGAGACCAAGAGTCAATGTGGCTACACAGAGGAAGAGGAGAAGACTAGATGTCCTAGCAGAGGCATCTCAGCAGGTGGATTAAACAATGTTTTCATTGCATGAGGACATGAAACACCCTCGTAGTGGGGGTATGTAGAGCCTCTAACTTGCACCTAATTATCTATCATTACCTACAGCTTTTCCTCACTTATCCCTCTCTTTTGCCCTATTTTCCTCATAAACCTATCCAGATCATTACATTTGATGTCTTTAAGCATGATTGGTTAACTTTGCTAATGTTTGACTGTTTTTCTAGATTTTTGACATATGCACAGAGTTTCCGAAGCTGTCTGGGAATTCCGCAGCCATTCAGCAATTCCGCAACTATCTAGTCATTCCGCAGCCTTTTCATTGATCTCTATGTTCCACGTGTCATTTTGAAAAACGAATCACATGGGCACGTGGGAATGAAGGTGTTAAAGGTTCCTATGCTATTGGTTCGGTCAGCAACGCCACGCACACCTCCGGTCAACGTGGATCAAACTTCGGTCAACAAAGCCAGCTCAAACGGTGCTGCGTGAGCTGAAAGGTCACGTCACTCCAGATGGCGATTCCTCCACGCTACGCAGGTTATGGGAGATAGGATCCAACCTTGGATTCAACCTCCATGACGACCGTACCCTCCAGATAACACACGGACCTGTTTACGTGTTGCTGTACCATTTAATTAGCATGACTGTCAGTTAATTTCTAGTTTCATGTTTTACGCAGTAGGCAGTTGTTCATACGCCTATAAAATCCAGCGTCTGCGCACGCTTAAGGATTAGTTTTTAGTTGCTTTGTTTATGTAATTGCTGCAATTTTAGTGTATACAGAAACTCTGTTTTGAAGCTGCTGTTTCAGCACTTTTTACTGTAATTTCTGCATATGAGTTAATAGAAGACTGTGTTGTTTTGATCCCTTCGAGTAGCTGATCTTTCCTTGGGTTTTGTGGATGGAGGGCCCCCATTCATAACATCCTTTGTACAGTAAATTTACCTTTATGTTCTTGCCATTTCCTTCTTTTGAATTCAGCAATTTTCCTTTTCTTTAATACATGTACAGTTTTGATTTACTTTCATTTCCAGCATTTACTTTTACTGATCAGGATTGTTTTCTGCAGGTGTTAGCCCGGGATTGTGTGTCTTTATTGTATTTTCTTTATCTCTAATGGTATTTTCAGTTGTCATATTCATAGTTGCTGCCTTTATTCTGTTTTTCTAGCTTGATTTCTAGTTTAGTTTCTCAAGTTGTATGCTAACATATTGATGGTCTCCTTATCATAAGCTGTTCATCTTTAAGAGATCAGAATACTAATAAATTACAGCTTGCTTTGAGTAGTTTTTGACTTATATCACTAACTCTTTCTTCACTTGTTACACATTACAATGTATGTTGGAAGCAGAATGTTGGAGAGAGGCACAGTGGTGTTATAATTTGTCATCTTAGAGCTTGATTACTTTTTAGACTTATATCTAACTACTTCTTAATCGTGTTTCACATAGTACTATATGTTGGAAGCAGAGTGTTAGGAAGAGATGAACATTATAATTGGTCTTTAAAGTGGTTTTTCTTACCTTTTTATTGCAGCAGCATGAGTAGTGACTAGTGCCATTAGAAAGTGGTTTTTATGCTTTGCTTTCAGTTTCATTTCAAGTTATTTCTTTCAAGCTCTTTCTTTGCAAGTTTAGAAGGTAGTTAGAAACCACCAGTAACACACACTCACTCATTTAGGAATCACCTTACACACACTATCACTCATCTGTTTATAAAACCTCCATTCCATCTTAGGAAGATAAATTGACCACAAACAACACCCCAAACGACAAAAAGATCTAAGAGGTTTCTTAAGTACATATAGTACACCTTCACTTCATCAGCTTATGATCCCCGGGTTGACAATTAATGACATCAATTTAGGAACACTAAATTGAGTAAACAACGAGGACGTTAAATCTTATGACACTAACATCATCCAACACACAATTCCTATTAAAGAAAATCAAAAGACTTTGAAACAAAAACTAAGAAGGATCAATCTTGTCTTATTATCTATGATTGAAAAAGAAATTCAGAGGATGTATGATGCCAAAATAATTGCACCAATCAGATTTTTTGATTGGTTCTCAAACTTGGTGCCAACTAGAAAGAAGACTGGTGAGATCAGACTCAGTGTGGATCTCAAAAACCTCAATAAAGTATCACTTAAAGACAATTACCCTCTCCCCAAAATGGACCACATTTTACAGAGAGTAGTTGGATCAACCAGAATCTCATTGTTGGATGGGTTTTCTAGTTATAATCAAATCTTAGTTCATCCAGATGACCAACCCAAAACTGCCTTTACTACTCCTTGGGGCACTTTTATGTATGTGAAAATTCCTTTTGGGCTAATGAATGTAGGAGCCACATTCCAGAGGGCTATGGATATAACCTTTGCTAAAGAAATTCATGATTTCCTTGTGATATATCTAGATGATATTACTATATTTTCAAAGTCTGACAATCAACATTTAGATCATCTAAGGCAATTTTTTATTAAATGCAGGAAGTTTGGAATCTCCTTGAACCCCAAAAAGTCCTTGTTTGGGTTAGAGGAAGGAAAGTTGTTAGGTCACATAATTTCAAAAGATGGTATAAGAATAGACCCTACAAGAGTTGAAGCCATCTTACAAATAAGACACCCTAGGAATATTAGAGAATTACAAGCTCTCTTAGGAAAAATCAAAATTTTTAGAAATTTATATCTAGCCTAACATAGTTAATTAAATCACTAAACAACACGCTGAAAAATTACTCCACCATAAAATGGACTGTTGAGGCTAAGAAATCCTTTGAAGGCATCAAACTAGCCTTAACTAAAACACCTGTATTAATCAGTCCCAAATTTGACAAAAATTTCATTTTGTTTTCCTTTGCTTCAGAGCACACAATAGCTGCAGTCCTATTACAGAAAAATGACCAGGACTATGAACAACCCATTGCTTTCTTTAGAAAAGCTCTGAGAGATGCCCCATTGAAATATAACATAATGGAAAAACAGGCCTTGGCTGTGGTCAAAGCTATTAAATATTTTAGGGTATACATCTTATATTCTCACATAGTAGCCTACGCTCCTAATTCAGTAGTAAAATACATCCTAACTCAGGATGGTCCTGATGGAAAGAGGGGAAAGTGGATTGCTACTATCTTAGAGTATGATATAGAAATCAAACCTACAAAGTTAATCAAGGGCCAAGGTTTAACAAAGCTCATGGCTGAATCGAACTATCAGGCCTTGGATATAAAGTTTATTGTAACAATAGATAATGAAGAGGAGATGGCAACTCCACTAATCAACCAGACCTTTCTTCAATCACCATGGTATGCTAATATTATTTATGTTTTACTAAATTTACAAGCTCCTGTTGAATTATCTATGACTAAAAGAAGGTTTTTAAAGATGAAATCCTTAAGATTTTGTATATTAGACAATGTTTTGTTTTGGAGAGATCATGAAGGTATTCTTAACAATTTCTTATTAAAAGATGAATTTGAAAAAGTTTTGCAAGAGTTTCATGCAGATGACTGTGGAGGACACATTTACTAGAAGATTATTGCAGATAAAATACTTAGAGCTGGTTTCTACTGGCCTAACTTGTTTTCTTATGTCAAAAAACATGTGACCTCCTGTCACAAATGTCAATTTTTTTATGGAAAGAAGAAGCCCTAACCATTACCCCTCAAACCAATCTTTGCTGAAATACCTTTTCAACAATGGGGTTTAGACTTCATTGGTGAAATTCACCCACCCTCCTCTGCCCAACACAAATGGATCCTTACTGCCATAGACTACTTCACAAAATGGATAGAGGTCATACCTTCAAGGCAAGCGACAGATACTGTTATCATAACGTTCCTTGAAACCAATATTCTATCAAGATTTGGATGTCCAACTAAGCTCATTACTGATAATGCAGCAGCCTTTAAATCCAAAAGAATGATAGATTTCTGCAATAAATACCATATCATCCTTGGCCATTCCACAATATATTGCCCTCAAGGTAATGGATTGACAGAATCCTCAAACAAAAGCCTACTAAATATCATGAAGAAGTTACTAGAGGACAATAAGAAGACTTGGAATAAAAAGATATTCAATGCTTTATGGGCAGACAAATTGACTACTAAGAAATCAATTGGTACTTCTCCATATCAACTAGTTCATGGAATGGAAGCTGTCTTTCCATCCTCTTTGGGAGTACGAGTAATGAAGATACTTCAAGAAATATAGGTTGAACCAAATAGTATCCAAAGAAGAATCAACCAATCTATTCATATATAACAAACAAGAGAAGAGGTCTATGCCAAGTCTCAAGTTGTGTAAGAAAAGATTAAGAAGATTTTTGATAAGAGAACCAAGGCTGATGATTTCTACATTGGTGACAAAGTGCTCATGTGGGACTCAAGGAGGGAAGATAAATGAAAACATGGGAAATTTGATTTCCTATGGAAAGGTCCCGATGTAATTCATGCTTATACAGGAAATAATGATTTCTTCTTGAGAGAAATTGATGGTATAGATGCAGAAGGTGGGCTAGTGAATGGTCAAATGCTAAAACATTACTTTCAACCTAATTACTAATTTTCATTTGTATATATTCTATTTTCAAAAGTCTAGTTTGGATTGGATGGTGATCTTTGAAGTTGAAGCCCGAAGAGAAGGCCCTAACCTTTAAAAGATTCACTATCATAAGTATCAATAATGCAGATTCATGGAAGGACACTGTTAGCCCTGAGGTGCAGAGCTGACATTTTGAAGGCTAAAGGAAGGACATGGTTTGCTTCGTTGTCCTAAAGAGTACCCCACACGGGCCATTACCCCACTTTCTTCACCCTTCCACTTACATTTCATTCAACTCATTTCCTAACCCAACCCTCACATCCCAATGAAACCCTCTTTCACCTTATCCTTATTAAGCAAATTAACCCAAAACCCTCGAAAAAACCTTACTTTTCCGCCCATACGCGCCCTCTGCACATTTCCCGAGGACATCTCGTAACTCCATGTCCCTCTGCTATTGATCTTTCCCCACCGATCCGACAGCCCACGTTTCACCCGATCAACAAAACATCCCCAATCATTCCCCACCATTAGATCACCCCTGCCAGATCCAACGACTGTTACCCATATCGCGTGAGGAACAATAGAGAGGAATACCCACTCGATAAAGGTAGTTTTTCACTCTCTTCCGCTACGATGTGTCATCCGCTAAATGGAATGGAGCGGACTCTGCCATTTACAACTTACCGCCCGATGCCCTTCTGATAGAAACCATAACCACCCAAACAAAACCACCGCTGTGCATTTTCATCTGCATGCATCCTCCGACCGATAGCCGTCCGATCTGCTCACCCGATATCCAACGGCTCGGACATGTTCTGCTCTCACCACGACCTCAGGCCTCCTATGCCCGATCTCCTCCATGCATTCCCTCGATCTAATGGCCCTCATTCATAATCGCTCATGCGTGTCCTCCACTCTATCATTTCTCCATCCATTCGATTTGACACATCCTCCTACCCATGCACCTCGTACTCCACTTCTTATCAGTTACCCGGGGAAAAATGTGGTCGACTCTGTCCGTGTTGTGATAGTGGGATTTCTGAACCGAATTGACAGAAAGCATGGCTGGAGGAAGAAAGACATAGCACGATCTCTTCTAACAGAATTAAACAGTCATGGAGCCTCACCGGCACAATCAAGCCAACCACCTAACAAGGCAGTGTTGTACCAAGATTAATTACCGCTTTCGTGACGAAGGGGAAATTGTGTCCTTGAATGCAACCAGGCAGTTAACGACAGTAGGGGATAGATTAAGACATCTCCAGCCCTAAAAGGCTAGAGAGCATTGTAAAGAGCTATAAATAGCTGAAAGTAAGATGTAATCAGGGTTCAACTTCTGGAGACTGTAGCTACTCTATTTCTTGCAGCATCTCATCTTCATTTTCAGTAATACAAGCTTCTTTTGTTGTTACATGTTCAATGTCTATTTCCCTCTTGTTCTAAACCTTCACCTGGATAAGTTTATTCATTTTTTCTCCTATATCTCAAGCTAGATAACTATCATCTTATCTCTGCATTGGTAAATTAGATTTGCTATTGAATAAGTCATCCATGTTTCTTCTGTATCTAACGCTAGATAACTATCATCTTATCTCTGCGTTGATAGATTAGATTTGCAAGATTTATTTACTGGCTGTAGCTGGCCATCATATGTCATGTATGTATCTGCTGGTGTGGTTAGTATTCTCTGTTCATTCACTTAATCTGTAAACTATTGAACATTAGTGGTCTAAAATCTTGTAGGCTGAGGGTGTTCATGCATGTCTGGAGTGAAAACAGAGTTGAAGTGGTTATCTAGCTTGAATCAAACCATCACCCATTCCAATAGTTCCTAGAACAATATTGAAGATTATATGTTACCAGGCATCGCGAGCTACAACCTATTACAGTTTCTTGGAGCGATAACATAATTGGCGCCATTACCGGGGAGAGGAGATTAAAGCTCAGCTTCCCTGGGAGACGACACAGATCTAGTTTTGATGATAGACAAAGTTTGGAGACATTTTTGGTTGTAATCATCTATCTAGTGAATTTGTTGGAGGCCGAATATATTGGTGATTCAACATCATAGTTCTAGCTTAGTTTGTGAGGCATACCCGGAGAAATCCTCAGAAGTCACCAGCTGACCCAGTACCTAACCCTGAAAAGATCATCAAAGAAAGAAAGGTATCACAGAGAGGAGTATCAAGATCAGGTAAATCTAAACAATCCTCTATATCTCTACAAGAAAGGCTTGTAACAGAACAAGTACATGCTGAGAGTATAACCTCTGATACTAGCAGTGAAGAAAAAATTTCAAAAATTCATAAAGCTCCTTATTCTTTGGGTTCTCCTTTTGCTTTAAGCCCAAAGGAAACCTCACACCCTACCCATCATATTCCTTTAGTCCTATGAGTCACTCCTCAATTCCCTACCTTTCAGACTGCCAGTGCTCTTGTATCCACCACAGCCATGGTAGGTCCACAAGCACTCACCAAAATGGAAAGAATCATAGCTACTAGGTATGGACCTCTAGTACTGCCCACTCCTTTGAACGCCATGCCTGTTGGAGAATATCATAAATACATGCCTAAGTTCACTAGGACTGAAGGGGTTACTACTGAAGAACATCTTGAGTCACTTTATAGCTATGCCGATAATCTAGACATTAGTGAAGATGACCTGTGGATGAGAGTATTTGTCTAAAGCCTAGATGGAGAGGCCAGAAAATGGTTCAGAGAATTGACCCCTAGATCTATAACAGATATTAAGGCCTTAGATGATGTATTCCTAAAGAATTGGGGGGATAAGAAAGGCCTGCTCTACTACCATACTGAGTTTGGGAACCTGAAAAGGGAAAATGGGGAGTCACTTCCTGATTTCAATAAAAGGTTTAACCGCATGTACAGCAAGATACTAGCTGAAGTGAAACCCACCCCTACCTTTGCTAAACTTACTTATGCCAATGCCTTCAATTCTGATTTATGTCTATTATTGAGGGAGAGAAGATGTGCTTCTCTGGCCGAAATGCAGGATGCAGCCTTGGAGGTAGAATCCAACATCATGGTTGTAGAGAAACTCAAGGGACATGTTGACTGGAGGAGATAGAGGGGTGAATCTTCCTCATCTTCAGACCCCAAGATAGATAAGATGACCAAGATGATAGAGTCACTAGCCTCTGAAGTCTCCAAATTAAAGGTTGAGCAACACCCAGGGAAAGGAAGAGTTCCTAATACCTTTGTTCCTAGGAATCTGAATCCATATAGAAAAGCCAATGAGCAGTTGCAGATTATGCAAAGGAGCAAAGATGCCAATGAAGACCAAAGGGTGAAGACCCCTTTCCAGAATGTAGTCATGGAAGAGGAGTAGTTCGAAGAAGATGATGAGATCCATTGTATGGAAGACAAAGGCAGTGCTTCCTTTTTGACCTTGGCTGCCTATGAAGAGTCGTTATTCAAGGACCAGACCAGCCAAGAATGGGATGGTGGGGCTGTCCTGCAAACCGAAGATCAGCAAAGATATAATCTGAGGTCGAAAATGAACAATGCCAAGGAAACCCCTGTTCAAAGAGTTGTTGTCCCTGCAATGCAGCAAACTAACAAGCAAAAATGACCAACAGCTAATCCCATCATTCTCAAAGCTCTAGCTCAAGAGGTAAGAGGCCCTGACAAGTCCCCTTCTCCTATCAGTTTTGAATTAGAAATCCAGAAGCTAAAAATATATATACCGTTGGTGGAACTAGTGAAGAACAAAGCCTTTAAGAGACCCATCCTTGAGGCCCTTTAGCTTAAGGCCACACAAGCATCAAATGACTGTGAATTTACAAGATGACAAACCTGCAGTTGTTCTTAGCCCAATGACTGAACCTTCTGATGACAGTTATCCATCATTCTATGTCTCCTTGACTATTCATGACAAAATTCTCCACAATTGTCTGTTGGACACAGGTGCCAGCCATAATCTAATGCCCAAAGCCATCATGGATGAGTTGGGCCTTGACATCACTAGGTCTTATCATGACTTATTTTCTTTTGATTCTAGGAAGGTGAAATGCTTGGGGCTAATCAAAGATCTAGCCATCATGTTATCTCAGCTGCCTATGAAGAGTATGATGATGGATATTGTGGTAGCAGATGTTCCCCCTAAATTTGGCATGCTTCTATCCATGGGATGGATGAAAAGATTAGGTGGAACGTTACAAAATGATCTGTCCTATGCTATTGTCCCACTCTTTGGAGGTGAAAGTAGGAGATTATACAGGGAAGCTCAGTTAGCTTATATCATCAGTGACAAGAAGAATCCCACTAATCACCCCATATATGCTGTTGACACTGATTTTGGAGCCTGTATCATCCAAATTGAAGAATCTCAGTTGGCCTCCATGCAGCTTAGGAAACTTGTTTGTCAGGTCACAGAGGAAGAAGGCCCACAAATTTGGGACATGTTCTTCGATGGAGCTTGCTCCAGGGAAGTTGCAGGAGCGGGTGTAGTTCTGGTATCTCCCACACAAGAATGCATACATTTATCTTTAAAGGTGAATTTTCAAGTGACAAATAATATATCAAAATACGAGGCTTTGATCTTAGGCTTGAACGCTACTAAAGAAATGGGCATCAAACATCTGAAGGTGTTTGGAGATGCAGACCTTATTATTCAATAGGTGAATAATACATTCCAGACAAGGCATCCCAGGCTGAAAGCATACAGAGATGAGGTATGGAAGCTCAAGGATTCGTTCAATAGCTTTAATATTTTATACATCCCCAGGGCTAAGAATCAGCTTTCTGATTCCCTTGCTGTGTCTGCTAGTATGTTTGTTCCTCCTTTACCCCCTAGATTGACTTATGAAGTCCAAGTAAAATATAGACCATCATTGCCTGATAATGTCAAGTATTGGAAAGTCTTTGAAGATGATGATGAAGTCAATAAGTTTCTACAAGTCATTGATGAATTCTCTGAAATGCAAATTGATCAAGAGAATGAAGCCATGGAGGAATGCCATTAGTCCCAACTGAGAAACAAAATTGGTCAAGACAACATTGTCCAACTGCCTAGTAATCATATACCCAGAGGGCTGGTGCCCCTAGAGAAGTTGTTTGATCATAATGATGTACCCTATAAGCCTACCCAGAAAGAGAATGAGTATGCAGTTCATAGACATAATATAGGGAGCCTAGATCACCCAAAGTACATAAATCTGTCCGCCCACTTGTCTGCTACCCAAAGCTCTGAATATTGCACCCTGATGAAGCAATTTGTTGATGTCTTTGCCTGGGAATACAGTGACCTTAAGACTTATGACAAAAACATCATCTAGCATAAGATTCCATTGGAGAAAGACACCATCCCTTTTAAACAAAAGCTGAGACCTATCAACCCTCTATTACTACCTTTGATCGAAAAGGAAATTAAGAAACTATTGGATGCCAAAATCATAGTTCCCATAAGGTATTCAAAATGGATAGCTAACTTGGTGGTAGTAAGGATGAAATATGGAGAAATCAGGTTTTCTGTTGACTTCAGAAATCTGAACAAGTGCTCTAAGAAAGACAACTACCCCCTGCCTAAGATGGAACATTTGCTGCAAAATGTTTCAGGGGCTAGAGTTATGTCTTTCTTAGACGATTTCTCAGGTTACAACCAAGTTGTTGTACACCCATAGGATCAAGAGAAGACTGCCTTCACTACTCCTTGAGGCACTTTCATGTACTCCAAGATGCCTTTTGGACTGATGAATGTTGCGGCTACTTTTCAGAGGGCCATGGACATAACCTTTGTGGGAGATAAGGACAAGTTTGTCCTTATTTACCTTGATGACATAACCGTCTTTTCCAGCAGTCACATGGAACACTTACAACATTTGAAGAAGGTGTTTCTGAAGTGCAGAAGGTTTGGAATCTCAGTAAATCCCAAGAAGTCATAGTTTTATCTGGAAGAAGGAAAACTCGTATTACATATTGTTTCTGCTATAGGTGTCAAGGTCAAAAAGGGACATTCAATCTTTTCTGGATAAGATTAACTTTGTGAGGATGTTTATTCCAAATTTTGCAGAACTAGTGAATCACATCACCTCCATGCTAAAGAAGGGATCAGAGATAAAATGGACAAAGGCTGTAAGAAGATCTTTCAATGCCATCAAAAGAGCTATCATGGAGGCTCCCACCTTTGTTAGCCCAGACTACACCAAGGAGTTTTATATTTTCTCTTTCGCTTCTTATGATACACTTGCAGTAGTCTTGTTACAGAATAATGATGAAGGTATAAAACACCCAGTGGCCTTCTTCAGTGAATCTTTGAGGGATGCTGAATTAAGGTATGACCTCATTGAAAAGTAGGCATATGCCCTCATAAAGTCTTTAAAAGCATTCTAAATCTACATTCTGCACTCAAAAGTAGTTGCCTATGTACCTTCAGCTTCAGTAAAGGATGTCCTAACACAGCCAGATGTTGATGGAAGAAGGGCCAAATGGATTGAAAAACTCATAGAGTTTAGCATAGAGGTAAAGCCCACCAAGCTTGTCAAAGGCCAGGGCCTAGCTCAGCTTATGGCTGAGGAAAATTGTAGTTTGTTGCACATAAATTGCATAGGCACAGAATCAAGAGTTGAAAAGGCAGAGGAGGTGACAGAAGAACAAGGGTAGAATCAGTCATTGGCTGAGAATTTGGCTACTTGTGAGTGGTATTCTAGTATATCTCATTTCTTGTTGAAACTCGAAGTCCCTCCAGGGCTTAGCTCAAGTCAAGCTAGGACCATCAAGCTCAAAGTAGCCAAGTTTTATATAAATAAGAACCTTCTTTATTGGAGGGACCCATCTGGAATCCTCTTGAGGTGTCTAGACAAAGAACAATCTGTCGAAGTCATGCACCAGTTTCATTCCAGCATCTGTGGAGGGCATCATTATTGGAAAACCACAGCCCACAAGATCCTAAGGGTTGGGTATTATTGGCCTACTCTATTCTCTGATGTATTTTCATTTGTGAAGTCTTGTGACAGATGCCAGAGGTTTACAGGAAGACAACAGCTAAAATCTTTGCCCCTGAAGCCAATACACACCAATGGTCCCTTTCAACAGTGGGGTTTAGATTTCATAGGGGAGATTAATCCACATTCCAGTGGCCAACATCAGTGGATCTTAGTAGCCACTGACTATTTTACCAAATGGATTGAAGCCATACCCACTAAGAAGGTTGATCACCAGGTTTTCATGAAGTTCTTAACTGAGAATATTTTTACCAGATTTGGCTTCCCGACCAAGATAGTTACTGATAATGCAATAGCTTTCAGAGCAAGGGAATTAGTGGACATGTGTAAATCAATGGGCATTAAGTTAGTGCATTCTACCTCATATTATCCTCAAGGCAATGGCTTGGCAGAATCATCCAATAAAAGCCTAGTAAGGATAACCAAAAAACTGCTAGAAGACAACAAACGGAACTGGGATTCCAAGCTGAAGTTTTCCCTATGGGCTAACAGAGTTATCACCAAGAAATCCATAGGCAACTCTACATTCAAGTTGGTGTATGGTACTCAGGTTGTTTTTCTAATCCAATTAAACCTCCCTCTGGGCAAATTCTTACAAGAGAAGTAGGATGAGGAAAGTGACATGGCAAGGAGAATGAGTGACTTAGTTGAAGTTCACTAGATCAAAGATCAACTAATTGAGAAGTCAGTAGTGCATCAAAAGAAGATCATGGAGGTATTTGATAAAAAAGTGAAGATGGACAATTTTTAGGTTGGTGACTGGGTTCTCAAATGGGTTGCATTGAAGGAAAATAAGGGAAACCATAGTAAATTTGATGCCTTATGGACAAGACTATTTATCATTGCTCGAGCTTAGATGAACAACACTTTCACTTTGCAAAATTTAGAGGGGGAAGGTGTTTTTGATGGCCTAGTCAATGGGCGGTTTTTGAAACATTATTTCGTTTAAGGCTTTAAATCCTTGGTATTGTAAATATGTTTTTCAGTTTTATTTCATACTAGTTAGACTCCATTCCCAATGGAACACTACATAGTAGATTTAATCTTGTTGTTTACTGGAAAGGTAGTCATCTACAGTTCTTGAAACCTCACATGGAGGATTTCATCCCTAGAAGGAGCAAGTGTTAACCCTGAGGTGCAGAGCTAACATTTTGAAGGCTAAAGGAAGGACATGGTTTGCTTCTTTGTCTTAAAGAGTACCCCACAAGGGTCATTACCCCACTTTCTTCACCCTTCTACTTACATTTCATTTCGCTCATTTCCTAACCCAACCCTCACATCCCAATGAAACCGTCTTTCACCTTAGCGTTAAACGAATTAACCCAAAACCCTCGAAAAAAACTTACTTTTCTGCCCATACGCGCCCTCCGCACATTTCTCGAGGACCTCTCGTACCTCTGTGTCCCTCCGTCGTTGATCTTCCCCTGCCGATCCGATGGCCCACGTTTCACCTGATCAACAAAACTTGCCTGATCATTCCCTGCCATTAGATCACCCCCACCAGATCTAATGGCTGGTACCCATATCGCGTGAGCAACAAGAGAGAGGAATACCCACCTGATAAAGGCAGTTTTTCTCTCTCTTCCGCTACGACATGTCATCCGCTGAATGGAATCGGGCGGACTCTGCCATTTACCACTTACCGCTCGATGCCCTCTCGATAGAAACAATAACTGCCCAAACAAAACCACCCTCATGCGTTATCATCTACACACCTTCTCCACCCGATAGCCGTTCGATCTGCTCACATGATATTTAACGGCCGAGACATGTTCCACTCTCACTATGACCTCAGGCCTCCTACGCCCAATCTCCACTATGCATTCCCTCAATCTGACGGCCCTCATTCATAATTTCTCACGCGTGTCCTCCTCCACTCTGTCATTTCTCCATCCATTCGATTTGACACGTCCTCCTACCCATGCACCTCGTACTCCACTTCCTATCAGTTACCTGGGGAAGAAGGTGGTCGACTCTGTCCATATTGTGACAGTCAGATCGCTAAACTGAATTAATAGAAAGCATGGCTGAAGGAAGAAAGACACAACACGATCTCTGCTAATAGAATTAAACAGTCATGGAGCCTCACCGGCACAATCAATCCAACCACCTAACAAGGCAATGTTGTACCAAGATTAATTACCGCTTTCGTGATGGAGGGGAAATTGTGTCCTTAAGCGCAACTAGGAAGTTAATGACAGTAGCAGATAGATTAAGACATCTCCGGCCCTAAAAATCTAGAGAGCATTGTAAGAAGATATAAATAGCTGAAAGCAAGATGTAATCAGGGTTCAACTTCTGGAGACTGTAGTTACTCTATTCCTTGCAGTGTCTCATCTTCATTTTTAGTAATACAAGCTTCTTTTGTTTTTACATGTTCAATGTCCATTTCCCTCCTGATCTAAACTTGCACCTGGATAAGTTTATTCATGTTTTCTCCTATATCTCATGCTAGATAATTGTCATCTTATCTCTGCATTGGTAAATTGGATTTTCTGTTGAATAGGTCATCCATGTTTCTTCTGTATCTAACACTAGATAAATGTCATCTTATCTCTGCGTTGATAGATTAGATTTGCAAGCTTCATTTACTAGCTGCAGTTGGCCATCATATGTCATGTATGTATCTGTTGGTGTGGTTAGTATTCTCCATTCATTCACTTAATCTGTAAACTATTAAGCATTAGTGGTCTAAAGCCTTGTAGGCTGAGGGTGTTCATGCATGTTTGGAGTGAAAACAGAGTTGAAGTGGTTATCTGGATTGAACCAAAACATCACCCATTCCAATAGTTCTTAGAACAATATTGAAGATTATATGTTACCACGCATCTCCGAGCTACAAGATAGGATAGTTTCTTGGAGCGATAACATAATTGGCACCGTTGTCGGGGAGAGGAGATTGAAGCTCAGCTTCCCTGGGAGACGACACAGATCAAGTTTTGATGATAGACAAAGTCTGGACACATTTTTGGTTGTAATAATCTATCTGGCGACTCTACTAGAGGCTGAATATATTGGCGACTCCACATCATAGCTCTGACTCAGTTTGTGATACAAATTACTTAAGGCTAAGACTTTTACATTGATCTATTGGCTAGAAAATTAAAAGATAAGTAACATTATATGCTGATGTAAATAATTATTTATTTTTAAATAGTGAAATAAGAAATCGTTTTGATGTGTTAACATGTGAAAGGTTGTCATGTGAAATTTATCTCCTAACTGTCAAGAAAAAAATTTAAAATCAATTATGCCCCAAGAAGGGAGTGGGAGAAAAAGAAGAGTTGCCAAGAAAATAATTTAAAATTAGTTATGCCCCAATAAGGGGGGGAGAAAAAGAAGAGAAAATCATCCTTTTTTCATTATTCAGCAGATTGTGGCAGAGATATACCATGAGAAGACTTCATGGTTGAAGATAGATTTCATGAGGTGGAACCTGTAACAGAGAATTGTGAGAGATAAAGACGATTACTCTGTAGAATAAAATCAGTGGGAGACAAAGACTAGTTTGAACCCAAAATATTAGCAATACACTGCTAAAGGGTTCAAGAGGTGAAATCTCACAAAGGATCATGGTTATATTTTCCTAATAGAGAGGAGTAGAACTTGGCGGGGAACCAGTTGTAAAATCTAGTTCATGGTTGGGATAAACATGGAAGCCTTTAATATATTTGCATTGACCCCTAGATAAGTATTTATATGATATGAGTTGTTGACTCATTTATTTTTGGAAATGAATAAAAATTGTTATTAAGACTTTTAGAGGATAGATACTGAAATGGTCCTTTGTCCATTATTTGTAATTATTATAATCATATTAAACATATAGGTATATTTAGAATGATTATAATCATATTAAACATATGGGTATACATGTAATTGTATTGGGTATGTCATTTGTTAACTTGTTTTGGGTAGCAAAAATGTTTACAGGTGTATGATAGGCCTCACCTTGCTGAAGACAAGATATTGAGATAGGAATCTCACTCTGGTTCTTTTGGAGGAGAAAAGGAAATGGGATAAAACGTCTATTAACCTTGATAAAACAAATATTAGGAAGATGTGAACAATGAAATTTTATATGTCTAACACTATCCATTTAGTTACTTAAATAACAGAAAAAAGAAGAAGAAGTGTACAATGATAATTATATCTATATTCAAGTTTATGTGAGGAAATTGGAAAGAATCTTAGGTGTTGCTGAGGTTAGTTGTTCTCAACCTCAACCACATAAGAACCTTGTTTCACTCACCAAGATTAACAATCTTGAACATTTTAAATATTAGGGCCTAAAGAATACCTCACAATTCCCATGACAAGGACCCACTAGGCTTCTGGCCTACTACACTACATAATAAATCAGGTTTTATAATTATATAGTTAAAGATGAAGCATAGAAATCAAGAAATCAATATCATTGTGTGTCTATAGTAAGAACCAATCACAACTGTATAGAATATTAAAGAATAAGAACATGGCATATGCCCCTGTATAAATAAGCATGGCTAAACTATAAGTGTAAGAACATGGAAACCATCGAAAAAAATGCACATATACATTACAAATCTCTTGCTAAGAAAGAAAATGCATGCCTTTCACTTATGAACCAAAAATTCTAAATGGTCATGATATTATTTAATTAGCTATTTATACATAAATCAAAGGAATAAATAAAATCATATTGACTTTGTGGTTCACTAGTTAAAGAGAAGGTTTTCTAACAAAACAGATGCTACGACCTTTTTTGCAGTCGATAAAAGGATAAAAGCAATGGATGACAAAGAATGAAACCAAAAAGTGGAGCACATATTTCTATGATCAATATTCAAAATGACTAAATATATTACATTGTAAACATCAATAATAAATAGCTGAAGTAAAACTCTACACCTATGGAGTAGAACTCAAGTAAAATTAAATTGTATATGACACCTAGCCGACAACATAATCAAATGTGATGACACCTAACTCACATTGAGATTAATATCTCAACATCCCCTCCTAATCTGAACTGTTACATGTAGAGAGACTTACAATGCCTAATTGTTCTCTTTGAAATTCAAATACATCATTACCCAATGGCTTTGTGAAAATATCTTCTAGTTCGTCTTTGGAATCACAAAAATAAAGTGCTATTGGCAAAAATTATGAGTTTTTGTTTTTTAGAATGAAGACGTTTCTGCAAGCCCAAGAATGTTGGAATACACTTCACGCTCCCTGTGTAGAGCCAACTCAAGAAGCATGGGAGGCCATGACTAATAATTAGAGGAATGGAGCTATCAAACTCAGAAGGAGTACTATGTCCTGATCATTCACAAGCTCACAGATGAAATGAAAACAGGTGTCAATGTGCTTGCGCTTTTTGTGGAAAACATGATCTTGTGATAATGAAATCATTGAACTGTTATAACAGTAGATTGGAGTTGGCTCCTTCTGAATATTTGAAATATCTTTCAATAATCTTCTCAACCACACAGCTTGACAAGATGCTGAATTTACTGCTACATATTTTGCCTCTGCAGAAGATATTGAAACGATGGACTATTTCTTAGATGCCCATGAAATCAGATTGGTTCCAAGATGAAAAGTATAGCCAGAGGTGCTTTTGCGATCATATCAACTCCCTGCATGATCACTATCTCTATAACCTGAAAGTGAACAATTTTCAGAATGTGTATAGAACAAACCATGGTATATTGTCCCTGCGATATACCTTCAGATCCTTTTTGTGAACTTCCAATGAGAAATCTTCGGTGACTACATAAACTTGGTGACAAAACTTGTTGCAAACATAATATTAGGTCTAGTTGAAGTGAGATATAACAAGCTACCAACTAGACTGGTATACAACGTGGAATCAATTGGTGGTGCTACATTTTCTTTGTACAATTTTGTTCCTTGAGAAATTGGTGTATGTGCAGGTTTGTAATTGGTCATTCTGGACTTTTGGATGATATCAATGGCATTATTTTGTTGACCAACGAAAATTCCATTAATAGTTTGGTGAATTTCAATTACTAAGAAGTATTTCATGACTCATAGATTTGTCATATCAGTCTCTCTCTGCATTGTTGCTTTGAAATCTTCTAACATCATATTAGTCAAACGCTTCTTGTTTTTTGATTCTCTCCTGAAGATGTTGAATCACTAGTGGATTCACTGCTTGAAGGCATACCATTTTCAAAATGGTATGGCTCTTCTTCAACCTACAATCTTGGTTGCTGTGGTGGATAAAAAGACTGACTTGAAGCTTCATCAACTTGATCCGACAAAGATTTATTTTGAATTTTTTTTACATCTTTTCTTAAAACAAACTTCTTTGTAACTGGATTATAAAGTCTATAGACCTTTGACTACTCACTATATCCTACGAAAATACATCTTTCACTCCTATCATCAAGCTTCTTTCTTGGCTTCTCAGAAACATGTGAAAATGCCACTGATCTAAAAATTCTAAATTGAGATACATTTAACTTTTTACCATCACATGCTTCTAGGGGTACTGTATCTTGGAGAGTGGTTATTAGAGATATGTTGAGAACATACATTGCTATCAAAACAGCTTCAACCCAATAATTGTTTGAAAACTTATTCTCATGAAGCATACATCTGGCCATGTTTATGATTAACCGATATTTCCTTTCTACTACTTCATTATGTTGTGGAGTATATTTTGTTGTGTTCTGCATTATGATTCCTTTTTGTTGACAAAGAGATTTGAAGTCATTCGAGTTATACTCTCCTCCTCTGTCAGATCTGAGTACTTTCAAAGGCTTTCCACTATGCTTTTCTACTTCTCATTTGAACTCTTTGAATCTTGATACTGTATCTGATTTTCTTTTTAGAAAATACACCCATGTCTTCCTGCTATAATCATCAATGAATGTCAGAAAATAAATAGACTCTATCTGCATTGGGCCACATATATCTGTATGGAAAATCTCTAAATTCTTTTTTGCTGTAGAGGAAGATGTGAGAAATTTGTCTCTTTTATGCTTGGACAGAACACAAATTTCACAATTACAGTCTTTTTCATTCGTAGTAGGGAGACCAATGATGATTGATTGTTTCTGAAGCTAACTTAGACTCTTGAATGGTATGTGGCCATATCTAGAATGCCATAGCTGAGACTCATCTATTCTTGACACATTGTGGACAAAATACTGTGAGATATTTCGACTTCTAAGAGCCAAAGGAAACATCTTATCATTGGTTTTTTCAACCTTTCCTATCGGTGTTCTACTCGGAGGTTTGTCGTATATATAACATGTGTTCCCTTCAAATATTACATCATAACCATGTTCCATCAGTTGTCCTACACTAATGAGGTTATGATACAGATTTGGAACATAATAAACATCAAAAATGTATTTATGTTGATTTTGTTTAGTAAGAATAGGAACAATACCTTTTCCTTTAGCTTTAATGCAAGAACGATCTCCAAGAGTAATTTATGATGTTATGGAAGCATCAAGATAAGAAAGTAGATTTTTGTTACCTGTCATATGATTGTTGTAGCCACTATTAGGAAACCAAAGATCCTTGTTGTGAGTGTCTTCAGAAAGATTGCATGAAAGAAACATTGTTTCAGAGGATTCTCTTTCATTGTTGGAGAGATGGGCATTTCCTCTGTGCTCATCTCACTATTTCTTTTTGCATTCATGTTCATAATGCCCAAATTTCTTGCAGTAATAACATTGGACATTAGATTTGCTGGTGCAGGCCTTCCATTCTTCTGGGTTGTCTAAGCATATCGTGGACTTCTTTAAAAAACAACTTGCATGTGGATTTATGCCATATATTATCTTTTGTAGTGCGTTTTTCATCATCAATCTGTTGCAACATAAGGCCATAATACAATTTCATCTCTTTGGGAATCGAATACCTAAAAAAATCATTAATTTGTTCATCATCCAAGTTGTCTTCATGGTTCATTTCTTCTCTGCAGACTTTGTCAAGGCATGGTGATGCAAGCCATGCTTCAAGGAAATTTAGTTCTTCTTCAAAGACAATATGTGTAACTACACATTGGAAATCAATTGTAAGTTTAAACACATATGCAGAACCAAATTGGTTATGTTCTTTTTTCTCTGCAATGAGAGCTTTCTCCTGTTGCACTTCCTGTTTCTACCTCTGTCTCTGTTTTCTCTTTCTAGGCTTCCTTCTTTGGCTTTGCTTCTATCTCTATCTTTGTCTCTGTCACTATTTGTTGCACTTCCTGCTTCTACCTCTGTCTCTGTTTTCTCTTTCTAGGCTTCCTTCTTTGGCTTTGCTTCTATCTCTATCTTTGTCTCTGTCACTATTTGTTGCACTTCCTGCTTCTACCTCTGTCTCTGTTTTCTCTTTCTAGGCTTCCTTCTTTGGCTTTGCTTCTATCTCTATCTTTGTCTCTGTCACTATTTCTTCCACTTCTGTACTAACATGTGCTAGTGCAAGTCGGTTGTCCTCCACTTGGTTTTTAGATTCAAGTGGGATTTGTCAATATAATCAAGAATATATAAGAACTTCCAATTAATCCATAATTACATACATATATAATTGCCTAAATTTCTTAAAAAAGGAAAAAATCTTTAACAAAAGTAACTATTCACAAGCTTTAAGTTCCCTCCTACACAAGTGGAACTTTATTACATACATGTATTTTACTTTTACATGATCATTCTTAAAGCAATGAAGTTATAAAACCTACCGTTGCAAGCCCCTTTCATTTAACCCTAGGCTATGAAATTCTTGGAAAGGTTCTCTACCATACATAGTATTAGAACCCTAGTCAAGCAAACAAGATTTTGTATAGACACGTAGAAAAGTTGTGAAGCTGAGGAATAAGTTGTGAGAAAATCCTTGTTGAAGGAAAATCTCATCAAAGATAGTCATAGTTGTAACTAACCTGCAGGGTAGACGAGAAATTAAGTTAGAAACCCCGAGAGGTTTTCGAAATAGATATTATAGAAATAACATGATAAATGTCAATAATGTCCACAATGGGATTTACCAGTTGAAAGTCGCAGAACGAGAGACCCAAAACACTGCACTAGAACACATAAAATCTTTGTCAAAATCTATAGAGAAAAAACTATTACAAAAAAACCGTAGGGTTTAAATTCAATAGAGATAGGGTTTGGAATATTACCTTGAAGTATTGAATGGTGAGAAACCTTTGCACTAATATCGGAGCATGGGGATGTGGTAACCAGAAGTCCATCAGCAAGCTAGGGCGTCACCTAGGAATTAAACCAGAGAAATTGATTAGCCATGAATTAAATCTCAACGGTGGAATAAAACCACACCCTAATCAAACATCTGCTAGAGCAAAATACGCAAAGAGAATGAATGAAAAATGCTTGTGGGGTTGGATGCAGACCTGGGGAATGAAATATTCTTTTTTGAACACAAGCCATAAACAATGTTGTACACATTCGAGCCTGAACCATCCAAGAGTTTATAGAACTGACCCTCAGAATTGAGGGATAAACCCTATTTTGTTCACTGGAAAAACCGAGTTGCAGATCTCGTTCTCCGGTTTGCGTGCGTGAACAAATGAAAATGAGATGGCAGTGAGGCCGTCGGCGTAGTTACTCCAAAACCAACCCAACACATCATCACCATCGAAAAAACCTCATGCCATTCGGGTCGTCGATGCTTTACATTCCATTGCGTATAAAGACATAAACACTAACAAAAGAAGTATTTAAGCGAAACAATATAAACATTATTAAAAACCTGCGGAACTATAATTCAATGGATTAAAGTCTTGGTACGGCTCCATAATGTTAACCTCACTCCGTGGGGTCGAATGAATGATTCATAAAGCCCAATGTTGAAGAAAGTTTTGAAATATATATTTATGAGTCATGATTGTGGCGTTGTATTTTTAGTTCAATCTGCAGTTAAAAGTTGGGTATTGAAAAGGATGGTCAGGATATATATATATATATTTTGGGTTTGTAAGGATAATAAAAAAATTATGATAAGTCATTCAAGATAGAAGCACTGTTCTATCTCAGTGAACAGGAGAACATAGTGACTTAGGATATAGAAATTAGATTAAATAGGGAAAAAAATACGTGAGTTTTAGTAGTTCAAGTAATTTTTAATGGGATATATATATCTATATATTTATATATATAGAGAGATTATGATAAGTCATCCAAGAGGAGAACCACTGTTTTATTTCAGCATAGAATGTGAAATTGAACAGGAGAACATAGTGACTTAGGATATAGAAATTAGATTAAATAGGGAAAAAACTACATGGGTTTTAGTAGTTGGAGTAATTTTTAATGGGTTATATATATTTTTTTTAATTGTAAGAAAATATTACTTTATTTAATGGAATTTTATAAATGTATTGTAATGTGTAATAATCATATGCATTAAAAGTATTATTATTTAGACCTTATTTATATTATTTATTATAGAGAGTGGCAATTCTTGATCATATGGAGAGAGGGGGTTGAGAGAGAAAAGGACAGAGAGAAGGAGACAGAAGGAGACAGTGACAAAGTTTTAGGGCAGAGAGAGGAGATATGGGAGACAGAGAGAGGGAGGTGTGAGAGAGAGGGAAAGAGAGGAAGGCAGAGAGAAAAGGAGAGAGAGAGATGGAGTGACATGGGAGAGATGGAAAGAGAGTGAGGGAGAGACTAGAGATAGGGAAGGAGAGAAAAGAGAGAGATCCATTACAAACTTGGATATATCGAGCACTTAGAGGGAGATATAGATATAGATGGTAGGGGGGGAGAGAGGGAAGAAACCTATTTTTTAAGGATTTAAATATTTTCCTATATATAGTAATGTAGGTGACTATTATGGTTTGAAAATTCATAGTATAATGTAGGCGAAACATGTAATTTACAATTAAAATTGGTAAATTTCTTGTGAATATGATCCATTTAATTATATATATGTTAAAAATAGGCAAAATTTAAACCAAATTGTTGAATTTTTTTAGTAAAATGTCCAAAAAATAGCCCATTTGTGAAATTTCGCCCTTAAAATTTTCCCTTGAGATAAAAAGAGAGAGAGGGATGGATGAGGGAGAGATGGAGAGAGGGAGGGACATAGACATTGAGTTGGAGTGGGGAGAGGGAAGAGGAAAAAGAGACACATAGAGAAAAATACAGATATTATATACTATTATATAATATTGAACATTATTAACCATAGAGGAAGACGAAATAAGTATTTTGCAAAAGGTAAAAGAAGTTGGATTTAGAAAGCCAGGAATATTTCCGTTTTTCAGTTAAATAAGTCCATTGATTTCAATGTAGAAGTTGGTTCCTAATCCTATTTGGTTGATAGCACTACATTCATTGATTTGATTATAGTTGTTGATTTATAATCTTATTTGATTGCTTGCAATAGATGCATTGATTTCAGTGTAGATGTTAATTTCTAATCCTATTTGATTGCTTGCACGGATGCATTGATTTCAGTTTAGAAGATCATTTCTAATCCTATTTTATTGCTTGGACTAGATTCATTGATTTCATTGTAGATGTTCATTTCTAATACTATTTGATTGCTCACACTGATGCATTGATTCTAGTGTAGATGTTGAATTATGATTTGATGTAACTAGATGTATATGTACAATAATTTGAAAGTAATTAAATTAATAATGTGTATTGATTTCAATGTAACCATGAAAAGTTTATTAATGACCTGCATTGGTTTTTGCATTATAATAATTGAAACATAAATAAAATACTTCAAATTTGATCTTAAATAAAATGGTACCTAACCTGATATGTTTTCTTCTTAAAACTATAAATATTTGTAATTTACTACATACTTATTATTCTCGTTTTATATAGTTCAACATTCTTAGTCACATTGCATTCAAAAGAGGTAATAGAAAATAAATACCATTGAAACTTACTTGGCTTTTAACACTCCATAAGTCACAATGATTGACTTTCGAGAAATCCACTATTGATAATGGAATGCAAGATAGACAAGGTATGACCTTTACAACTATGGCTCAATTTAAATATTTGAATGGTTGTGATGTTAACCTTACTTTTATATGATTGATATGAAAAGATGGAAAAACAAATTAGAAGAAAATAGTTTGAGATCGATCACAATGAAAACTAGTTGTTATTGGCTACATTCTCATTATTCACATTTTCTATCATTCAACATTGTTACATTGTCACTTTGCATTCAAAATTTTTATTTCATCAATTTTTATCATTCAACTTATTAACAATCTCTATGTCTATCATCTCAACAAAATATGAGGTAATTTAGCAAGCAAATTCAAAATTAAAATGATCAAATTAATCTTAGGCATTTTTACCATATTTAAAATGATCAAAATAATTAGTTGTTCAACAAATTTTCTCTTGAATATAAACCACTTGAATGTCATCTCTCTATGTTTATATTTTTATTAAATTTTGTTAAAATATAAGATCGTTGTTAAATAATGAATCCATACAGGTGAGGATTTTTTTTTTATATATATAGAGGAGGAATGACCTGTTATAGAGTTTTGTGAACCCAAGGTTTCAGACTAGTAAGTGAGTCGCATCAATAGATTTTAAGATATTAGTAATGTACCCATGAAATGTGTTTCAAAATATAAATATGAGATATAAAAAGAATACCATAAGAAATTTAGTAGGCTCATATTGATTAATTTTTTAATACATATTTTATTTTGTCTTATTAGTCCCTGCCTACAGCAGCGCAGGGACTATTAGCGTTCGATCGACGGTTGACTGACTATTAATTCATGCGTTGACCGTAAATTTGTACCGGTTATTTAGTCTTTAACCAAAGTTTATGTTGGGAAGTTTCTGTGCAAGAAAATTTTAGCCAAAGTTTTGTATTTGCCCTCTTATTGTCGGCATCACTTGCCCCGATGTTAGTTTGGTGTGGGCAACTTAATTTATCGTTTCAAAATTGGCGTGTAGACCTTGCATGAACGCAACACCTTTATACTTGTCATCGTTCACTGACACGATTGTTTACAGCTGTCGACATGTCTTCATTCCATCGCCCTCTATCTTCATTCAGGTTATCTATCTTCATTCACTACCCTCTATCTTCATTCAGGTTATCTATCTTCATTCAGGTTAGAAAACACATTGCAGATTCAGGTTAGCAAACACATTTTTAATCCATGCGCGCATGTTAGCAAATGTTTCAGGTATTTCAGGAAGCTAATGTTAGCAAATGTTTTAGGTGTCTCAGGAAGCTAAGTTTAGCAAATGTTTTAGGTGTCTCAGGAAGCTAAGTTTCAGGAGGAAGCTAAGATTCAGGTGTTTCAGGAAGCTAAGTTTCAGGAGGAAGCTAAGTTTCAGGTCTTTCAGGAAAGACCATAGTTATTGCAGAAGTTCTAATAGAAAGGAAAAGAAAATCGTGCAGCACAAGTAGTGGCAACAGGAGTTCCAGCGCTTGGGAGGGCGTGAGCAGCTCGTGGGAACGAGGATATACCCCGTATTTCTCAGAGGTAATACACTGAAAGCACACATGATTTCAACATTATTCAAACACACTGTAACATATAATTGCATTAGAATATGACTCATAAGTTATAATTGCGTTAGAATATGACTCATGAGTTACAGATTGGGAGTAGCCATTAAATAATGTTCTGTACAAACAAAAAATTCATTTACCATTTACCAGTAAATAATGTTTTGTACAAACAAAAAATTCAAAAGCTCCTCATTTGCCAGTAAATAATGTTCTGTAAAAACTTAAAATTAAAAAACACCTCATTTACCAGTAAATAATGTTATGTACAAACTAAAAGTTCTTACCAGTAAATAAAAGTTCTTACCAGTGAATAATGTTTTGTACAAACAAAAGTTCAAAAGCACTAGTAAATAAAAGTTCTTACCAATGAATAATGTTCTGTATAAACTAAAAGTTCAAAAGCCACAGGTGTAGGTTGTGACCTATTTTTCACGGTAAAGAGTCCACAATAACCCATTAATTGAGTCCAAGCAATGATCATCTACACTTTGGCATTGTATCGCTTTGTCACTGTCTCTGAATTTGCAACGCTTTGTCACTATCTCTGAATTTTCAAAGCTTTTCGGCATTTCCATCATTCCAAATTTGTAGTTTTAGCCCTTATAGTGTGTGGAGGTACATATGGTGTAATTCCAAAACTTCCAAATTGGCCTGAATCATTTCATGTAATCCCATGCAATTTCACCCATGATTTTTACATCTCCTTGATCTCCGCGTTACTCTATTTTTCAGACTTGAGCCGCTCGAACTCAGTGACAAACTGTTACTTTACTGTCTCTATGGTAAACAAGCTAAAAACGAAAAAGATCAAATCTTGGTTCATGCGCGAGAGCCCTTGATCTTAATCCTCAAAAGTGTCAAAGGCTGGACTCAACCTAGAGGCACCAGTTATCTGTTCGGCAGGAGTGGACCAAAAGCATCTGAACTGTTGTATTCTTCCGCTAGGTTGTTGTATTCTCCAGCTGAACTCATGGATTCTCTAGATTTTATGCTTGAATTTTCTGGAGTGCTTCTCTGGCATTTTCCATGGACGAAAGGTAAAGAAACCCATCTTCTGTTTCAGGTGACATTGTATTGGGCTCATGGAAATAATAATGAAGTTGTTGATTCAGGCATTGATATCGTATTGTGTATTACAACTGTCAATGGTGGACACAGCTCATGCATCATACATGTTCGCCATATGTATAGAGTTACAACTCAGCGACCATCTTCTAAAACTTTTGATAGGACGTGTCCTCTTCACTCACACAATACTTAACTCGTGGGCCTCTGCATGATGGGTAGGGCGTTTGTTTTCCACTTCACAGTTTCTCTCTCCACGGAACTAAAAAGTGCCACGTCAACATCAAAGAGGTTGGATCCACATAAAATTTCTGTAGTAACTGTAAAGGCTCTCTTCACAGAGACTAGCTTCCCCGCAACCATCTTGTTAATCTTGATATAAAGTTCTTACCAGAAAATAAAAGTTCTTACCAGTGAATAATGTTCTGTACAAACTAAAGTTCAAAAGCACCAGTAAATAAAAGTTCTTACCAGTGAATAATGTTCTGTACAAACTAAAAGTTCAAAAGCTACAGGTGTAGGTTGCAACCTGTTTTTCACATACAGATTCCACAATAACCCATTAATTGAGTCCAAGAAATAATCATCTACACTTTGGCATTGTATCGCTTTGTCACTGTCTCTGAATTTGCAACGCTTTGTCACTATCTCTGAATTTGCAAAGCTTTTCGGCATTTCCATCGTTCCAAATTTGTAGTTTTAGCCCTTCTAGCGTGTGGAGGTACATATGGTGTAATTCTAGAACTGCTGGAATCAGTTGAAGCTGGGTTGGAACTGCTTCCAAATTGGCCTGAATCATTTCATGTAATCCCATGCAATTTCACCCATGATTTTTACATCTCCTTGATCTCCGTGTTACTATATTTTTCAGACTTGAGCCGCTGGAACTCAGTGAAAAACTGCTACTTTACTGTCTCTACGATAAACAAGTTATGAAAAAGATCAAATCTTGGTTCATGCACGAGAGCCCTTGATCTTAATCCTCAAAAGTGTCAGGCTGGACTCAACCTAGAGGCACCAATTATCTTTTCGGCAGGAGTGGACCAAAAGCATCTGGACTGTTGTATTCTTCAGCTGGGTTGTTGTATTCTCCAGCTGAACTCATGGATTCTCTAGATTTTATGCTTGAATTTTCTGGAGTGCTTCTCTAGCATTTTCCATGGACGAAAGGTAAAGAAACCCATCTCCTGTTTCAGGTGACATTTTATTGGGCTCATGGCAATAACAATGAAGTTGTTGATTCAGGCATTGATATCGTATTGTGTATTACAACTGTCAATGGTGGACACGGCTCATGCATGTTCGCCATATGTATAGAGTTACAACTCAGCGACCATCTTCTAAAACTTTTGATAGGATGTGTCCTTTTCACTCACACAATACTTAACTCATGGGCCTCTGCATGATGGGTAGGGCGTTTGTTCTCCACTTCACAGTTTCTTTCTCCACGGAACCAAAAAGTGCCACGTCAACATCAAAGAGGTTGGATCCACGTAAAATTTCTGTAGTCACTGTCAAGGATAATTTTAGGGGCGAATGTTCGCCCTTTGGCGAAATTAAGGGGTTTTAAATTTTTAGTGGGCGAATATTTTGTATCATAGTACATTTTTACAAATCACCTCAAATAGACCACCTTATTTTAAGGGAGAGGGTAAAAAAGGTAAATTTAGCCCTTGAAATTAGGACTTACAACCTTCCATTCGCCCATTTTCAAGAATAGGTTTTATTTAATTGCATCCATTCGCCCATTTTCAAGAATAGGTTTTATTTAAGTGAATCCTATGGGCCAAATACCATATTTATAAAAGAGGTATGGTAAATTAATAAAAATATAAATAAATGAAAGGTATGGTAAATAAATATAACATTTTTTATATTTACTCCATAAGTCACCTTATATACATGTAAGGGTGTAAAAAAATAAAAATATAAGTAAAGTGGAGGTATGGTAAATAAATAAAACGTATTTTTATACTTACTCAAAAGGTATGGTAAATAAATAAAAATATAAATAAACTAGACATATCATAAATAAATAAAATCTCTTTTTATATTTACTCCATAACCCTCGTTATATTTATGAAGGCTCAAGAAAGAGGTTTTATTTAAATGAATCCTATGGGCCAAATATCATATTTGTAAAAGATGTATGGTAAATTAATAAAAATATAAATAAACGAGAGGTATGGTAAACAAATAAAACATTTTTTTATATTTACTCCATAAGTCACCTTATATTTACGAACACTCAAAAAATGGGTTATATTTAGGTGAAACCTATGGCCAAAATACTATGGGACAAATACCATGGACTAGATTGTTATTAATACCATGCAAAAAACCATTATTAACCCTAATATTAGAATTAATAAAAATAAAAATGGCACATGGTATTGACCCATGGTATTCACCAAAATGGCACATGGTATTGACCCATGGTATTCACCAAAATGGCACATGGTATTGACCCATGGTATTGAATGTAGCCTATTTAAATGGGGGAATTAAACCAGCATGTAGCCTATGCTAAGATTCATTAGGACTTTACAAAGTTTTATTATTTAGTGAAAGACTCGCCAAGATCTTACAAGATTTTATAATTGAGTAAAATATTCGCCATGCCTGGTGAGAGATTCGCCAAAAAAATTATATATACATATTATATTATTGATAAAATCGCCCTCCATTTTTCCTATATACCATGGAGATTCGCCCATTTATTATATTTATAAATTTAGGGGGTTCTTAAAATTTTCCGTGGTCACTGTAAAGGCTTTCAACTACGTGGGGTGCATGCATAGTCTCTTATAGCCGCTATGGAGTTGCACTTGTTTAATATATATAAGATGGTTGTCTAGCTTTTAATTTCATCTCTTTATAAATTATGTTTGTATTTTTATTAAATTTTGTTAAGATATAAGATTGTTGTTGATTTTTGAAATGAAAAATTCTTGTTAAAAATATTTATTTACAAAGTTCTATGAGATCTCTTATTTTGAATTCTTTTACATATAGTATGGTCCTCCTATCATGATGTGATCATCATGATATGTGTTTCAGAAACATACAAAGTCTTGGACATGATCATAGGCGTGTAGAACTACATTATCAACAGTTAGAGTCTTTTCCCACAAAGAAAGACCTCATCCAAGGCCGGGGCAGCGCATTACCAATACTGGCCAGATTTGCGAGCGAAGCCTTGTAGATAAATTTATGTTTTTTTCCCTTGGATGCAAATTATAATTTCACAGATTCTTTTCAAAATGTCTTTGGCATTTGTATAATTTTCCATTCAACCCCGTGTTATTTTTAAATCCTTAACAGGCATATCAGATCCTACATTTGTAGAGGCCTTTCGTAACCATCAAGTCATCTTTGGTGCGTCCTGTGAAATTTCAATTTCAATTGTCCAGTGAAGAACCAACACAACAAAAACAAAAAGAGGAGCACTGCCATTTGAATATGAAACAGTGCAATTTCGTAAACGCGTTAACAAAGAAAACAATATATTAATAATCATTAATTGTTTTTGGTTAAAATTTACTTTATTTTTAAGAGTTTTGACCCTTGGATATGTCATCGATTAGATAGATTTAACCAATTCGTAATCCATTTCATTGATTGTTCAAGTAAGTGGGGCGAATACCATTGGTTAAGGAAAAAACCAAGCCCGAAGAAATAGAGTCCTGCGATTACAATTATTATCCTTCTATTCGGCATGGGTTTTCTACGCTTAGATATATTTTATCGAAACCCTCATTTGCAAATTTTATTTCTTCTCCCTAAGAAGTTAAATTAATGTGATCATCGCTTAGTTAACATGGAAAGGTTGTCCAAGTCAAATCCAAGTTGTTATGCAATATTCTTACTATGTAATTATATTGTCATTGCCTGTTCTTATAGTGTTTCATCTTCAGCTCCATGTATATAGATTCTACTAACAAAAAGTGATCACCCTTGAAAGTTTTGCATGCACCACAATAATAACAGCAGAGTGGTGAATCACAGCGATTTCTTTTGGAATCCATGATACCGTTCCGAAATTCAGTTGAACCATGTACGTCAATGTTATTACCTAACTCTATGAATCGGAAATGTCAATATTAACACGAATCATTGGATTTATTTTCTCCTGACCAATGAGTAATTGGTTAAACTTCTTCCACTTACAAGTTTGGATCTGTGTTAATCAATCCTAAATTTGAGATACAATCACGATATCACCGTCCGTTGGATTCTATAGCTGAATTTCAACTCATAGAGACCGATCATAGTAATTCATATTAAAAGAGATTCGTTGTGGTTTGGTCTTTAATGAGATATCTCTTCAGAAAAAGGGCCTCTATTCATTTTCACAAATCACATTATCGATGGTGTCAATTAATTACTTTGCACCAAAATGTTCTATTTACTATATCTTCTCATGCATATATCTTAATTGACAAAATCCTAAAAATATACAATATTTTGTTTTACGTAACCCTATAAATATATGAACTTATAAATCATATTATTATTGTGAACTTTTTTAATCCTTATATTTTAATTCACCAAACCCTAAATAAATATTTAAGAAATATATATATATAGGTGTGGGTTCTTTAACAATAATAATATTTTTAATATTAATATTAAGACATTTAATTATAGTTTTAATATTAATATTAAAATATGTAATTAACTACTAATATATTTAACTATGGCACTCTTAAAATATTAAGACAAACAAACATATATATAGCATTACTAAAATATTAATAAAATTACTATAACTTAAATAACATTAATAAGAATTTAATATACCATTAATGATACGTTAATAATATATTAATCTACATATTTATAACATTTTAGCTATAAATTAATCTATACATTAACATGTTAACTATGGTTGACTATTATTGAGATAATCAACTATATTCAACATGGGAATCATGGTCAACAATAGTCAACATGACTACCATGGTGAATCAAACATAACATGGGCATCATGGTCTATCTATAGGTGACCTATAGTGAACCATGGTGAACTATAGTGAACCATATTGGATCGACATGGTTGACCATGAAGGCCTATAGTGGATGGTCGAGGTTAACGATAGTCAAACCAAGATTAACCATCAACAACCACAATTGCAATGAAAACCATAGTTAAATCATGGTCAACTATAGATAAACCATAGTCAAAATATGGTCAACCATAGTCAAACCATGGTTAGGTATAGTCAATCATATTCAATTATTGTTGAAAATAGACAAACCATGGTCAAACAACATTGATCTATAGTCAGTCATGATCAACCATAATCAAGCCATGGTCAACCATAATCATACAAACATTAACCATAGTTAGTTTTAATTAAAACATAGTTAGTGATGTTTAAACATGGTGAGCATGGACAACTATAGTTAACCATAGTTAAACATAGTCAAACAGTTGTTAAACGTAGTGATTCATAGTCAAAACATAGTTAGTGATGCTTAAATAAGGTGAACATGGAAAATCATGTTCAACCATAATCAAAGAATCATTAATTATATTCAAATCATAGTTAGCAATGCTTAAGAATAGTCAGACATGGTTAACCACAATATAACCATGGTAAGCCATATTAAAATATGGTTCACCATGGTTGACCAAAGAAAAAAAAATCAACCTTTCTCAACTAAGGCCATCCTTGGTGAGTCACTATCAATATTTAAAAATGTTTAATAATATAAGTATTAATATCACAATGTGATAAACATTGTTGCAATGTTATATCAAATTGCAATTTATCCAATATCACAATGCGACATTACAAAATTAGTCAGATATAGTCAACCACATTAATAGTCAAAGATAGTCACCAACATTATTCAAACATAGTCAAACAAAGTCAACCCTTATAATCAATGTTTAAGTAGTTAACCATGCTCAAACTTGTCAACCCTATGTTTACCATATTTAAAAATACTCAACCTTGCTCACTCATAGTTTTCTTCAGTCAACATAACTCAACCATATTACAGTGAGTGATGGTTGATGGAAGTCAAATATTGTCAATCTTAACCAACATAGGTCATTCTTGGTTGGTCACAACCATTATTTAGAAATATTTAATAATATCAATATTAATTTTAATAAAGTTGAATAATAATAATAATAATAATAATAATAATAATATGAAGTTTAATGCTTGTAGGGTGTGTTTTGATTTTAAACACCCTTTGGTTTATATGATCTGTCAAGTTCTAGTTATTAAGGATGTTCAGGGGACTAATTACCTTTTTTGCTTTATATTTCCTTGCCAAAAAATCTGGTAAGAGTGAGCCAAGCAAATTTCTGAAAAAATATAATCATTGTTGTTATTTTTCTAATTAATGGAAATAGTTTGACTTAAAATAATAATAATAATAATAATATTGTGATATTAGAATGTTACATAAATCTATCCAACGTCGCAATGTTATAGTTAACAAAATTAGTAATATTATGAAAATGGAATTGTAAAGATATCTAACCAACATAGCCATGTGACAATCATTGTCACAATTTTATATTATATTGCAATTTATCTAACATCACAATGGGACATTAAAAAATTAGTCATTTACTAATCTTGTTGACTATGTCAGCTATGATTGACAATCACCACTCTTCAATTTTAGTCAAACATAAGAAATATATTCAACATTTCTATGTGACAAACATTGTCGCAATGCTACATTACTTTGCAATTTCTCCAATGTCACAATCCGACATCACAAACTTAGTCAACCACATTTAGTAATGTGGTTGACTAAGTTTAGCTATGTTTGATTATGCTTGAATGTCAATACACTTCAACTTTGGTGAAACATAATTGCCTATTAATATTATTGATTAATATTAATAATGAAACATCGTCAAACACAGTCAAGCATTATAGTCAATATTTAAATAATTAACCATGATCAAACTTGGTCAACCTTATGATTACCATATTTAACAATATTCAATCTTATTCGCTCATGGTTTTCCTTAGTCAATGTAACTCAACATTATTCAATTATAGTTAATAATGGTTGACTGAAGTCAAACATTGTTAACCTTAGTCAACTAAAGTCATCCTTTTTGAGTCATAATCAATATTTCTAATATTTAATAATAATAGTATTAATATTGATAATGTTGGGATTATAATATTGGGTTTATAATATAACAGATTTCATATTAACAATATTTAGTAATGTGTTTGTGCTAGATTTTATAATAGCGGGGTTAATATTAGGGTTTATAATATAGGGTTTTTAATATATAATATTTATAAGGTTAAAATTCAATATAACTCTCTATAACATTGGGCTTATAATAATAAGGTTTATAATATGGGGTTTAATATTAAGATTTATAATGTTGAATCCAGTATTAGGATTTATAACATTGGTTTTATAATATAGGATGTTTAATATATAGGGTTTATAATTTAGGATGTTTAATATATAGCGTGTAATATTCAATCATATTTACTAATGTACATATGTGCTTCATCAATCAAATTTACTATTATAGTTGTGGTAGTGTTTATAACCTAGAATTTAATATTTCTATTTGTAATATTAAATTTAATATTAATATTTATAATATTAAGTTTAATAAAAAAAATTATTATACATGATCTGTATATAGGTATATATGTTAGCTGATAGAAATATGCCAAAGAATATCGTTTTTCTTTTTTTTACACTCTTGCAAAATCTGTAACTGTAAATTTGGTGCAGAGAAACTTTGCTGGATGTAACAACTTCATTAAGTCTGTTGTTTTTTTAAGATGTGTAACAACTTCATTAAATCTGTTTATTTTTCCTGTTAAGAGAGATAAGTTCGAGAAGTATTTAGTAGCTACCACAAATAATAAAAATAAAGGAAAGCGTATAGCCGAACGGATGATGAGAAATTAGCGGAACGGATGATGAGAAATTCTTATTAACGCCATGATCAAGCATATTACAGAACGGGAGAAACTCTCCAATTCACGTTGGAGGATGGTCGGCTCGGAGTTGTATTTATCGATCTGGATGTATATACAGCAGATGATGTATTTGTGGATCTGGATATATATACAGTAGATGATGTAAGTAGGGATTGCAAGAGTCTTTGGATATAATTATATTCATATTACACGAGCATTTACAGAAGGCTGAGTGCAATGCTCACATACATCATCTGCTGTTGACACCTGCAATGGTCACTTGCATCATGTGTCTAATCCATCGAACCTGGGCGGGAGGCGAAAAAGAGGACGCGTTTTGCAGCCACGGGAGGCAGAGAAGTTCTGCAATATCTTATGCAAGGCCGTCCATAATACGTACCAAGTCTCTCAGACAAATTTTACATCCAGCAGACTTAACCACAGAGTCCTGATTATATTACTTTAAGGCTGGATTAGTTCGACTTTTTCTTTACATAAAGTAGTAATTCATTTCATGGTCGCAATGTTTCTTTCAATGTGGGAAAATAAGGCGGTAGAGACTGCAATTTCATATGGTTGATTAATTCGACATTTTTTTCCATGTTTTAGATGTGCCTTGAACGATCGTTCAGCACCCCTATCTTTTCCATGGCAACACTCGACCGTGAGAAAAATGTTACAGCTCTAGTTGATTCGTTTGCTAAGAACAAACGCTCGAAAGGTCTGCAAAGAACAAATATTAAAGGTCTAGTTGAATCGTTTGCTAAGAACAAACGCTCGAAGGGTCTGCAAAGAACAAACGTTTGAACGAACTATCTAGCCTTGTGGTGGGTAGTTTCTTTGTGGTTCCTGCTGATATGGACAGATAAGCCCTGATATTTTTATGTTAATGGTAGATTTTGGGAATATTTTGGAATTTCAGAGTGAAGTTAATTGTTTAAAGTATGAGATATTTTCTGAATCTGTAATTGATATAGATTTGAAAGAGAAAAAATGGTTAATATTGAAAAAATGCATAGACTATCATTTGTTATTAAAGAAAGTGCTGGAAATGTGTTGTGTTTTTTTTAATCATGTGGATAAGTGTACTTGTCTTAAAATAATTTAATTATTAGTAATTATTAAATAATAGTAAAAATTTAATGTGTATAAATATACAAAAATATTCATAGAATTAAGATTTATATGTAAATTAGTTATTTTTTATTAATTAAAATACCTTAAATTAATTAATTAAAAAAATATTATATTAACCTATGTTATATTGACCATATAATATTAATAAATCATAATTTATGATATTGTATAAAAATTAATTTATATAATAAAATAATTTTATGATTAAAATTATTATTATATATTTTAAAAATATATTAAATTTTCTTTATAATCAATAATAATAATAATCGAAAGAATAACTTGGGCGAAATCACATGTAGAAAGACATTTGTCTAGGCGTTTAGAACAACTAGTGTGGTTCATCGTCACGACAAGTTGGTCCACAAATGTCTCTCTACATGTGATTTTTGCCAAAGTTATTCTTTCAAATATTATAGATTACAAAAACCTCAATTCAACTAATAATAATAATTTAAAATAAAAATATACATTAGTTGAATTTTATTTTATCTTCCATTTTAATTTATACCAGAAAATAAGTGTTTTGAGCCATTGAATTAATATACAATATACACTAGTAAATACCAATTGATATGATGTAATTCTCGCCTATGTCTCGGTCATGTGTATCAGGAAATATCCTGGACTTCCTGTGTTATTTGTTTTACGAAATACTTGGAATAAAAAGTTCGTCACAGAGTTTTGTCTATGAAATCATTAATAATTAAATCCAAATGGTTTCATTGCAGATGAGTCCAAGTTCGTAACACAGTAACACAGTTTTGTGTATGAAATTATTAGTAATTAAATCCAAATTTTTTCATTGTAGATGAGTCCCTACCATGTGCACTACGTCTTTTAATTGCAATTGAATGAGAGACTTTTCGGCACATAGAGTAAGGCAGTATATATCTATCCACCCTGCAGGGTTGTTTGTCCTGAACTTTCTAATGACACGTAGGACAGGAGGAACATAAGATTTTCAAGGGATTGGGCAGAAAACTAGCCAGTGCATATTCGTGTGTATAGAGTTTGCATTATGGATAGCATTTGTCTCAGATATTAATATAAGAGTTCTTCCATATCTAGATAAACCTGCTTCTGTAAATTAGTATCTTAGTACATAAAATTTACAATTAAAAAATATCAATACAATGTTTTGAATTGAGAACTGGATTACCTTTAACTAAATCCTATATTTGATAATATCTATATTTATTTTATTCATCTGGCATTCTTTTTCATTTGATTGCATTGATTGTGTTTGCTTTTTCTTTATACTTTATACTTTATGTTTAATTTACTAAAAATTTAAATTTATATATTTAATAAATGGTAATAATAGATTTTATAGCTAATTATATTTAGCACAGTTATATAAATTAATTTTAGAGTAAATGTTGATAGGTATTAATCTTTTTTCACTGCTAAAATTTTAAAATTATAAAAATTAATTTAATTATAAAAATAATTAATTTAGAATTTAAACATATATACATTTAAAAAATCATGAAACAAGATTCTTTAACAATAAAATTTATCACTACATTACCATGAAGATTCATAGTTTATAAATAGGTTTTGTTACAATACTAAGGGTTATCAATACCACATGCTAACTCACTTCATATGAATTTTTTCCCATGGTATTTTTTAATTAATCAATTCAATTAAATGATTAAGAAGGGCATAACTGCTTTGGAGATAAATCTCAACATTTGTATATACTATTGTAAATATTTTAGAATATTCTATTGAGATTAAATCCATACCATCTACCTAATAATTAATAATAATTAAATTAAAGTTTTGAAAACTTTATTCCAAAATAAACATGAATATATAATTTTTTATGTAAGATTAAATAGGCTAGAAACTAGCACAACCACATTTATATTAGTAAATATGGTTGATATACAATATAAATTAATATTATTACTAATAATAATAATAATAAATCATGAATATTCATATTAATATTAATAAATAATTAATATTAATAAATAATTAATATTAATAAATGTTTAAGAAAAAGTATATTTATCCACCTAAAAGATCTTGGAAATTGTGGATAACTCCTTTCAATGTAACATAGATAACAAGTGCATGGGAGTTCATATTGTTCCAATTGTCACTATTGCAATAACAATGATTCAATTTGAAAGGTCGAAGAATATTCGGAAAGGGTCATGGTCAGTGAATGCATATCTAAGCTCACAGAAAGGGAGAATCTTATGGCTCACAGAGGCAAACAGCGTATCACTTACTTTGAAGTTAGCATAAATGTTGACAACATCAAAATCAACTTCCATTTGCTCTAGTTACCGATGGGAAAATGCATGATTTATTTTCAAATCGCAGCTCGATTGATGATAGACGAAGTATGGCTGTCCCATTCAATCCCATGATTTATTTGGGAGGATATTCACATTCGACCCTAGGTCAAGCATGCATTCCCACACCTCATACCATCCAATAAGTGCATTTAACCTAAATTCCTATCCTAAATTCCTATCCTATTTGTCGAGCATGGTCAGGGGCATCCTCTCTCTTAAGGTCGAGCCTATTTACGCATCCTAAATGGTATTATGAGCTTTGAAATCCAAGTAAATATGGTACCCATCCAGCATCTTAATTCAATAAGTGTGATCACTGTGAATGTTGTTTGGAAGAGGGGTTCTATGGGAAACCAATGAATGTTGTTCTGCTGTTGCATGAAAAAGTCATAAGGTTAGTGAAGTAAGTAGGTGCCCGGTTGTTCATCCATCATAATAAATTTTCTAATTAAATTTATTAAACACAAATTTAATATAACTATAAATTTTTTTAATATAAATATAAATATAAATATAATTAACTAATTATTATTATTATTTTATATTAATTAATTAACTAATAAATTTTTAATAACGTTTAATATTAAAAATAATGAATATGAATATTATATTTTTAATAATTTATAGTAATGATTATTAATTAATTAAATTCAAAGATTTATATTTAACTCAATGACCAATATTAAAAAGCCTATAAGTAAAATTATACCCAGCGAATATGAACTCTTAGATTAATAAACCCAAGAGATTGATATTATAAATATTGGGAAATGATAAACCCAAAGGATTTATACTAAGAATTGAAGGGATTATAAACCCAAGGAAATAATATTAAACCAAAGGGATAAATATTATAAACTAAATGTATAAAAAGCCCAACATAAATATTATAAACCCTAAAACAATCCTGGTTGATCATGATTTATTTTTATATTGAGACAAATGTTTTTACAATGCAACGTTGGAGCATGGTTGACCATGATTTATTTCATATGCATACAAGCTTTGTAACAATGTGAATTTGGACCATGGTTGATTTTCATATTGAGAAAATATTTATCACAATGTGACATTGGACCAAGGTTGAGTGTGATTATAAACTCAATGGGTTTATATTAAACCCAAAGATTAATGTTATAAGACATATGAATAATATATACCCAATGGATTGATACTATAAACCCAAGGGAATAATAAACCCTAGGCATAAAATCTATAAACTCAGGATATATAAACCCTACGATAAATATTATAAACCCTAAAATAAACATGGTTGACCATGCTTGAGACAATCCTTGTCACAAGGCAATGTTGGACCATGGTTGACCATGCTACACCATGATTGATTTTCATATCAAGACAATCCTTGTCACAATGTGATGTTGTACCATGGTTGACCATGGTTGATTTTCATGTTGAGACAATCTTAGTCACAATGTGACATTCGATCACGGTTGACCATGGTTGGCTATGATTGACCATGATTGATATTATAAACCCAACAGAATAACAAGCATGAGAGATTGATATTATAAAGCCAAGGGATTAATATTAAAACCCCAAGGGAATAATATTAAATATAAGGGACAAATATTATAAACCAAAGGTATATAAAGGCTAAGATAAATATTATAAACACTAAAATAAACATCATTCACAATGGTTGACCATGTTTGATTTTCATATTTAGACAATCTTTGTCACAATGCGACATTTGACCATGCTTAACCATTGTTGATTTTCATAGCAATACAATCTTTGTGACAATGTGATGTTAGACTATTGTTGACCATGATTGGCCATGGATGACCATGTTTGATTTTATAAAACATGGTTGACCATGGTTAATCAAGGTTGATCATCATTGAGCATGGTTAATTATGATTGAACATGGTTGATGATGATTATAATATTGAAACAATCTTTGTCAATGTCCCATCAATTATAAACCCTAACATAAATATTATAAACCCTAAAATAAACATGGTTGACCATTGTTGAGCTTGGTTTATTTCCATATTGAGACATTCTTTGTCACAATGTGACGTTGGACCATGGTTGATCATGCTTCACCATGATTGATTCTCATATCGAGACAATCAGTCGCAATGTGACATTGGACTATGGTTGACCATGGCTGATTGTCATATTGAGACAATGATTGTCACAATGTGACATTCAATCATTGTTTACCATGGTTGGCTATGATTTACCATGGTTGAATATGAAAGATATTATAAACCAAAGGGATTAATACTAAAACCCAAAGGGATTATGAACCCAAGGGAATAATATTAAACCCAATGGAAAATATTATAAAACCAAAGCATATAAGCCCTAAAATCAATATTATAAACATTGTTGAAAAAGGTTGATTTTCATATTGAGACAATCTTTGTCACAATGCGACATTGGACCATGGTTGACCATGCTTAACCATGGTTGATTTTCATGTCGACACAATATTTGTGACAATGAGACCTTCAACAATAGTTGACCATGATTGACCATGGATGACCATGGTTTACCATGGTTGACGATGATTATCATATTGAGAAAATATTTTTCGTAATGCGACGTAAATTATAAACCGAAGGTATATAAACTCTAAGATAAATATTATAAACCCTAAAATAAACATGGTTTACCATGGTTGAGCATGGTTGATTTCCATATGAAGAAAATCCTTGTCACAATGCTATGCTAGACCATGGTTGACAATGATTGATTTTCATAAATCCAAGGGAATAATAGACCAAAGCGATTAATACTAAGACCCAAAAGGAATGTGAACGCAAGGGAATAATATTAAACCGAAGGAACAAATATTATAAACCCAAAGTATATAAACCCTAAGATAAATATTATAAACAATAAAATAAACATCGTTGACAATGGTTGACCATGGTTGGTTTCCATATTGAGACCATCCTTGTCACCATGTGATGTTGGACCATGGTTGACCATGCTTAACCATGGTTGATTTTCATATCAACACAATATTTGTGAGAATGCGACCTTCAACCATAGTTGACCATGATTGACCCTGGATGATCGTGTTTGATTTTATAAAACATGGTTGATGATGATAATCATATTCAGACAATATTTGTCATAATGTGACGTAAATTATAAACCCAAGGTATATAAAATCCAAGATAAATATTATAAACCCTAAAATAAACATGGTTGAGTATGGTTGATTTACATATTAAGACAATCCTTGTCACAATACGATGTTGGACCATGGTTGACCATGCTAGATTGTGAATGATTTTCATATCGAGATAATCTATCGCAAGATGACATTGGACCATGGTTGATCGTGGTTTATTTTCATATTGAGACAACCATTGTCACAATGCGACATTCGACCATGGTTGGCTATGATTAACCATGGTTGACCATGATTGATATTATAGACCCAAGGGAATAATAAACCCAAGGGATTGATATTATAAACCAAATGGAAAAATAAACCTAATGGATTAATACTAAAACCCTAAGGAATTGCTATTATAAACTGAAGGGAGTAATAAACCTAAGGGATTAATACTAAAACCCTAAGGAATTGACATTATAAACCAAAGGGAGTAATAAAGCTAAGGGATTAATACTAAAACCGCAAGGAATTATGAAACCAAGCTAATATATTAAAACCAAGAGACTAATATTATAAACTAAAGGTATATAAACCCAATGATAAATGTTATAAACACTAAGATAAATATGGTGTACAATGGTTGACCATGCTTGATTTTCATATTAAGACAATCCTTCTCACAATGCATTGTTGGGACATGGTTGACCATGCTTGTTGGTAGGCTAAATTGCTTCATTTTTAACCCCTTTCATACATCAAATTCATAACCTTAGACCTCTATTTTAACCTCACAACCTCCTTATTCCTACACTATTCCAAGAATTGTTTATTTTCCTACACTAGTTTTATATTTCATATTTAAGAGTTACAAATGTACTTAATTAATTATTTTTATAGATTTTATACCTTTAATATTCTTTGCAACTAATATCTTCTTTCCTAAATTATTTGGTAAGTAACGTATTAATCATTTATTTAGCATGGTCGAGTGCAGGTAGGATTCCTGCACCACTGGTGAATCCTAAACTTTCATGATAGATCACTACCTAACAGGGACATCTCGTTCAGAATCAGTCATCTCGAGTTGGGCTCGGAGCAGAGATAAGTCAGGGATATGATAGAGATCAGGTCACCGACCGAATGCTTAATTTTAGTGTTTTGTTACAGCCGAAAGGCTTAGAATGTAATGTTGTTGTTATTTCGCTATAGCCAAAAGGCTTATATTGTAACACTAAATGCAATTTTGTTATGAACACAAGACTAAAGGGATGTATATAATGTAGGATTTAGATAGGAAATGAGAGTGATAAAAATGGTACTGTAACTGTGGTATTTTGTAATTTTGTTGGTATCACCCTCGTTCTAGACTGGATTCGATTTCATCATGTACGTTTGATGATTCTGAAATTTAATATAAATGGACCGCACCATGTTATTTCAATCCCATGTTTTAATTCCATCTTGATGTGTTGCTGAGAGGTGAGTTTCCAAATTTCTTAAACAGGGAAACAAGTTGGTTGGCTAGGGCCCAACCAACCCAACTTTTTCTCCCTCGCATTATTATTTCTCGTTATAGGTTCGTTGATTTCATTTTAATGCAAGGCATGAATTAAGTAGATGCTTCTGTTATTTCACAACGTTCAGGTTCGATTTCATTTATATCCATTGTGTGACGGATACATGGTGTGCATGCTTAACCATGTTTGATCTTACCTTTTTGTAATTTTTCTTTTTGAAGCTTAGTATTATTTCTTCCTCGATCATGCAAGCACGTTATTCCTGCACTAGTGCATTTACAGTTCTACAATTTGATTTCTTTGGTTCATTACAACAAAGTCTTTCATTATTTTCTGTCATAAGGATCTTGATGCATTTCTGCAAGTGAGTGTTCATCTTTTAGAAGTACTCTTGATATTATTGATTGAGTATGCTTTGGTAGTTAAGGAATGAACTCTGTTATAACACATTAATCTATACCTGCACTTTACACTTTTAAGGAAAAGATCGAACTTCACATCTAATTATTCAAAGTGAACCTTTCTGAATTAAAAAGATTAAAAAGGAAGATCAGATTTTTGTGAATAACTAATACAGGGATAAATCTTTTTGTCACAATTAGATGATTTCTTTAGCTGCATGAAAGAGTTCCTTGCTTGAATAAAAGTGTGCTTTGACTTTCGAAGTTAATTCTTATTTTGAAGTGAAGTTGGGTTGAAGCATCTTTCTGTTTGTGAAAGCTATTTCAAAGTTATGTTCACGTTTGTGAATTATTTTCTTAAGTTAACACACACTTTATTCTTTTATGAAAGAAATTTTAAAACTTGGTGCATGAATCTTTGTTCCAGTATAGGAATCAATATCCTAATATAGGAAGAGAGTGCTCTAGCCCTAATATTTAGAGCCCTCACACGAGGATAGAAACCTTCAGTATAAGTGTATAATATACTCCCAACATAAAAACTTTGTTCTGGTATTGGTGCAAGAATATTGTAGGAGTATAGGAATAACAACTCAGAGTAGGGAGAAAGATTTATAAAGAAGTTAGATATCTTCAAGGGTTCAATTATTAATCTGACATACAACTATAATGAAGATAGACATAGATTTCCATTTCAATTAATAAGGATTTCTTACAAGAGTTTGAAAGGTCCTTTTATTTATTTCTTCGCAAAAGTACTTTCTTTCATATTCTAGCACTAGAATTTCTTTGGTGTAAGTTGCCAGGTGATCTTTTTTTTTTGATTCTGCAAAGATTATAATTAAGGAAGTAGGAATAGAGTTAGGAAAATTTCATATCATTTCTTCCATTTCCTGTGCTTTACCTCCAAGTTTACAAAACCCCCGGGTTGACAATTAAGTGTTGAAGGAGTCTGCTTAACTAAAATTCCTCCACCAAACATTTTGGCACTGTTGCCTGGGAGGTGATTTGAAATTGCTAAGAACTTTCCATTTTCTGCAATAGGGGTAAGTCTACTATTATTTTTTTTGCAGTATTCTTCTATTGTTTTAAGGATTTTATGAGTGCTGATTTTTTATTCTTTGCAACAACTAACAGATTCTTTTCTTTACAACATTTAAATTTTGTTTTTTTCGTTTGGTTTCTAAAATGAATGCCTAAGAAAGGTAGGGGTCCGAAGCCCAATAAGGGTTGAAAAAACACTAAAAAATCTAAAAGCTCTTCTTATATTGGACCTTCTTTTACAGGTAGAAAATCCAAGCAGACTGAGGCTTATCACGCTGAAATGACCCACTTGGATTCTTGAAATAGTGATTCAATTGTGACACAACCCAAGAAGGGGAAGAAGGAGGCTAACTATGATTGAAAAGCCCAATTCAACAATAGTCAACCTTCATATTCTAGAAGTGGTATGATTGGAGGCACAACAATGGATGATCATGAAGACCACGTAGAGGGGATTGGAGAGAATCAGGTAAACGAAGAGCAGTCACTTTTGGATTTCCAATATTGAATTCTAAAGAGAATGTGAAAATGAAGAATATTTCACCCTCGGATCTTCCACATTTTCATGGTAAGGTGCACGAAGACCCAGATCCATTCCTCTTTGAGTTAGATATACTATGTAGGAGTTATGATTATTATTCAGATGCCCAGAAATTAAATTTTTTTCCTGCAACTCTCAAGGATTCAGCCTTGCGCTAGTTCGTCGAACTAGGAGGAAACACTATAAGTTCTTGGGAGCAAATGAAGAGAGTGTTTCTGAATAAATATTAGGAATATTGTAAGACTAGAGAAATCCAGGATGAGATCTTCAACATTGTACAAGGTGATATGAGACATTGGAGGACTACTTGGAGAGATTTTTGTATATACGCCAAAGGTCCAAACACAAATTTTATTTATGTACCATGTAAACCTTGTTCCTATGAGGTCTTACTTGAATTTGTTCGGACAAGGAGATATTGCTCAGAAAGCTTTTGAACAAATTTTTGACTTGTGCAGGAAGTTCTCATGAAGTCAATCTAGATCCGCTAGAGAAATTACCATGTGCACAAAGATCATTAGGGAGTTATGTCTTAAAAAGGTAGGGAAGAAGAAAGTAGAACTTCAGACCACTCAGTTTGTTCATAGAGAAACTGAGTTAATGACATGATGCCTATCAATAGACAAATATACAGATCTTGGAAACCTAGTTATTTTAGTCCAGATAGGTGTTATCCTTGTATCTAATGTATTAATAGACCTGGGGGTATCCATCAATGTTATGACGAGGAAAACCATGGAACAACTTGGGTTGTACTATATTCGTCCTACACCCATCATGCTTGAACTTGCAGACAGATCTAAAATCAAGCCTGATGGAGTATTGTATGATGCGGTTGTCTCTATAGATTCATGGGAATACCCCATGGATTTCATTGTGCTTCAGCCAAAGAACTGAGTGGGAGGACATCCTTTGACTCTGGGATGACCATGTCTTGCCACAGCCGATGCTTATATTGGAGGTTGCTCCGGTGATATGTACATTTCACATGGAGACTCTAGGAAAAGGGTCACCTTATATCCACCTGCTACATCTATTCGGGAACTCAATGACACTTAATAGTTAGATTATGATAGTAATTATGAGGAGACCCGATCTGTTTCTTTGATTCATCATCATACTGAGTCTACCCATGAGGGTGAATTACGAGATTTCTTGAATAATTTAGACACTATGCCTAGCTTTGACACACTTCATCAGATCGTTTGTCTAGATTTTAAAGAAAATTTTGATTCCCAACATTCCTCATCCCATACTGTAGCATCATCTTCCTATACTCTTGAGCACGTGACCACTTTTGTTGAAATTAGTCTAGGAAAATCTCTACACATTAGCTTAGACCTGGATTCATCTCAGCAAGAGCAGCTTGTTGCGAGATCACCTGGATGAATTCACTTGGAGTTATTGAGACATTAAAGGAATTCCTCCTGAGGCTTGTACTCATCATATCTATATTTAGGAGGGAGCCCGACCTGTCCAACAACCCCAGAGATGAATGAATCTTGCGCTATGAGATATTCTTAAAGAGGAATTACAAAAAACTTAGACACTAATTTCATCTATCCCATTTCTGACAGTCAGTGGATCTCTCCATTAGTGATACTCCCTAATAAGGATAGGACATGATGTATTTGGATTGATTACCAAGAATTAAACAAATCCACTCTCAAGGATTACTTTCCCCTTCCTTTCATTGATCAGGTGTCAGATACCCTTTCCAGTAAAAAGTACTTTTCATTTTTGTATGGCTTTAGCGGGTATAAGCAAATCCAGATCATACCCTCAGATCAAGAAAAGACTACCTTTACATGCACTTGGGGTACATTTCTTATCGAGTCCTTCCTTTCGGGTTGTGTAACGTACCCACCACCTTTCAGAGGGCTATGTTGGCTATTTTTTCTAATCTTGAATGTGTTGAGAATTATATGGATGATTTCTTTTGTGCTTGGTAAATCATTTGATGAAGCTCTTAAAAATATAGAAAAAGTTCTTTTACATTTCTAAGAGGCTCATCCTACTTTGAGTGATAAAAAATGTATATTAATGTGCAAAGTAGGAGTGGTTCTTGGTCATTTAGTTTCTAAAAAAGTTATCTAGGTAGAACCCAGTAAGTTGAAGTTAGCTTTCGTGAGCCTGCACCCAAAACACAAAGGGAAGTGAGAGGATTCCTAGGACATGCTAGTTATTACTAGAGATTCATTGAGAGATTTTCCAAGATTACTATCCTCCTTTTTTTATTAGTATCTTAGTGAATTCTCCTAGTCCACAGCTTGCCAATAGTCGTTTGAGACATTGAAGGAAAAATTAATATAGGCACCAGTTTTGAGATGACCAAACTAGTCCCTGCCATTTTACATTTCCTCCGATGCCTCAGACACTGCCATTGGCGTAGCTTTAGGACAAGAGGAGAATAAACAATCCTATGTTAATTATGGCAATAGTAAAAATTTGTCACCTGCTAAATTTAACTATACAGTGACTGAGAAAGTATTTTTAGCCGTTATTTTTTATATTAATAAATTTAGACATTACATTATAGGATATGAAGTTTATGTGCATACTAATCATTCTTCTATAAAATATTTAATGAATAAACATTTAACTAGCGATAGAGTGACTAGGTGGTTGCTTTTATTAGAGGAATTAAATTTTATAATTATTGATAAACCAGGAAAGTCTAACGTTGTAACTGATTATCTTTCTATATTAAATAATCCTAGTGAAGTAATTCTTGTTGATGATGATTTCCCTGACAAACATATTTTTTCTATGTTAGAAAAATCCACATGTTTTTTTGACATAGCTAACTATTTAGTCACCGGAAAAACACCACCTCACTTATCTTCTCGTGAAAAGCAGAATATCATTCAGAAAAGTTCTTCATATTCTTGGATACAGGGATACCTCTTTAACATTAGACCAGATCTTGTTATTCATAGATGTGTGAGAGAGAATGAAATGTTTGATATCTTAAAATCTTCCCATGATGAACCTTGTGGTGGCCATTTCGCTGATAAATGAACTGCATATAAAATTTTATGCACTTGCTATTTTTGGCTTTCTTTGTTTAAGGATGCCAAGCAATATGATAGGTGTTGTGATAGTTGTCAACGGATGGGTCAACCTGTTCAAGCCAACGAAATGCCTTGATGTCCTCAAGTTATGATTGATATGTTTGAGAAATGGGCTATTGATTTTGTAAGACCCAAAAACCCCCACATCTTTAAATAAAAAGCATATCTTGGTTTGTACTGATTTTGTTACTAAATGTGTAGAGGCTAAAGTTATTTCTTTTGCCATTGAGAAAGTTGTTGATTTTCTATTTAGTGAAATTTTTACTAGATTCGGTGTTCCTAAAGAAATTGTTTTTTACAATGGACCGCAGTTTGTTTCTAACCTGGTATAGAAATTCATGAATCAATATAAGATTCAGCAAAGGAAATCTACACCATACCAACTGCAAGTAAATGACCAGGTGGAATCTACAAATAAGGTGATCGAATCCATCCACACCAAAACAGTAAACACACACAGAAATGATTGGGCCAGTCAATTTCCTGAAGCCTTATGGGCTTATCAAACCCATATGAGATGGTGTACAAAAAAAAAGTCCTTTTGCTAATTGAATTTCAGATAAAGACTCTTAGAATTGCAGTTCAATTAGGTCTGGCTCTCTTGGAAGCACAACAACAATGTCTATTGTAGTTAAAAAAGTTGAATGAACTTTAGAGGGATTTTTTTCATAGAATATTTTGGTGCAGTAGCAATGCAAGAAGTGGCATGACAAGTCTATCAATAAGAAATAGTTCCAACCAGGTGATTGGCCACTTCTCTATGACTCTAGATTTAAACATTTTAAAGGGAAGTTCCATACTCATTGGATGGGACTGTATGAGGCAATTCAAGTTTTTGACAATGGGGCTGTAGAAGTCAAAACTATTGATGGGAAAAATTCAGTATTCCTTGTGAATGGAGATAGACTTAAGGCATACTTTTAGCCGCTCACAAAGGAAGATTTCATGCAGCAAGTGTAGCAACAGTCTGAACTTCAGTTGGTAGATGGCTATGTCAGCCAATTTTGATGTGATTTCTTCTTTCTTGAAATAAATTTTAAAGAAAATCCAAAAACAAATAATAACAAAAAATAAAGGTAAAGAAAAAATATTTTCATGTGATTGTAAAAATCATCCTGAAAACTAGCTTGCTCGCAGGAAGATCAAATTCTAATAAAATGGGAATGTTTCTTGATTTTTAAATGTGTTGATTGTCACCAAGAAGAAGCAGGTTCAAGTGCAGGAACTAAGCCCTTATCCACGTTTGGGATAGTTGGCGTGGAAATTTTTATCCAAGAAACACTCAATTCAAATTGTATTTACTTTTTGGATTAGCACTATACACGCAGATTTCAAGTGAAAATTTTCCCTTCTTCTATTTCCATTTTCGTAAAAAGAAATCCCCTTTATTTTCTTCTTTTTATCCCATGAAGTTTACCATCCGTTTCTTCAAAGAAACTTTCCCTGTCTAATTTTGTATTTCCCTCTTTTCCCTTTTAAATTTTTTCCCCAAAATCCCTTTTCAATTTGTCCCTCTCGGTGGTCTCACTCTTGAATTCCCTGTCGTAATTTCCTTCCCATTCTAAAATTTACCCTTTCTCCCACTTCTTTTTTTCCCTCATGGATCGATTGTAGGATCTCATGTGAAATCTCAAGTCAGATCGAAAGTTATATATCAACACCAAAGACTGGCGAATAATACCTCCCTTGTATATCCAACAAATTTTTCAAATCTAGCCTATGAATTATATCCTATCAGAATTTTTTTTGGTTCGCTTTCTCTTTCCAGATATTCTACAAACCTCTCTGGTGCAGGAATGTGTGTTTGAGTGCAAGCATGTGCAGTTCAGGCATGTTCAAGTGCAGGCATGTTCAGTGCAAGCATGGTCAATGCAGGCACGTCCATTATAGGATTTTGCACCACTGAGTGCACCCAATTATGAAACATGTTCTGGTGTAGGAACAATGGTATCAATACAAATACAGTGCAAGAACACCTGATGCAAAAAAAATGTGTATTGAAAAGCTTATCTTTGTTTCATATTTTTTTGTACAGGAATAATGACTGCACCACCTGTAGATCATGGCATTCAATAATTTGTATTATGGTTAACACTTTGTTTTATCATTTACTAAATTAGGAAGAAATAGTTTAAGTACAAACATATTGTAGGTTATGAAATCTCAACTTTTCAATGAGTACTAAGTACACCTTATGTCAGATGATGAAGTGAATGTGGGATGGTACAATTCTTCCGAAATCTAATACTTACCTCTTGTTGAAAAGACTCATCCCTATAAATTATGGTGTTACCTCATATCTGACCTCGCATGATCATTACATCGACTCATTATCTAAACTGCCACCTTTCCCAATCATCATCACCTTCCTGTACTTGAACCAGTTTGTATTCACATCCCTCCCAGGAGTGTAATCTTAATGATGGAGCATGACCATTTGCAAAGTGGCTAATATAGTGGTGGATGTATAGCTAGACCATCATAAATCCCTTGAAAAAGCTTTGAGTTCTTCATTTGTAATACTCTTCCAAAGTTTTAGACAGAGATTGGGTGAATTCAAACAGAGAAATGAAGCCTAAGGATTGAACCACGATTTGTGAAGGAGATGGAGAAAACGACCGAGTATAGAAACAATCTTGCAATATTCTAGGAATCTGGGTTCTTCCCATTTCTGTAAAAATTTGATGGATTCAACTCAACCGTGGTGCTAGCATTTGCCTGGACTTTTGATGGAAGCCAAGCCAAGGTGGGTTCACTGGAATTTATAGTCACAGAGGAGTCCATATCTCAGGCTAAAAGTTTAGCAGCAGTGGGAAAACAATGGTTTAAGAAGGAGAAGATTAAGAAGAAGTTGTGGCATTGATTTGTGGTCGACCTGAATCAAAAGGTGGATTGGAAGAATGGTCTCCAGTGTAGAGATATGTCTGGGAAATGGAAGGACCTCCTTTACATATTGCAGAAGTTTCTCACCTACGAGGGTCGCTATTCACTAACCTTCCCATTTCACATATGATTTCTCCTGCATTTTGAGTCTGGTAAGCTCATTAATTTTCCCTATTATCTTCTCAGGAGCTTAGATAAAATGTCGAAAGGTGTTCACATATGGAAGTAAAGCTAGGTTGCATACAAGTTATACCACCACGATCTGATCACAATTTTAATCAAGAAGGTACTGGAGGTTAAATATGTGATTGGGAAAGAATTTCGGAAGGAGTTTCAAGGACGAGGTGAATGGAAGTCGTCCAAGAAGAAGAGTGCAAGAAAGGAAGGAAAATAAGAAACCTTGACCCCATGCCTACGGAGACCAGGAGACTGGCCAGGAAAAGGACTACCTCTTCAAGGGCGAGTCATGTTCAATCAACCTCCATGATACTATTGGATGACTCACCACCTGTTTCACCAGGTAACAATAACCTCTCGATCCTTGTTGAGGTGGCAGCCTATATAGTGGTCTATAGAGACTATGTGGAGAAGCAAGATGACACACCCTTGTAACTCCTCTTTGATAAGATGAAGAATATAAAAATGATGCCGAGTGTAAGAAAAGACCCGGCTAAGGGTCAGATGGATGATGGGGCACAGGACACTGAATCCCTAGATAATTTTGAAGTTTCAGGTATTGAAACCCCTGGTAAGGTAAATGTGGAGGGTATTGAGGCCTTTGATAACATTGAAGTTATAGGTACTAAGACCCTTAGTGACATTAAAAGTACATGTCTTGAAACCATTGACGATATTGAAATGTAGGAACTAGGTAGCGAGGATAACCTTGACCCTGATGATGTCAGCACATGTTTGTAATCGACTGCCAAGAAGTTTGCACCAGAGGAATTTGGGGTAGAAAATTCCACCCTCTGTCTGAACAGTCAGATAGAAGAGCTCAAGCAACATGTTTACAGCTTGGAGATATTAAACCAAGCCATTAAAGAGTAGGATATAGTGCAGAAGAAGATAAAAGCAGAGTTGGCAAGAGAAGTGAAAGAGCATAAAAGAAAAGTCAAGATATGGAAATTTTGGGCCTCAAAGTGCTATCAACGTCTTAAAATAGCGACCAAGCAACTCAAGAAGACCTGAGGAAAGAAGGCAAAGACATTAAAAGTAGGGATCAATATACAAGTTCAGGATTGAAGGGAGGCTCCTTAGGCTAAATTGCTTCATTTTTAGCCCCTTTCATCCTTCAAATTCATAACCTTATACCTTTGTTTTAACCTCGCAACCTCCTTATTCCCACACTATTCCAAGAATCATGCCTTTTCATGCACTAGCTTTATATTTCATATTTAAGGGTTACAAATGTACTTAATTAATTATTTTTATAGATTTTATACCTTTAATATTATCTGCAACTAATATCTTCTTTCCTAAAGTATTTGGTAAGCAATGTATTAATCATTTCTTTAGCATGGTCAAGTGCAGGTAGGATTCCTACACTCCTGCTGAATCCTGAACTTTCGTGACAACTCACTACCTAACGTAGACATCTCGTTCAAAATCGGTCATCTCGAGTTGGGATCGAAGAGAAGATAAGTCAGGTATATGATATAGATTAGGTTAGCATCTGAATGCTTAACTTTAGTGTTTTGTTATAGCCGAAAGGCTTTGAATGTAATGTTTTGTTATTTCCTTACAACTGGAAGGCTTAGATCATAACGCTAAATTTAATTTTGTAATGGCGGCAGGACTAAAGGGATGTATATAATGTACAATTTAGATAGGAAATGGGAGCGATATTAATGCTACTGTAATGGTGGTATTTTGTAATTTTTCTAGTATCATCCTCGTTCTGGGCTGGATTGGATTTCATCATGTACATTTCTTGATTCTGAAATATAATATAAAGGGATCGTACCACATTATTTCAATCTTGTGTTTTAATTCTATGTTGATGCATTGCTGAGCGTTGAGCTTCCAAGTTTCTTGAATAGGGAAATGAGCTGGTTGGCTAGGGCCGAGCCAACCAAACTTGTTCTCCCTCGCATTCTTCTTTCTCGTTAAAGGTGTGTTGATTTTGTTTTAATGCAAGGCATGAATTAAGTAGATTCTTCTATTCTTTCACAAAGTTCAGGTTCGATTTCATTTATAGCCATTCTGTGACATATCTGTGGTGTGCATGCTTAACTAAGTTTGATCTTACCTTTTTGTAATTTTTCTTTTCGAAGCTTAGTATTATTTCTTCCTGGATCATGCAAGCATGTCATTCCTACACTAGTGCATTTACAGCCATGTAATTTCATTTATTTGGTTCATTACAACAAAGTCTTTCATTCTTTTCTGTCATAAGGAACTTGATGCATTTATGCAAGCGAGTGTTCATCTTTCAGGAGTGTTCTTGATATTCCAGATTGAATATGCTTTGGTAATTAAGGAATGAATGTTGTTATAATGCACTAATTTTTACCTGCACTTTACACTTTTAAGGAAAGGGTAGAACTTCACATAAAATTATTGAAAGTGAACCTTTCTGAATTTAAAAGATTAAAAAGGAAGATTGGATTTATGTGAGTAACTATTACAGGGATAAAGCCTGCTTTCACAATTACATGATTTCTATAGTTGCATGAAAGAGTTCCTTGATTGAAGAATAGTGTGCTTTGACTTTCGAAGTTAATTCTTATTTTTAAGTTAAGTTGGGTTGAAGCATATTTCTCTTTGTGAAAGCTATTTCAAAGTTCTGTTCACCTTTGCAATTTATTTTCTTAAGTTAACACACTCTTTATTCTTTTATGAAAGAAATTTTGAAACTTGGTGCAAGAATCTCTATTCCGGTACAGGAGTCAATATCATGATACAATAACAGACTGATCTAGTCCTAAGACGTAGAGACCCTGCATGAGGACAAAAATCTTCAATACAAGTGTAGAATATACTTCCACTATTGTTATAGACATATTTGGGCATTGCAACCCCAATCACATATGTCCATAAACCAAGGACTTCTAAGTCCCTAAAAGTGTTGTTTCATACCCTAAATAAGCTTGTTTCATACCCTAAAGGAGCGAGGTCAACTGATTACATCATTTCCCAGAAGTTCCCCCTAAAAAACTTCTCAGAACTGGTCAAAATTGGATCATCTCACTTGCTTCATGGTCAAGGTGCGATGCATCTCACCTACTACACACGGGAGGTGCGATGCATACTAAAAATTCCTTCTATAGGGTGCGATGAACAAGAATAGACAAGTGGCAGAGACATTTTTCTAAGTGGATGATCAAGGAATCTTCTAGAAACTTCTCATATGACACTTGCCTCTCAGAATTCACCCAGGGATGAGTAAGAGATCAATGAAATCTCCAAGTCGAACCAAGAACTATCAGTGGAATGACACTAATCAAAAACCTAGAGCTGACTCACACCTTTGCAAATATATATATATGGATCCCTCATTTGAGAGATCTAGAGGTTGGAATTGGGTAATTTGCAAAGAGGTGCTGCTGGTTTCTCTTTGAAGACATTGTTGGGTGATCTTGCTTTATGTGAGGTGAAGAGGGCTTTCAAGCTGGGAGGATGGCGATGGATCAGACCAAGTGGTTGTAATCCTCTCTTCTACTACTTTCACTAATAAAGCTATTTGAGTTTTCCTCCATATTGTTGTGTATCTCTGAATATTGTGTTGATATATGCATTTGTATGGTCAATATATATCTGATCCTATATTGTTTACAGTGATAGATCTCTATGCTTTGATGGTATTATGCTGCTATGAAGCTACAAGTGCCCTTTGAAGCGAGACAAGTAAGGAAGCAGTGGCGATATTCTGTCAAAGGAGAAAGGAAACAAGCAAGGAGCCAAGCGGAAGACTGAGGTTGGTACTCTTTGCTTCTTTCTCATCTCTCTCTCGTAAAGGAAAAACAAGTGACTTTAATCTATTTGTTTCTAAGATAGCTACCCTTCTTAGTGGGACTAGCAGCTCTGAATAGACACTAGATTTCTTGATAACAACTATATAAACTTTGTTCCGGTACTGGTGCAAGAATATTGCAGGAGTACAGGAATAAGAGCTCAGTGCAGGGAGAAAGATCTATAAATAAGTCAGACATTTTCAAGGGTCCAATTATTAATCTAACATACAACTATAGTGAAGATAGACATAGATTTCGATTTCAATTAATCAGGATTTCTTACAAGAGTTTGAAAGGTCCTTTTATTTATTTCTTCCCAAAAGTACTTTCTTTCATATTCCAGCACTAGAATTTCTTTGGTGTAAGTTTCCGGGTGATATTTCCTTTCCGATTTTGCAAAATTATAATTAAGAAAGTAGGAATAGAGTTAGGAAATGTTCATATCATTTCTGGCATTTCCTGTGGTTCCCCTGTAAGTTTACGAAACCCTCGAGTTGACAATTAAGTTTTGAAGGAGTCTGCTTAACCACAATTCCTGCACCTAACAATGCTTAACGAGAAGTGGAAAAAAAATACATGCATGTGCATTTTCATTTAGACTGCTTGTTGATTTTGATTTAAGACAGTGCATCTAGTGTGTGCTCCCTGCTCTATGTTGAAAGGATTTTGTTTCTCTTTCCTTAGTAGCTAGGATTTTCATTGCAGAAAGAAGATTAAATGACCGTTTATCACCTTAGATTTCATTTTAGGAATTGTATATCTACATCATGTGGTGAACCTTAGAGGTAAACTTCTTAAGAAATACCAACTATAAAATAAATTCAATGAACATAAAAATGCTCTGGAACATAACGCACAACATCTAGAAGTCTAGGCTAGAGACGTATTCTGGCATCATAAATCTTGGTAACTATCATTCTCATCGTAGGTTGGGTGATTCCTCCTCTTTGAGACAACAAGTGCCAGTATGGACTTGTGGTCCCATGTACCATCGAGTATATATTGGGAGACCACAATAGGCTATATCCTTTATCCTTAGGAAGCCATGTCTGTCGCCCTATCGATTGTAATGCACTGAACACAGAATTCGGGAAGATTGATTGTCGTATCGTAAAAATAATTCTTCAGTTTTGTGATTGGTTTGGTAATCCCTCTGTCTATATTTCCAGAGTAGTCCCTTTCATTCATTTTCAGACTCCTGAAAGGAAAAGGTCCATCTGAGCACTTGTCACTTCAGGTTCATTAAAAATCGAAGGCGACTAGAGTCATCTTTAGCTTTTTCTCCACTCTTAAAAATTGAAAGAGCAAGTTGTTTCAAAGCGTCTAAAATTTATTTTAATTGGAATAATGTCACTATTCCCTCGTTGGTCTTAAGTTGAGAAAATGGAGTCCACCAACCAAGGATTTCCCCTTGAGGGAAATCCTAGTCCTTTATCCTCTTGGGGAGATGTTGGTGCACCTCATATGGCCACATTGTCCCTTCCAGGACTAATAATTGGCCTGCTGGTATGGCTTTTCTCGACCTCTGTCGTTCAAAGCACCATGATTTCTAAACAATCGAATCAGCAACTAGATGATACTAGAGTTAGCCCCAAACCTTCTACTTCATTTGTCTCTCCCTCTCCTTCTTCCTCTTCACTTGGTGAAGATAGTAAAACTAAAAACCAAGTAACTGAGAAGAAGAATAAAGGGAAGGAGAAGAAGAAGAAGGAGCCAATGGCAAAACGGGGCAATTGTGCATCGTCTAGCGAAAATCCACACACTGCACCATCCAAACCTAAATCTCCATGTGTCATCTGCAAATGAGACCACTATCATTGAGATTGTCCTTGCATCCCACGGATCTTAAGGGACTAGTCTCCCCGCTTGCACAATTCGGTGTCATCAACCTCTGATGACCATGTTGAGAGTACACCGTCAACTAGTGAAAACGAAATCACAGGATAGAAAGGAAAATCTAAATTTCCTTGCAGACTGTGTGAAGGTGATCATGCCCTCCACTGTTGTCCCTTCCTGGACGAAGCTAAAAGAGTCTTGGACAATCGTCTTGCATCACCACAACAACTCCCTCCTGGATACAAGAAACTCTTGCCGAATCCATTGCTAGTTGAAAATCCGACTGACCCACCTTTGTTGTCGGTCAAAGCACCTATCATTGAAGATAAACCCTTCGAGTCCACATTGGACGAAAGTCAATAGGTCGAGACAACAGTTGACCCCATCTTGGCTTCAGAAGATTTACCTTCAGATGATACAGTCACCCAAGAGAATGAGAACGACACCATTCAAATTATTTTCGTAAACACAAACTCCGATGAACATGGGGGAAATCTGCCCATTCCTTTACCGCAGGAAGGAAGTTCATCAGAGTTGTATCCAGCCATTTATTCGGTCCCACCTCCAAGAAACCTAGTCATTTCCTTTGATTGGAACCTACTAGGCAGACCCCGTTTACTGTCTAATGTACCATTCTGAATCATAGTGCAAACTTACAGAATGGTCATGGTTGGTACCATCATAGATGAAGGGGCTTCTGTGAGTATCCTTTCCTCGACTGCTTGGAAAGCACTTGGTTCACCATCGCTTTTGCCTAAGATGCGAAATCTGACAAGCTTCGATAAAGGAACCCATCGACTGTTAGGGATCCTTCCAGGTTTGCCTATAACTTTGAGAAGGAAAACCATTTATCTAAACGTAATGGTAGTCCAAGGACCTTTAGATTACAATCTACTCCTTGGGTGTGACTACATTTATAGCATGGGAGATATTGCTTCCTCACTCTTTCGAGGAATGTGTTTTCCGCATGAAGGAAAATTGGTCCAGCTCGTAGACCAGCTTTCATTCCCCAGTTCACACATAGCTAATAGTCAAATGCCATCCCTAATGGGTCTCTTTGTGCAAGGAATGTCTCATCAATCTCCAGTCCGTCCACTTGATGAACGCGAGTGATTCATTGGTTGTGACTGAAACCTAGGGGGCATGCACCATGGTCTGCTTTGGCAGGAAAACTTCAGGTATAGGGTAGGTTTTTGCAGAGGATATATGACTGGTCTGACACACCCGTCCATTTACGAAAATGGGATTAGACCGAAATAAGATACCTCTGTCAGAAGCTAGGCCTTTCCAGATAGAACAAATGTTTTGTCTGCAAATTGAAGGGTAGCCTGGAAAAGGTAGGCCTTTCCCGATAGAACAAATGTTCTGTCTGCAAATTGAGGGGTAACCTGGGAAACTCTACTTCGCTATACCTGGGGGCATGCAAACTTTTTTTCATGAAAGGGAAAAGCGACCATTTATTTTACTAGTTTGTAGATTCCGAACCCTTTAAACTCATAGGATTGGTCGTTCCTAGCTTACATAATAAAATGAGTCACAGCATAATTTTGAATGGTGCAAGCTCCCTAAAAAAGGAACCTATCGATGAGACATCCTTATTATACGACTGACACGAGTCGTTTTACGCAAAGTTCAAGATCGTTAAAAATTAAACCTAGCAATGAGCATATGTTCCACCAGAGTTTAAGCTCATTAAAAAATTAACCCTCCTTCGGTAAATAACCATTGTGAATGATTATCATCAGCTTTTTAGCCTTGGTCGTGTTCTTACCATCAACTCCACTCTGTTTTAGCTGATCATTTGCCACCATTTGATTGTTTACCCCTTTTGAGGAGCAACTACGATGAGTGAAGCCATTAGCCACCTTCTTTACACTATCGTGATTGAGAAAGTTCCAAACCTTACATGGAACCAGTTGCTATTTGAAAACATCACTCGTTCCTCAAAAAAACGAGTCTCCTTTAAGCTCTTTTCATCTGACTCGTAAAATATGAAAAGATTGCCGAGCAGTTGGCCTCTCCAACTCACTAAAGTGATCAGAAGTGCTATCCCTCCTCTAGATTTTAATCTTTTTGGACCCGAGGGATCATTACACGAAAAGATCGAGCATTTGTATTGTTCGGCTCGTTAAAACTATCGAAAAGTCATCCCTTTCTCATTGTTTTATACTTTTTCGGACTTCAGGGATTATATTATGAAAAAGAAATATTGGAGTTTCCTTTTCATCTCTTTTCAGACTCTCTAAAATTGAAAAGGACCGAGTTATCATTGTCGTTAAACTCATTAAAATAATAGCGACAAACTTGTCCATTTAGACAATAGCGAGTTTCACTGTCGCTAGGCTCGTTAAAACATAGCGACGGGTTTGCCCGAAGGGAAAATTATAGAACAAGCATATGTTATCCTCCTCAAGCTTGAAAAAAATAAAGAGGTACTAGTCAGAAATGATTGGGGAAAACTGGGAAGAAAACTTGAAGAAACTTTATTGGTAGCAGGTCGCTCTTGAACAGGACACTTTTCACTCCATCACCATGATTGAGTTGGGTTGGGTTATTCCGTTCACCGGTCATATCACCATTGGTCCACCGTACCATCCACTTTTGGGGTTAACGCTACCAATCCATTTCAGTGTCACCGATATGTTCAATAGAAGTCACTCAGAGAATTCACCTACCCAACTTGTGTCTCATCCACTACAATACCCTCACGCTTCATTCTTTCATGACCGCCACCCTGAACCTTGTATCATCAAATCGTTTTCACCTCTACAAAATCATTTGCTCCATTTCGTGTCGTAGATGTGGGATCGATTAATGCCTTCCTATGACGGGTCACTTCTTGTCGACATCAGCACATTATCCAAGAAGCCAACCTAGGGACAACCCTTCCAGTACTTTGAAGCTTGCATGACTCAATGACAAGTTTCTCACTTCCGGTGACAGGTTTACATTAATGGCCTTCGACCGAAAGATTTTGTGTGGTGTTCGACATTGACTCATGTATTCACACCACGTGAATTCTACTGCAGTACCTTGATGGTCATCATCATCATCGGTGATTCCTCTCCCGTCTGTTAACAACTTACATCATTGGCTAGTAATCAGGTGATGTCCTTCCATGTTCGACATCAGAACATCTTTTCACATGGATCGACTTGTACTTTTGGGTGAAGATTGAACGAGTTTTGAAGACCCCGGATCTAGTTTCATCCATCCGGGTTGCGACATATTAAGGAAAATAAAGACATCAAATGTACATCATTGCTGCACAGATAATCATCCAAACTAAGGGATGATGGCTCTACCAGAATCATCAGTCTGCAGATAGACGATTGTCTATCCTATGTACATGAAAATGAATTTATCAAGCTAAGCATGGGAATGCCCGCCTTAGCTAGATCATGAAAATATTATGAAGATAATGTATTGTATTGTATCTTATTACAGGTCACCTTCCAGTGTGAAAAAACTCGGATCCTCATTATAAAGCATTTCACCCAACAGCAAGAGATTTATGACCTCATGCTTTAGGGGGAAACTGTTATAGACATATTTGGGCACTGCAACCCCAATCAAATATGTCCATAAACCAAGGGATTCTAAGTCCCTAAAAGTGTTGTTTCATACCGTAAAGGAGCAAGGTCAGCTGATTACATCATCTCCCAGAAGTTTTCCATGAAAAACCACTCAGAATTGGTCAAAGCAGGACCATACAGACTGCCCAGTGCAAAGGGTGTGATGCATCTCACCTGCCACATGCAAAAAGTGTGATGCATACTAGAAAGCCCTTATGTAGGGTGTGATGAGTGAGAGCAGACAAATGGCACAAGTAGTTTGCTAGGTGGAGACCCTGAGAATCTTCTAGAAGCTGCTCATTTGACACTTGCCTCCCTGAATTCACCCAAGGATGAGTAAGAGATCATGAAATGTCCAAGTGCAACCAAGAACTATCAGAGAGATGACACTAATCAAAATCCCAGAAGCTGACTCACCCCCCTGCAAATATTTATAAATGGATCCCTCATCCCAGAGATCCAAAGGTTGGAATTTGGTAATTTGCAAAGAGGCACTACTGGTTTCTCTTTGAAGACATTGTTGGGTGATCTTGCTTTGTGTGAGGTGAAGAGGGCTTTCAAGCTGGGAGGATGGCGCTGGGCTAGACCAAGTGGTTGTAATCCTCTCCTCTACTACTTTCACTAATAAATATATTTGAGTTTTCCTCCATATTCTTGTGTATCTCTGAATATTTTCTTGATATATGAATTTGTATGGTCAATATATATCTGATCCTATATTGTTTACAGTGATAGATCTCTATGCTTTGATGGTATTATGTTGCTATGAATCTACAGGTGCCCTTTGAAGTGGGACAAGTAAGGAAGCAGTGGTGAGATTCTGTCAAAGGAGAAAGGAAACAAGTAAGGGGCCAAGTGGAAGATTGAAGTTGGTAGTCTCTGCTTCTTTCTCATCTCTCTCTCGTAAAGGAAAGACAAGTGACTTTAATTTGTTTCTTTCTAAGATAGCTACCCATGTTAGTGGGACTAGCAGCTTTGAATAAACACTAGATTTCTCGATAACAAAATGGTGACTCCGCTAGGGAGCGATTAGTTTGATTTCTTGTCTCTATTTGTTTGATTCATAAACCACAGATGGAGCCTGAAGTTAAGCCAGCTATCCTTCGAACCGCATTTTCTATGCAAGTGCAAAGTAGATCAATGCTACTTCAGTCAATCTCTAGGTTTGTGTATGAACTAAAAAATTGACTTGCAAACATCCTAAGTTCCCTAGAGGTAGCTTGAGTAACCTCATTACATCAGCCCCTCTACTTTGTAGTTACTGACTATCATTTGCTCGGCCTAAATCCCTGAACTAGGCTACAAACTGTGACCAAAAACCAAGTTAAAGTCTCATCCCTGGACCATCGCAACTTCTCTTCTTGGCCATATAGATGCATCACACCTCCCATGTGTAGTAGGTGTGATGCATCCTTGTTTCCCTGTGTTACAGGTGTGATGATCAGACAAGACTAGTTCTGCCTCTAGATTTTGGTTTTTTCTTCACTCTCTTCAGCTTTATTTAGGAGTTTTGTTGTCTGTGATCAGTAGACCACTATTGAAACCCCCTTCCTTTGCATAATCCAACCACCATTGTGCAAATATTTGTGAATGTTTTTATGTATTTTTCTCCATTAACAGTTCTCATTTACAAAATGGTAGCTTAATGGAACTGTTGTCTTTGGATTTCAAAGTGTCGCAAGTGTCGTTCTCAATTAAGGAAAAGAATCCTTCTCTTTTTGATAGTCGATTACACTGTTACTCTTGTATTTGATCTGAATTAATAGTACTTCAAGTGTCGAAAGCAGTTTTCAATTCAAAATCGCAAAGAGTCGTCTTGTCTCCCTTTTGTTTTTTTTTTTAAAGAAAATCGTTAGTATTGTCGCTTTGAAAGAAGATATAGTTCAAATTTGTGCTTAGAATTCTTTTTGTCATTCACACATTAATAAAGCAGATAACAAATACATGCATGTGCATTTGCATTTAGACTGCTTGTTGATTTTGATTTAGGACAGTGCATCTAGCGTGTGCTCTCTACTCTATGTTGAAAGGATTTCATTTCTCTTTCCTTAGTAGCTAGTATTTTCATTGCAAAAAGAAGAGTAAACGACTATTTATCATCTTAGATTGCATATTTAGGAGCTGTATATATACATCACGTGGTGAACCTTAAAGGAAAACTTCTTAAGAAAGATCAACTGTAAAATAAATTCAATGAACATAAAAACTCTTTGGAACCTAACGCACAACATCTAGAAGTCTAGGTTAGAGACTTCTTTTGGCGTCGTAAAGCCTGGTAACTATCGCTTTCATCTTAGGTTGGGTGATTCCTCCTCTTTGAGAAGGCAAGTGCCAGTACGGACTTGTGCTCCCATGTACCGTCGAGTATATATTGGGATACCACAATAGGCCATACCCTTTATCCTTAGGAAGTTGTGTCTGCCACCCTATCGATCGCAATGCACTAAACACATCATTCAAGAAGATTGACTGCCATACCGTAAAAAGTATTCTGCAGTTTTGCGATTGGTTTGGTAATCCCTCTATCTAGATTTCCGGAGTAGTCTCTTTCATTCCTTTTCAGACTCCTTAAAGGAAAAGGTCCATCTGAGCACTTGTCACTTCAGGCTCATTAAAAATCGAAGGCGATTAGAGTCATATTTAGCTTTTTCTTGACTCTTAAAATTTGAAAAAGCAAGTTGTGTCAAAGCATCTAAAATTCATTTAATTCGGAATAACATTTCCCCATTTTTGGGTTGATCAAATAATCTGCAATCGTGGAAGAAAGTCAATCAAAACCCCGTCGTTCACAGAGACTAACGAGTCAGTCATCTTTGACTCCGGAAATGAAGCCATTCCGGGCCAAGCAGTCTTATTTAACTCGGTCAAAGTCTCATGGTTTGTTTGAAACTTGTGTTTCAACATCCTTTGAGACTCCAGATACTCAAATCATTTCTGGTATCCTTGCCTTTACATAAGAAGTTCCGCAGTTACAAGAGAACATTAGAACTGATCCTAGTGTAACAGTAAACACTTCTATTCCTAAACCAACTCCATCTAGGGTTGATTTGGAAGGTGTTACCCCTCCAGCATCTATCACTGTAGAATCTATACCTTCTTCGGCACCAGAAATATTTTACTAACCTGACGGTCTACCTCTTCCACCTGGATTTATTGCTATATAAGAGATTACAGAGCATCTTCCATCCAGTACTCCATCGCATTTTGGAACTGGGATCCACCTATATCCTTCTACTTCAGAAGATAATACCCCTTCATCGCAAGTTCCTATAGAATCACTAGGAAGTCTTTTGGATAGACTCGATATGTCTGAACAACCATCAACATCTAGGACTGTGTCATCCGATATAGTGGTAGCAGAACCTCCTGCCACCACTCTGACGATGTTCGCTGGCATACCATCTGTCAACAACTAGCTCTCAACCACTAGAGGGAGTCCACCCAGGGACTATTTCGACAGTATGGTCTTATCCCATTTGTTTTTCGGGAATGATATCTGGAATTTCTTATGTTGAGTCTGAACAAATTGATCCTTCACGACAGTATCAATTTGGGCAGTCCAGTCTCTAAAGGCCAATCTTTCCTATGAGCACTGGATTGCCACCGTATGGGGGGCAGTATGCCCTTTCATTGTTCCCTCTGGGAGAACAACCATATGAGAGTTTTCAGTCGAATTCGGGTCAAAATGGAATGACATCCAGTGGTTGGGTGCCAATACTGCCTTAACAACCAAGCGTTGTATACTCAATGCAACCGAGTCTACCTGTGTCGAATATCCCCACTACACCAGCTACTGTGATAGTGTCGCAAGCACAAGCTTTGCCTTTTGTATGCCAGCCTCAAGTTTCTCAGGTCGTAATACAACAGCCTCTTGTCTCCATGATGCAACCACAATTGTTGGTTAGTGGCTCCTTAACTAGAGCGACTCAAGCTCAAATGGGTACTATTACCCCTCATGTTGGTCAAACATCCAGTATTGGGCAACAGCAAATGGTTTCACAACCATGGCTGGTGCAACACTAACAACTGCAATTCCAGCAAGTGTACCAAGGACCTGAGCAACAAAACTTTTCAAGTAATGGGCAGCCGTATATTCAAAACATCTATCATCAATCATCCCAAATTGGTTATGCCCATCAACCTTATCAAAGTTATCAGCATCAAGTGCATTATGCTGGTATGCAAAGACCTACTGCTCAGGCAATCCCATCTTATCCTGGGTATGCTTCATCGAACCTGAATCAATAGTTGCCCTTCGTGGCGACTTTAGAGTTACTAGATCTAAAGTGGCTAACAAACGATCCAATTGCTTATGCCCCTTGGTGGCCAATGATTCCTCATAAACTTCCGTTAGATATTCCTAAATTTAATGGAAATCTGGGTGAAGATCCGTCGAATCATGTGATGACCTTTCATCTATGGTGTTCCTCCAACACTCTAAATGATGATTCGATTAGGCTTCACCTTTTTTAGCGAATGTTAACTGGTCCAACAGCAAAATGGTACATCGAATTGCCTAGGGCTTCATTTGATAACATTGGCACCCTTGCCACCACATTTTTAACCCATTTTCAGTTACCAATAAGGTACGAAACAGGAACAGAGCTTCTTACCAATTTCAAGCAAACGACGACCACTCACATATCTGATCATATTCATGAGTGGCGACGTCATCGTAGAATGGTAAAAACATATGTTCCTAATCAGCTGCTAGCTGAATGGTTTATTAAGTCATTGTTACCTTCTATTACAGAAGATGTGGCAAAGGGAGGAGTCATCACTGAAGAGCAAGTCATTGCTCATCCGCAATATCTAGACTTGATCTATACTCAGTCTGGCACGCTCTATGAAAAAATTCCTGATGCTCCTAGACCAGAGTTTTCCGTTCCTACCCTTCTAAATCAAACAAAGACTCTCATGCTGGCAATGGGGTGATAGGTACGACCAGTGCGAAATCCACAAAGGCTACATCTAAGAAAGCCCGTAAGGTTTCTGGTCAAAATGCAAATGAAGAACTTCTAGCCTCGGAGGTTAATGCCTTGTCAACTGATAAAGGCAAAGAACCAAAGCAGCCAGGGGGCAAGAAGAAAGGGAAAATTAAAAAGAAGAAGCAAGATGAGTCATCTCCTGAAAAATCTTCTGCAAACCCTTCTGGGCAAAAGAAACCTCCTTTAGGATGTTAGATATGCGATGAGGATTATTGGCTGAGAGATTGTCTACATAAAGCTGAGATTAATAAATTCTTCAAGAACTCAAAAACCTTAGCAGTATTGACTGATCCGTTTCCAAACCCAGGAACCAATATGGTTGCTAGAGACAATGCTTCCCTGTCCCAAGTGGTTATGTTGTCCATTTCAAAACAACAAAATGATGCTTTGATATCGATAAGGAATAAAGATTATGGGAATCCATAGCTATCGAACAACAAGGCCACTGATTAACCTAGTAGTTCGACAACAACTTCGACTGAAGTTGTGCCACCCATCATTCCTGAGCTAACGATAAAGCCGCCAAATGGAGTAGTACACAAATCAACATTTAATCCTCATGCCAGAGTGGCACAGAATTATAATATAGTAGAGGACCTGGCCCAATCACCATCCGCTATGTCGACACTTGAAGTACTGCAAAATTGCCCCTCCCAAAAGCAGGCTCTATTATCAGCAATAGGTGGGATTGACCCAGTGGATTCCAATCTCGTGGCCTTTAATCATAAAGGATATGAACCTCAGTTACCAGCTCAACTCGCTTTCCTCATTCAAGTGAAAGCCCACAAAAAAACTGTTCATCGAACAATTATTGATGAGGGAGCATCTACATGTATTATGTCAATGAGTTGCTGGAAAACTTTAGGCTCACCACCCTTGTCACGATCATCAACGGCGTTAAAAGCATTTGATGGATGAACATACACTCCATACAGGATTTTGAGTAACTTACAAGTTGAACTCGGGGGCAAAACAGTAGAAATTGATGTTGAAGTTATCGATGGAAACCCCAATTATAACATCCTACTGAGAAGGCCTTGGATTTATGCTATGGCCGTTGTTGTGTCAACGTATTTCAGAAAGATTGCATTTCCTTTTCAAGGAGGAATTACAATCGTTGACCAGCAAACCTTTCTCCCCAACAGTTCACAAGTTACGGGAAGCATCTCGATGATCCACGGAAGCTCTCAGTTGCTTCAAAATATCAGAGTAGGCCTGCTAAAAGACCCTACATTGATGGGTACTTTTGCCCTACCGCCTCCAAACAACCTGGCAGAAGTGGCCATGGTGGGAACCTGCAATATGATATCTTCTATATCTAAAATATTCAGAAGATTCCCAAACATTTTGTCAGCATGGATCATCGCCATTTTAGAAATATTGTAGCAATCAATTTTCTTGGCCTAGGGGGAAAACCCAAATCAACGCTCATCAAGTGTTTGGATAGATAGGTCTAACGAATATGGCACCTCTTCAGATCCTTGGTCTCATGTACATTCTACAGATGAAGGAATTGTTCAGTCAATGATCATAGAGGGGGCACCAGGATAGTTCTTTTACTGTGTCAACCTCATTAAAAATTGAAACAACTCCCTTCCAAATCGAGCCTTTGATCACGATCTCATAAAATCGAGGTCGAGTATTTCAAAGATCTCAAACGTAAACCTTCATTCCAACCACCTCGTTGAATGCAATGAAGCTTGGGGGGCATACATCTCGATTTGCATCACTATGCTGGGGGCATGCTAACTCATAACAAGCATAGTTTCTCATTTCAAGCTTGTGTAAACATGAAACTCAATCTGAGCATATGTTTTCGCATGGTTCAAGCTCATTAAAAAATGAACCAGGCCATGAGCAATTTTACATGAAGTTCAAGCTCGCTAAAAAATAAACCTAGCAACGAATAGTTTTACACAAAGTTCAAGCTCGTTAAAAATTAAACCTAGCAATGAGCATATGTTCCACCAGAGTTTAAGCTCGTTAGAAAATGAACCCACCTCTGGTAAATAACCATTGTGAATGATTATCATCAGCTTTTGGGCCTTGGTCATGTTCTTACCATCACCTCCACTCTGTTTTAGCTGATCATTCGCCTCCATTTGATTGTTTACCCTTTTTGAGGAACACCTGCGATGAGTGATCCTATTAGCCACCTTCTTTACACTGCCGTAATTGAGAAAGTTCCAAACCTTACCTAGAACCAGCTGCTATCTAAAAACATCACTCGTTCCTCAAAAAACGAGTCTCCTTTAAGCTCTTTTCATCTGACTCATAAAATATGAAAATATTGCTTAGTAATTGGCCTCTCCAGCTCGTTAAAGTGATTGGAAGTGCTATCCCTCCTCTAGATTTTAATCTTTTTGGACCCGAGGGATCATTACACAAAAAGATTGAGCGTTTGTCTTGTTCGACTCATTTAAACTATCAAAAAGTCATCCCTTTTGCATTATTTTATACTTTTTCGGACTTAAGGGATTATATTACGAAAAAGGAATATTGGAGTTTCCTTTCCATCTCTTTTTAGACTCTCTAAAATTGAAAAGGACTGAGTTATCCTTGTCATTAAGCTCATTAAAACAATAGCGACAAACTTGTCCATTCAGACAAGAGTGAGTTTCACTTTCGCTAGGCTCATTAAAACATAGCAACAGGTTTTCCTGAAGGGAAAATTATAGAACAAGCATATGTTATCCTCCTCAAGATTGACAAATATAAAGAGGTACTAGTCAGAAATGACTGGGGAAAATTGGGAAGAAAACTTGAAGAAAATTTATTGGTAGCAGGTCGCTCTTGAACAGGACACTTTTCACTCCATCACCATGATTGAGTCGGATTGGGTTATTCTGTTCACCGGTCATATCACCATTGGTCCACTGTAGCATCCACTTTTGGGGTTAACGCTACCAATCCATTTCAGTGTTGCCGATATGTTCAAGAGAAGTCGCTCAGAGAATTCACCTACCCAACTTGTGTCTCATCTGCTATAATACGCTCACGCTTCATTCTTTCATGACCGCAACCCTAAACCTTGTATCATCAGATCGTTTTCACCTCTACAAAATCATTTGCTCTGTTCGATGTCGTGGATGTGGGATCCATTAATGCCTTCCTACGATGGGTCACTTCTTGTCGACATCAGCTCATTATCCATGAAGCTGACCTAGGGAAAACCCTTCCAGTACTTTAAATCTTGCATGCCTCAATGGCAAGTTTCTCACTTTAGGCGACAGGTTTACATTAATGGCCTTCGACCGAAAGATTTTGCATGGTGTTCGACATCGACTCATGTATTCACACCACGTGAATTGTACTGCAATACCTTGAGGGTCATCATCATGATCGGTGATTCCTCTCACATCTGTTAACATCTTACATCATTGGCTGGTAATAAGGCGATGTCCTTCCATGTTTGACATTAGAACATCTTTTCACATGGATCGACTTGTACTTTCGGGCGAAGATTGAATGAGTTTTAAAGACCCTGGATCTAGTTTCATCCATCTAGGCTGCGATATATTCAAGAAAATAAAGACATCAAATGTACATCATTGCTACACAGATAATCATCCAAACTAAGGGATGATGGCTCTACCAAAATCATCAGTTTGCACAGAGACGGTTGTCTGTCCTATGTACATGAAAATGAACTTATTAAGATGAGTATGGGAATGCTCGCCTCAGCTAGATCATGAAAATATTATGAAGATAATTTATTGTATGGTATCTTATTACAGGTCACCTTCCAGTGTGAAAAACCTCAGATCCTCATTATAAAGAATTTCACCCGACATCAAAAGATTTACGACAACATGCTTTAGGGGGCAACTGTTATAGACATATTTGGGCACTGCAACCCCAATCACATATGTCCATAAAATAAGGGCTTCTAAGTCCCTAAAAGTGTTGTTTCATACCCTAAAAAAATAGAGGCAAGCAATCAAACTAATCGCTCCCCAGCGGAGTCACCATTTTGTTATCAGGAAATCTAGTGTCTATTCAGAGCTGCTAGTCCCACTAAGACAGGTAGCTATCTTAGAAACAAACAGAATAAAGTCACTTGTTTTTACTTTACGAGAGAGAGATGAGAAAGAAGAAGAGAGTACCAACCTCAGTCTTCCACTTGGCTCCTTGCTTGTTTCCTTTCTCCTTTGACAGAATCTCGCCACTGCTTTGTTACTTGTCCCGCTTCGAAGGGCACCTGTAGATTCACAGCAGCATAATACCATCAAAGCATAGAGATCTATCACTGTAAACAATATAGGATCAAATATATATTGACCATAAAAATGCATATATCAACACAATATTCAGAGATACACAAGAATATGGAGGAAAACTCAAATAGCTTTATTAGTGAAAGTAGTAGAAGAGAGGATTACAACCACTTGGTTTGACCCAACTCCATCCTCCCAACTTGAAAGCCCTCTTCACCTCACACAAAGCAACATCACCCAACAATGTCTTCAAAGAGAAACCGGTAGCACATCTTTGCAAATTACCCAATTCCAACCTTTAGATCTCTGGGATGAGGGATCCATTTATAGATATTTGTAGGGGGGTGAATCAGCTTCTGGGATTTTGATTAGTGTCATCTCTCTGATAGTTCTTGGTTCCACTTTGATATTTCATGATATCTTACTCATCCTTGGGTGAATTCAAGGAGGCAAGTGTCAAATGAGCAACTTCTAGAAGATTCTCAAGGTCTCCACCTAGCAAACTGCTTGTGCCATTTGTCTACTCTCACTCATCGCACCCTACAGAAGGGCTTTCTAGTATGCATCGCACTTTTTGCATGTGGTAGGTTAGATGCATCGTACCCTTTGCATTGGGTAGTCTGTATGGTCCTGCTTTGACCAGTTCTGAGTGGTTTTTCATGGAAAACTTCTGGGAGATGATGTAATCAGCTAACCTTGCTCCTTTAGGGTATGAAACAACACTTTTAGGGACTTAGAAGCCCTTGGTTTATGGACATATGTGATTAGGGTTGCAGTGCCCAAATATGTCTATAACAGTTTCCCCCTAAAGCATGAGGTCATAAATCTTTTGATGTCGGGTGAAATGCTTTATAATGAGGATCTGAGGTTTTTCGCACTAGAAGGTGACCTGTAATAAGATACAATACAATACATTATCTTCATAATATTTTCATGATCTAGCTGAGGCAGGCATTCCCATGCTCATCTTGATAAATTCATTTTCATGTACATATGATAGACAACCATCTGTGTGGAGACTGATGATTCTGGTAGAGCCATCATCCCTTAGTTTGGATGATTATCTGTGTAGCAGCGATGTACATTTGATGTCTTTATTTTCCTGAATATATCGCAGCCTAGATGGATGAAACTAGATCTGGGGTCTTCAAAACTCGTTCAGTCTTTACCCAAAAGTACAAGTCGATCCATGTGAAAAGATGTTCTGATGTCGAACATGGAAGGACATCGCCTAATTACCAGCCAATGATGTAAGTTGTTAACAGACGTGAGAGGAATCACCAATGATAATGATGACCCTCAAGGTACTATAGTACAATTCACGTGGTATGAATACATGAGTCGATGTTGAACACCACGCAAAATCTTTTGGTCGAAGGCCATTAATGTAAACCTGTCGCTGGAAGTGAGAAACTTTCCATTGAGGCATGCAAGCTTCAAAGTACTGGAAGGGTTGTCCCTAGATCGGCTTCTTGGATAATGAGCTGATGTCGACAAGAAGTGACCCATCATAGGAAGGCATTAATGGATCCCACATCTACGACACAGAACGGAGCAAATGATTTTTTAGAGGTGAAAATTATCTGATGATACAAGGTTCAGGTTGGCGGTCATGAAAGAATGAAGCGTGAGGGTATTGTAGTGGATGAGACACCAGATGGGTGGGTGAATTCTCTAAGCGTCTTCTCTTGAACATATCGGCGACACTGAAATGGATTGGTAGCGTTAACCCAAAAACTGGATGGTACGGTGGACCAATGGTGATATGACCTATGAACGGAATAACCCAACCCAACTCAATCATGGTGATGGAGTGAAAGGTGTCATGTTCGAGAGCGACCTGCTACCAATAAAGTTTCTTCAAGTTTTCTTCCCAATTTTCCCCAGTCATTTTTGATCAGTACCTCTTTATTTTTGTCAAGCTTGAGGAGGATAACATATGCTTGTTCTATAATTTTCCCTTTGGGAAAACCCGTCACTCTATTTTAACGAGCCTAGCGACAATGAAACTCACTCTTGTCTGAATAGACAAGTTTGTTGCTATTGTTTTAACGAGTTTAACAACAAGGATAACTCGATCCTTTTTAATTTTAGAGAGTCTAAAAAGCGACGGAAAGGAAACTCTAATATTCCTTTTTCGTAATATAATCCCTTAAGTCCAAAAAAGTATAAAACAATGTGAAAGGGATGACTTTTCGATAGTTTTAATGAGCCGAACAAGACAAACGCTCGATCTTTTTGTGTAATGATCCCTCGGGTCCGAAAAGATTAAAATCTAGAGGAGGAATAGCACTTCCGATCACTTTAACGAGCTGGAGAGGCCAATTGCTAGACAATCTTTTCATATTTTACAAGTCAGATGAAAAGAGTTTAAAGGAGACTCGTTTTTTTTTAGGAACGATTGATGTTTTTAGATAGTAGCTGGTTCTAGGTAAGGTTTGGAACTTTCTCAATCATGGCAATGTAAAGGTGGCTAATAGGATCACTCGTCGCAGTTGTTCCTCAAAAGGGGTAAACAATCAAATGGAGATGAATGATCAAATAAAACAGAGTGGAGGTGATGGTAAGAACACGACCAAGGCTCAAAAGCTGATAATAATCATTCAAAATGGTTATTTACCAGAGGTGTCTTCATTTTTTAATGAGCTTAAACTGTGGTGGAACATATGCTCATTGCTAGGTTTAATTTTTAATGAGCTTGAACTTCGCGTAAAATTTCTCGTGCCAGATGTATAATAAGGATGTCTCATCGATTGGTTCTTTTTTTAGGGAGCTTGCACTATTTGAAATTATGCTTCGACTCCTTTTATTATGTAAGCTAGGAATGACCGATCCTACGAGTTTAAAGGGTTAAGAATCTACAAACTAGCAAAATAAATGGTCGCTTTTCACTTTCATGCAAAAAGGTTTGCATGCCCCCAGGTATAGCGAAGTAGAGTTTCCCAAGTTACCCCTCAATTTGTAGACAAAACATTTGTTCTATCGGGAAAGGCCTACCTTTTCCAGGTTACCCTTCAATTTGTAGACAAAACATTTGTTCTATCGGGAAATCCTACCTTCTAACAGAGGTATCTTATTCTAGTCTAATCCCATTTTCCTAAACAGACGGGTGTGTCAAACCAGTCATATATCCTCGACGGAAACTTACCCTATACCTAAATTTTTCCTGCCGAAGCAGACTAGGGTGCATGCCCCCTGGGTTTAAGTCACAACCACCGAATCACTCGCGTTCATCAAGTGGACGGACTGGAGATTGATGAGACATTCCTTACACAAAAATACTTGCTAGGGATGGCATTTGACTATCAGCTATGTGTGAAACGTGGAATGAAATCTGGTCTACGAGTTGGACCACTCTGCCTTCATGTGGAAAACACATTACTCGAAAGAGTGAGGAAACAATAGCTCCCATGCTATAAATGTAGTCACGCCTAAGGAGTAGATTGTAATCTAAAGGTCCTTGGACTACCATTATGTTCAGATAAATGGTTTTCCTTCTCAAAGTTATAGGCAAACCAAGGATAATTTTAGGGGCGAATGTTCGCCCTTTGGCGAAATTAAGGGGTTTTCAATTTTTAGTGGGCGAATATTTTGTATCATAGTACATTTTTACAAATCACCTCAAATAGCCCACCTTATTTTAAGGGAGAGGGTAAAAAAGGTAAATTTAGCCCTTGAAATTAGGACTTACAACCTTCCATTCGCCCATTTTCAAGAATAGGTTTTATTTAAGTGAATCCATTCGCCCATTTTAAAGAATAGGTTTTATTTAAGTGAATCCATTCGCCCATTTTAAAGAATAGGTTTTATTTAAGTGAATCCTATGGGCCAAATACCATATTTATAAAAGAGGTATGTTAAATTAATAAAAATATAAATAAATGAGAGGTATGGTAAATAAATAAAACATTTTTTATATTTACTCCATAAGTCACCTTATATACATGTAACGGTGTAAACAAATAATAATATACGTAAAGTGGAGGTATGATAAATAAATAAAACGTCTTTTTATACTTACTCAAACGGTATGGTAAATAAATAAAAATATAAATAAACTAGACGTATCGTAAATAAATAAAACCTCTTTTTATATTTAGTCCATAACCCTCGTTCTATTTATGAAGGCTCAAGAAAGAGGTTTTATTTAAGTGAATCCTATGGGCCAAATACCATATTTGTAAAAGAGGTATGGTAAATTAATAAAAATATAAATAAATGAGAGGTATGGTAAACAAATAAAACATTTTTTTATATTTACTCCATAAGTGACCTTATATTTACGAACACTCAAAAAATGTGTTATATTTAGGTGAAACCTATGGCCAAAATACTATGGGACAAATACCATGGACTAGATTGTTATTAATACCATGCAAAAAACCATTATTAACCCTAATATTAGAATTAATAAAAATAAAAATGGCACATGGTATTGACCCATGGTATTCACCAAAATGGCACATGGTATTGAGCCATGGTATTCACCTGGAATGTAGCCTATTTAAATGGGGGAATTAAACCAACATGTAGCCTATGCTAAGATTCATTAGGACTTTACAAAGTTTTATTATTTAGTGAAAGACTCGCCAAGATCTTACAAGATTTTATAATTGAGTAAAATATTCGCCATGCCTAGTGAGAGATTCGCCAAAAAATTATATATACATATTATATTATTGATAAAATCGCCTTCCATTTTTCCTATATACCATGGAGATTCGCCCATTTATTATATTTATAAATTTAGGGGGGGTTCTTAAAATTTTCCCTGAGGCAATCTTGGAAGGATCCCTAACGGTCGATTGGTTGTTTTATCGAAGCCTATGAGATTTCTCATCTGAGGCAAAATTGATGGCGAACCAAGCGCTTTCCAAGAAGTCGAGGAAATGATACTCACAGAAGCCCCTTCATCTATGATGGTACCAACCATGACCATTCTGTATGTTTGCACTATGATTCAGAATGGTACATTAGATGGTAAACAGGGTCTACCTAGTAGGTTCCCATCAAAGGAAACGACTAGGTTTCTTGGAGATGGGACCGAATAAACGACTGCATACAACTCTGACGAACTTCCTTCCTACGGTAAATGAATGAGCAGATTTCCCCCATGTTCATCGGAGTCCTTGTTTACGAAATAATTTGAATGATGTTGTTCTCATTCTCTTTGGTGACTATATCATCTGAAGGTAAATCTTCTGAAGCCAAGATGGGGTCGACTGCCATCTTGACGTGTTGACTTTGGTCCAATGTGGACTCAGAGGGTTTATCTTCAATGTTAAGTGCTTCGACCGACAACAAAGGTGGGTCAGTTGGATTTTCAACTAGCAATGGATTCAGCAAGGGTTTCTTGTATCCGGGAGGGAGTCGCTGTAGCGATGCAGGATGATTATCCAAGACTCTTTTAGCTTCATCCAAGAAGGGACAACGGTGGAGGGCATGATCGCCTTCACACAGTCTACAAGGAAATTTAGATTTTCCTTTCTGTCCGATGACTTCGTTTTCACTAGTTGACGGTGTACTCTCAACATGATCGTCAGAGGTTGATGACACCAGATTGTGCAAGTGGGGAGACCAGTCCCTTAAGATCCATGGGATGCAAGGACAATCTCGATGATAGTGGTCTCCTTTGCAGATGACACATGGAGATTTAGGTTTGGACGGTGCAGTGTGTGGATTTTCACTAGACCATGCACGGTTGCCCCTTTTTTCCATTGGCTCCTTCTTCTTCTTCTCCTTCCCTTTCTTCTTATTCACAGTTACTTGGTTTTTAGTTTTACTATCTTCACCAAGTGAAGAGGAAGAAGGAGAGGGAGAGTAAAACAAATTAGAAGGTTGTGGGGTAACTCTAGTATCATCTAGTTTCTTATTCAATTGTTTAGAAATCACGGTGGTTTGAACGACAGAGGTTGAGAAAAGCCATACTGGTAGGCCAATTGTCAGTCCTGGAAGGGACAATGTGGCCATATGAGGTGCACCAACATCTCCCCAAGAGGAGAGAGGACTAGGATTTCCCCTGAGGGGAAATCCTTGGTTGGTGGATTCCATCTTCTCAACCTAAGACCAACGAGGGAACAATGACATTATTCTGATTAAAATAAATTTTAGACGCTTTGACACAACTTGCTCTTTCAATTTTTAAGAGTCGAGAAAAAGCTAAAGATGACTCTAATCGCCTTTGATTTTTAATGAGCCTGAAGTGACAAGTGCTCAGATGGACCTTTTCCTTTAGGGAGTCTGAAAAGGAATGAAAGAGACTACTCTGGAAATCTAGACAGAGGGATTACCAAACCAATCGCAAAACTGGAGAATACATTTTACGGTACGACAATCAATCTTCCCAAATGCTGTGTTCAGTGCATTGCGATCGATAGGGTGGCAGACACGAATTCCTAAGGATAAAGGATATAGCCTATTGTGGTCTCCCAATATATACTTGATGGTACGTGGGAGAAAAATTCCGTACTGGCACTTGTCGTCTCAAAGAGGATGAATCACCCAACCTACGATGAGAACGATAGTTACTAGGCTTTACGATGCTGGAATACGTCTCTAGCCTAGACTTCTAGATGTTGTGTGTTAGGTTCCAAATCGTTTTTATGTTCATTGAATTTATTTTATAGTTAATCTTTCTTAAGAAGTTTGCCTTTAAGTTTCACCACGTGATGTAGATATACAATTCCTAAAATGCAATCTAAGATGATAAACAGTCATTTAATCTTCCTTCTACAATGACAATCCTAGCTACTAAGGAAAGAGAAACGAAATCCTTTCAACATAGAGCAGAGAGCACACACTAGATGCACTGTCCTAAATCAAAATCAACAAGCAGTCTAAATGAAAATGCACATTCATGTATTTGTTTTCCGCTTTCTTAATGTGTGAATGACAAAACGAATGCTAAGCACAAATCTAAACTATATCTTTTTTCAAAGCGACAATACTAACGATTTTCTTTAAAAAAAAAAACAAAAGGGAGACAAGACGACTCTTTGCGATTTTGAACTGAAAACTAATTTCGACACTTGAAGTACTATTAATTCAGATCAAATACAAGAGTAACAGTGTAATTGACTATCAAAAAGAGAAGGATTCTTTTCCTTGATTGAAAACGACACTTGCGACACTTTCAAATCCAAAGACGACAGTTCGATTAAGCTACCATTTTGTAAATGAGAATTGTGAATGGTGAAAAATACATAAAAAAATTCAAAAATCTTTGCACAATGGAGGTTGGATGATGCAAAGGAAGGGGGTTTCAACAGTGGTCTACTGATCACAGACAACAAAACTCCTAAATAAAGCTGAAGAGAGTGAAGAAAAACCAAAATCTGGAGGCAAAACTGGCCTTGTCTGATCATTGCACCTGTGACACAGGGAAACAGGGATGAATCCCACCTACTGCACACGGGAGGTGCGATGCATCAAGATTGCCAAGAAGAGAAGGTGTGATGGTCCAGGGACAAGACATTAACTTAGTTTTCGGTCACAGTTTGCAGCTTAGTTTAGGGATTTAGGCCGAGCAAATGATAGTTAGTAACTACAAAGTACAAGGGCTGATCTAATGAGGTTACTCAAGCTACCTCTAGGGCACTTAGGATGTTTTCAAGTCAATTTTTCAGTTCATAAACAAACCTGGAGATTGACTGAAGCGACATTGATCTACTTTGCACTTACATAGCAAATGCAGTTTGAAGGCTAGTTGGCTTAACTTCAAGCTCCGTCTGTAGTTTATGAATCAAACAAATAGATACAAGCAACCAAACTAATCGCTCCCCAGCAGATTCGCCTTCATAGCTGCCCCTCCTAGCTTCAGATTGATGAGACATTCCTTGCGCAACCCCAATCACATATGTCCATAAACCAAGGGCTTCTAAGTCCCTAAAAGTGTTGTTTCATACCCTAAAGGAGCAAGGTCAGCTGATTACATCATCCCCCAGAAGTTTTCCATGAGAAACCACTAAGAACGGGTCAAAGCAGGACCATACAGACTGCCCAGTGCAAAGGGTGTGATGCATCACACCTACCACATGAAAAAAGTGCGATGCATACTAGAAAGCCCTTCTGTAGGGTGTGATGAGCAAGAGCAGACAAATGGCACAAGAAGTTTGCTAGGTGGAGACCCTGAGAATCTTCTAGAAGCTGCTCATTTGACACTTGCCTCCCTGAATTCGCCCAAGGTTTAGTAAGAGATCATGAAATCTCCAAGTGGAACCAAGAACTATCAGAGAGATGACACTAATAAAAATCCCAGAAGCTGACTCACCCTCGTGCAAATATCTATAAATGGATCCCTCATCCCAGAGATCCAGGAGGTTGGAATTTGGTAATTTGCAAAGAGGTGCTGCTGGTTTCTCTTTGAAGACATTGTTGGGTGATCTATCTTTGTGTGAGGTGAAGAGAGTTTTCAAGCTGGGAGGATGGCATTGGGTTAGACCAAGTGGTTGTAATCCTCTCTTCTACTACTTTCCCTAATAAAACTATTTGAGTTTTCCTCCATATTCTTGTGTATATATGAATATTGTGTTGATATATGCATTTGTATGGTCAATATATATCTAATCCTATATTGTTTACAGTGATAGATCTCTATGCTTTGAAGGTATTATGCTGCTGTGAATCTACAGGTGCCCTTTGAAACGGGACAAGTAAGGAAGCAATGGCGAGATTCTATCAAAGGAGAAAGGAAACAAGCAAGGAGCCAAGTGGAAGACTGAGGTTGGTACCCTCTGCTTCTTTCTCATCTCTCTCTCGTAAAGGAAAAACAAGTCACTTTAACTTGTTTGTTTCTAAGATAGCTACCCATCTTAGTGGGACTAGCAGCTCTGAATAGACACTAGATTTCCCGATAAAAAAATGGTGACTTCACTGGGGATCGATTAGTGTGATTGCTTATCTCTATTTGTTTGATTCATAAACCAAAGACGGAGCTTGAAGTTAAGCCAGCTAGCCTTCAAACTGCATTTGCTATGCAAGTGAAAAGTAGATCAATGCTGCTTCAGTCAATCTCCGGGTTTGTTTATGAACTGAACAATTGACTTGCAAACATCCTAAGTGCCCTAGAGGTAGCTTGAGTAACCTCATTAGACCTTCCCCTGTACTTTGTAGTTACTGACTATCATTTGCTCGGCCTAAATCCCTGGACTAAGCTGTAAAATGTGACCAAAAACCAAGTTAAAGTCTTGTCCCTAGACCATCGCACCTTCTCTTCTTGGCAATCTGCATGCATCGCACCTCCCATGTGTAGTAGGTGGGATGCGTCCCTGTTTCCCTGTGTCACAGGTGCGATGATCAGACAGGGCTAGTTCTGCCTCCAGATTTTGGTTTTTCTTCACTCTCTTCAGCTTTATTCAGGAGTTTTGCTATCTGTGATTAGTAGACCACTGTTGAAACCGCCTTCCTTTGCATCATCCAACCTCCATTGTGCAAAGATTTTTGAATGTTTTTATGTATTTTTTGCCGTTCACAGTTCTCATTTACAAAATGGTAGCTTAATCGAACTGTCGTCTTTGGATTTGAAAGTGTCGCAAGTGTCGTTTTCAGTCAAGGAAAAGAATCCTTCTCTTTTTGATAGTATTGTCACTTTGAAAGAAGATATAATTTAGATTTGTGCTTAGCATTCTTTTTGTCATTCACACATTAAGAAGGTGGAAAACAAATACATGAATGTGCATTTGAATTTAGACTACTTGTTGATTTTGATTTAGGACAGTGCATATAGTGTGTTCTCTCTGCTCTATGTTGAAATTATTTCGTTTCTCTTTCCTTAGTAGCTAGGATTTTCATTGCAGAAAGAAGATTAAACGACTATTTATCATCTTAGATTGCATTTTAGGAATTGTATATCTACATCACGTAGTGGACCTTAAAGGAAAACTTCTTAAGAAAGATCAACTATAAAATAAATTCAATGAACATAAAAATGCTTTGGAACCTAACACACAACATCTAGAAGTCTAGGTTAGAGATGTATTCCGGCGTCATAAAGCCTGGTAACTATCATTCTCATCGTAGGTTGGGTGATTCCTCCTCTTTGAGACAACAAGGGCTAGTACGGACTTGTGCTCCCAACTACCATCGAGTATATATTGGGAGACCACAATAGGCTATATCCTTTATCCTTAGGAAGCTATGTCTGCCGCCCTATCAATCGCAATGCACTGAACACAACATTCAGGAAGATTGAATGTCGTACCGTAAAAATTATTCTGCAGTTTTGTGATTGGTTTGGTAATCCCTCTGTCTACATTTCCAGAGTAGTCTCTTTCATTCCTTTTCAGACTCCTTAAAGGAAAAGGTCCATATGAGCACTTGTCACTTCAGGCTCATTAAAAATGGAAGGCAACTAGAGTCGAATATCCTGTGTCAAATATCCCCACTACACTAGCTATTGTGACAGTGTTGCAAGTACAAGCATTTCCTATTGCATGCCAACCTCAAGTTTCTCAGGTCGTTATACAACAGCCTCTTGTCTCCGTAACGCAACCACGCTCACCAATTAGTGGCTCCTTAACTGGAGCAACTCAAGCTCAAATGAGTACTATTACCCCTCATCTTGGTCAAATGTCCAGTATTGGGCAACAAAAAATGGTTTCACAACCATGGCTAGTGCAACATCAACAGCCACAATTCCAACAAGCTTGCCAAGGACCTAAGCAACAAAACATTGCAGGTAATGGGTAGCCATATATTCAAAACGGTTATCACCAGTCGTCTCAAATTGGTTATGCCCAACAACCTTATCAAAGTTATCAGCATCAAATACATTATGCCGGTATGCAAAGTCCCACTGCTCAGGTCATCCCATATTATCCTGGGTAAGCTTCACCAAACCTGAATCAACAGTTGCCCTTCGTGGCGACTTTAGAGTTACCAGATCTAAATCGGCTAATGAACGATCCAATCACTTATTCCCCTTGGTGATCGGTGATTCCTCATAAACTTCCGTCACATATTCCTAAATTTAATGGAAATCCAGCTAAAGACCCGTCGAATCATGTGATGACCTTTCATCTATGGTGTTCGTCCAACACTCTCAATGATGATTCAATTCGGCTCCACCTTTTTCAACGAACGTTAACTGGGCCGGCAGCAAAATGGTACATTGAATTGCCTAGAACTTCATTCGATAACTTCAGTGCCCTTGCCACAACCCTTTTAACCCATTTTCAATTACCAATAAGGTATGAAACAGGGACAGAGCTTCTTACCAATTTCAAGCAAACGACGGCCATCACATATCCGATCGTATTCTTGAATGGCGACGTCATCGTAGAATGGTAAAAACATATGTCCCTGATCAACTACTAGTTGAATGGTTTATTAAGTCTTTGTTACCTTCTATAACAGAAGATGTGGCAAAGGGAGGGGTTGTCACTAAAGAGCAGGTCATTGCTCATGTGCAATATCTAGACTTGATCTATACTTAGTCTAGCATGCTCTATGACAAAATCCCTGATGCTCCAAGACCAAAATTTTCTGTTCCTCCTCCTAAATCAAACAAAGACTCTCATGCCGGTGATGACGCGATAGGTGCAACGAGCACGAAATTGACAAAGGCTACATCTAATAAAGACCGTAAGATTTCTGATCAAAATGCAAATGAAGAACTTCTAGCCTCAGAGGTTAATACCATGTCAACTAACAAAGGCAAAGATCCGAAGCAACCAAGAGGCAAGAAGAAAGGGAAGGGAAAAAAGGAGAAACAGGATGATTCATCTCTCGAAAAATCTTCTACAAACCCTTCTGGGCGAAAGAAACCTACTCAGCCATGCCTCATATGCGATGAGGATCATTGGACGATATATTGTCCATATAAAGCTGAAGTTAAGAAATTCTTTAAGAATTCGGAAACCTCAGCAGTATTGACTGATCCATTTCCGAACCCAGGAACCAATCTAGTTGCTAGTGACAATGCTTCCCCATCCCAAGTCCTTATGCTGTCCATTTCGAAACAGCAAAATGATGCTTTGATATCGATAAGGAATAAAGATTACGGGAATCCACAGTTGTTGACAACAAGGCTACTGATCAACCTAGTAGTTCGACAACAACTTCAACCGAAGTTGTGCCACCCATCATTCCTGAGCTAACGATAAAGCCACCAAAGGGAGTTGTACACAAATAAACATTTAATCCTCGTGCCAGAGCGACATAGAATTATAATATAGTAGAGGACCTGACCCAATTGTCATTCGTTATGTTGACACTTAAGGTACTACAAAATTGCCCCTCCCAAAAGCAAGCTTTATTTTTAGCAATAGGTGGGATTGACCCAGCGGATTCCAATCTTGTGGCCTTTAATCACAAAGGATATGACCCACAGTTACCAGCTCAGCTTGCTTTCCTCATTCAAGTGAAAGCCGTCAGCAAAACTGTTCATCGAACAATTATTGATGAGGGGGCATCTACATGTATTATGTCAATGAGTTGCTGGAAAACTTTAGGCTCACCACCCTTGTCATGATCATCGACGACGTTAAAAGCATTTGATGGATGAACATACACTCCATACGGAATTTTAAATAACTTGCAAGTCGAACTGGGGGGCAAAACAGTAGAAATTGATGTTGAAGTTATAGATGGAAACCTCGATTACAACATCCTACTGGGAAGGCCCTAGATTTATGCTATGGCTGTCGTTGTGTTGACATACTTCAGAAAGATTTCATTTCCTTTCCAAGGAGGAATTACAATCGTCAACCAACAAACATTTCTCCCCAATAGTTCACAAGTTACAGGAAGCATTCCGATGATCCACGGAAGCTCTCAGTCACTTCAAAATATCGGAGTAGGCCTACTAAAAGACCCTTCATTGATGGGTACTTTTTCCCTACCGCCTCCGAACAACCTGGTGGAAGTGGCAATGGTGGGAACCTGCAATATGGTATCTTTAGTTCATAAGATGTCTGAACACGATATTAGCATGGATCGTCACCAAGTGTTGACTCCAACCCCAATAGAAATATTGTAGAAATCAATGTTCTCAACATGGGAGGCAAACCCCAATGAACCCTCATCAAGCGTTTGGGTGGATAGGTCTAAAGAGTATGGTACCTCTTTAGATCCTTGGTCACACGTACATTCTACAGACGAAGGAATTGTTCAATCAATGAACATAGAGGGGGCACCATGGGAAGATTACCACCATCGTTCCCATCTTCCAGATTACAACGAAGATTACTCCGACGACCTTAATCATCCATCAGTCTTTGATTTTCTATCAAATACTGTAAATACAGTGGATTCCAAGCGAAATCTGTCCAATATTGAAGAAACTATCGCCATAAATATCTCGACCAAACCAGATGTTGTAGAAAATATTCATGTCGGCAAATCTTGTTCTTCTTCAGAACTGGAAGTATATTACGCTCTCTTTCACAAGTTCAGAGATGTCTTTGCATGGTCATATGAAGAAATGCTAGGCATTGACTCGAGCATAGTTGAACACGAAATTAAGATGTATCCAGATTTCAAACCAGTAAGACAACAATTGTGGTAGGTGCACCCAAAGAAAGCCACTGCTTCAAGGCAGAAATTGAAAAACTTCTCCATGATGGTTTCATTTACCTGATTCCTTTAACTAATTGGGTATCGGACATTGTTCCTATGATGAAAAAGCAAGGAACAATTAGAGTGTGCGTCGATTATAGGGATGTAAATCAAGCTTGTCCAAATGATAACTACCCTACACCCTTCATCGACCAGATAATTGATGAATGCACCAAATGTGAAATATATTCGTTTATGGATGGATTTTCCAGGTATATTCAAATAAATATCTGCCCATAGGACCAGTCAAAGACTGCATTTATCTGTCCATGGGGCACATTCGCGTACCATAAGCTACCTTTTGGTTTAAAGAATGTAGGGGAAACTTTTCAGAGGGAAATGAATTATGCCTTCCATGACATCAAGAACATCGTTCAACCATACCTCGATGATCTTCTAGCTCACTTGCGAAAGCGGACCTATCATCTGCAGCATTTGAGAGCAATATTCTGCGTTGCTGACACTACAAAATAAGACTCAATCCACACAAGTGTGTGTTTTGCATCGGTTCTGGTCATTTACCTGGCTTTGTAGTTTCAAAGGACGGAATCCGTCTCAACCCGTGCAAGGTTCAGGCAATCATCGATTTTCCTCCACCTTCAAATTTGCTTAAGATTCAGAAACTCCAAGGGAAAGCAAAATTTTTGAGGAGGTTCATTCCAAATTACGCCGAACTTGCTAAAGGTTATACGCATCTTTTGAAAAAAGAAGTAGCCTTCAACTAGGATCAGGTCACACAAGCTTCCTTTGATGCTCTAAAGGAATCCCTAATAAAAGCATCATTAATGTACACTCCTAATTATCAAAGAGACTTGAACCTGTATCTGGCTACAGCAGATACGACCATCACAATGGTTTTAGTTCAAGAAGACAATGGAATCGAACATCCTATTTATTATTTAAGTTGAAACTTAAATGATACAGAAAGCAAGTACTCATATGTTGAAAAGCTAGCTCTTGCTGCTATTCAAGCAATATAGAGATTTCGACACTATATTCTCTTTCGAAAAACTATTGTTTTGTCAGATTGCAACCCCATGACTTACATCTTGTTGCGACAGTTGCTTGGGGGAAAATATTCAAAGTGGATAGCAATTTTGCAAGAGTTTGATCTGGAATTCGTAAAATCCAAATCAAAGAAAGCTCTAGTTTTCATAGAATTACTATGTGATTTCCCATCGTCGTCCAACGATTCAACATCTAAGGCAACAATTGTGGATGAATTTTTGTTTCTGATATCTTCAAGTGATCCATAGTATGGAGATATAATCATTTATCTCCAAACCCAAATGTATAGGTATAATACCTCTCGCTTAGAACAGCGACGTATTCGATACCAAGCAAAAGAATACATGATCGTCGGTCATACGCTATGCTGTCGTGGTGTCGATACTGTTCTGCGAAGGTGCCTCACCCATGAGGAGATTGAAAAAGTCCTGAATGATTGTCATTCAGGCGCATGTGGAGGGCACCAATCTAGTTATGCTATGACACAAAAGATTTTCCGAGCAAGATACTTCTGGCCAACAATGTTCAAAGATTGCATAACCACAGTCAGAAGTTCCATGCTTGTCAAATCTTCGATCGCAAAACCAGAATACCACCCGCACCTCTGCAGCCAGTAGTTACTTTTGGGCCATTTGCCAAACGGGGCATAGATTTCATGCAATGTAACCCCACCTCGGCCAGGGGGCATGGGTATATCATAGTCGCAGTTGACTATTTTACGAAATGGGCCGAGGCACTAACTACATTAAGTAACAGTGGCGAAATGGCCGCTCTTTTCTTTTTCAATCATGTAGTCGCCAGGTTCGGCATTCCACAAGCTATAGTCACAAATCATGGATCACATTTCCGCAATCACATGATGGTTGAATTGGCTGCCAAATTAGGACTGTCCCACGACAACTCTACTCCGTATTATTCGCAAGCTAACGGGAAAGTTGAAGCGATCAACGAAGTCCTAAAGCACATGCTACAAAGGATGATTGGAGTCCATAAATGGAATTGGCACCTAATCCTGTACTCAGCATTGTGGGCATACCGGACATCGGTAAGAAATGCAACTGGATTTACACCCTTTCAGCTAGTGTATGGCCTGGAAGCGATCTTACCAGTTCAATGCGAAATTTTGTCTCTCAAGTTCACAGTTGACCTCCTCCCCAGAACTTCAGAGGAAGAGGCTCGTTTCTTAGAGTTGATCCAACTGGATGAAACCTGTCGTGATGCCGCCTTGGCTAACGAAGCACATAAGAAATAGGTCAAAGCACAATTTGACAAGAATGTCAAGCCCCGTGTTTTCTCAGAAGGTGACCTGGTCTTGCTTTATGATCAGGAATCCGATAAGTTGGGAGCAGGTAAGTTCCAGTCTTTGTGGATGGGTCCCTACATTGTTAAGCGTGCGTTAGCAAAAGGAGCCTACGAGCTAGTAGATTATGATGGGATTCCACTGTCGCAACCCTGAAACGGGTTGTACCTTAAGCGTTACTATGCTTGACTTGGCATGGTAACCTCTCCATATGCTTTTGTTACATTTTTGTTTTCATTAAGAGTGATCGTTTTGGTTAGGTAATCCACTTTTACATTTTTTTTGCAGATGTCGAACCTATTGGAGTCATTTGTTGGATATGCCGATGGGGCAAGTCATAGTTCGCGGAACCTATCTTCTGTAGCTTGGGCCATCTTTGATCCAAGCGACAAGTTAGTGAGTTTCAGAGGGGTGTGTATTGGTCAATCAGTGAACAACATCGTTGAATATAGCGCGTTGATAGAACTCCTGTCTGATGGCATCGCACATGGCATATGTCGGCTTGTCGTCAGGCTAGACTCACAACTCATCATTCTACAACTTACAAGCATATATTCCGTTCAGAATCTAGCTATCTATTGCATGTTCCTAAGGGTCAAGATTTTGGAAAGACAGTTTAATTCTATCCAATATCAACATATTTCCATAAACTTAAACACATTAACCGATTCATTAGCAGATTATGTGTTAGATAGAAATTTACAACATTTGTAAAAGGAAAGCATTTTATCAATAACTGCATCAGGATCATATAACTTAACCAAAATAAAACTCTGAAAATAAAAAATATATATATGATTGTTTATAGTTTTTACATAGTATTCTGTGTGCACGAAAAAATTGGTCATATGACCCAAAAACTCAAAATGCAAGGGGGCACCCTAATCTAATGATGTTGGTGATAACTAGTCACCACCTGTGCAATCATGCGTAAGAGCCTAGTCCATCGGCTCGGCACGCCAGTGGTATGGCACTGTAATCTCAGAGGCAGCTCATCAGTCCTCACATCAGGAATACCAAGGGTGAGACCCTCGATCTGATCCTGCAACACTGCAAGGGTCTCGGATACATCCAGGTCGCGAAGGATGGCCCTCCCTACAGCCTCTCCTGCTGGAACAACAGTTGCCGCTCTCAGACACACTGTTGGTCGCACGGGCCCAATATCTGCATAAGAACATGAGTTTTTATTAGTCTTGATGAACATTTGAAAATCACAAGAACATTATAAAAACAATAAACAGAGATATGGTCAGAGATTTTTACCTATGACACCCCACTACTCGCCAGCCGGCAGCACCAAATCTAGGTCACCCCGGAAATCCATCCCAGCATATGGATACTCGGCATAAGTCATCTGCTGACGGTTGAACCACTCAAAGAAAGCATCAAAGAATGAAACCTGTGATTGACCAGCATGTCTGGCCATAAGGTCAACCCATCTCTGCATCCGTGGCTTAGTCGGTGGTGGTAGGCCGAGTGAGATGTACTGGGGCTACATCTGTGGGATCCTCTCCAAGGTGAAAGCAGTCAAAATAGAACAATAGCCAAAGTTCTTAGATCTTCTGGTTTTCACCTTGGTAAGTTGTTCTTCGATCACTGGAAGTACTGTGTCGCACTAGTTGAATACCTTGGGTTTGAGACATTCCGAGGCGTACTGCATATAGGATCTGTTGGCCAAGTGAAGGGCCGCACTACCAGCTAGTCTAGCAAAGGTGAATAAAATAGTCCTTAAGGACCGGTCTGTGACATCTTGGATACTGATCTTGCCATCCCTACTTGGCTGATATCCTTCTCTATTGTATCGGCGAATATAATCCCTCACGGATTCGCCCCTGTGGGCGAAACCTGATAGTGAGAGAGGGGCGCCACGCCTCGATAAACCGGTCAAGAAATAGATGTCCTCAATAGTCATGGGGATGGATTTGCCTCTTATCTCGAACACTTGTTTGATAGGATCCCATGCATCGAGAAAATATTGTGATAAGTTGATTTTTTGCCTCATGCTAGACATGTAGAAGAACTTGAGCAAGCCACAGTTCCGCAATGCAGTTACCGTACCTGGATCATGTAGGGAAACCATGTCCTCTTCTTCATGCTTATGTTCACACCATGTAACAACCATTTTTTCTCCGATGAATCTCTGAAAAGCAAACAAGAGAAGAATTAGGATCCTGATTTGGCAAAAAACAGGTAAAATTTCCATGAAAAATCAGTGCAAAAGTTTTCCTCCTTGCACCCATCGAACCCTAGCTGTGTACTAGGTGAGATGCATCCTAACTAGCTAGCGGCCAACCTAGGATGCATTGCACCTTTCGATGTATACTAGGTGCAATGGGGGCAGAGCGAAATGTTCAAACCCCAGGGGCCCAGAAAAGCAGGAAAACATGCTCAGAATTAAAAAAGGAAAGAATGCAATTGAAGAGCTCAGGTTTAGCTCCTACCTGGTCCAGACGGCATCAAAAATCATCCATAGAATATCTTGGATTTAGCTAATGAAAATCAAGGGGGAAAACACCTCCAGAGCTCCAACAGTCACAACTCCAAGTGAAATGGTAAAATGAGGGGTAAAAAAAATTATTTTTAAGTTACCTTTCACGTAAGTTAAGTAGGGTATTAGTCTTTTAACTCATTTTTCAAGAATATTTCCTCATTTCTAATCAGTTTGATGGAGAAATTAAACAAGTAGTACGACCATCAAAAGAACATAGTGTTAACGGTGAATCGAATATCAAGGGCCATTATCACGAGTAGATTTACGCGAAGTTCAAGCTCGTTAAAAATTAAACCTAGCAATGAGCATATGTTCCACCATAGTTTAAGCTCATTAAAAAATGAACCCGCCTCTAGTAAATAACCATTGTGAACGATTATCATCAGGTTTTGAGCCTTGGTCGTGTTCTTACCATCACCTCCACTCTGTTTTAGCCGATCATTCGCCTCCATTTGATTGTTTACCCCTTTTGAGGAACAACTGCGACGAGTGATCCTATTAGCCACCTTCTTTACATTGCTGTGATTGAGAAAGTTCCAAACCTTACCTAGAACTAGCTGCTATCTGAAAAAATCACTCCCTCCTCAAAAAACGAGTCTCCTTTAACCTATTTTCATCTGGCTCGTAAAATATGAAAAGATTGTCGAGCAATTGACCTCTCCAGCTCATTAAAGTGATCGGAAGTGCTATCCCTCCTCTAGAATTTAATATTTTTGGACTTGAGGGATCATTACACAAAAATATCGAGTGTTTATCTTGTTCGGCTCATTAAAACTATCGAAAAGTCATCCCTTTCACATTGTTTTATACTTTTTCGGACTTAATGGATTATATTACGAAAAAGGAATATTGGAGTTTCCTTTCTGTCTCTTTTTAGACTCTCTAACATTGAAAAGGACCGAGTTATCCTCCGAGTCCGCCACTGGGAGGCTGGCTCCCAGTGGGTGATTCCGCAGTGAAGTCGCCATTTTGTTATCGGGAATTCTAGTGTCTATTCGGAGCTTCTAGTCCCACTAAGATGGGTATCTATCTTAGAAACAAACAGATTAAATTCACTTGTTTTTCCTTTACGAGAGAGAGATGAGAAAGAAGCAGAGAGTACCAACCTCAGTCTTCTGCTTGGCTCCTTGCTTGTTTCCTTTCTCCTTTGACAGAATCTCGCCACTACTTCCTTACTTGTCCCACTTCAAAGAGCACCTGTAGATTCATAGCAACATAATACCATCAAAGAATAGAGATCTATCACTATAAACAATATAGGATTAGATATATATTGACCATACAAATACATATATCAACACAATATTCAGAGATACACAAGAATATGGAGGAAAACTCAGATAGCTTTATTAGTGAAAGTAGTAGAAGAGAGGATTACAACCACTTGTTTTGACCCACCACCATCCTCCTAGCTTGAAAGCCCTCTTACCTCACACAAAGCAAGATCACCCAACAATGTCTTCAAAGAGAAACCGGCAGCACCTCTTTGCAAATTACCAAATTCCAACCTCTGGATCTCTGGGATGATGGATGCATTTATAGATATTTGCAGGGGGGTGAGTCAACTTTTGGGATTTTGATTAGTGTCATCTCTCTGATAGTTCTTGGTTCCACATGGAGATTTCATGATCTCTTACTCATCCTTGGGTGAATTCAGGGAGGCAAGTGTCAAATGAGCAGCTTCTAGAAGATTCTCAGGGTCTCCACCTAGCAAACTGCTTGTGCCATTTGTCTTCTCTCATTCATCACACCCTACAGAAGGGATTTCCAATATGCATCGCACTTTTTTCATATGGCAGGTGAGATGCATCACACCCTTTGCACTGGGAAGTCTGTATGGTCCTGCTTTGACCCGTTCTGAGTGGTTTTTCATGGAAAACTTCTGGGAGATGATGTAATCAGCTGACCTTGCTCCTTTAGGGTATGAAACAACACTTTTAGGGACTTAGAAGCCCTTGGTTTATGGACATATGTGATTGGGGTTGTAGTGCCCAAATATGTCTATAACAGTTGCCCCCTAAAGCATGAGGTCGTAAATCTTTTGATGTCGGGTGAAATGCTTTATAATGAGGATTCGAGGTTTTTCACACTGGAAGGTGACCTGTAATAAGATACAATACAATAAATTATCTTCATAATATTTTCATGATCTAGCTGAGGCGGACATTCCCATACTTAGCTTGATAAGTTCATTTTCATGTACATAGGACAAACAACTGTCTCTGTGCAGACTGATGATTTTGGTAGAGCCATCATCCCTTAGTTTGGATGATTATTTGTGCAGCAATGATGTACATTTGATGTCTTTATTTTCCTGAATATATCGCAGCTTGGATGGATGAAACTAGATCCGAGGTCTTCAAAACTCGTTCAATCTTTGCCTGAAAGTACAAGTCGATCCATGTGAAAAGATGTTCTGATGTCGAACATGGAAGGACATCGCCTGATTACCAGCCAATGATGTAAGTTGTTAACAGACGTGAGAGGAATCACCGATGATGATGATGACCCTCAAGGTACTGCAGTACAATTCATGTGGTGTGAATACATGAGTTGATGTCGAACACCACGCAAAATATTTTGGTCGAAGGCCATTAATGTAAACCTGTCACTGGAAGTGAGAAACTTTCCATTGAGGCACGCAAGCTTCAAAGTACTGGAAGGGTTGTCCCTAGGTCGACTTCTTGGATAATGAGCTGATGTCGACAAGAAGTGACCCGTTGTAGGAAGGCATTAATGGATCCCACATCTATGACACGGAATGGAGAAAATGATTTTGTAGAGGTGAAAAGGATCTGATGATACAAGGTTTAGGGTGGCAGTCATGAAAGAATGAAGCGTGAGGGTATTGTAGTGGATGAGACACAAGCTGGGTAGGTGAATTCTCTGAGTGACTTTTCTTGAACATATCGACGACACTGAAATGGATTGGTAGCATTAACCCCAAAAGTGGATGGTACGGTGGACCAATGGTGATATAACAGTGAATGGAGTAACCCAGCCCGACTCAATCATGGTGATGGAGTGAAAAGTGTCCTATTCAAGAGAGACCTGCTACCAATAAAGTTTCTTCAAGTTTTCTTCCCAATTTTCCCTAGTCATTTCTGACCAGTACCTCTTTATTTTTGTCAAGCTTGAGGAGGATAACATATGCTTTCTCTATAATTTTCCCTTTAGGCAAACCCGTCGCTATGTTTTAACGAGCCTAGCGACAGTGAAACTCACCCTTGTCTGAATGGACAAGTTTGTCGCTATTGTTTTAATGAGTTTAACGACAAGGATAACTCGGTACTTTCCAATTTTAGAGAGTCTGAAAAGAGACGGAAAGGAAACTCCAATATTCCTTTTTCGTAATATAATACCTTAAGTCCGAAAAAGTATAAAACAATGCAAAAGGGATGACGTTTTGATAGTTTTAACGAGCCGAACAAGACAAACACTCGATCTTTTTGTTTAATGATCCTTCGGGTCCAAAAAGATTAAAATCTAGAGGAGGGATAGCACTTCCAATCACTTTAACAAGTTGGAGAGGCCAATTGCTTGACAATCTTTTCATATTTCACGAGTCAGATGAGAAGAGCTTAAAGGAGACTCATTTTTTGAGGAATGAGTGATGTTTTCAAATAGCAGCTGGTTCCAGGTAAGGTTTGGAACCTCAATCACGACAGTGTAAAGAAGGTGGCTAATAGGATCACTCGTCGTAGTTGTTCCTAAAAATGGGTAAACCATCAAATGGAGGTGAATGATCGGCTGAAACAGAGTGGAGGTGATGGTAAGAACACGACCAAGGCTCAAAAGCTGATGATAATCATTCACAATGGTTATTTACTGGAGGTGGGTTCATTCTTTAATGAGCTTAAACTCTGGTGGAACATATGCTCATTGCTAGGTTTAATTTTTAATGAGCTTGAACTTCACGTAAAACTGTTCGTTGCTAGGTTTATTTTTAACGATCTTGAACTTCACGTAAAACTGCTCATGGCCTAGTTAAATTTTTAATGAGCTCGAACCATGCGACAATATATGCTTAGATTCAGTTTCATGTTTACACAAGCTTGAAATGAGAAACTACGCTTGTTATGAGTTTGCATGCCCCCAGCATAGTGACACAAATCGAGATGCATGCCCCCCAGGCTTCATTGCATTCAACGAGGTGGTTGGAATGAAGGTTTACATTCGAGATCTTTGAAAGACTTGACTTGGATTTTATGAGATTGTAATCAAAGACTCGATTTGGAAAGGGAGTTGTTTCAATTTTTAATGATGTTGACATAGTAAAAGAACTATCCTCATAATCCACTGTATTTATAGTATTTGATAGAAAATCAAAAACTGAAGGATGATTAAGGTTGCTGGAATAATCTTCGTGGTAATCCGGAAGATGGGAACGATGGTGGTAATCTTCCCATGGTGCCCCCTCTATGATAATTGACTGAACAATTCCTTCGTTTGTAGAATGTACATGCGACCAAGGATCTGAAGAGGTGCCATATTCGTTAGACCTATCTATCCAAACACTCGATGAGCGTTGATTTGGGTTTCCCCCCAGGCCAAAAAATTGATTGCTACAATATTTCTAAAATGGCGATAATCCATGCTGACAAAATGTTCGGGAATCTTCTGAATCTTTTAGATATAGAAGATATCATATTGCAGGTTCCCACCGTGGCCACTTTTGCCAGGTTGTTTGGAGGTGGTAGGGAAAAAGTACCCATCAACAACCAAGAGTTGTATACTCAATGCAATTGAGTCTACCTATGTCGAATATCCCTACTACACCAGCTATTGTGACAATGTTGCAAGTACAAGCATTGTCTGTTGTATGCCAGCCTCAAGTTTCTCAGGTCGTAATACAACAGCCTCTTATCTCCACGATGCAACCGCAATCACCAGTTAGTGGCTCCTTAACTTGAGTGACTCAGGCTCAAATGGGTACTATTACTCCTCATCTTGGTCAAACATCCAGTATTGGGCAACAAAAAATGGTTTCACAACCATGGCTGGTGCAACACCAACAACCGCAATTCCAACAAGTGTACCAAGGACCTGAGCAACAAACTTTGCAAGTAATGGGTAGCTGTACATTCAAAATGGTTATCGTCAATCGTCCCAAATTGGTTATGCCCAGCAACCTTATCAACGTTATCAGCATCAAATGCATTATGCTGGTATGCAAAGACCTACTGCTCAGGCAATCCCATCTTATCCTGGGTATGCTTTGCCAAACCTGAATCAACAGTTGCCCTTCGCGGCGACTTTAGAGTTACCAAATCTAAATCAGCTAACAAATGATCCAATTGGTTATGCCCCTTCGTGGCCAATGATTCCTCATAAACTTCCGTCAGATATTCCTAAATTTAATGGAAATCCGGGTGAGGATCCATCGAATCATGTGATGACCTTTCATCTATGTTGTTCCTCCAACACTGTAAATGATGATTCGATTCGGCTTCACATTTTTCAACGAATGTTAACTCGTCTAGCACAAAAATGGTAGATCGAATTGCCTAGGGCTTCATTTGATAACTTCAGCGCCCTTGCCACCACCTTTTTAACCATTTTCAGTTACCAATAAGGTACGAAACATGAACAGAGCTTCTTACCAATTTCAAGCAGACGACGGCCACTCACATATCTGATCATATTCATGAGTGGCAATGTCATCGTAAAATGGTAAAAACATATGTTCCTGATCAGCTGCTAGCTGAATGGTTTATTAAGTCATTGTTACCTTCTATTACAGAAGATTTGGCAAAGGGAGGAGTCGTCACTGAAGAGTAAGTCATTTCTCATGTGCAATATCTAGACTTGATCTATACTGAGTCTGGCACACTCTATGACAAAATCCATGATGCTCCTAGACCAGAGTTTTCCATTCCTCCCCCTCCTAAATCAAACAAAGACTCGCATGTCGGCGATGGCGTGATAGGTACGACCAGTGCGAAATCCACAAAGGCTACATCTAAGAAAACCCGTAAGATTTCTGGTCAAAATACAAATGAAGAACTTCTAGCCTCGGAGGTTAATGCCATGTCGACCAACAAAGGCAAAGAACCGAAGCAGCCAGGAGGCAAGAAGAAAGGCAAAAGCAAAAGGAAGAAGAAAGATGAGTTGTCTCCTCAAAAATCTTCTGCAAACCCTTCTAGGCAAAGGAAACCTCCTTTGGGATGTCAGATATGCGATGAGGATCATTGGACGAGAGATTGTCCGCATAAAGCTGAGATTAAGAAATTCTTCAAGAACTCAAAAACCTCAACAGTATTGACTGATCCGTTTCCAAACCTAGGAACCAATCTGGTTGCTAGCGACAATGCTTCCCTGTCCCAAGTGCTTATGTTGTCCATTTCAAAACAGAAAAATGATACTTTGATATCGACAAGGAATAAAGATTACGGGAATCCATAGCTGTCAAACAACAAGGCTACTGATCAACCTAGTAGTTCGACAAGAACTTCAACCGAAGTTGTGCCACACATCATTCCTGAGATAACGATAAAACCGCCAAAGGGAGTAGTACACAAATCAATATTTAATCATCATGCCAGAGTGGCACAAAATTATAATATAGTAGAGGACCTGGCCCAATCACTGTCCGATATGTCGACACTTGAAGTACTGCAAAATTACCCCTCCCAAAAGTAGGCCCTATTATCAGCAATAGGTGGGATTGACCCAGTGGATTCCAATCTCATGGCCTTTAATCATAAAGGATATGAACCTCAGTTACCAGCTCAACTCGCTTTCCTCATTCAAGTGAAAGCCCTCAACAAAATTATTCATCGAACAATTATTGATGAGGGGGCATCTACATGTATTATGTCAATGAGTTGCTGGAAAACTTTAGGCTCACCACCCTTTTTGCAATCGTCAATGACGTTAAAAGCATTTGATGGACGAACATACACTCCATATGGGATTTTGACTAACTTACAAGTTGAACTGGGGGGAAAAACAGTAGAAATTGATGTTGAAGTTATCGATGGAAACCTCGATTATAACATCCTACTGGGAAGGCCTTGGATTTATGCTATGGGCACTGTTGTGTCAACGTACTTCAGAAAGATTGCATTTCCTTTTCAAGGAGGAGTTAGAATCGTTGAACAGCAAACCTTTCTCCCCAACAGTTCACAAGTTATGGGAAGCATCTCGATGATCCATGGAAGCTCTCAGTTGCTTCAAAATATCAGAGTAGGCCTACTAAAAGACCCTGCATTGATGAGTACTTTTTCCCTACCGCCTCCGAACAACCTGGAAAAAGTGGCCACGGTGGGAAGCTGTGATATGATATCTTCTATATCTAAAAGATTCAGAAGATTCTCGAACATTTTGTCAGCATGGATCATTGCCATTTTAGAAATATTCTAGCAATCAATTTTCTTGGCCTGAGGGGGCAAACCCAAATCAACGCTCATCGAGTGTTTGGATAGATAGGTCTAACGAATATGGCACCTCTTCAGATCCTTGGACGCATGTACATTCTACAAACGACGGAATTGTTCAGTCAATGATCATAGAGGGGGCACCATGGGAAGATTACCACCATCATTCCCATCTTCCGAATTACCACGAATATTATTCCAGCAACCCTAATCATCCTTTAGTTTTTGATTTTCTATCAAATACTGTAAATACAGTGGATCATGAGGATAGTTCTTTGTCACCCTCATTAAAAATTGAAAAAACTCCCTTTCCAAATCGAGTCTTTGACTATGATCTCATAAAATCCAAGTCGAGTCTTCGAAAGATCTCGAACGTAAACCTTCATTCCAACCACCTCGTTGAATGCAATGAAGCTTGGGGGGCATGCATCTCAATTTGCGTCACTATGCTGCGGCCATGTGAAGTCATAACAAGCATAGTTTCTCATTTCAAGCTTGTGTAAACATGAAACTGAATTTGAACATATGTTCTCACATGGTTCAAGCTCATTAAAAAATGAACCAGCCCATCAGCAGTTTTACATGAAGTTCAAGCTCGTTAAAAAATAAACCTAGCAACGAGCAGTTTTACGCAAAGTTCAAACTCATTAGAAATTAAACCTAGCAATGATCATCTGTTCCACCAGAGTTTAAGCTCATTAAAAAATGAACCCACCTCTGGTAAATAACCATTGTGAATGATTATCATCAGCTTTTGAGCATTGGTCATGTTCTTACCATCACCTCCACTCTGTTTTAGCCGATCATTCTCCTGCATTTGATTATTTACCCCTTTTGAGGAACAACTGTGACGAGTGATCCTATTAGCCACCTTCTTTACACTACCGTGATTGAGAAAGTTCCAAACCTTACCTAGAACTAGCTACTATCTAGAAACATCACTCGTTCCTCAAAAAACGATTCTCCTTTAAGCTCTTTCCATCTAACTCGTAAAATATGAAAAGATTGCCGAGAAATTGGCCTCTCCAGCTCGTTAAAGTGATTGGAAGTGTTATCCCTCCTCTAGATTTTAATCTTTTTGGACCCGAGGGATCATTACACAAAAAGATCGAGCGTCTGTCTTGTTTGGCTCGTTAAAACTATTGAAAAGTCATCCCTTTCGCATTGTTTTATACTTTTTTGGACATAAGGGATTATATTACGAAAAAGGAATATTGAAGTTTCCTTTCCGTTTCTTTTCAGACTCTATAAAATTGAAAAGGACCGAGTTATCCTTGTCATTAAACTCGTTAAAAAAATAGCGACAAACTGTCCATTCAGACAAGAGTGAGTTTCACTATCGTTAGGCTCATTAAAACATAGGGACGAGTTTGCCTGAAGGGAAAATTATAGAACAAGCATATGTTATCCTCCTCAAGCTTGACAAAAATAAAGAGGTACTAGTCAGAAATGACAGGGCAAAATTGGGAAGAAAACTTGAAGAAACTTTATTGGTAGCAGGTCGCTCTTGAATAGGACACTTTTCACTCCATCACCATGTTTGAGTTGGGTTGGGTTATTCCGTTCACCGGTCATATCACCATTGGTCCACTGTACCATCCACTTTTGGGGTTAATGCTACCAATCCATTTCAGTGTCACTGATATGTTCAAGAGAAGTCACTCAGAGAATTCACCTACCCAGCTTGTGTCTCATCCGCTACAATACCCTCGCGCTTCATTCTTTCCTGACCGCCACCCTGAACCTTGTATCATTAGATCATTTTCACCTCTACAAAATCATCTGCTCCATTCCATGTCGTAGATGTGGGATCCATTAATGCCTTCCTACGACGGGTCAATCTTGTCGACATCAGCTCATTATCCAAGAAGTCGACCTAGGGACAACCCTTCCAGTACTTTGAAGCTTGCATGCCTCAATGGCAAGTTTCTCACTTCCGGCGATAGGTTTGCATTAATGGCCTTCAGCCGAAAGATTTTGTGTGGTGTTCGACATCGACTCATGTATTAACACCATGTGAATTGTACTGTAGTACCTTGAGGGTCATCATCATCATCGGTGATTCCTCTCATGTCTGTTAACATCTTACATCATTGGTTGGTAATCAGGCAATGTCCTTGCAAGTTCGACAACAGAACATCTTTTCACATTGATCGACTTGTACTTTCAGGTGAAGATTGAACAAGTTTTGAAGACCCCGGATCTAGTTATCCATCTGGGCTATGATATATTCAGGAAAATAAAGACACCAAATGTAGATCATTGCTGCACAGATAATCATCCAAACTAAGGGATGATGGCTCTACCAGAATCATTAATCTGCACACAGACGATTGTCTGTCCTATGTACATGAAAATGAATTTATCAAGCTGAGCATGGGAATGCCCGCCTCAGCTAGACCATGAAAATATTATGAAGATAACGTATTGTATTGTATCTTCTTACAGGTCACCTTCCAGTGCAAAAAACCTCGGATCCTCATTATAAAGCATTTCACCTAACATCAAAAGATTTACGACCTCATGCTTTATGGGGCAACTGTTATAGACATATTTGGGCACCACAACCCCAATCACATATGTCCATAAACCAAGGGCTTCTAAGTCCCTAAAGTGTTGTTTCATACCCTAAAGGATCAAGGTCAGTTGATTACATCATCTCCCAGAAGTTTTCCTTGAAAAACCACTCAGAATTGGTCAAAGCAGGACCATACAGACTGCCTAGTGCAAAGGGTACGATGAATCTCACCTGCCACATGCAAAAAGTGCAATGCATACTGGAAAGCCCTTCTGTAGGGTGCGATGAGTGAAAGCAAACAAATGGCACAAGCAATTTGCTAGGTGGAGACCCTGAGAATATTCTAGAAGCTGCTCATTTGACACTTGCCTCCCTGAATCCACCCAAGGATGAGTAAGAGATCATGAAATCTCCAAGTGGAACCAAGAACTATAAGAGAGATGACACTAATAAAAATCCCAGAAGCTGACTCATCCCCCTACAAATATTTATAAATGGATCCCTCATCCCAGAGATCCAAAAGGTTGGAATTTGGTAATTTGCAAAGAGGCGCTGTTGGTTTCTCTTTGAAGTCATTATTGGGTGATCTTGCTTTGCGTGAGGTGAAGAGGGCTTTCAAGCTGGGAGGATGGCGCTGGGTCAGACCAAGTGGTTGTAATCCTCTCTTCTACTACTTTCACTAATAAAGCTATTTGAGTTTTCCTCCATATTCTTGTTTATCTCTGAATATTGTGTTGATATATGCATTTGTATGGTCAATATATATCTGATCCTATATTGTTTACAGGGATAGATCTCTATGCTTTGATGGTATTATGATGCTATGAATCTACCGGTGCCCTTTGAAGCGGGACAAGTAAGGAAGCAGTGGCGAGATTCTGTCAAAGAAGAAAGGAAATAAGCAAGGAGCCAAACAGAAGACTGAGGTTGGTACTCTCTGCTTCTTTCTCATCTCTCTCTCGTAAAGGAAAAAAAAGTGACTTTAATCTGTTTGTTTCTAAGATAGCTACCCATCTCAGTGGGACTAGCAGCTCTGAATAGACACTAGATTTCCCGATAACAACTATATAAACTTTGTTCCAGTACTGGTGCAAGAATATTGCAGGAGTACAGGAATAAGAACTCAATGCAGGGAGAAAGATCTATAAAGAAGTCAGATATTTTCAAGGGTCCAATTATTAATCTAGCATACAACTATACTGAAAATAGACATAATTTTGATTTCAATTAATCAGGATTTCTTACAAGAGTTTGAAAGGACCTTTTATTTATTTCTTCCCAAAAGTACTTTCTTTCATATTCCAGCACTAGAATTTCTTTGGTGTAAGTTTCTGGGTGATATTTCCTTTCCGATTCTGCAAAATTATAATTAAGAAAGTAGGAATAGAGTTAGGAAATGTTCATATCATTTCTGGCATTTCCTGTGGTTCCCCTCTAAGTTTACGAAAACCTCGGGTTGACAATTAAGTTTTGAAGGAGTCTACTTAACCACAAATACTGCACCTAACAATGCTTAACGATGGTTGACTTTCATACCAACACAATATTTGTGACAATGTGACGTACAACCATGGTTGATTTTCATATTAAGACAACCCTTTTCAGAATGTGACATTGGACCACGGTTAACCATGACTGACCATGGTTAAGAGAATTATTAATTATAAACACTAAAATAAACATGTTTGACCATGGTTGAATGTGGTTGATTTAATTGAGGAAATGCTTGTCAAAATGTGGCATTAGACCATGGTTGACCATGAATGATTTTCAAATTGACAAAATCTTTGTCATAATGCCACATTGGAGCATGGTTGATTATGATAATGAGACAATATTTGTGACAATACGACGTTGGACCATGGTTCACCATGATTGATATTGTAAACCAAAGGGAATAATAAAACTTAGGGGTTAATATTAAAATCTTAAGGTATATAAATCCTAAGATAAATATTATAAACCCTAAAATAAAATAAACATGTGAGACCATGGTTTACAATGATTGATGTTATAAACCTAAGGGAATAATAAACCCTAGAGATAAATACAAAAAACCCAAGGGAAAAATATTATAAGCCCAAGGTATATAAAGCCTAAGATAAATATTATAAGCACTAAAATGAACATCATCGACAATAGTTGACCATGGTTGATTTTCATATTGAGACAATCCTTGTCACAATGCGACGTTTGACCATGGTTGACCATACTTAACCACTGTTGGTTTTCATATTAACACAAACTTTGTGACAATGTGATGGTTGACCATGATTGACCATGGATGACCATGTTTGATTTTATAAAACCCTGGTTGACCATGGTTGATCAAGGTTGACCATGGTTGACCATGGTTGACAACGATTATCTTATTGAGACAATATTTGTCAATGAGACATAAATTATAAACCCAAGGTATATAAACCCTAAGATAAATATTATAAACCCTAAAATAAATATTGTTAACCATGGTTGACCATGCTTGATTTCCATTTTGAGGAAATCTTTGTCACAATGTGATGCTCGGCCATGCTTCACTATGATTAATTTTCATATTGAGAAAAATTGTCACAATGCAATGCTGGTCTATGGTTGACCATGGTTGATTTTCATATTGAGACAATAATTATCACAATGTGACATTTGACCATGGTTGGCTATGATTGACCATGGTTGACCATGATTGATATTATAAACCCAAGGGAATAATAAACCAAAGGGTTCAATAGTAAAACCCAAAGGGATTATGAACCTAAGGGAATAATATTAAACCCAATGGACAAATATTATAAACCCAAAGTATATAAAACCTAAGATAAATATTATAAATACCAAAATAAACATCGATAACAATGGTTGACCATGGTTTATTTTCATATTGAGACAATCCTTGTTACAATGTGATGTTGGACAATGGTTGACCATGCTTAACCATGGTTGATTTTCATATCAACACAATCTTTGTGACAATGTGACCTTCGACCATAGTTGACCATGATTAACCATGGATGACCATGTTTGATTTTATAAAAGATGTTTGACCATGGTTCACCATGGTTGACCTTGATTTACCATGGTTGACGATGATTATCATATTGAGACAATATTTATCAGAATGCGATGTACTTTATAAACCAAAGGTATATAAACTGTAAGATGAATATTGTAAACCCTAAAATAAACATGGTTGACCATGGTTGATTTCCATATTGAGACAATCCTTGTCACAATGCAATGTTGGACCATGGTTGTCCATACTTGACCATGATTGATTTTTATATACGACAATATATCAATGTGATGTTGGACTATGGTTGACTATGGTTGATTTTCATATTGAGACAATCATTTTCACAATGCCACGTTCGACCATGGTTTACCATGGTTGGATATGATTAACCATGGTTGACCGTGATTAATATTAAAGACCCAACAGAATAATAAACCCAAGGGATTGATGTTATAAACCCAAGGGAGTAATAAACCTCACAGATTAATAGTAAAACCCCAAGGTAATATATTAAAACTAAGGGACTAATATTATAAATTGAAGACATATAAAACCTAAGATAAATATTATAAACACTAAGATAAACATGGTTGACAATGGTTGGCCATGGTTGATTTTCATATTGAGATAATCCTTGTCACAATGTGACATTGGACCATGGTTGACCATACTTAACCATGGCTGATTTTCATACCAACACAATCTTTGTGAGAATGTGATGTTCAACCATGGCTGACCATGATTATCATATTGAGACAATATTTGTCATAATGTGATTTTGGAGCATGGTTGAGAAAATGATTAATTTCCATATTGATACAATATTTGTCACAATGCGACATTGGACCATCATTAACCATGATTGATTTTATAAAACATGATTAACCACGGTTGAGCGTGGTTGAATAATATTAAACCCAAGGGACTAATATTAGAAACACGAGGTATATAAACCCTAAGCTAAATATTATAAACAATAAAATAAACATGGTTGACCATGGCTGACTTTCATATTGAGACAATCATTTTCATAATGTGACATTTGACCCTCGTTGACCATGGTTAAGAGAATTATTGATTATAAACACTAAAATAAATGTGGTTGATTGTGCTTGATTTTCATATTGAGGCTATGCTTGTCACAATGTGACATTGGACCATGGTTGAACATGACTAATTTACAAATCAATAAAATATTTGTCACAATGTTACGTTGGACCATCGTTGACCATGGTTGATTCTCATATTGAGACAATATTTGTCATAGTGCGATGTTGGACCATGGTTCACCATGATCGATATTATAAACCAAAGGGAACAATAAAACCTAGGGATTAATATTAAAAGCTTAAGGTATATAAACCCTAAGATAAATATTATAAACCATAAAATAGAATAAATAGGGTTGACCACGGTTGACCATGGTTGACAATGATTGATTTTATAAACCCAAGAGAATAATAAACCCTAGGCATAAATACTAAAAATCCAGTGGACAAATATTATAAACCCAAGGTATATAAGGCCTAAGATAAGTATTATAAACACTAAAATAAACATCGTTGACAATGGTTGGCCATGGTTGATTTTCATATCGAGGCAATCCTTGTCACACTATGATGTTCAACCATGGTTGACCATGCTTAACCATCGTTGATTTTCATATCAACACAATCTTTGTGACAATGCGACGTTCGACCATGGTTGACAACGATTGAACATGGATGACCATGTTTGATTTTATAAAGCATGGTTGACTATGGTTGATCAAGGTTGACCATGATTGACCATGGTTGACCATGGTTGACGATAATTATCATATTGAGATAATATTTGTCAATGTGATATAAATTGTAAGCCTCGGGTATATAAACCATAAGATAAATATTATAAACCCTAAAATAAACATGGTTGAGCATGGTTGATTTTCATATTGAGATAATACTTGTCACAATAAGACGCTAGACCATGGTTAACCATGATTGATTTTCATATCGAGGCAATTTGTCACAATGTGACGTTGGACTATGGTTGACCATGGTTGATTTTTACGTTGAGACAATCATTGTCACAATGCGAAATTTGACCATGGTTGACCATGGTTGGCTACTATGATTGATATTATGAACCTAAGGGAATAATAAACCCAATGCATTGATATTATAAACCCAAGGGAATAATAAACCAAAGGGATTAATACTAAAACTCAAAGGGATTATGAACCCAAGGGAATAATATTAAACCCAAGGGACAAATATTATAAACCCAATGTATAAACCATAAGATAAATATTATAAACACTAAAATAAACATCATTGGCAATGGTTGACCGTGGTTGCTTTTCATATTGAGACAATCTTTGACACAATGTGATGTTGGACTATGGTTGACCATGCTTAACCATGGTTTAGCAAAATTGACCATAATTTACAAAGTAGAAAATTACTAAAAATAGGATTAAGTATATATATATATATATATATATATGATGGTTTATTATTAATCATATTGAAAAAAAATAAAAATGTATAAAAGATAGTAATTCTAACCTCTTCATGAATGTGACACTTGACTTTATTAAAAGTATATAATTTTTATAATTGAAATAAATTTGATCATAAAAACAAATACTTAAAGAAATAATACTAATTTAAATTATTTTGTTGATAATAACATTGTATTATTTTATAACTAAAATTCAGATAAAGAAATTAAAATAAATATAAACAATGTATAAAATATAACGGTCACACAATTTCTTTTGTTGAAGAAATAATTATGTGAAGAAAAACTCCGATGTTAAATGTTTAAGCTAAAGAAGTCTAAAATGAGTTCTTGGATTTGAATAAATCATAAGAAACCATTATTGCTAAGATTTTGATAATGGAAAAACAAAATAAATGTCATTGAGAGGTAATATTAATATCCAAATCATTACATTAAATAAAATCATACTGGGACTTAGTTGGACTGTTTATTATTCTAATTTCAATCAAAAGTTTCCTTCCGTCATTTAAGGGGAGAAGAATTTAATAGGACAAACGATCTTAAAATTTTTGAAATCTTCAATATATCTATGGTTAAACATACTCAAATGAACATGGTTTTAGGTGCGTTGAGATTTAATATTCATTTCCCTGCACGGACTTTTAGTTCATACCAAGCCGGATATTGCCCAGATCACGGTACAACACCAAAAAGTTTGAGTTCAGTTCAATCAGAGATCACAGTTCTTCCACGTAAGCATTAGGAGCAAAAAATAATGCAAACTGATGTGCAAGTCAGGACATTGTGGGGGAGGTAGGAGCTGCCATTTTTTCTCTCACGATTCCTTCAACGACAACCTTCATTGAATTGATTTGGGAAATCTGTTGTGATGATTTTCAGAGATACGAATCTTATCCATTCCTTTTTTTCTTAGTTTTTATAAGGATCTCCTCCACTTGATTTCAAGGACGTTAAGATTTATTCTCAATATGGGCAGACAGTCAGGGAGAACACAGTTTGTACGGGTGTTTGAATATGGGTGTGCTCTCAACAGCAAGAAGATCAACTGGTTTGGCAATGAAATGAAATGAAATGGTTTTTAATGATCTTCAAGAGACCTTGTCGTTTAAGGGACTACTTATTATTGCTTAATTCATATTCAGAATTTTTTTTAGGTTTATTTTGTTATTATAGATTTATTTAGTATCTTTTAATTCATATTCAGTTTTATTTTATAAATTTATTTTGTTATCATAGATTTTTAAGAAATTCCAACTTTTGTGAAATCTTTTACATTCAAAAATTTATTCTGTTATTATGGATGTTTAAGAAATTCCATATTTTGTGAAATCTTATCTCCTCAAAGAACTTATTAAAACTATTCCCCTTTAAACTATTATCAAACTACCCACTAATAACTTCGTACCTTCCATATACTCTTTGACAAAATACCATTCTATTCCTTAAAAAACTCTCTAAAATTTTCAGATATCACTTGAGAAGAAACCCAAATAGACATTGAATAACCGTCAACAAATCCACTACTCCCTGCAAATTCCTCAGCAAATAGGCAACTTTCTGCACAAAGAAAAAACTGACCAATCATAAATGGTAAAGTCGGAAAGATATGTTCAATAATGGCAGAAAGCGTACCGTTATAGCAGCAGCAAGAACATTAGAAAGCGCACCCTTCGCATTAAGGAGGAGTGTGGAGGAAACGATAATTGACAATCGCTAGGCCCAAACGATAATCGAAACGCCTAGCACGATCGACAAGATGCAAGACAATGTAAACGTTCTATTAATTTTTATAGAGTTGTTTTTAGTGTGATTATTTGGAAGTGTTTTTGGTGTTTTTTCTGCTTAATTTTTCTATAATTTGGTAGGAATGTTTTGAAATCACAAGCTTAATGAATAACTCTTGCATAATTGAAGTGATTAAAGGGTTTTTCAGGGTTCTGAATTCATATATACAGTCCAAAAACCAGTTTAAATAACACAAACCAAGATTTCACCTCAAATTTTTCTTGCGGATTTGGACACTCCAAAGTCCAAAAAATCACACTAAAAGAAACTCCATTTTTATATCCTTAAAATATTTTTAAAGGTCCATGTCATCCCTCCATGCTCCAGACGAAGAAGGATATGCAGTAGTCTAACCATTATGCTTTTTTCCCCTGAAAGTTATGAAATTTCAGGGCATATTTTGAAAAAAGCAGGCAGGGACTTTTGTAATTGTAAATCCATGTAAAAGCTGTCAAATTTCATAATATTAAGTATCTTAATTTCTTTTTATGGTGCTGAGTACATTTCCAGCATCAAAAACATGGTTCAAACACTGCCTCTACAACATTCTTTAAAATTCTTTTACCCCAATTCCAACATTTTTACCAATGTGCTCAATTCCTCCTCCTTAAATAACTCCATTTAAAGATATGTATCATCTATCTTGAAAGATAAAATATGTACTATTTAATTTGAATATATACTACTTAATTACTTAATTTGAGATGATACTGATCACCTTAAATTGAAGGAATCAACTTATATACCATTATATAAGGCTCAATTCCACATGATCTAGATCACCTTATACCTAATGGTATATATTTAAACGAAAGTGTTTATTTAAGGGAGCGGTTCCATTCGGGCCTTCGTCGTCCATATTCACTTGGAGTTGGCCACATGTTCCAACAGATCTCCCAAACCAACCATTTATATTCTGGCTATCAAAGCAACATATAGGAAAAAGAACTTCAAAGTCGTTTTGGAATGGAAATTTAACCCTGCGAATTCCGTATTCACTAGTCATGAACGCTTTTCCCATTCAGCGTTGCCAAAAATGTTTCGGCATGACCACTTCTTTGTTGTTTAAGAAACCTTAATCAATGGAACAACACCATTCGTTGCAGTCCCTGGCCACCATTGCACGTGTAATAGTTACTTTGGAAATTCAGACCAAATATTTCCATATTCACAAATTATAACTTTATTTTTTCTGTTTGATATGATTGACCTTTTCATAATTAGCTCATTCATATAAATTAAATTAAGCATCAATTCATTAAAAAATCAAAATATTTTATTATATCGTTCATATTATTGAAATAATGATAAATATTAATTAAATTATATGTTTAATTATTGTTATTATTGTTATAATTTTTTTTAATATAAGTTAATCATATATATATTTTGGGTTTGGAGTATGCTTTAAAACTATTTCTGCTTAGCTAAGAGTTAGTCTTTCTTTAACGTAAGGAAACAAGTAAACTACAGAAGACCCATGGGCATTTTGGAGGACTTAAAGCCGCCCCCTTATAGCAATAGGTTATTCTCTGTGGCATGGTTTTCCTTGAATAACAGTGATGAGTTCTATGTGCCCCCTTACAAACCACCACTAGGTCATTCCGTGTGGCATGCTTTTGCCTTCAATAATAGTGTATAGCCACATATGGTTGTCTTCACTACTAGTTTGATAAGTGAGTTATGATAGGTTTTCCGAATGTTTAAAAAATAAAAATACACATTTAAAAAATGTGAAACAATATTCTTCATCATGGAGATTTAGCCCCACTTTATCATGAAGATTATTAATTTATAAATAGACTTTCTTACAGTACTATGGGCCACTACCATGGCTTATCAATATCATATGCCCAAATGACCATAACTCACTTCAAATGACACTTGCTCATATGACATTTCTTTAATTGACCAATTTAATTAAAATAGAAAAAACAACATAACTAATTTGGATATTAATAGAAACCTTTGATTTGTGTATACTACTATGAATATTCTAGAATATTAGGTGGAGGTGAAATATTTACCATATATTTCATAAGTATTGATAATTAAATTAAAATTATGGAAACCCTATTCCAAAATAAACACCCTTAACAGTGTAATTAAGCAAAGAAAGTTAAAAAAAATATTTCTCAAACATATCATGATTAAACATTTCATCTATCATTAAATATAGAAATTATATTTTGAATAAAAAAGTTATATATATGCATTGGTTATATATGTGAATTCCGTATTCACTAGTCATGAACACTTTTGCCATTCAGTGTTGCCAAAAATGCTTCCGCGTGACTACTTTGTTTTCTGAGAAACATTCATCAATGGAACAACACCATTCGTTGTCGTCCTTGGCCACCATTGTATGCCTAATAATTACTTTGGAAAGTTACCAAATATTTCTATATTTACCAATTATAATTTTATTTTTCTTATTCTATATTATTGATATTTTTAATTAGTGTAGTCATATAAATTAAATTAAGCATTAACTTATAATAAAAAAATAAAAATATTTCATTATATATTTCACATTATTAAAATTGAAATAATGATAAATAATAATTAAATTATAGGTTTAATTATTGTTATTATTATTATAAAATAATAAATATATACGTTAAAGATATATGTATTGTGGGACTGGAGTATGCTTTAAAACTATTTTTGTTTGGTTAAGAGTTAGTCTTGATTTAATGTAAGGAGACAAGCTAACTACTCAAAACCCTTCGGCATCTGGGTCATTCAATGTGGCATGGTTTTCCTTCAATAACAGTGATGAGTGAAACTGCGAATAGCCACATATGATTGTCTTCACTACTAATGTTTAAAATATAAAAATATATATTTAAAAAATGTGAAACAAGATTCTTCATCATGGAGATTTATTCCCACTATATGGTGAATATTATTAATCTATAAATAGGCTTTCTTACAAGACCATGGCCCACTAACGTAGCTTATCAATATCATATGCTCAAAAGACCATAACTCACTTCAAATGACACTTATTCATATGGCATTTTTTAAATTGATCAATTTAATTAAAAGAGAAAAAAGAACAAAAATAATTTGAAGATTAATATAAACCTTTGATTTGTGTATACTACTATGAATATTCTAGAATATTAAGTGGAAGTGAAATATTTACCATATACCTCATAATTATTGATAATTAAATTAAAATTATGGAAGCCATATTCCAAAATAGATACCCTTAACACTCTATTTAAGTAAAGAAAAGAATTGTTTCTCAAACATGTTACGATTAAACATTTCACCGGTCATTAAATGTAGAAATTATATTTTGAATTAAGGAATTGTGTATATGCATTTGTTATATGTAATTGAAATGATTCTTATAATTTAGGATTTTTCATTTGGCACCAACAACATTTTTTTAATTAAACGAAGAAAATTATTCTAAGATATTCACCATTAACATCTACAAAATGGTGAGTATCTTTATGTGTTTCACTGAAGTTGGTCAACCACCTCCCATTTCAATTCTGGAAAGAAATATAAGAAAAATTACACCACAATTATATGAATTCTTTTGTTGCAAAGAAGATATATAAAGGTACTTTGGATGTTGGAAATTTTACTATTACTTTTTTAAAAAATCAAAAAAATAAATGAGAAAAAATGATTATGGCAAATGCATTTTCTAAAGGCGGTGGTTTTATTCTGAGCTTCATTATTTTTCCATAGGTATATTCTTTGTGTCCAACCACCATCTACGAAACCATCCACCTATGTTTTTACCATTCATGGGCCAAATACATTCACACTTTGATTGTGTAAGCATCTAGTACATACCTTTGTAAATTAATTTATTTCGAAGTCGTCTGAAATGCTTCTAAAAATAATATGTTAGGTATTTTCCTACACATCAATGTATTATTGTTGGACTTGTTAAGGGTTTAGGGAGTTGAAAGAAAGGAGGCTTATGGAGTTGGTTTTCTCTCTCTATGTATTTATTCTTACCTTTCTCTTTCTATGTATTTCTTCTTAACTTTTCTCTTCACCTTTCTCTCTCTATGTATTTCTTCTTACCTCCCTCTCCTTCCCCCTTAAAATCCATCTCTCTCTCTCACTCCCTCTAAAGTCCTCTCTCTCTTCGTTCATCTCTCTCTTCCTTCATCTCTCTCCCTTTCTCTCCCGCCTACCTCTATCTCTCTCTCTCTCCCCTCCAACTCTATCACTATCTCCCTCCCTCATTCTCTCTCCCCCTTCTCTCCATCTCTCCTTCTTTGTCTTTCTATATCACCCCCAAACATCACACTCTCTTTCCATCTCTCGTTTGTCACTCCATCTCTCTCTCTCTCTCCACCTTTCTCTCTCTATATGTATTTCTTCTCCCCTCTCTATCTTTTCCTCCAACTCCATATATTGCTCCCTCCCTTTCTGCTCCACTCTCTCATCCACTCCCTCTCTTGATCTTTGTGTCCCCCCCTCTCTCTCTCTTACCTTTCTCTCATTCTCTCCCTCCTCTCCTTCTCTCTTTCTTGACTCCTCTTCTCTCACTCTCACTTTATCTCCATCTCTCCATTGTCACTTCCTCTATGTCTCCACCTCTATCACTCATCTATTTTCTTTCCTCCCATATATATTTGGAGCTAATATACATCCTAATATATTAGTATATAATGTAATACAACAAATTTTATATTATATTAAAGTTAATATTATATTAATCCAAAATTAATAAATTTAATAATGTTAATATTAAATTTTTAATATGAAAATCAGATTTCATAATTTAATAATAATAATAATAATAAATTTTAAGAATTTTAATATGGTAATATATATATATGGAATTTTAATGTGGTAAAAACAATGGTCGATGGTAAATGTATGATCCATTAAATTCAAGGTATATGATAAGGTATATTTTGAGAATGGACAAACATACTTATACATTTCTCCCATATTGGGCTATAAAACGAACCTCTCGGTTGAAAGACATTAACATTTTCTAATGTTGTTCATAACCTAGATAAAATTTAATTTTCATTTGTAGTAAAATAATATCATATAATCTTGGTTAAATTATCAATGGATCAAATTTTAGATCTTTATTCATTCTAAAATCTAAATTATGGGATTATGTGATTCACATAAGGATTTGAAATTTATTTTTATAGAGGCTCAATCATGCTCTAGGTTAACCACCTAAATGGCTTGATCAAGGGTTTAAGAAATCTTCACTTGAGCCTTATTAATTTAAAATTTAAGAGACCAATCGAAAGTTTTAAGTGCTCGATCAAGCTTCTGAGATCCTAAAATCCACAATTTTAGCACCTCTTTTTCAATTTTTCTACAACACCATTGCTCGATTGAGCCCCTGGTTAACCACATAAATGGCTCGATTGAGGGTTTAAGAAACTCTCAGTCAAGCCATATGAATTTAAAATTTAACCACCCGATTGAGCTTTCGATGTCCTAAAATCCACACTTTTAGCACCTCTTCTACAATTTTTTCTTCAACACCATTTTATATCCTAATGAACTTAGGGAAAATTTTCTTGTTAGGTGGCAGAGTTGATCATGTTGGATTCATAAAGGTATATCCAATAGAATATGAGTTTAACATTTTTTAATTCATATGATATTTTTCATCTAATTTATTTTAAACATAATGTTCAAAATGTTTTTGGGTTGTTTTAAAGAGGATGAATAAAAAATCAATAACACAAAATATACACAACAAATATTTAAAAAAATATGACTATATTCATTTATGAGTCCTCTTCATAATGATACTCTTGGTTTTTCAATTTATTTAAATAGTTGAAGAAAAACTTTACACAAACACGTGTCTACAAAATGTAATTGAAATATTACTTCGCCGACTTCAAAAAATAATAAAATATATAATTGTGCATAAAAAATGTTATTTTCATATGAAAAATATATTTCTCTCCACATAGATCATGCTCATATCTATATATATATATATATATATATATATATATATATATATATATATATATATATATATATATATATATATATATATATATCTATATATATATATATATTAAATTACACCTTTTAGACTAAGTTATCTTACAGGAACACACTCATACGTCTTAAGATATGCAAAAATTTACAAGGACAAGAATTTCATTTAATGGGAAATTGACATATTATAGGAAAATAAAAAAATAAAATAAAAAAAATATCATTGGGACAACCACATAACTCTCCACAAATTGTATTTTTACTCCTAATCAAATTTGTAATTCATATATGAGATTTGAGGGCTTCAATTTGATAAAAGAGTAAAATTTTGAAATTTCATTGCCACATTTAACCTGAAAGTGTAACCCATCTTCATGCATTAACCCCTATGGATGTTTCCCTCACAATGAGGGTTTTACCACGTAAAACATTTTGTCAATTTATGTGTTTAATTATTCTGTTATCTTGTTTATTTGTCATTATTTGTTGCAATTAAATCTATATGCAAGTTATTCTTTCATTGCTGAACTCGACAAATGGTATCAGAGCTTTCGGGAAAAGTTGTGTTAATGGTGAAGATACAGAGTGTGAAGTTTGAAATTGAACTTTCAATGGGATTAATAGTTTGGAGCGATGGAAGGTTAAGACACGGGATAGTCTCGTGCAGGAAGGAGTGATAAAGAAATTGTTAGAAAGAATAAAGTAACTCATGGACATGGATGAAGTAGATGGGGGGGAGATGGATGTAAGGGTTCTCAATCCTATTCATATGTGCTTGGTAGATGACATGTTGTTTAACATCATCAGAGAGAAAAATATAATAGGCTTATGGACCAAGTTAGAAAGCCTTTATATGGCAAAGTCCTTGACAAACATAATCTATTGGAAGCAAGAATTATATAGTTTGGAAATGAAGGAAGGTACAAAGATCTCTAATCATTTAAATTGTTTCAATACTATCTTTTGTCAGTTGTCTAGTATAGGTGTAAAACTCAAAGAGGAAGAAAAATAAACTAGAGTGTTGTGTTCTCTACCTAAGTCTGTGGATCATTTTCTAACCTCTATCGTTTTTAGTTGTACCGATACCATTGATTTTGATGCTATTATGGGAAATCTATTGTCTGAGGAAACTCATAAAAAATGTGGCATTGAAACCCCAACATCAAAATAAATGATGGTAAGATGTTGATCAAGATAAAAACAACATAACTTGAGATATGCATCAAGATCAAAGTCAAGAGGCAAGAAGAGTAAGTTAAATTCTTGGTACTGTAACCAATCAGGGAATCTTAAGAAGGATTGCTGGAAAAGAAACAAAAAAGATGATAATAAGAAATTTACAAAGGAAGCTAGTTCAACTTAAACAAGTGTAGGTATTGTTGACAAGGTATTGTCCACTTTTACTATTTCTCAATATCATCTATAACACCTTCCTCCCATGTCTACCCAAGTAATCATCCAATTGGGTCAAACATGCGACGAGAGGCCACTATGATATGATTCGGCCTCCTAAGTCACACTAAGGAAGTGGAACTGAAGGAAACACACCATAGAGATATTCAACATCAACAATAGAACCCTGAGGAACCAATCCAACCTTTCAGATAGCCATCCCTTGGGTCTCATTGAAATTTTGGACAACTTCACCTTTGGACGTTGTCATGCTATGGCCATGCCAGCATCTAGGGGCCTCTAAACGCTCTCACAGGCTTGCCTGCCAGTGTCCCAAGATTTAAGCCACATTCCAGGCTAAGAGTCCAGGTCACTGTCTAGAATTGCATGATACCTCCATAACAGTAAGATAACATCCAAACAACAGTACTAATGAAATTACTTGAATAAGACCTTGACCGGACCCCTAATAGCCATGACATTTGTTTCATCAAGCATATCATGAATAGGTAATCTAGAGGTGTAAACAGAAGATCTGAGCATAGGGGTCTCATACTTAATTGATATTTGTTATGGGGCAATGTTTCCTTGTCACTTTAGCTGCAATTTCATCCATTAAGCCATAGATACATTATTCATTCATATGCAAGTAAAAACATTATGAGATTATATATAACTACTATTATAAAACACATACATAACCAACATAATAGCAACAGAAATACCAATGAAATCACAACCATATAAACCACATATAATCCAGTATAATACTCATAGAAATACAAGAAGAAATAACCTTATATTGATGAAAAAAATCCAAACCAGGGATGGGACTTCCACATTCCACCCGACCATAGAATCATTGAGCCAAATATCACTTAATCCATTCACCCCCATGCCATATTCCAAGCATGAATGTGGTATCTCATAAAACACATCAATCGAAAACCATCGATAGCTTCCATAGGCCATCCACCTCAACCCATCAAACCATGATTCCACCTCACAGTCGGACATCACCAAACCATCATCACATTGGTCACTATCCCAGCCATCTAGGGCTCCAAAGCATTTGTTCCAACCGATGCTCCAGGATCAGTAACTCAACCCAAATCTGTCACCGGGCTCCAGAGTGTTTGTCCAACCAAGGCTCCAGGACTAGTAACTCAACCTAGCAAGGTTCCAGATCATTTGTCCAACCAAGGATACAGGACTAGTAACTCAACCCAAGTTGTTACAAGGCTCTAGAGCATTTTTCCAACCAAGGTTCCTGGAACTACTAACTCATCCCAAGCTACGAAAACATAAGAAACAACCAAAACACAACAAGGAAACAAACCATAATCTCCATGTCTATCCAGGAAATGGAAAGGCTAGGCAATCCATTGCTAATCCAAGAAATCCTCCATGTCAGTTAGAGATCATGACCAAAAATCTGCATGCACATGCCATGCGTGCCGAAAATAGTGAGGAAAACATACAAGAAACTTGGTACCTACAAACAAATCATGCTCTAGTTGTTGATCCCAATGTCCTCTTGCACTTTCCTTCTCCTCCTTTTCTTTCTTTCTCAAAGAATCCAAGTATGCCACACCCTCAAAGAGTGCTCCAAGGAAACTCTAAGTATCCAAGAGTATGAGAGAGAGAGATAATAATGAGAGAGCTTCAAAACTGAACTGACAAAAGGTTACACTGACCAAGCTTACCAACTGAGCCTCAAAATCTATTTTATTAATGAGGCCTATATTTTCTTCATTTTCCATTATTTTCCTTCAATTTCATGCAACATGTGACCTTTCACCTTCCTTTTATCCTAATTTCCATTTTTTCATAAATAAAATGCCAATAAATGCCTCATGACTTTCCAATGCCTTTTCCATTTCCTTTTCCAATTTCCTTAGCCATAATAAACTGAATTAACACCCACTTGGATATTTTTCCCACCATTTAGCTTGGAATACATGTCCAATCAATCATGGACCTATATATTTTTACATAGATTTTTAAGTAGGGTTGTTACAAAACCCTCCCCCTTGGGGGAACACCATCCTCGATGTTCAATGACACCTATAACCAACAAGACTCCCAAAAACAAAACATACTTCCCATGGAGATTTATAACATACCTCATTGCACTATTTACAATGACCATCTGCTAAAACATGCAAACCATACCATTTACTAGAGATCTATAACACAACTCATTACGATATTTAAAATAATAACCAAATATATACACATATACACTGGCTTCACCCAAAAAATAATCATAATGTCTATGGAGCTTTATAAATCTAGCTCGATACAATATTTACAATAATACACACATATACACATATGCACATTTTCTTATCCAACAAATAAAAGGATACAAAACCTGCATCTACAACAAGGGAATCCATAGGCTCACACCTCCATCCTCAAAGTAATACTAGGATTCACCTCCTTTTGAGGAAGTCCAACATTGATGGCAAACTCAAATCTTCAACCAATGTCCAATGCTACAATCATGCACCACTTGTCCTCTCAGTGAACACTTATCGGCTCATTGTTCCAAGGTCCACTCCCAATGTGCATTTGATTCCATCTGGCAATGCTAATGACCAAAAAAAATCCATTCCCTGACCTTCCATTCTCTGCTATACAATCCCTCAAGCAATCTGGTCACCCCCTTCCATGTACTGACCCACTTTCCCAGTTTTGTTGGCAGCCCCATCCTGCGTAGTCTGTCCCATGGAAAAGATTCCTCGCATGCGAAGATACAAAAACCAAGGCATATCCTTGCCTCAAAACCATAATACCGGTCATAGCATGCTCATGGAAATCAATAGACACTATTGGGTACCAGTGTCCCACAATGGCCCTACTCTTGAATACTTTACTAGCATATTGCTGCCTGTTTCAATTCCTTTTGCTATTGCAAATTCTTGCAGTCAATTTCAACCACCCAATAGGGAATTTTTTGTGCTTTCCTGTACCAAGCACATAACTTCCATTAGATTCAAAATAAATTGAAATAACTTCAAATCATACCTCATTGGTTGCCCGTCAACAAGGTGCGCTTTAAATTATGTTCGCTTCCTATCACAACAAGTCAATGTAGAATCTTTGACCAAATCATCATGTATAAACATATCACTTCAGGTTAGTTCGAAACAAAACCATCACAAGTCAAAATCATAACTCACATGTTACCATCATAAACTAGAATCATAGATCACATGTAATGATCATATGCCATAATCATAAATCACATGCAATCATCATAAACCATAATAATAGATCACATGCATAATAAAACCGAAACAAAATAATGATACTTATTCTTTAATCAATCCTTAGCTTATGCCTTTTCTTTATTCTGTCCATGCACCAGATCAGTTTCCACACCTAACAAACACCCAATGCCTTCTCCTCAACCATGTGCACCTACACATAGTGTGCATCACACACAGACAAACACACACGGCATATTCCACCATGCAATACATGCACCTACACCTAACATACGACACACACCTATACCCAAGGTATAACACAACACAATACATACTCCTAAATCTAGTGTACACCACCACACAATACATACACCTACATCCGATGTACGACACAATACACATATGTCTATACCTGAAGTACAATGCCACACAATACATGTACCTTCACCTGGCGTACAACACAACACAATACATGTACTACACAGAGTACAATACAACGTGTACATATGTCATAGTAACATGGCTACACAATGCACATACATAGTACCACATGTACACAACACAACATGTAGGACATGCACACCAATACCACATGTACAACATGTACACAGTACCACTTGTACAGTCATGCACACAACATCACATGTACATGGAACCACCCACGCAGTGTGTGCACAACATCACATGTACAAGTCACCACCTGCACAGTGTGTTCACAACGTCACATGCACATCGCACCACCTGTACAATGTGTACACAATACCACATGCAAAACATGTATGCAACACCACATGTACACAACGCCACATGCAAAATGTATACACAACATCACTTGCACATGACGCCACTTGTACAACATTTATACAACATCACATGCACATAACACCACTTATACAATCATGCACAGAACACCATATGTACATAGTGCCACATGTACAACATGCATGCAACACCACATGTACATAGAACTACATATCCAACATGTACATAGCACCATCTTTACACAACAATGCATATCCAACATGTGCACAATGACATATGCACACAACACTGCATTTCCATCATGCACACAGTACAATATGTACACAACACTGCATATCCAACATGTGCATAGCATCATTTGTATACAACACCGCATATGTAATATTCACACAACACTTTCTGTACAACTCTATACATAACAATGCATAAACAACATGTACACACACTTATATACGCCACACCACATGCACACAACATCACAGATGCAACATGCACAACATATACAACATATGCACAATAGTAGTACCACACAACCAAAACCACATTGTCTCTACCAAGAAACGTTAGCTTCCAGTGTCTTATCCATTCTTGTCCCAGCATGCCATAGACCACACTGCTTTCATTTCACCCATGTGTCGCTCGTTATATCCTATCCATAACATAGACATAACATAATCACATAATATCAACTCATAACCATATGATACAGACCTCATATATTTGTGATGACTACTCTTCCACTTGATTATTCATAAGCCAGGAACCTCTTCATGCCATTCACCTACATAAGCAATCATTCTTCCACAAGAATGATTCCTTGATGACCCTGTCGAACAGTGACATAGATACATGCATACATACATACATATACATTAACATTAACATAAGCAATCATGATCCTGACAGACAATGATATGCATACATACACATACATACATATAAACATCAACATAAAATAATAATGATCTAGTCAGTTAATGACATACATATATTAATACATGTATACACATATAGACATCAGCATAATCATGATCATAATGTAATTGCTAGATATCATAAGGTCAAGGTTAAGAGAACTCCCTTTATGCGTGCAACACATGCACAACATTGAGAACAATAGTTCCCAACATAGACAAAGCATATGACACCTTAAATCCATTCAACTTACCTTTCTTGATTGCCTTTCCCATGATTATGTCATCATCATCTATTTACACAAATGGACACAACCAATCCAACTCGATGTCATACTCTTGCCTTTGACTACCCTTATACATGCATTAAGGTTCATCCATGCCTTACATCTCCTGTTTGGTTTCATTCATATCTTCCGGAGCTCCACTAACTTTCCTCTTTCCCCAACCAATTCCCAAAATTCTCAAAGCAATAAAGGCAAGACCACGAAGCAAATAAGAATAAAACCATGGGTAAACAACAAGAATACGACACCACAAAGAAAGTGACATGGCCATGCACAAGATGCGAACAAAACCACAATCAAGCATAACAAATCACCAAAAGACCAAAAGAAGAAGACTGACAACAGACGTCATGACTTAATCCCCATGGCTCCCAATGGTTCCAAGGTAAAGCTCAACCTGAGCCTTATTCGAGATTTCATGGAAGCCTCTTTTCCATGTAATCCCTTGCATAATACTAACATCAACAAATAACTGTCAATGTACAAATAAATATAACAATATACCAGTTAGCTTACCTTGTTGTGCCAAACATTCTAACTTGTAACCGAACACATCTATGCCATGTATCAAGGGACTCCAATTCCCTTAATGAATCCATCCAACTATAACTAGAAACTATATGATATACTTGTCAAATACATGTTCATGACTATAGCACATATTTGCATGATGTGAGAAAAAATCAAGTTTAAGAAGACTTCATGTATGCAAAGCACTCATTCGTTTGGAATTAGGGTTTCCAAACATAACCAAAGGAACTCTTGCCCAATTCCTTTCATTTACCTTTTCACCTTGTTGCAGTCTAGGCTTACTATGCACTATCACATTACCCAACTGTTAGTTATATAAACACATCAATTATTATCTTGTCATGCCAATACCAAACATGTTTCCTACAACTATTCACAGATGTTGACTACTTGTTCCAAATATCAAGACAATCATATCTATCAATCTGAAATCAAACTTTACCAAGACTAACAATCATGTCATAATCAATAGTCAACTCATATTCATTATGTAGAATTTTGTAGAATTTTTCTACACATTAGCTAGCTCTGATACCATGTAGAACTTTTTCTACAAATCAGCTAGCTCTCATACCATGTAGAAATTTCCCACATGTAGATCAACCTGGTAATGCAATGTACTAAAGCAAAACACTTGATCTACTTCTACAAAAAATTTGGCGGAAGCTTAATCGAACATGAGCAACATCAATAAGAACGCATATAACTAATATGGAGAAATCAATCACACATAACACAAGAATTTATCACTAAGAACGCATATAACTGATATGGAGAAATCAATCACACATAACATAGAATTTATCACTCGGGAAAGCACCAGCATAAAACCCCAACACTGTATTATCAATCAAGTGGAAATCCTCTTCAACATACAAAAAGAAGTAGCTCAATAGCTATCTTGCTCTCTCTATAATCAGAAGATCCTGATGATATTCAATCCAAAGATGAAAATGATGGACTACCTATGCCTCAATATATAGGCCACAAGTCCTCCAATCTCCTATAATAGATCCTTTTCCATACAAGGAATACTTACTAGAAATATCCAAGCATTTGATAGTACATTGTCCCACATCTAATCTCAACTGGGTCTCTGACAGAACTAACATGTAACAGTTATCCATGAGTGAATTCTCAGTTATCTAAATAATAGTTGTCACATGCATGCAAGCATTAACAAACTCTATTTTATTATTTTAACAACTTGTTAAAATAATCTAACTGGACTTGACTAGTTAGAACTAAGTCAACTGATTCTCTCATTATAGAACTCGTACTTATTCCCTCAATCAGTGGAGGAAATTAAGGACAAATTCCTCAATCAGTGGGACAACTCATGTGCATGCTCACAAAGACTTCAAATTTGAATTTCCTTAACTAATTAACTCAACTGAATTAATTAATTAATATTTCCAACTACTGTTAAGACCAAAATTATTTTTACTTCCTATAGATAGACTAGGGACTGCTATAAATAGGAAGGGACCCAGAAATGCTATTTTTAGAACTTTCTATTTTTAGCAGTTTCACCTCTCACCCAATGTGGCCAATGACCTCACTATCCAAACTGCTATTTTTAGACATGCTATTTTTAGCAGGTATATTTTTAGCACATTCTAAATTTAACATTTCTTGTTGCGCATTTTTCAACAAATTAGACATAATACATAATGCTACCACTATCACCTACTTACACTCAAGTACATATCAGTTGTCTCCACACATATGTATTAGTGCAACCATCTTAAAACAATATCATTTGAACACATACTCATATTATGCAATTCATCAAACATTCAACCAACTTGTGACATACCATGTCAAATAAATCAACTAGACGACATAATAGATGCCAAACACTCAAACACCAAATAGACATCGTAATCAAACAGTCAAGCACAAAGTATATGACATAGGCAAGTTCATACCTTAATGTATCTCAGAGGAGGCAATATTGTCTCCACAATCAATCCATATTAGGATGATATAACTTCACAACATGTCAAATAAACCACAAATAAGGTCATGATATCCATAATAGTCACTAGTTAACATGTTCACATCATAATCTCATAAACATTTATCATTTATACATAATAATCACATCTTCATAGTCAGTCTATTTTAGTATGACATAATATCACAACATATTAACTCATACCTAAATATCATAACCCTAATCATTCCCATACACCAATCCAACTTAGTATGATACATAAAATGTCAAGCTCTTAATGTAATAACCATAATCATCAAGTTACTAGCATATAACAACAACAAGTTATATATCATTCTCATCAACAACATATAACTTAATCATGAAGCTAACTATCATATAACAACAATGAGTTAACAAATAACATACTCATTAACAACATATAACATAATCATCAAGTTATCTTATCATAAAACAAAAATAACAATGCATACAACCACATGTTACTATGATTCATGACTATCCAACACATGTGCATATGACTACACTAATCAACTAGCATCTATCATACATGCAACCATAATCATCAATATAATGAAAGACATACACATAACCATAATGCATACAACAATCCTTAACCTACATACCTGCATGCCCAACATACAAACTTGTATGACGTCATGCTCTTGCCTTGGGGTGCAATGCTGCAACTTCACTTTGATGATATGCATCTTCGACTCTATCTCAACCAACACATCAACATCATAACATAGAAACAACATTATAATGACCTAAAATGCATACAATTATCTCACGGACAACAAACTTCACCATGAAAATGAATTCATAATGACATATAGATGCCAACATGAATAACAAATGCATATACAACCATACACTCATGATTACACATTCCACAACAACACCATGTTACACAGAATTTTGTCACTCTCCCTATACTCCCTGTTCCTTGATCCTGGAGGACCTCTATAGTGAAATCTTCATGCTTTCCATTCATGAAGAAACTCCCACTGTGTACCTCTTCATGAGCAGAAAAATCCCCTCTTACACCATTTCCACAAAATCTTCTGTTTTTTCCAGTTTACAAGATGGGTGCTAGTGGCCCTTGTTCTCCTCACGCTGACATGTAGGGATTAAAACTGTCCCTAGCACCAACCAGAGCAACTGAGCTTTGTTCCAGTCACACCGGTCCTCTTATGATTTTTTTTTTAAATAAAGAGTCGAAGCTTCCAACTCTAGAAGCTTCGTAATGAAATTTTGGTAAATGGTTTGGCCGGATGGGGTCAAGGATGTCAATTTGGGATCCTTTCCCCTATAAAGATGGAACTACCTCAAGAGATAAGACCTTCTCCCATGAGAAGAGGAACCATCTCCCATCCATTCATGCTATATAAACCTCTATTTTTCCCAAGCGCAAGCCAGTGTTAGAGTGTTGAAGTGTTAATATTGGTGTGCTAGTGCTAATTAAGTTTGGAGTAAACAACAAGCTATTCATAGTTGTAGATCTCTAGTTATGTGAGGGAGAAGTGTGAATTTGGTTTAGTGTGAAGCCTAAAGGGAAGATCCTTAAAATTATCATTGTTACGACCGTCATGGAATGCTAATGGAAGTGTGTGGGAACCTGGTTTTGTCAGACGAAAATAGAAACATCAAGACAATGGTTGTAATCTGTTCTTGATTTAATATATATGAAACTATCGATTGATTTCCTACATAATGTGTCATCTCACATGTTTATGTCTTAATGTTTCTTAACTTGTTAAGTAGGTTGAATTAAAATTTGTCTATTATCATGGTTTTTGTTTTCTATTATTTACTTGTTTCAGGTGTTCGAAGAAGGAAACGGGAGATAGTTGGAGCAAGCAAGAAAGGTCATCACTAAACAGGATAAGCGTGCTAAGAGGTAGGCCCTCTTAATTGGTTCTAACCTAAGGAAATCTTCCATAAAATGTATCGGTTGTGGCTAGAACCATTATCGGGCTAGAGGAATTGTTTGTTTCCGCACTCATAATTTTACTTCACCACAAATTGGCAACCATACTGGGGAAACAATCCTTCTGTTTGTCTTGTTTGAGATTTCATGGTTTTGTGTGAAATTTTCTAGTTTCAATTTTTCTCTTTGGTTCTGTTTGTTTTCCTTTGCTTACTGGTCTGAGTTGAAAATTCATAGTAGCAAATCTGGTCCCAGCTTAAAAAATAAAAAATAAAAAAAATTCTTTGCTCCCTTGATCAGCATGCTTAATTCGTTGACAGTTGCGTTGATCAGCATGATATGCTGAGAAATAGTCGCGTCGACCCCCTTTTGGCACTTTTTTTTAGTTAGGCAGTGACGCCAATGCCTATAGGTGAAGACTAGGATTCACTCCAGATCTCGACCAGTGTGTCTTTCTCTTTGTTTCTATCTTGTAGCTTGTTTAGGTTGTGTTCTCCCTGACTAGAAAGCTTCATTTAGCTTGGTTTGTGTGCTTTCTTGGTTTAGCCCACCCTCTGATGTGTTAATCCTAGCCTTGTGTGAAGTTCCTTTTTATTTTTTCTTTGAATCCCTTGATCAGTGCTAGATGTCAGTTATGCAGTCACGCCGATCAGGCCATCAACACTAATTGTAGTACTAGTCAGTCGTGCTGGTTGTGCTTATCGGTGCCAATTTCTAGTTAGGCAGTCGCTCTGGTCTCTAAGTTAAGAAAAATCATAATTTCTCCCATTCCCGTGCCAGTGTGTCTTGACCTTCAGACACCCTTCTTCAGACTCCCATATTCATTTCTTTATTTTCAATTGAATGAGTGAAAGAGTCTCGTTTGTTCTCTTATTTCAAGTGTCTCTTTTCTCGTTCTGAGCATAGATTACATTACTTGCTTTGTCGATTGAAGCATTTATGTGATTGGTTTTTTCAATTCAGGGAAGAAGTTTCTTTTAGTTTCATTTATCATGCTTTGGATTTGATCGATTCTTGTTTATTCATAATTGTGAAAATTTTCATTGAGGTGCTTTATGTGAAAGATTCAGTTTGCATTTTACGAAAAGAAGAACATCATTCTAGTTTACTTAAGTGAAAATATTGCATTAGTAGTGTCACTGAGAAGATAGAATTGCATGATCATAAGCATAGGGAATGAAATGAAACTTCTTTTGTTGTTAAGGGAAGATTAAGTGCATTTAGGACATATATTAGTGAAAGATTTCATTCTTTGATTATTGCATTGATTTTGTGTTCCCTATCTCTCAATTAGTGTTAACTTTCATCGAAGACAAAGATCTCCTTTCTCATATAGCTGCATGTAGGAGTTTTTCCAGATAACAACGGTAGGGCCTTGTAATTGAAACCTAATTCAAGATAAACCTTTAAAATTTTTTAAATTAACCTAAGGAAGAATTGAAACTTAATGCCCACATTTAGTGATCTAGGCTAGAGACGTGTTCTGGCGTCTTTCAATGTAGCAGTTGTCATTCACTTCAGCATTAGATAGTGCTAGTAAAGACTTGTTCTCCCCATACCAACATGTATGTAAAGGGAGACCCCACTAGGTTTGCAATCCTATATCCATTGGAGGCCGAGTATGCCGCCTTGTAAATGTGATACACTGAGCACAGCATTCGGGGAGATTGCCTATCCGTACTTCTCAGTTAGGCGGGAGGTATTCTGCAGTTCACAGTTACCTGGTAATTCTTCATGCCTAGAGTACCCTGAGTAGTCATTTTTTATCTTTACTGACTCTTTAGGTTTCAAAATATCATCGAGCACTTGTCCTTTTGAGCTCGTGAACTCCAAAAGCGACTAGAGTCATCTTTTGTCCATTTCGCGACTCTTAAAATGTGACAAGGTAAAGTTTTGTTTCAGTGTTCTAAAACTAACTTCCCCTGGAATATTCGTGGTTAAAGTTATATTTCTTAGTAATTCTTTAGGGTCAATTCCAATGGAAATGTTCTGAGAGACTAGTAGTCAAGGGTTCCCCTCGGATGGGAATCCTGGTCCTTTTCCCCCTCTCGGAAACATTGGTGCTCCTTATATGGTGACGTTGTCTCTTCCTAGGTTAACCATTGGTCTACCTCTCTAGTTATTTTCGGCCTTGGGGGTCCTGAGTTTCCCAACCCTTTCCCATCCATCTCCTTCATTTGAATCATATCACATTGATTCTAAGGTTGACCTCTCCCCTTCTTCGCCTATTTCTTCCTCTTCCTCTTCTACTTCACTTGGTGAAAGTTTGAAATCCAGTGACCAGGAGGCTAAGAAGAAGAAGAAGAAGGCAAAGAAGAAGAAGTCAAATAAGCGAGAGGTCAACCGTGCAGCTATTACTCCAGATGCACCCCCCGTCAACAAACCTTCTGATCATTTGCAGAAGGTAAAATTCCCTTGCAGGTTGTGTAAGGGTGACCATCTCCATCGAGACTATCCTGGCATTCCTAGAGTCTTAAAGGTATGGTCTCAAAACCTGAACCAACCATCCCTGTCGACCTCTGGAGATGATGCTGATGTTACACCTTCAGCTAATGATGGTAAGAAGAAGGGAAAGATTAGATTCCTATGTATGTTATGTGAAGGAGAGCATCTTCTTAACCTTTGTCCTCTTATGGATAAAGCTTCCAAAGTTTTGGAAAACCTTACAGCTCCTCAAACCCAAATTCCTGTTGGTTATCAGAGGATTTCTTCTAACCCTCTCCTGGTTGGTAAAGAGATTGACTTGGATTCATCTCTTTCCCTTCCTACTCTTCCTGAGCGAGACTCTCTTGTGTCTGTTCCCGATCAACCATTGGTCGAAAAGAGTGTCGACTTCGTTCTGCCACCAGTTGCTCACTCTGTTCCTAAAGAGAGTGGTGATCATATTGTTCATGTTCTTCTTGTCCCGTCAAATGCTCATGAATTGAAGAGTGACCCTCCCATCCTAGTTGTTCAGGAGAGTCCTTCTCCTATTCCTGTACAACATGGGGGCAATCATATGATTCCCCCACAAAGTAATTATGTCGTTTCTTTCGATTGGAGCAAATTGACTGCATTTCGCATCCCATCTTATGTGCCTTTCCAGATCACAGTACAAGCTTATAATATGGTAGTACATGGCACTATATTAGATGAAGGCGAATCTGTTAGCATCATGTCTTCTACTACTTGTCAAGATTTGGGCTCCCCACAACTTGTGCCTATCACTCAGAATCTGTTGGCCTTCAACAGAGGAACCAATCAACCCTTCGGGGTCCTTTCAAATTTCCCTATTACTTTGGGAGGAAAGACCATCTATATAGATGTGATGGTAGTCCAAGACCCCTTAGATTTCAATCTTCTCCTTAGACAGGACTATGTTTATGTCATGGGAGCCCTTGTTTCTTCGCTTTTCCATGTGGTTTGTTTTCCACATGAAGGGAGAATAGTGACCATTGATCAATTGTCATTCATTGGTCACCAAGTGCCTCCTATTCAAACATATTCCCTTATTGGTCCTTGTTTGCAAGCAGTACCTTCCCAGCCACAGCTCAATTATGTGGCTACCCGTTCCATCTCCACATCTGCTGATGATCACGCAGATGGTATAGTACATTACGCATTAGGGGCTTTGGAACCTAATCTGTATTTCGTACCAAATGACATATATTCGTCCAGGAGCATGGTTCTTCCATCTAGTGAGGACCACTTGGGAGCCATGTTCTCATATGGTCCATGATCAAATTCCAAGGATAGTTCTTTTTCTGTGTCAACCTCATTAAAAAAAAATGAAACAATGTGCGATGATAGTTTTTTCTTGTGTCAATATTGTTAAAAAATGAAACAAGGAGTCGTGAGGATAGTTCCTAGACTTGTGTCAACCTCGTTAAAAAATGTAATAGATGTCCGAGGATAGTTCTTTTGTTGTCTTAACCTTGTACAAAAAATGAAAGAACTCCATTTTCCAAATCAAGTCTTTGATTAAAATGTCATAAAATCCCAGTCGATTCTTTCCAAGATGTCGAAAGTGAACCTTCATTCCATCCACCTAGTTGACTGAAATGAAGCTTGGGGGGCAAGTACCTTGATTGAGTCACTATGTCGGTGACATGCAAACTTATAACAAGCATAGTTTTTTGTTTCAAGCTTGTGTAAACATGAAACCGAATCCAAGCATAGTTCTCCATGGTTTAAGCTTGTGTAAAAATGAAGCCATACCAAATTTACATCTCGTGATTGCCATTTTTATCAACTAATTTCTGCTAGATGAACCTTGGTTGTTTCATTCCATCACCACCATCTCTTTGGCTGATCATATGCTTTCGATTGGTTGGTTTTCCTTTCCTGAGGGACCGTAGCGATGAGTGGTTTATTAGCCAGCCTCTTGACCATTACATGTTTTGAGCAGTTCCACCATTGCCAGAACCAGTTGCTACCATTTATACCACTCGTTCCTCCAGGACAAGTCATCTTTAAGCTCTTTCCTCAACTTGTAAAACTCAAATGAAAAGATTGCTGAGTATTTTTCCCTTTTGACTCGTAAAAGAGGATAAAATGGGGGGTCAACTTTGAAGCCCTCTTCCGACCCTTTAAACATGAAAAGATAGTCGAGCCCTTGTTATTTGAAACTCGCTAATGGATGGAAAACATCATGTGCCTAGTACAAGTTTACCCCATTTTCGGGATGAGATGCACTATTTACAAAAAAGGTACTCAACTGAAATGGTCAAGCAGTTCTCTCTAGTATTGTTTTCTACCTTTTCGGGCTCGAGAGACACAAATGTATGAAAAGGGACCATGTGGAGTTTTCTTTTCCGTGTCTTTTTCAAAATCTCTAAACATGAAAAAGATACCGAGTTACACCTTTTTCGGACTCGTTAAAATATTAAACGACATCGGATTCGTCACCATGATGAACATGAGCTTCTCCTTCCTAAGGCTCATTAAAATTACTAGTTCATATTCGTCCAAGGGATGAACTTACACTGCAGGCATATGCTATCCTCTTCAAGCTTGTGATTTAAAAATAATTGGGGTACCTGCCAGGAATGGTGGGGGAAAATTTGGGAATCTAATCAGTTGTGTTGGCAGCTCACTCTTGAACATGACACTTTTTGCTTCGTGTTGGGATGGGATATCCTCCCTTTTATAGTTGACCTCCTTAGGTTGGGCCGTTCATTTTTTCCTTCCATTTGAACTTTGCCACATCATCATGACCACTGATCCTATGGATCCAGAAGCTGCCAAACTTCTAGTCGTGTCGTCAATCTGTTCAAGACGTTTTCTTCTCTAGTTACACTTAACTCTGATTCTCTGTATCATCCAAAATCATTTTGCATCCTTTTGTCTCATGTCAATGATGTGGGATACATTATGGCCCTCCTTCGACACGGTCTCTTCATGTCAACTTCAACTCATTATCCAGGAAGTTGGCTGAGAGACTCCCCTCCAGTACCTTAGAGCTTGCATGCCCTAATGGCAAGTTCTTCGCACTCAACTACAAGTTCACATCATTGGCTTTTGATTGGGTTATTTCATGGATGTTCAACTTCAGTTCCTTTATTCACATTCTGTGGATTGTGCTGATAGTACCTTGAGGACCATTGTCATTATTGGTGGTTTCTTTCATGCTTGTTAACAATTTACATCATCGACTGGTAGTCAAGTGACTTTCTACCGTGTTCGACATCGACACATCTATTTGTACTTCGATCGGGTCATGTTGAAGCACAAGACCCTGGACTTAGATTACAAAGGTCCAGGTTGCAAAGTGGTGTGACATGATTATGTCGATATACATGTCTTTTTCAGATGGATCACTGTGAGTTATCATATGTGATTCTTCTCATTATTAGATGGATGCGACCATACCTTGGTTTCATTATGATCCTCTTCAACGGATGGCTGCGCTCATGCCTGGATCCATTTAAACGATCATTCTCTGGGTAGTTGTGTCCATACCATGATTCATTATCATTTGATAAAGTTTTTATTTATGTATATGTATATGTACTTGCTTGAGGGTTTTACGATGACAGACTATGATTCCCCACACTAATTCATAAAGCTTTTGATCCCTCACTCTAGTTTGGCCTTCACACTTTAGGGGGAATTTGTTCCACAACATTTTGTCACTGTCCCTGCACTCCCCTTTCCTTGATCTTGGAGGACCTCTATACTGAACTCTACATGCTTTCCCTTCATGAAGAAACTACCATTGTGTCCCTCCTCATGAGCAAAACAATTCCCTCTTACACCATTTCTCCAAAATATTTTGTTTTTCCTAGTTTACAGGACCCGTGCTAATGGCCCTTATCCTCCTCGTGCTGACATGTAGGGATTAACACTGTCCTTAGCGCTGACTAGAGCGACTAAGATTTGTTCCAGTCATGTTGATCCTCTTATGGAAAGCTTTTTAAATAAAGAGCTGAAGATTCCACCTCTAGAAGCTTCGTAATGGAAGTCTGGTAAATGGTTTGGCCGGATGGGGTCGAGGATGTCAGTTTGGGCTCTTTTCCCCTATAAGGATGGACCTACCTCAAGAGATAATACCTTCTCCCATGAGAAGAGGAACCATCTCCCATCCATTCATTCTATATAAACCTCCCTTTTTCCCAAGCACAAGCTAGTGTTAGAGTGTTGAAGTGTTAATGTTGGTGTGCTACTGCTAATTAAGTTTGGAGTAAAAAACAAGCTATTCATAGATGTAGCTCTCTAGTTGTGTGAGGGATAAGTGTGAATTTGGTTTAGTGTGAAGCCTAAAGGGAAGATCCTTATAACTATCATTGTTGAGGCGATCATGGAATTCTAACGGAAGTGTGTGTGAACCTGGTTTTGTCGAACGAGAACGGAAACGTCAAGACAATGGTTGTAATCTCTTCTTGATTTAATACATATGAAACTATCGATTGATTTCCTACATAATGTGTCATCTCGCATGTTTATGGATTAATGTTTCTTAACTTGTTAAGTAGGTTGAATTACAATTTGTCTATTATTGCGATTGTTGTTTTTTGTTGTTTACTTGCTTCAGGTGTTCGAAGAAGGAAATGGGAGATAGCTGGAGTGAGAAAACAAGGTCATCACCAAATGGGATAAGCGTACTAAGAGGTAGGCCCTCTTGATTAGTTATAACCTAAGGAAATCTTCCATAGAATGTATCGGTTGTGGCTAGACCCATTATCGGGCTAGAGGAATTGTTTGTGTCTGCACTCATAATTTTATTTCACCACATACCATCAACCTTCACATGGAGATATCACTACAACCATGATCAACACCATGCAAATGCAACAAGAACATGGTCTACAAGCATAAGGAACACATATGAAATTGACATGAATACATGACCAACAAACAACCCATCCAATCAGAGGGGAGAACCATGCTCTAATACCACTCTATAAAACCCTCCTCCCACATCTACCCAAGTAACTGGCTAGTCGTAGTAAACATGCAACATGAGGGCACTATGATATGATTCAAACTCCTAAGTCACATTAAGGAAGTGGAACCAATGAAAACACATCATACTGACATTCAACATCAACATTGGAACACTTAGGAACCAATCCAAACTTCAGGCAGCCAAACCCTAGGTCCCACTGAACTTTTGAACAACTTGAGCTTTGGAGGCTCTCATGCTACGGGCATGACAGCATATAGGGACCTCTTGACATTCTCACAAGCCTTCCTGCCAGTGTCCAGGGACACTTCTTAGTTTTATGCTAGCGTCCTTGGGATTTAAGCTATATTTTAAGGCCTAAGAATTGCATGATACCTACAGAAAAGTAAGATAACATGAAGAAAACAATACTAATGCAATTACTTTAATAAGATATTAACTGGACCGCTAATAGGCATGACATACATTTCCTCAAACATATCACGAATAGGTAATCTATAGGTGTAAACAACAGTTATGAGCAGAGGGGTGTCATACTTATCTGTGATTTGTTGTGAGGCAATTTTTCCTTGTCACTTTAGCTGTAATTTGATCTATTAGGCCATAGATACATTTTTCATTCATATAAAAGTAAAAACATGACGAGTGCCATACATATCTTCTATCGTAAAACACATACGTTACCAACATAATAGCAGCAGAAATACAAATGGAATCACAGTCATATAATCCACATATAGTCCAGTATAATACTCGTAGAAATACAAGGAGAAATAACCTCATATTGATGAAGAAAAATCCAAACCTTGGATGGGACTTCCACATTCTACTTGACCATAGAATGGCTAAGAAAAATCTCGCTTAGCCATTCACCCCCATGCCATATTCCATGCATGAATGTGGGACCTCATAGAGCACATCAATCCAAAACCATCCAGGGCTTCTAGAGGCCATCCACCTCATTGACCCATCAAACAGTGACTCCACCTCATTTTTGAACATCACCAAACCATCATCAGATCAGTTTCTATCCCAGCCATCTAGGGCTCCAAAGGGTTTGTCCCAACCAAGGCTCCAAGACTAGTAACTCAACCCACAACTGACGCAAGTCTCTAAAGAGTTTGTCCAACAAAGAATCCATGATTAGCAACTCAACCCAGCAAGGGCTCTAGAGTGTTTTCCCAACCAAGGCTACACTACTGCTAACTCAACCCAAGTTGTCATAGCACTCTAGACCATTTTTCCAACCAAGGTTCCAGGAACTAGTAACTCAACTCAAACTAAGGAAACATAAGAACCAACAAAAACAAAACAAGGAAATAAACCCACAATATCCATGGATATCCAAAAAATGGCAAGGCTAGGCAATCCACTATCTATCCAAGAAATCCTCCATTCCAGTGACAGATCATGACCAAAAATACGCATGCACATGCCATGCATGACAAACTAGTGAGGAAAACATACATGCAACTCGGTACCTGCAAGAAAATCCCACTCTAGTTGCTGATCTCGATGTCCTCTTATCATTTCCTACTCTTTCTTTTCCTTCTTTCTCCAAGAATTGAAGTATTCAACACCCTTCAAGAGTGCCCCAAGAAAAATCTAAGTATCCAAGCATATGAGAGAGAGAGAGAGAATAATGAGAGAGATCCAAAAGTGAAATGACAAAATATTAAACTGACCAATCTTACCAACTAATCCTCAGAAGCCTTTTTATTAATAAGGCCTCTATTTTCTTCAATTTCCATTATTTTCCTTCAATTTCATTCAACCTATGACCTTTCACCTTCCTTTTCTCCTAATCTTAATTATTTTCATAAATAAAATGTCAATAAATGCCTCATGTCTTTCCAAATCCTTTGCCATTGCCTTTGCCAATTTATTTAGCCACAATAAACCGAATTAACACCCACTAGGATGTTTTTCCCACCATTGAGCTTGGAATACATGTCCCATCAACCATGGCCTTATATAATTTTACATGGATTTTTAGTTAGCATCGTTACATCATCATAATTGATTGGTAGATTCTGGTGCTTCCTATTAGCACTCCTCCGGATCTCCAAGGTTGAGGAAGAATCCAGCTGAGGTAACCACAGACCAATATTTAGACTTGGTAGCTAGCCCTACTAGGCCGGAGAGGGCTCCATTCAATGAATCATGGCCAAGAGGGCTGCATGGGTTAGGGTTTTAGGCTAGGTATAAAGTGCAGTGGGTTTTGCTTGTTCGAAATTGGGTTGCTAGATGAGGATTAGGTCAAAGAAGCTAGGTCAGGGAAAATAGGATATGATTGTAGATATTCAAATGGGAAAGGTAGGTAGATAGGCTAGCACATTAAGGTTTCTTGGGATGAGATGATTCAAATAGGTGAGGAGCTAGGAAGAGCATGAAATATGTATTCTTCCTAAACTAAAGAAAGATGAACAAACTATGAAAACTTCCCAAAAACAAAGCATGTGAGATGATTTTTGTTTATCAACTTGAAAATTACCATATAAAAGACATGAAATGGTTTATGAACTTACAAAACAATCCTACAAATGATAAAAAAGAAGGAACAATGCTAAACATCCATACCACATGTATCCCAAATAAATAGCTACAACTCATCTATTAAAACTGTTGAAAAATCTGATACACTAGTGTCTCTGATCACTAGTTCAACATCCAACCGAGTCCAACCTTCAAAAAGACTGAAAAATACAATATATAGGCCTCAAAAAAACTCCTTCCAACCTCAAGTGTCGAATCTACTAGAGGAGGAGCAATTCCACCAAAATCTGAACTAATAGCTTGAGTATTGGGTGGTCAAAGTGACTCATCCCTAATTACAATTAAACTGATTCATTACACCTCATAGAGTCTATTTACCTAATGTATTTACCCTAGGTAATAGTAAAAAGACCATAGTTACATTTACATCATGACTTACATCAGTAAAAACTTGATTTCCCAAGATGAAAATCAAATCTTGACAAAAACAGTGAAAAATCAGGCAACTAGTCAAACACTCCATCTCTTTGTCAAACTCGCCCTTTCTGTGTCAAACACACCATTCATCTTGTGGGCTTATTTTGACTACCTTTCCGATGTCCAAACTAAGCCCATGATAGCTAATTGGAAGGTTTGTCTAATATAGTTTCCAAATCTACCTTTAGTTTCCAAAATGGTTAAGCTTTGACCCTCCAAAAGTTGGTTCTCTCAAGACTTGTCAAACCCGGAGTGCCAACCTCCAAAACAGGGCATAAACATGATTTTTTGGGTGTTTCTTGACCTTTTGATTGCCCATTTGACCCAAAACATCTTAGAAAATTGGTTTTCCTTATTGTATTTTCCTTCTGAATCCAATGGTGGTGGTCATTTTGCATTTGGAGGGAACTAGGAAAAGCGCAACGCCTAGGGCACTCTCTTTTAGCAGTGTGACTAGTGCAAAAATTGCAAATAATGCAAAAAACTCCAAAGTTTTTAAAATTGCTCAAAATTCTTAAAAATTTTATCTTTGGAAGGCTGATGATGTACCTTAGACAATGAGTGATGCCTCATCAAGGATTTCAAGCTTGTCTTCCTTCTTTTTCTTGGCTAGGGTTTCAAGTCTTGTTTTGACCTTTTAGAGCTTGGACCTTGCAATTTTGTTCCTCATGGCATAATATTTTGCCATTTCTCTATGAATATCATTTTCTTTGTTGGCCTTGTCTAGGAGCTTCTCCAAATGTTGGTTTACCTTGTCAATACAATGCTCCTGGTTCTCATTAATCATGATGGAAAACTGTTCATTCCATGTGAGTTGATTTGCAAGCTCAGCCTCCCTTTGTCTCTCTAGTTCTAGAGCTCTTTTCAGCCCTCTAGTCTTAGGTCTCCCTTTTGTTTCTTGTTCAGGTTCACCATACCTATCATAGGCTTCATCAAGAAATTCATTGGATTTCATTTCTTCTCTTTTTACCTTGATGATTTGAACCTCCGTGACATCATGCTTGGCTTGAAGTTGTTGGTTTTCTTGCTCATAATTGAAATAATATATTTAGACCTCTCTAAATTGGTATGGAGATCCTTGATGAGTTCATCTTTTTCCCTAATCGCTATGCTAATGTCCTCATTTTCATTATGCTCATCTAGGTTAGTAAGGTCAAAATCATGTTCTATCTCATGGAAGTCCTCCTCATCATGCTGGATCTCTTCCTCTGTCATCTTTTATTTTCCTTTGTGTACCTGCCTTTTTGGTGAAGAAGGTAGAGCCCCTCACACAATCTCTAGGGAAAGCACCTTCCTATGAACTCTCTCATAAGTATGTCCCAATATGCCCAAATCTTCCCTCTTAGGCTTGATGACCTTAACCCACTTTATCTGCTCTGGCTTGCCGATCTCATCTTTTCTAGGTGACTCAATGTGCTCATGAAATGGTGATGGTGAAGGAGACTGATCTGATGATGATGCATGATCTATGGGTTGATATGGAGGAATGGATGAGGAAGGATGAGATGATGAAGGCACATCTTGAACATGATGAATAGATGGATAAGTGAATATGTCATTGGCTATGAAGGTACCCCATGAAATGTTAAATTGTTTGAAGTGATGGAGGAAAATGATTTTGATGAGGGAGTGTTGGAAAATACTCCTCATTTGATGCTCATATTCTCTTTTTTGGATAATATATCCCATCTTGCCAATGCTCCAGAAGAGATAATAAGGTATGTTGAGCATCTTGACCCTTGCAGAGTGCATGAGTAGCCAGATATGATAGGTATAAAGTCTAGAGAACCTTCCTTCACAAGTGAAGTATCTCATGATGATTTTCATCATCGGAACATATCTATCTAGGAGGTAAGAGAAAGGAAAAAAAATCTTTGTATCATTCTTGTATCTAGGTTTGATATATGGCTCATAGTAATGCTCTTCCAAGTCTATTTTCTTAAACCATCTTCCCCCAACATCTGGAATTCTAGTAGCAGTTGATATGATGCCAGTGGACACAGTGAAAGTGACACCAGCAAGGGTTACCTGGTTGTCATGGGGATTGGAGATGAATAGTCTACTCAACATAGGTTGATGTTGGACCTTTTGTACTTTCTCACAGAATTAAAAACATCCTAGATGTTTAAAATATGTCACAGTAATGGGAGATGCCATTGTTATAGACATACTTGGGCACATCAACCCCAAACTTATATGTCGATGTATTAGGGCTCATCAACCCCTAAAAGAGTTGTTTCATATCCTAAAGGAACATTGTCATCTAAATACATCATTCCCCAAAAGTTCCATATGAGAACCCATCTAGACACAGCTATACTGATTGCTCCATTGGAAAAGTGCGATGCATACTAAGTAGTACACTGCCAGGGTGCGATACATACTATTTAGGCCTTTTATAGGGTGCGATGGGCAAGGATGGACAAATTTCTGGGACATTTGTCAGTTGATTGTTCATGAAATCTTCCAGAACTTTCTCCTATGCTACTTGCCTCTCTAAATTCGCCTAAGGATGAATAAGGGATCTAAGAAAACTCCAATCCCTTCTCTTGTGGAACCCATTGTAACAACTGGAATGACACTAATAAAACCCCATGGATGACTCACACCCTTGCACACATCTATAAATGGATCCCTCATCTAAGAGATCTAGAGGCTGGTATATTGTGAATTGCAAGGAAGTGTTGATAGTTTGTAATTGAGGAAAGAGCTTTGTATTGTTGGAGTGATCTTGCTATTTCACGAGGTGAAGAAGGATTGATACTAGATCAGACAACTGGGTTGTAATTCTCCCTTCTATTAATAAATTTCTTCAAGTTTTCTTCCATATGATTGTGCAATTGTGAATGTTATCATTTGTGAATGATATCATTTGTTCATCATATATCTGATTCTGTAATGTTTATGTTGTAATAGATCATGATGCTCTGATGGTTCTTTATTGTTGTACTTGTGCAGGTACTCTCCAAGTGTGTTAAGTATGGGGAAGAGTTGCAGGCTCTATCAAAGGGGAAAGAGATCAAGCAAGGGATTAAGCAGAAGTTCCAGGTTGGTTCCATTATCTTTCTCCTATCTGTTACACATAGAAGAAATCATTGAATTACTTTAAACTGTTGTTTCTAGGGTAACTGCCAAACCTAGAGGGCTAGCATTATTTAGGAATAATAGTTTCTCTAGAAACAAATTGGTGACTCGAGTGGGGAATGAATAGATGATTGTTTGTTTTATAAACTATAGACAAAGCCTGAAGTCAGCCAGGTAGCCTTCGAATTGCTCTTGCTCTGCAATTGCATAGTAGATGAATGCTGCTTCAGTCAATCTCTAGTTTAGTTTATGAATTAAACATTTGAATTACAAGCACATCTAGATGCCCTTTTGGTAGCTCAGTAACCTCCCAATACATTCCTTCATACTTTTCTCTTTACTGTTCATCAAAACCCAGCTTAACTCACTGAAAACAGCTACACATCTGAGCCAAAACCCATTTCAGTTGCGCTCCCTGGACCATCGCACTATCTTCCACTGTAAGTCAGTATGAAACGGACCTCCCGAGTGTAGTAGGTGTGATGCATCTCTGTTTCTGTGAAGCCCAGGTGCGATGATTGACTGAATTTTTTTTCCATTCTAGAAATTGAGGGTTTTTGACCTTGTTTTCAGTTTTGTTTGGTTGTTTTGCTGCAAATGATCAGTGCCTCTTTACTAAAACTTACTTGCATCACTTATATCAGCCTCAATTACATTAGTATTAGTGAATGTTTTTGTGTGTTTGTTCATCATTTACAATCCCTTGTCGAAAAGTTGTTTAAATCGATTTGTCGCTTTGATACAAAAGTGTCGTAATTGTCGTTTTGTGTCGAAAAGAGAAGTGTCATGAATTCTTCCTTCCCTTGATAATCGATTGAACTTTTCTTCATGTATTTGGTTTGATTTTTTAATATTCGAAGTGTCGAAAGCAATTTTTTTCAAAATTGAAAAGTGTCATTTAGTCTTCCTTTCTCTTTTGAAGAAGAAATTGTCGAAATTGTCATTTTGAGTAAAATATTTCAGATCTTTACTGCATTTAGTTTTCCTTTTTTGCATTTTTCACATTAAGGAGAATGAAATCAGATATATGCATTTGCATTTAGCATTTTTAGATTTGTGTGTGAAAAGATGATTTAGGGAAATGCACTAGTGTGTGCTCTTTGCTATTTTCTTAAAAGCACTGTTATTTTCTTTCCCTATTAGCTAGGATTTTCATTGCTCAAAACAAAAAAAGATTGTTTATCATTGTAGATTGCATCTTAGGAATTTTAGATCATCATGACGTGGTGAACCATTGAAAGGCAAACTCTAAACAAGATCAACTTTAAAATAAATTTCAATGAATCTAACAACGCTTTGGAACCTAACGCAACATGTTTAGAGGTCTAGGCTAGATACGTGTTCCAACGTCATTAAAACTAGTGGCTATCGTTTTCATTGAAAGTTGGGTGATTCCTCCTCCTTGATATGACAAGTGCTAGCACGGACTTGTGCTCCCTGTACCGTCATGTATATATTGGGAGACCACAATAGGCTTATATCCTTAATCCATAGCAAACTGAGTCTACCACCTTATCGATCGCAATGCATTGAACACAGCATTCAGGAAGATTGACTGGCATACATAAGTCCTTGGTAATTTCTTTTTAATTTATCACCAAGGTTTATATTGCAGTTTTGCGATTGGTTTGGTAATCCCTCTATCTAGATTTTCTAGAGTAGTCACTTTCATTCCTTTTTGACTCCTTAAAATAAAAGGTCCATCTGAGCACTTGTCCTTTCAAGCTCATTAAAAATCGAAGGAGACTAGAGTCATCTTTGTCTTTTTCTCGACTCTTAAAAACTAAAAAAGTAAAGTTATGTCAAAGCATCATTAAAATTAATTGAATTCAGAATAACATCCCTATTCCTTAGTTGATATTAAGTTGAGATATATGGAGACAAATATGGAGTCCATCAATCAAGGAATCCCTTTTGAAGGGAATCCTAGTCCTTTTCCTTCCTTCGGAAATATTGGTGCTCCTTATATGGGTACATTATCCATTTCAGGACTTACCATTGGCCAGCCAGTATGGCTGTTTTCAACCTCTTTGGTTCAAAATGGGAGTATACCTTCAACTAAACAAAATCAACCTCCAATTGATCCTGAAGTTGACCCTTCGCCTTCTTCCTCATTTGTTTCTCCCTCCCCTTCTTCCTCTTCACTTTGTGAAAGTAGTGATACTAGTAACCAGGTGGCTGAGAAGAAGAAGAAAGGGAAGGAGAAGAAGAAGAAGCCAATTCAACAAAGGGGCAACCAAGAAACCATTGCTTTGAATGCATCATCTAATAAAAATCCATCCATTAAACATCCAAAAGCCAAATATCCATGCAAAATTTGTGCGGGAGACAATTTTCATCGAGACTGTCCTTACTTTCCTCGGATCCTGAAAGAATGGTCTTCCCGTTCACACCATCTAGTGTCATCAACCTCTGGGGATCATGTTGGTAACACACCATCAACTAGTGATAGTAAAGTTCATGGACAGAAGGGAAAGGTCAGGATTCCATGTAGGTTATGTGAAGGTAACCATTCCCTTCACCTTTGTTACTTTTTGGATGAAGCCAAAAGAGTATTGGATAACCATATTGCTTCACCGTAGCGACTTCCATCTGGTTACAGGAAACTCTCCCTAAGTCCTTCACTAGTTGAAAAGCCAACTGACTTAAATCAACTGTCAGTCGAAACCACTCTTTCTAAAAGTGAATCCATTGAATCTATACCCGACCAAAATCAACAGGTCGAGGTAACAGTTGACCCAATTTCACCTTTAGCTAATCGTACCTTTCCCGAAGAGAGTGAAAATGATACCATTCAAGTTCTTTTAGTTACTTCAGATTCTAACGACCTTGGGGACAATCTGCCTGTTCCATCAAGACAGGAGGAAAACCCTCCAATTCTTGTAACTCAAGGGGTCAATTCTCCCATTTCTTCGGTACCCCCCCAAAGTAGTCTAGTCACTTCCTTTGATTGGAATCGACTAGCAAGATCTCGCCTTCCTTCTTATGTACCTTTTTGGATCATAGTACAAGTTCGTAAAATGATCATGCTTGGAACTATTATAGATGAAGGCGCATCAGTGAGTATCCTTTCCTCAACTGCTTGGAAAGAACTTGGTTCACCACCGCTTATGCCTATTACACAAAATCTGTTAGGCTTTAACAAAGCAACCAGTCGACTGTTAGGGATCCTTCCGAAGTTACCTATCACTTTGAGAGGAAAGATCATTCATCTGAACTTGATGGTAGTCCCAAGACCTTTAGACTACAATTTACTTCTTGGGCATGACTATGTTTATAACATGGAAGCTATTGTTTCCACACTCTTCTGAGTGATGTGTTCCCCGCATGAAAGAAAATTTGTCATTGTTGACCCGCTTTCATTTCCCGGTCCAAACATAGCTCCAAGTATATCATCATTCCTAAACGGTCCATTTACATCAACGATATCACTTGAACCTTCATTCCATCCACCTGATAACCATGAGTAGTTTGATGAATGTAATGAAGCTTGGGGGGCATGCACCTAATGGTAAAGATAAGTTTCCCTGTAGGTTATGTGATTGGTCTATCACACCATTCACCTTTGTCTATTCTGGATGAAACCAAAGAGGTGTTGGATAACCATCCTACCTCACCATAGTGACTTCCATCTGGTTACAAGAGACTCTACCTTTCATCATGCTGGGGGAATGTAAACCAACTCAAGCATAGTTTTTTGTTTCGATCTTGTGTAAAAATGAAACTGAAGCCAAGCATAGTTTGTTCGTTTCAAGCTTGTGTAAACATGAAACTGAATCCAAGCATAGTTCCCCATGGTTCAAGCTTGTCAAAAAATGAACCCATTTTAAATTTTTAACCTTTTTGATTGCCATTCTATCAGCTTTTTAAGCCTTGGTTGTGTACATCCCATCGCCACCATCCCTTTGGCCTATCATACGCTCTCACTTGGTTGTTTTACCCTTTTTGAGGAACATTTTCAATGAGTGGTCTTATTAGCCAGCCTCTTCGCATAAATCAACATGTTTTGAGAAGTTCCAACATCACCGGAACCAGTTTCTACCCTAGACACCACTCATTCCTCAAAATAGAGTCCTCTTTAAATCATTTTCAGACTCATTAAATATGAAAAGATCGTCAAGCGCTTGTCTTTTCTAGCTCGTTAAAGTATTGGAAATGTCATCCCTTCTGTATTATTTTATCCTTCTTCGGACCTGAGGGATTATTTTACGAAAAAGAGCTTATGGAGTTTTATTTTCATCCCTTTCTCAAACTCTCTAAACATGAAAAGGACTGAGTTATCCTTGTCGTTAAACTCGTTAAAAAAATAGTGACAAACTTGTCCATCTAGATAAGACCAAGTTTCACTGTCACTAGACTCATTAAAACATCAAATAGTGACAGGTTTGCCCGAAGGGAAAATTATAGGACAAGCATATTTTATCCTCCTCAAACTTGACAAAAATAAAGAGGTACTCGTCAGCAATGATTGGGGAAAAGGGGGAAGAAAAATTGAAGAATTTATGGTAGCAAGTCACTCTTGAACATGATACTTTCACTTCATCACCATTATTGAGTTGGGTTGGGTTATTCCATTCACCAGTCATCTCACCATTGATTTTTCATACCATCCATATTTTGGGGTTAACGCTACCAATTCATCTTAGTGTCGTCGACATGTTCAAGAGAAGTAATTTAGTTGAGAAACCACCATCCAGTTAATGTCTCATCCACTGCAATACCTCCAACCTTCATTTTATTCATGACCACTATTCATGAACCTTGTGTCGTCAGTTCATTTTTTTCACTTCCAGAAAATCATTTTCTTCGTTTCGTGTCATAGATGTGGGATACATCAAGGCCCTCCTACGATGAGTCACTTCTTGTCGACATCAGCTCATTGTCCAAAAAGTTGACTTAGAAACAACCCTTTCAGTGCTTTGGAGCTTGCATACATCAATGGCAAGTTTCTCACTTCTGGCAACAGGTTGACATCAATGGCCTTCGACCGAAAGATTTTGCGTGGTGTTCAACATCGGATCATGTATTCACACCATGTAAATTGTATTGTAGTACCTTGAGGGTCATTATCATTATCTGTGATTCCTCTCGAGTCTGTTAACAACTCACATCATTGGCTAGTAATCAGGCGATGTCTTTCCATGTTCAACTTCAGAACATCTCTTCACATGGATTGACTTGTACATCGAGCAAAGATTGGAAGAGTTTGAAGACCCTGGATCTAGTTTCATCCATCTGGGATGTGATATATTCAGGAATATAAAAACATCGAATGTACAAAGGCTCTACACAGATGGTCATCCCAACCATGGATGATGACTCTATATCTGAAGATTCACCAGTCTGTATCTGCAGACGACTATCGGATCTATGTACATGCAATGAATTTATAAAGTTGAGCATGGGAATGCCTCCCTTAGCTATATCATGAAAATTATGTTATGATGATGTATTGTATTGTAACTTATGTAGGCCACCTTCCAGTTCGAAACTTCGGATCCTCATGATAAAGCATTTCACCCGACATCAATATTTACGACTTCATACTTTAGGGGGAAACTGTTATAGACATATTTGGGCACATCAACCCCAAAATTATATGTCAATGTATTAGGGCTCATCAACCCCTAAAAGAGTTGTTTCATACCCTAAAGGAACATAGTCATCTAAATACATCATTCCCCAAAATTTCCATTTGAGAAACCATCCAGAAACTACCTAAATTGAACCATACTGACTGCTCCACTGGCAAAGTGCGATGCATACTAAGTGGTACACTACCAGGGTGTGATGCATACTATTTAGGCCTTCTATAGGGTGTGATGGGTGAGGATGGACAAATGTTCGGGACATTTGTCAGTTGATTGTTCATGAAATCTTCCAGAACTTTCTCCTATGCCACTTGCCTCTCTGAATTCGCCCAAGGATGAATAAGGGATCTAAGAAATCTCCAATCCCTTCTCTTGTGGAACCCATTGTAACAAGTGGAATGACACTAATCAAACCCCATGGATGACTCACACCCTTGCACACATCTATAAATGGATCCCCCATCTAAGAGATCTAGAGGTTGGAATATTGTGAATTGCAAGGAAGTGTTGATAGTTTGTAATTGAGGAAAGAGCATTGTATTGTTAGAGTGATCTTGCTATTTCATGAGGTGAAGAAGGATTGAAGTTGGGAGGATGATGCTGGATCAGACAACTGGGTTGTAACTCTCCCTTATATTAATAAAGTTCTTCAAATTTTCTTCCATATGATTGTGCAATTGTGAATGTTATCATTTGTGAATGCTATCATTCATTCATTATATATCTGATTTTGTAATGTTTACGTTGTAATAGATCACGATGCTTTGACGGTTCTTTGTTGTTGTACTTGTGCAGGCACTCTCCAAGCGTGTTAAGTACAGGGAGGAGTTGCAAGCTCTGTTAAAGGGGAGAGAGATATAACAAGGGATTAAGCGGAAGTTCCAAGTTGGTTCCATTATCTTTCTCCTATCTGTTACACATAGAAGAAATCATTGAATTGCTTTAAACTGTTGTTTCTAGGGTAGCTGCCAAACCTAGAGGGATAGCATTCTTTAGGAATACTAGTTTTCCCACAAACAGCCATGAGTTAATTGGTATTTCTTACCTCAAATATAAGGATTCTCCCTCATTTTTTTGACTTCCTCCCCTTTATTTCCTCCTCGCTGGAACTTCTACTTTCTTCTTCTAACATGGTGTCTTGATTTTAAAACCCTGGGGAGATGAAATGATATTGGAATGTAGGTATAGGGAGTTAGGAATGGTGTGAGGAAATTCAGGGAGATGAGGGAATGTGTTTATTGTTTAAGGGAAGTGACATGGAGTGATAATGTAAAGGGATTTGGGATAGGGAATTTTATTACAGGATAGGTGTTTTGGGAGCTTAGGAAAATGGAACACCTAGGTCTTAGGGTTTTGGGAATAAAGAGCTTAAGGAAGTAGTAAGATTATATGGGGGTTGGGAAAGGGTTTAATAGTGATATGGAAGGGAATAGAATTACTAGGGAGTGAAATTGGAGGTGTGGGAATGAAACTAGGGTTTGTAGGTTTGAAAGCTCCAAATTTCACATAAGAGACTTAATACCATGAATTTATGACTTGTGAAATGTAGGAGTGTATATTTTAGTGCTACTTACTTGATGGAGGAATAAAAAAACAAAATTGAAGTTTCTGAGGCAATGACACTTTGTTTGGAGTTGGTGAAAAATTTATTCAAACGCGCAGCATAACACTGAAACATGCCCTCCACTACACAAATGCACAACGTAACACTGAAACGTGCAACGTTGAATGCAAATCCACTTTTGATTTCCTTCCCGATATCCAACTTGAGCTCATAATATCTTGTTGGAAATATCTCTATCTTGGCTACACAATGGACCTATCAAGCACTTAAAATGATCAAGTATAGCCACTCCAAAACAATTCTCCCAAGACTTGTCAAAACGTGCAGAATGATGGTGCAAAAAATGAAGTGTGCTCTTGAAGGAAACATTTTTAGGCCTCCCTCAACTCCAAATTGAGCTCATGATATCTCATTGGAAATATATTTCTATCTAGTTATTATTTGACTCATCACAAAAGCCATATGGACACTCGAGCTAGGAGAAAAATTGATTTTCCCAAGGTCACTCCAGAAATGCAGAAAACCTCTTGTAGCAACAGTTGTTTTGGCGTTTCTCGAAAACCACGATGCTTGTGCAAAAACTAAAGTAGGTTTGTCATCCTTGGCCTATTATGGACAAAAATTTCTCTCACATTTGTCAAATGCATCTCTGGTTCGTCACAAACATAGTTTGAAGAAAACCTGGCCCTATGTGTGGCAAATGCTTTCTCCCTTGGAATGAATTCTTGGAAACTGATGGATACATTATGTTTATGAGTTGGAATGGCCTCATAATTGCTGAAATGACCTCCCTTATGCATCCTATTCTCATATGTCTCTGACTCCATAGCCAACCCTAGTTTAATGGGAGAGGAAATTAGCGTTTAGTGCTTGTGGAAAATGATGATTTGGACACCCTTAGGAAAAGACAACTCCATTTGGCATTCACTTAACCTTTTGGAAATTTACCCTTTCACTTGACTATTTCCTTTGACAAATTGATCTTTTGATGGTCTGACATATTTGGAACACTGACTTAACATCTTGGGAACCTTGTACTTATTACATTTAAAAGACATAAAATTACAAAATGAAAATTAAAAATATTACATTTGAACTCAAAATTACGTGATGAAATAAGAATTTCTCTTTACAAATCATCTTCACATCGTGAAGAGAGGTTACTGATCATTGTGACACTTGTTGGCTTTATGCAATGGAAATGGTGTTTTATTGGACCCTGAAAACCCTAGGACCTAATGGTAACCTTGTCTGACCAGAAGTGATGGTATCATGACTAATATGATGACATGATGACTTTGACCTCATGATTGATGTACATTCAGCAAGGTATGACAATGTGCCAACAAGTGGTAAATTACTGAAATGAGTAAAGGAAACCCTAATTCAACCTTCAGTGACCAAATATTTGCATGATGACCTAGTGGAATGATAAAAAATTCTGAATGGGACCCTAATATGATATGAAAAGAGGATTTTTTATCACTGATCGCAATATGCAAATACTGACACTAATATCGGCCTTATTGAGGATGGTAGCTCCTCGGAGGTGTCAAGAACACCACAAACCAAGTGCCTAGCCATGTGGGCCAATACGGTCAAAAACTTAAACTAAAATGCATGACTAAATGTTGACAACTCAAATGACACAAACTGGGTTGTGACAAACTGAAAACTAACTGAAAAATGACTCAATACTGACTTACTTAACTGACATAAGCACTTACAAAACTTGTTAATGGCAGTAGACCATCTAGATTTCAGGGCTTCAAATCCTGATGACAACCACCTGCCTACTGAAGAAATATGTTCAATCATGTGAAGTGATCCTTCCAGTGTAACCAATCTGGGAGATGGCTACTTACTAAAAAAAAATTCTCACTTTCCTTGAGCAGGCATAATGATGTACATGTAGGAAACTCACAATAACAATTGAAACCAAGGCTTATGATAACAAACTTGGCAACATTCATCTTCTTCAATTCTTGCAAAATACTGCCGAAGGGATCTTTAAAATCCTGATGCATTACCTTGTCTTGAGATCCAATAGAAAAAACAAAAGTACTCCCTTCATTCTGATCTGAAAGAACATTTCGTTGTTGATTGATAGGAAGGAATAGGGAAGTATAACCTTCTACTATCTAAGTGTTGGATGTAAATTCCGTGAGCATGAGAAATTCTGAATCGATTTCTGGCATATTGTCTCTCTCAAGCTCATACCCCTCAAATTCATAGTCTAAGTCATCCTTAAATAGAAAACATTCTTCAAGATTATCAAACATGACAGCCCTATCATTTTCATGAAAGAAAATAATATATGTTAGCTAATCTCCTTGTAGGAAATCATCATCATAAATTGGTTTACTCACAACAATTTCTTATATAGTTTCATCAAATATGAACATTAAAAAAGGAGATTGTCTTTATTCATGTTGATCTATAAATCTAATTTCAAGAGTTTCCTCCTTTAACCTTATATTTTCATTTTCAAAAGTGGAAGAAGTTTCACTAACACCTTCTTGACTATGTGAACGCTGCAAACCTGCATTAGCTTGGGTTGTAACATGACTTTTCAAGAGTTTACCTATCTCATCTTCAAACAGAGGAGAAAGTACTTTTTTTTTTCTTTTGCTAAAACAGTAATTCTCTTCTTTCCCTCCTAAAGATTCACAAGGATGTAGAATATGGTCTTGTGTATCAATGTGGCTAGCTTCTTCAGCATTTCCTTGAAACTCAAAGCTAAAATTTCTATCATATACCACATAGTCACCCAAAGAAGATTTTTCACTTACTTGAACAAATATCTCATCTTGTTTTTCATAAAGGGATTGGATTACCTCCTTCTAAAGACTTTTTCCTGATTGGATGAGGACACTTGGGTCGATAACTTCGTTTTCTTCATTCAATGTGATTTCAACAATAGAGATATCCTTCATGGGATCCAGAGCAACATACTCTTCATCATCACAAACTGAATCTAGATCTGGAAAAGCCAGCTTGACCTTATCACAATCCAAAATTGGAAGTTGATTTTCCTTCATACCATCTTCTGCTGCAAGCATATCTGGAATAAGACCTTGTCTTCCATCATTTTCAACTATACAAAGGTGTCCAAACTGCTGCAAACATTCCTGAGCATCTTGAAAAGTATCCTCTAAGCTTTCTTTGTGTTTCTGAAATGGCTTTTCATACAGGGCTTCCATGATCCATGAATTCATCATCTCCATAAACATTCTCAAGATTTTCAATAAAACTATTAACATGTTTACAATAGTTCTGAACTAATAATAACGATGGAAAAGATTATTTATACCTTTGAAAGGACATGGTATGAAAATCCTTTAAATAATAAATACAAGCAAGCAGAAAACTTTCATACCAAGATTGGGCTTCACCTTCCAGAGTGGCCATGAATATCTTCATCAAGTAGTCTTTAGGAAAATCAATCTTTAATCTACGCACATGCATGTGAAATCTCACCAGATGAAGAGCAGCATCATAACCTTTCACATATTTGAACATATGAAAATTGCTTTGCCAATTTACCTTAGGAATTTTATTTGGGAAACCTGGAATGTGATTTCTTTTCATTGGAGCATACCTTCTTGCAACATATTTCATCTCAAAAGTTCTTCAAGCTACTAATCTTAATGTAATGGATTCACCATGAAGTTTTGATTTTCTGGATCTTTCAGTCGATGGAGTTGTTTGGTGAATGGTACAACCTTCCTATGCCTAATCACTATCCACCATCATCAATCAGATCTAAACTTTGTCATACACCCAGGGAAAATGCATCTTTCATTCCCAAGAAACGACCCCAGTATGTTAGCACTCCTCCAAATCTCCAAGGCTGAGGTAACCACAGACCAATCTTTTGACTTCGTAGCTAGCCCTACCAGGCTGGAGAGGGATCTCTCCAATGAATCACCGCCAAGAGGGCTTGATGGATTATGGTTTTAGTCTAGATATAAAGTGCAGAGGGTTTTGTTTGTTCTAAATTGGGTTGCTGGATGAGAGTTAGGTCAAATAAGCTAGGTCGGGGAAAATAAGATATGATTGCAGACATTCAAAGGGGAAAGGTAGGTAGGTAGGCTAACACATTAGGGTTTCTTGGCATGATATGATTCAGACATGTGAGGAGCTAGGAAGAGCATGAAATATGTATTCTTCCTAAACTGAAGAAAGATGAACAAGCTATGAAAACTTCCTCAAAACAGAGCATGTGAGATGCTTTTTGTTTATCAACTTGAAAATTACCATATAATAGACACGAAATGGTTTATGAAATTACAAAACATTCATACAAATGATAAAAAATAAGAAACAATTATAAATGTCCATACCACATGTATCCCAAAGAAATAGCTGCAACTAATCTATTAAAACTGGCCAAAAATCTGATACAATAGTGTCTCTGATCCCTAGTACAACATCCAACTGAGTCCAACCTTTGAAAAGACTAAAAAATACAAGATATAGGCCTCAAAAAAATTCCTCCCAACCTCAGGGGTCGAATCCACGAGAGGAGGAGCAGCTCCACCAAAATTTGAACTCAGAGCTAGAGTGTAGGGTGGTCAAATTGACTCATCCCTAATTATAATGAAACTGATTCATTACACCTCATAAGGTCTATTTACCTAACGTATTTACCCTAGGTAATAGTAAAAACACCATAATTACATTTACATCATGAACTACATCATTAAAAACTTAATTTCCCAAGATGAAAATCAAATCTCGAGAAAAAGAGGGGAAAATGAGACAACTGGTCAAATGTGCTTGTTCTGTGTCAAATGTGTTATCCATCTTGCATGTTGATTTTGACTACCTTCCCGGTGTCCAAATTGAGCCCAGGATAGCTCATTGGAAATTTTGTCCAATATAGTTTCTAGATCTACCTTTATTTTCCAAAATGGTCAAATTCTAACCCTCCAAAATCTGATTCTCCCAATACTAGTTAAACGCGCATTGCCAACCTCCAAAGCAACACAGAAACATGATTTCTTAGGTGTGTTTTGACCCTTTGACTGCCCATTTGACCCAAAAAATCTTATAAAAGTGGTTTTCCTGACTGTATTTGGCCTTATGAATCCAATGGTGGTGCCCGTTCTGCACTTGGAGGCCTCTAGGAAAGGCGTTGTGCTTTTGGCAATGTGATTGGTGCAAAAACTGCCAAAAATGCAAAAAAATTCCAAATTTTTCAAAGTTTCTCAAAATTCTTGAAAATTTGATCTGTGGAAGTTTGATGAGATATGTTAGGAAATGAGTGGTGCCTTACCAAGGATTTCAAGCTTTTATTCTTTCTTTTGCTTGGCTAGGGTTTCAAGTCTTGTTTTGACATTTTAGAGCTTGGACCTTGCAATTTTGTTCCTCATGGCATAATATTTTGCCATTTTTCTCTGAATATAATTTTCTTTGTTGGCCTTCTCTAGGATCTTCTTGAAATTATAGTTTACCTTATCAAGCCAATTCTCAGGTTCTCATTAATCATGATGGCAAACTGTTCATTCCATGTGAGTTGATTTGCAAGCTCAGCCTCCCTTTGTTTCTCTAGTTCTAGAGATCTTTTCAGCCCTCTAGTCTTAGGTCTGCTTTTTCTTTCTTGTTCAGGTTCACCATACCTATCATAGGCTTCATCAAGAAATTTATTGGATTTCATTTCTTCTCTTTTTACCTTGATGAGCTGAACCTCCATGACATCATGCTTGGCTTGAACCTATTGGTTTTCTTGCTCATAATATGAAATAATATATTTAAACCTCTCTAAGTTGGTATGGAGCTCCTTGATGAGTGCATCTTTTTCCGTGATAACTATGCTAATGTTCTCATTTTCATTATGCTCATCTAGGTCAACATTGTCAAAATCATGTTCTATCTCATGGAGGTCCTCCTCCTAATGTTGGATCTATTCCTCTGTCATCTTTTCTTTTCCTTTGTGTACCTACTTTGTTGGTGAAGAAGGCAGGGCCACTCGAAAAATCTGTGGGGAAAGAACTTTCCTATGAACTCTCTCATAAGTATGTCCCAATATGCCCAAATATGCCCTCTTAGGCTTGATGACCTCAACCTGCTTTATTTGCTCCAGCACGCCAATCTCATCTTTGCTAGGTGACTCAATGTGCCCATGAAATGGTGATGGTGGAGGTGACGGTGAAGGAGATTGATCTGATGATGATGCATGATCTCTAGGCTGATATGGAGGAATGGATGTGGAAGGATGAGATGATGAAGGCACATCTTGAACATGTTGAATAGATGGATTAGTGAATATGTCATTGGCTATGAAGGTACTCCATGCAATGTTCAATTGTTTGAGGTGATGGAGGATAATTATTTTGATGAGGGGGTGGTGGAAAATACTCCTCATTTGATGCTCATATTCTACTTTTTGGATAATATATGCCATCTTGTCAATGCTCTAGAAGTGATAATAAGGTATGTTGAGCATCTTAACCCTTTTGAAGTGCATGAGTAGCCAAATATGATAGGTATAAAGTCTAGAGAACCTTCCTTCACACGTAAAGCATCTCATGATGGTTTTCATCATGGGAACATATCTATCCAAGAGGTAAGAGAAAGGAAAAATCCTCTTTCTATCATTATTGTATCTAGGTTTGATATATGGCTCATAGTAATGCTCTTCCAAGTCTGTTTTCTTAAACCATTTTTCCCAACATCTGGAATTCCAGTAGCAGATGGTATGATGGTAGTGGACATAGTGAAAGTGACACTAGCAAGGGTTACCTGGTTGTCATGGAGATTGGAGGTGAATAGTCTACTCAACATAGGATGATGTTGGACCTTTTGTACTTTCTCATAGAATTCAAAACATCCTAGATGTTTAAAAGATATCACAATCATGGGATATTCCATGAGTTCATTGGTATTTCTTGGCTCAAATCTAAGGATTCTCCCTCCTTTGTTTGACTTGCTCCTCTTCCTTTCCTCCTCACTAGAACTTATGTTCTCTTCTTCTGATATGGTGTCTTGATTTTAAAACCCTAGGGAGATGAAATGATAGTGGAATGTAGGTTTAGGGAGTTAGGAATGGGGTGAGGTAATTCAAGGAGATGAGGGAAGGGGTTTACTGTTTAAGGAAAGTGACAGTGAGTGAGAATGTAAAGGGATTTGGGACAGGGAATTCTATTACAGGTTAAGTGTTTTGGGAGCCTAGGCAAATGGAACACCTAGATCTCAGTGTTTTGGGATTAAAGGGCTTAAGTAAGTAGTGACATGATATGGCAATTGGGAAAGGGTTTACTAGTAATATGGTAAGGGAATAGAAGTAAGAGGGAGTGAAATTGGAGGTGTGGGAGTGAAACTAGGGTTTGCAAGTTTGAAAACTCCAAATTTCACACAAGAGACTTAATACCGTGAATTTATGATGTGTGAAATGTAAGGAGGGTATACTTTAGTGCTAATTACTTGTTGGAGGAAGAAAACAACCGAAATTGAAGTTCCTAAGGCAAAGACATTTTGTTTTGAGCTAGTGAGCAATTTGGTCAAACACGCAGCGTAACACTGAAATACGCCCTCCACTACACAAATGTGCAGTGTAACACTAAAACAAGTAGTTTTGACTTCCAATAAATTTTGGGTGCCTTCTAAAAGTCCGAATTGAGCTCATGATAGATCGTTGGAAATCTCTCTCTATTGGCTACATAATGGACCTATCGGGTACTGAAAATGATCAAGTATAACCCCTCGAAAATCAATTCTCCCAAGACTGCTCAAAAAGTGCAGAATGGGGGTGAGAAACCTGAAGTGTGCTCTTCCATGAAACTTTGTGAGGCCTTCCTCAACTCCAAATTGAGCTCATGATAGCTCATTGGAAATATATCCCTGTCTAGTTATCATTTGACTCATCAAACAAGTCATTTTGACACTCCATCTAGGAGAAACTTTATTTTCAAAAGGTCACGCCAGAAATGCAGAAAACCTCTTGTAGCAATTGTATTTTTGATATTTCTCCAAAACCATGACACATGTGTAAAAAATTAAGGTAATTTGTCATCCTTGGCCTATTATGGACAAAAACCTCTCTCACGTTTGTCAAATTAATCTCTATTTGGTCAGAAACATAGTTTGAAGAAAAACTAGCCTTATGTGTGGCAAATGATTTGTCCGTTGGAATGACTTCTTGAAAAATGATGGAGAAATGATGTTTATGAGTTTGAATGGCCTCATACTTGTTGAAATAACCTCCCTTATTCCTCCTCTACTCATATGTTTTTGATTCCATAGCCAATGCTAGCTCAGTGGGAGAGGAAATTAGGGTTTAGTGCTTGTGGAAAATGATGATTTGGACACCCTTGGGAAAGGAAAACTCCCTTTGGCATTCAATTAAAATTTTGAAACTTTACCCTTTCACTTTACTATTTCCATAGACAAATTGACCTTTTGATGGTCTGACATCTTTGGAACACTGAGCTAACAACTTGGGAACCTTGTACTTATTACATTTAAATGACATAAAATTACAAAATGAAAATTAAAAATATTATATTTGAACTCAAAATTACATGATGAAATAAGCATTTATCTTTAAAAATCATCTTCACATGGTGAAGAGAGGTTACTTATCATTTTGACACTTTCTGGCTTTATGCAATGGAAATGGTGTTTTATTGGACCTTGAAAACCCTAAGACCTAATGGTAACCTTGACTGACCAAAAGTGATGGTGTCATGACTAATATGATGACATGATGAATTTGACCTCATGACTAATGTACATTCAACAAGGTATGACAATGCGCCAACAAGTGGTGAATTACTAAAAGGAGTAAAGGAAACCCTAATTGAACCTTTAGTGATGAAATCTTTGAATGATGACCTAATGGAATGACAAAAATTTCATAATGGGACCCTAATATGATATGAAAAGAGGATTTTTGATCATTGGTGGCAGTATCCAGATACTAACACTAACACTTGCCATCATAGATATCTTCATAGGATTTGGTTCTCTTCATACCAACTTATTGATGACGGTGTGGTTTTCATGGGTAATGATATTACATGAAAAACTATTGGGATTGGTCATATTAGGATCAAAATTTATGATGCTCTTGTTAGAATGTTAATGGAGGTAAGTCTTGCACTTGAGCTTAGAGATAACTTAATATCTTTGGGAGTGCTAGATTCTACTCATTATAAATGTATAGTTCAAGATGGAGTTATGAAGTTGTCGAAAGGCATCTTGGTAGTCATGAAGGCTAAGAGGTTTGGGAACCTTTATAAACTTGAAGGAAGGATAAAAAATATCATGAAAAAATACCATCTGAAGGTGTAAGCGACTCTACTCATTTATCAAATTAATTCTTGGGTTATATGAGTGAGAAAGGGACAAAGGTACTGGTTGATCGTAAGTCACTTCCAATCTTAAAATCTTTGAATTTTAATTTCTGCGAGCATTGTATTTATGGAAATAAATCTAGACAGAAATTGAAAACATGAAAATATGTTTGAAAACATATCCTTGATTACATATAATCATATATTTGGGGACCATCTCCTAAATTCTCTTTTGGAGGGTCGTCATATTTTGTAACATTTATAGATTATTACTATAAAAAGGTGTGGATCTATTTACTGAAAAGAAAGATTGTGTATTTGATGTTTTTAAGTAGTATAGAGATTTCGTTGAAAAAAGCATTAGAAATTCAATTAAATTCTTGAGAATTGACAACGGAACCGCGTTTACATCAAAGGAATTCAAAAACTATTGCAAGGAAGTTGGGATCAAAACAAAAAATCATAGTTTATACTTAGAAAAATGGTGTTGTTGAAAGCATGAATAGGACTCTACTAGAGAGAGCATGGAGTATGTTCAGTAATGCCAAATTGCAATAGGTATTGTGGGAAGAAGCAGTTCTTATAGTGTTCCATATGGTAAATCGATCACCATAGGCTACAATTAACTCCAAGATTCTAGAACAAGTATGGATAGGTTAACTTTGTGATTATTCAAATCTTAAATTTTTTGGTTATGATGCCTATGCTCTTATTCCAAAGAATCAGTGTTCTAAGTTAGATATGAAATAAAAAAAGACTAATATTTATTGGATATGTTGATGCAGTTAAGGGATATAGATTGTGGGATTCTACTACCCACAAAATCAAAACTAACAATGATGCCATATTTAATTAATTGCCACTAATAAAATTAGATATAGATGTGTCATGCGGAAAGAGTCGATAGTGCGGACACAACCGACCTCCCTAGAAGCAAAAGCTTTCTAGTGACAAACAAGACAAATAAACACTACCTTTCTCTAAACATGCATTGAGAATACAAATAATCAGGTGATTTTAACATACCTTTAGTCCAACGCTTTGTAGTAGTCCAGCCTCGCCGATCCGGATGAGCTCCTCCTTCTCTTCGAAACCTGCATTCACTAACAAGCCAAAAGATTAAATAGCACCTGATAAACTCATAAAACAATACATATCCATCATACAGACCAAGGAATATATGAAACAAACCATGAATAACAATCTGTTGAGAAAAATAAGTTCATTTGTATTAAAAGGTAACAAAAGGAACCGTTACAACCTGAGCCTTGGTGTTGTGCAAGTCCCTCCTAGGGTCCAGCAAGAGTTTTCCTTTACTTTGATCAGCTCACCCACTCTCAAATAAGGCTAGGAAAGGATGGGAATCTCTCCTCTCAAGCTTTACAAGGGAGTCCTAATTCCAGCAGCATCTACCCTTAGGAATGTTTAGCTTTCAACCTCCCCTCCCTTTGGCCCAATGCCTATATTTATAGTGCTCTAGAGGAAGTTATTCAAGTCCACCATCAATGGGATAAGCCCCTCTTTGGATGGGATAGCTCCCCTCTTGATGGGATAAGTTCCTCTTTGGTAGGGATACATGAACCATCTGGAGGCGCTTCATACACGTCAAACAAGCTTCTAGAATGCTCTAGAAATGACCACAAGTAACTTTTTTGGAGTGAAACTTGCACCTTTTGACCTTTACAGGAGTACGCACCCATTGCTTTATAGACAGAGCGTACAAGTACGCAGGTATTCTGAACTTGGGGTGCGTACACGCAGGTAAGGTTAAGAGAAACTGCGTACCCAGAGATATATAGATTTTTAATGACTTTCTCTATTTCTTGGAGTTTGACATGGAGAGCAGAGGTATGAGGCTTGCCAAGGAGGATAGTATGATAGTTGATGAAGCCATACTAACTGCAAATAGTCATGGTGACAAATTTTAGTGTAACAGATTGCCCCCTAAAGTGCGAAGCCTGTAGTAGATTAGGGTTTCATATCATCTAGGAAGGGTGAAGTACTTTATCATTTCAAGGATTATCTTGTGGAGAGCCCAGTAGGAACCTGCAAGTATTCAACACAAAATACATATATATGATCATATCATCGCTGAGGTAGGCATTCCCATACTCAGATTGAAAACTTTAACTAATTGACTATCTACTGCTCTGATACAGGAATGATTCTGTAGTACATCATAATCATAGACTTTTGTAGACACAGTATGGACGCAGCCATCTGTTTATAGTTAGTCTATTGTATAATGAATACAAAACTCCTCGCAGCCTGGATGGTGGAAACTAGATCCAGGGTCTTCATTTCTACTTCCCGAACAGGTACGATTCTATCCATGCGAATAAATGAGTTGATGTCGAACATGGTAGAAACCACTTGATTACCAGTCAATGATGTAAACTATTAACAAGCGTGAGAGAGACCACCAGTGATGTCAATGGTTCTCAAAGTACCCAGTACAATCCATGAGATGTGAATGAATGAGTTGATGTCGAACATTTCATGGAATCCTTCGATCGAAAGTCAATGATGTAAACTGTTGTCAAAGGCGAGAAACCTGCCATTGATGCATGCAGACTTCAAGGTACTGACGATTCCTAGGTCATCTTTCTAGATAATGTGTTGATGTCGATAGAAAGCGACCCGTTGCAGGCAAGCCCACAACACGAAATCATAGATCAAGTTGAAGAAATGTAGCTGTAAGGACTGACTCAGGGATGGTCAAAATGGATGACGAGTATTTTGCAAATGAATGTTTATTGCAGAGACCTCTTGAACACATAACGACACGACAGATGGCTTGGTGACATTTGACCCAAATTTAATACCCGGCTAAAGACTTTCAATGTGGTTTGATCAACTGTGAGGCAAAGGATTTCCCAACCCAGGTGAATGAAAAGTGTCGTGTTCAAGAGTGGTAATAAGGCTTCTTCTGAGACAAAGGATAACAAATGGGCTCATTTTTCTCTCTTTTCCCCCACCATTTCTGGCAAGTACCTCTTTATTTTTTACAAGCTTGAGGAGGATAACATATGCTTCATTATAAGCTCATCCTTCGGATGAGTCCAACTTAGTTTTGATTCGAACCCTAAGAAGGAGTGGTCCATTCCTGTTTGTAATCGAACAGGTCCTTTACTATGAAATTTTAACGAGTCCAGTATAGGAGAAACTCGACGTTTTTCATTTTTAGAGAGTCTGAAAAAACTTAAGAAGACTCCAGGTTGAACTTTTTCGTAAAGTTGTGTCTCCCAAGCCCGAAAAAGTATAAAACAATACCTAAGAGAACCGCTTAGTCTTGCAACCAAGGAGTACTTTCATCATTAGTGCCTCTAACCTGAAAAGTAAAAAGCGATCAAGGACACGTCGTTTTATTTCCAGTATCGAGTTTGAAACGACAAAAACCCGGCAATATTTTCCTGTTTTTACGGTCAGAAAAGAGCTATAAGGGGACCGTCTTTTAATTCTGTTTTAACGAGTGTAAAAGAAACGCTCGGCAATCTTTTCATGTTTTAGGAGTGAGAAAAGGGCTTAAAAGATGACTCTGATGTTTTGGTTTGTGAAAAATGATAATTTTCCCTGAAAGTCCTTTTGTCCTGCACAAAAACAACACATTACTCATACCTGTTTAAGATAAGCAAAAATGCATTGAGAAATATCCTTCCATCGTGAAAAAAAAACAAACTTAGCATTCATTTATCCAAAAAACCGTTAAAAAGACCTTTTACCATGTCATTTTTACCATTTTTTAGTTGAGGGAGAGAAAAGGGCTTTTGGCAAGAAACTTCCCGTGGACTTTGCGAAGAATCCGACCGTCGGAATCGAGTGCCGTCTCTTTCAGGTATTTCACAACATCCTCCTCTTTGTTTTCATCCGTTTAGAATTTCATTTTAAGCCCTAGTTTCATTTTTGGGGGTTTTGGGGTTTTAGGATCCGCTTTTCGGGGTACGCAGGTGCCCCATGGGCGACCTGCGTACCCCGACATTTTCGTTAATGGGAAAATGGAAGGAGTACGCAGGCTGCCTTCAGAACAGCCGCGTACCCACGCTCTGTTTTCTGAAAGCGGGGTGCGTACTCCGCGCAAAGTGAATTTAAAACCCCAAATCTCAAAACTAAACCATTAATTTTTGATTTAATGAATTCTAATGAATGTTTTCTGGTGTGTAGATTGCCCACCATGCTTGATTGGCGCGAAAGAGAACACGAAGATGTCGATTTGGCTGCAATAGATCATCAACCTTCCATTGATGCTTTGAAGGCATGCGGTCTCTACAAATACTGGGCCATACCTGGCATGAGGGCCCAGGTGCGATTCTTAGAATGGCTGGTTGAAAGGTGGAACGTTCAGGATCAATGCTTTTACATCGGAGGGCACCAGCTCGAGATAGAGCCCTCAGACATATATTTTCTCACTGGTTTGCCAAATAGGGGCGAGCAACTGACTCTGTCCGGGACTAGGCCGGGTGGCCAATCCCTTGCTAGCCTCCGGCTAGAGTGGTGCAACAATCAGCACCAGGAGAAAGGGATAGAAATCAAATACATATCCCTGCCTGAACTTATGGTAATTGCCTTTACAGTTACGAGACTCTGCGGCGCAACCGCTTTGCATATTGCCACCGGGTCCCAAATGCGGATGGCGATAGATTGCTACCGAGGCACCATTTTCAATTGGCGTGATGCTGTGTTGGCCAATATGAAGGGCCAACTGACTAGGGCAAAGAACGGGCAATTAAAGACCTTTGGGTATGGGCCTTTAGTTGTGAGCTTTGCCCTAGAGAGAGTTCCAATGCTGATCCCGCAGCATCTCACCGTTGCAGTTGGGCTTCCTTGCGAGCCAAAGTTGATGCGATGGGTTGCGGTGATGGCCCGGCATCCTGATGAGGGAGCGGGAGTTGTCCGATTTCCTGCGGGTTACTTTCACTGGTTGGAGGACCAGGTCTTTGCGATCCAGGATTTTCCTTATGTCGGAGTAGATTTTCGCGGTGATCCGGACATGGTTCTTCCACAGGGAGAACAATGGGACGACAAAGGTACTTCATTTTTCACAAGTTTTTAAATTATTTACTTTTTTGTTTGTTTTTTATATCGTCTCAAAACTGACAGTGACAATTTTCAAAATGCATATGTAGGTCCACAGCGTCCGGCCAATCTCCGGCCATTCGAGAGAAGAGTACCAGTTGCACCAGCACCGGCCCCACAGGATGCGGCCACAGAGACCTTAGCCGAGTTGGAACAGGACCTAGAGCGTCTCACGGCGGACATACCAGAGACGACTATAGACGATATTCCTATCCGACTTCAGCGCTATGTGGTCACAGTCCCAGGACCTTTCAGGAGGTTCCTTTGTAGGGTAGCGCGGGCAGTGGTGTCGTATAGAGAGCACCACCAGTGATTGGCTAGTCACTTTTTGTAGACACATGTGACATTTTTGGTTTTTTGTACTTATCATTTTTGCCGATCATAAGGTGTTTTTCAACCTATGATCGAAGACGATGTATATTTTTGACACAATCCTATCTATATATATATCATTATTACCAGCTTATCTTGTTAAACATGTATGATGAAATGTTTTTTAAATTTACATTTATGATTATCGCAAATGTCTGTCCAACATTCGAGAAGCAATTGCATCTGCTAATGTATTTAATGACCTTGGAATATGCTGATATTCAATGTAATCAAATTCACGTTCCAAGAGGCGCACTCTCAAAAATAACCTTAATAACACTAGATTTCTAATGGCATATACTCTATTAAGCTGTAATACAACGAGTTCAGAATCTAACCTCACTATCAAACTCTGAATCCCAAACGAAATAGATTCAGATAATAACTCAATCACTGCATTGTATTCTGCAATGTTGTTTGTTGTTTGACCGAGGCTCACCCCATGCATAGAAACTAACTCGTCAGAGGGCGAATAGATAACCCAAGCTGCGGAAGAGATATTCCGTGTACTACGACAAGCACCATCAGCAAATCCAATGTACGTTTGGAGAGGCGTCGACATCTGCAATATCAAGAGTAAAACCAAGATAAGCCAGAATAACGATGAAAAACACACTTTCTAAGCTAAGCACATTGTTTATACTAACAAACACACCAGCTAGAAAGAAAAGCTAACCTAACTAAATCTCCATACCCATCATTTTAAGCATAATACCTCTTTAGGTAAAGTCCATTTCTGGGCTTACCCAAAGAGTCCCCATCAAAATCTACCAGCTCATAGGCCCCTTTTGCTAGCTTTCGCTTGACAATGTAGGGCCCATGCCACAGAGGAACGAATTTTCCAGCACCTAATTTATCGTTAGCTTGATCATATAATAGCACTAGGTCCCCTTCCGAAAAATTACGAGGGGTCACGTTACGATCATACTGAGCTTTCATCCTTTTTGTGTGAGTCTCGATTGCCAATGCAGCATCACGTCGAGTCTCATCTAATTTAGCTAAGTATAATAGACGCTTATCCTCTTCGAAAGTAGCTGGAATTAATTTGACAGCCATTTGAAGTGATGGGATTTCGCATTCAATGGGCAACACTGCTTCCAAACCATAAACTAGTTGGAAAGGAGTGAACCCTGTTGATGTTTTCACTGAGGTTCGGTACGCCCAAAGCGCTGAAAATAACATGTTGTGCCAATTCGACCGATGAATACCAATGATTCGTTGGATCATGATAACTAGAACTTTGTTGATTGACTCAACCAAACTGTTTGCTTGGGGATAATAAGGAGTAGAACTATCATGACGCAAACCAAGCTGGCCCGTAAGTTCTGTCATCATAATGTTTCGAAAATGGCGCCCATGGTCAGTGATTATCGCTTGTGGGACACAAAACCTAGCAATAATATGATTGAATACGAAAATCGCAGCTGTCTTGTCGTCTGCCTCGAATGTAGGCATCGCCTCGGCCCACTTAGTAAAATAATCAACCGCAAGGATGATATACGCATGCCCCCCGGCCGAGTGAGGGTTACATGTAATAAAATCGATACCCCATTTAGCAAAAGGACCAACGGCAATTATAGGGTGGAGAGGAGCAGGTGGTGTGCGCATCTTGCGATCAAACACTTGACAGTTGTGGCATTTTCGGACCGCAATGATACAATCTTTAAACATGGACGGCCAGAAGTAGCCAGCACGCAACACCTTCTGGGCTGTGTCATACCCAGACATATGAACGCCACACGCTCCAGAATGACAGTCATTCATAACCCTTTCTGCCTCTTCATGAGTTAAGCAACGACGAAAAACCAAATCTGCCCCACGACGATAAAGAGTATCTCCAATAATTTTGTACTGTTGGGACTGGAATCGAATTTTCCGACGTTTCGACTTTGAAGCTTTGGGCCGAAAGGATTGGGTTTGGAGATAGACGATTATATCCCCATACCACGGATCTAAAGTGCTGATGAGAAACAGAGATTCGTCCGCAATGGGTTCTTCTGCCACAGTTTCTATGTCAGCACGCGGGAAGTCACACATCAACTCTGCAAAAACTAAAGATTTCTTAGACTTAGACTTTTCAAATTCCAAGTTGAACTCCTGCAGGATAACGATCCATTTAGAGTACTTGCCCCCTAGCAACTGTTTAGTCAAAATGTAAATCATAGGGTTGCAATCCGAAATGACTGTAGTTTTACGGAGAAGAATGTAATGACGAAAACGTTGGATAGCTTGAACAGTTGCCAAGGCCAATTTCTCCACATGCGAATATTTTAGCTCAGTGGGATTTAACGTCCTACTAAGATAATATATCACATGTTCCGTTTCGAATTCATCTTCCTGTACTAAAACCATTCCAATGGTGGAATGAGCGGCGGCGAGGTACAAAAAGTAATCCTGGTTGTAGTTGGGAGGATGCAGCAACGGTGCATGGGTCAACGCGTGCTTTAGCGCATCAAAAGATTTCTGAGCTATCTCATCCCAAGAGAATTGAGCATTTTGTTTCAACAACCGGGTAAAACCCTTGGTAATCTCGGCCTAGTTAGGAATGAATCGGCGTAAAAAGTTCACTTTCCCTTGCAAACTTTGGAGTTGGCGCAAACTCGAAGGAGGAGGCAATTTGATGATAGCTTCGACCTTCGAGGGATCGACGCGAATGCCGGCTTTTGAAATTACAAATCCCAGCAATCGTCCCACTTCTATGCAGAAGACACATTTGTGTGGGTTCAACCGTATACGATAATGCCTACACCTCATAAAAATTGCTCGTAAATGGACAAGGTGATCAGCTCGATGTAAGGAGTGAGCGGGCAAATCATCGAGATACGGTTGCACAATGTGCTTGATGTCATGAAATGCATAAGATATCGCCCTTTGAAAAGTGGCCCCGGCATTCTTAAGCCCAAAAGGTAATTTGCAATAAGCAAATGTCCCCCATGGACAAATGAAAGCCGTTTTTGGTTGATCGGCAGGTAGAATATTGATTTGGTTGTAACCGGAAAAACCATCCATAAAGGAAAATATTTCACTGCCGGCACAATCATCAATTATTTGATCGATATAGGGCGTTGGATAGTTGTCCTTGGGACAAGCACGATTGATATCCCTATTGTCGATACATATTCTTATTGTTCCCTGCTTTTTGTTAACCAGAACAATATTCGATACCCAATCCGTTAACGGGATCGGATAAATGAAACCTGCTTTCAACAACTTCTCAACTTCTGCTTTAATTGCAGCCGCTTTCCAAGGGTGTATCTGACGCAGACGTTGCCGAACGGGTTTAGTGTCCGGGTAAGTCTTGATCTCATGAACAACAATGGAGGGATCAATTCCTGGCATTTCCTCATAGGACCAGGCAAACACGTCGCAGAATTATTGAAATAGGGCCTTATATGTTTGAATTTCGTCATCTGAACACGAGGCACCTATATGAATGTGTTCAACAATTCCAGGCTTCACTGAAATGTCAATGGGAATAGTGCGAGAAACGTTTCCCAAATTCAGCTCTGAATCAGGATGTTTCATTGGACTCTGAGCATCTTTGACATATTCAGCTATAAATATTGATGAGAAATCGTTTTCAAAATGATCATCCTCAGGTAAAAACGAAGATCTATGATGGAGATCTTCCCATGGTAAATCATCTACACACAGGACTTCACGAAGTTGTTCGTCAGATGACACAACTTCGGGAAACGTTATTAACTCCGAGGTTGATGCGAAAAGGGATTCCTCACTGACCACATTCATTTGGTCAATTTTGGTTGAACTTGTGTCGGAAAAAGACTGCACAGCTTCATAGGCAATTTCAGATGGACTCAAAGGCATTGCATCACCGAATGAGTCCATCTCAGATTCAGATGGGACAATCCAAGGATCATCGTAAATAATAGTGTCTGAAGTAATCATATGAATTAATGCGAATGAAGGGTCTGCGTTGATTGGAGGAAAAGGAAAAGTTCCCAATAAACCGACATCTTTAACTAATCCTACGCCAACATCCTTATAAGGGATAGTCATTTTACCGACATGCTGGATACTCTCTGAAGAGGCTGGGTTGGATGAAAAATAAGCCAGCTGGTCTATGGTTACGATCTTGCCATTATGTGGAAACTTTATTACTCTGAAGACCGATGAAACGACCGCTGTCATAGTGTAAGACCAACTTCGACCCAAGAGAAGGTTGTAGTCTAGAGGGGCATCAACCACCTCCACATCCAGACTAACGGTTTTTCCTTCAACCCCTATAGGCAAATCCTGTAAAATGCCAAACGGATGGAACCCACGGCAATCAAAGGCCTTAAGAATTGTCGGGGATTGGTTCAGCGAAGGAGAACCAAGTGATCTCCAACACTGAATCGACATAATACACGTGGAAGTTCCCTCATCAATTACAGTCCGATGAATAGGCCTGTTTTTGACTATCACTAGAATCTGGAAAGCCATTTGATGAGGGAGACGCGGTGTACTATTTTCTGGATCAAAGATTATCAGGTTCGGGTCCTGAACATCAACAGCTCCTATAGCTGACAAAAGTAATTTTCGTTGTGCTGGGCATGATTGCAGCACTTCTAAAGCCGACATTGCTGAGGGCGAAACAACTAAATCCTCAACAATGTTGTAATTCTGGGCCGCTCTCGCATGTGGATTGAAAGCAGACCTTCGAAGTACACCCTTGGCGGGCGGTTTGATTACTAAGTCAGGGTTAGGTTTCTCGATCTGTAGTGGATCAGAACCGGGAGCTGAGGTTGATGGATTTGAATGAGAAGATTCTGCTTCTTTTGATCCATCAACAGGACTTTTACTACCATAATCGTGTGATCGAGTCGCAATCCTTACATGAGACATCATCAATATGGGTTCTTCAGTGGCACTCGAGGAAGAACCTATCATCTTACTCTCCTGCTTTGGAAATGGATCTTTCAAAACAGCAGGAGTTGAGGAACCTTTGACGATTTTCACAACCTCGGCCCGATGGGGGCAATCTCTCGTAAAATGATCCTCTTCACAAATTAGACAAGGATATCGAGGTTTGCGCTTTTCGTCATTGGTTTCTGACTTTTCTATTTTCTCCTTTGGAGTCTTGTCTGCTTTACCCTTCTTCTTACCCTTCTTCTTCCCACCGTTTTTTGATTTAGCCGTAGATGACTCTACAGCGTGAATATCGGCGGAAATTTCAGGAGAAGACTCTCCTGTCGGGGAATCTGGTAACGTTATAATAGGCAAAGAATTCTTTGAAGATTTCTTCCTGCTTTTAGTATTTACCGTACCAATCATGCCATCAGCAGCATGAGATCCCAAAGGAGCAGCAGCGATTTGATTTGACTTTGGAAGATCTGGGATCTTTTCATGTAACGTACCCGACTAAGTGTAAACTAAGTCAAGGTAATGCGCTTGAACAATTACTTGCTCCTCAGTAACTACTCCGGCCTTAGCTACGTCTTCAGTAATCTTCGGTAATAATGATTTAAAAAACCATTCAGCTAAGATTTGGTCCGGGATAAAAACTTTCACTAATCGCTGTCGACGTCTCCATTCATGGATATGATCGGAAATATAAGTGGACATCGACTGTTTTAATGAAGTTAGTAGCTCCATGCCATTATCATATTTGACCGGCAACTGAAAATGAGTTAGGAACGAGGTAGCTAACTGACTAAAATTGTAAAAAGAGGCCCGTGGTAACTCAATGTACCACTTGGCCATGAGACCAATGAGCGTACGCTGGAAAAGACGTAAGCGGATCGAATCATCCGAGATGGAATTTGAAGCACACCAGAGGTGGTAAGTCATCACATGATTGGTCGGATCCTCTCCAGACATACCTTCGAACTTGGGTATATCGCTGGGCAACTTATTTGGCATTGGCGGCCAGAACAGAAGATAATTTATTGGATCGTTCGTTAGGCGCGACAAGTCTGGTAAATCCAAAGTTGCGATAAACGGTAATTGCCGATTAGGATCCCTAAAACTCTGGGTCACAAGACCAGTCCCAGGAGGAGGATATCTAGGATAACTTGGAATCGGAATCGCATTCGGGATATTATATCCTCGTGGAAAACCAGGATTAACCGGACCGTACTGGGGTTGCTGAGGTTGTTGATAAGTTTACCCAGGATATGGTTGATACTGGTAAACCGGCTGTTGGACAGCAGGCCCGTATTGGTACTGTCCCTGGTACGGTTGATAAGTGAATTGTGGTTGACTAGTGACAACCGTACTTAAACCAGGTTGTCCTACATGCATCTGAACCGTAGTTTGAATCGTAGATCCAGACAATGGTAAAGATGTCTGAGGAGTAGTTGCAGAGACAGTAAAAACCGGAGCTGTCGATACTCCAAAAGCAAGTGTGGTGGAAGGAGCAGATGTTGCGGTAGTTGCAGCAGCTGTTTGAGATGGAGTACTAGGTGCAATAGGCGGCTAAGTAACTACCGAAGTTACAGAAGTTTGAACATTAGACTGGACTGGTTGCTGGGATGGACCAGCAACTAAGGGTTGTCCAACTTCAGATGACAACTGTACACTTGGCTGCAATACCTGTTGAACTTGCGATGGATCCCACACTATGTTCATTCCGGGGTATTGACCCATGACAGGTTGAGGATATTGAGATCCATAACCGAATTGAGGGTAGGATTGATAACTGAAAGGCACAGTTCCCGTACCTTGAACATATGATTGACCTTGAGGTGGTTGATAACCTTGACTCAAGTATTGACCTTGAGGTTGATAACCTTGAGGTAAATACTGATACTGGGGTTGACCTTGACCTTGAGGTTGATACCCTTGAGGTAAATACTGATACTCAGGTTGACCTTGGGTTACATATTGAGGCTGGGGTTGACCTTGAGGAATGTATTGTACTATAGGTACATACTGTCCTTGAGGTTGCCCCCCAGACACAATTTGTGTACCTTGAGGTTGCCCCCCAGGCGTTAATTGAGGCTGCCCCCCAGGCGGTAATTGACCACCTTGAGGTTGAGAACCGGGAATTGAACCTGACATCATGTAAATGTCTCCTACACCCAACGGTTTATTACCATTGTTTCCAACTAATAACCCATGTTCAATGGGTTGAGGAGATGCTCCCGCAAAAGTACCAGAAAGTGACTGATACCCGGAGGGAACAGAAGGACCGCCGTACAAAAAAGATTCAGGAGATTGAGTGAACACGGACGACGGACCAGACATATTTACAGGAGTATAAATACCTCCAGGTGGAAAAGGAGTACGAGGTGGAGAAAAACTTATCCCTGAGTTCTCTAAATAATTGGTTAACGAAAGGTACCAAGTAGTACTTCTAGGAGGACTGTAAAAGATAGATTCACGCTCCCTTAGATCAATAGTAGGTTGATCTTCAAGGATAGATACGCCAAATTATTCCTCTGGAGCAAGTTCTTCAATAGCTATCAAACCAGCAGGAAGATTTTCGGTGATGACTCTTTCTGCCCTAGGTGAATCAGGTGCACTAGAAGTTGGAGTAACAGGTTCGGATACTTCAGGTTCTTCGCCTATATCACTAGTAGATGAAAAACTACTAGCAAGCTCGGAAACTGCAACTGCTTCGGGATTATAACATGTTTCTAGACCTTGGTAATCTGGATGGACTACCAACGACGATTCTCCTTCTTCAGGTGAACCTACTTTACTGCCACTAGGAGTTACAAGGACCTTCAAACCTTCATAATGACTCGGGACCTCTTCAGGAGGTTCGCCCCGCAATCTACGGGACTTCCTCAACAAATCGGCCACGATAACAATCTCAGGAGACTTGCCCCGAAGTCTACGAGACTGTCTCGGTAATTCAGCCACAGTTAAAAACTTTTAACTACTGCACATGCAAACAAAGTAAAATCTCAAAGCAAACCACATAAAGTCTCTAAAGAACCAAACAAATTTGAATCACACGCCTAAAGAATCTAGGGCGTCAAACCGTACACAAACAGTAGCCTTCCGGACCGAAAACACTAGTTGGAGATGAAACCCAACGTCGCCGAATTCAGTACAGAAGTGGTGGGTGGAAAAGTTACCCCGGCAACCTGCTTAATGAATAGACCAACACAAGTTCCTCCACTTTAACCGTCTCGAGTGAAGTGAACCCCCCAGAAAATCCAAGTGAGTCTAGCCGACGTCTGCTCCAGGTACAGTGGGATCTTCCCTCCACCGTCACCTCGGTAGAATCCTAAATATAATGGTCACTAAGGTTACCAACAGCAACAAATGCACCTGTGGGAACAGTCTACACTCCGACAGCACGCAATGGCAGAGTATCAAGCTCAATCCCCTTGCTGGTTCCTTGACAATAATCCAAGGTTTACCGACAAGTGACCCATGGCTCCTCGACAATGGTTAATCTGAGGTTTACCATTTGTAATACGTGCGTGTCTGGCGTCGTTCCCAACGAGGGAGGATTGATCCCCTCACTGGTTCGGACACGAGCTCGTGCTTCTCCTTTAAGAGGAGCTTTCCCAGAGTACAAATGAAACAGTTGGATTTATCCTACCACAAGATGAGCTAGTTGTTTGGTTTTGCTGTCTTGGAGAGTTAATTACTCTCCTACTCCAAGACACTAGCCTGATCTATATTGGTGTTTGAGAGCCCTAGTAAATAAAAGTTACTAAGTTGATTTTACTTTAAGCGTTAATTTTTATGGCTTTTCTTTAAGACAAAAGGTAGTGGAGATGAAACTGATGGTGTGTAGACTCGACCGAAATCCACTAAAAAGATGCACTTAGGATGATTTATATTAATTTTTTCTTTTTTCAATGAATTCCCTATCTAAGAGAGTTGGAGAATGCAAACTTGAAATAAAGACAACTTTCTTGGCAATGAAAAACAAAGAAACAAACTCTTTATCTTTTCAAAACACACAACACATGACCACTAATCACTTCACGAAAATTCCTTTTTCTTTCAAAGACTCAAATGCTACCAAAGCAAACTTTCCTTCAAAAGATATTTTTGTATTTTTTCCTAATTAATAAAGCATGTAAAACTTACTTTAACAAAAATCAAAGTTAAAAAAAGCTATGGCAATCAAATCAACTCGATTTCACTCAAAAGCAAATCTAAGAGAAATAAATCTAAATGTAAATCTAACGAGTCAAAAGCTTACTAAAGATGATTCCTGGATGTTTTACTCAGTCAAAATGTAACTAAGGACTAGTTAATGCAGAACCAAAAACCAGTCAAAAACAAAAATCAAAATCTTTTGTTCTTTTTCTCAAGAATAAAATTCAAAGTTCAAACAACAAACTTTTTCGAGATTCTCAAAGAGAAGACGCAAAGGTAGGTCTCTCACAAGGGTGAATTCTATGACAGGCCCGACTCCTAAGAGGACTGAACAAAACCAAGGAGATCCAAAGTTTGACAACCTCTAACGCCAAAGTCACTACAGGACCAGTTAAAAATCAAACCCTAAGGCAAAACCTCTATGAATTTCACTAAAACTCTCGACACTGACGAAACAAGCTTAGGTGAAGATTTATGGCAGAAAACCAGTGGATCTGGGCAGAAAAAACAAATTAAAAAACAAAATCTAAAAGGCAAAAAGAAGAAAATTGCAATTTTCTTAATTTTGACAAGGTACGCAGCCGACCTGTTTGCACAGGTGCGGGTACGCTCTGTGCACAAAGCGACAGTGCATACAAGTACGCACTGTGCTCAACGTAGAGGCTGCGTACTTCTAGCAAAACAAAGAAAAACTAAAATCTAATTTAACCCTAAGCTAGCCCACCCAAATACGCAGTCAGAAATCCAAAAACCAAAAAACAAACGACTTTTCTCAGATCAAAATTTCATACAAAGGAAAAAACATTCACATCAATGGATTCCCCAGTGGAGTCGCCATTTTGTCATGCGGAAAGAGTCGACAGTGCGGACACAACCGACCTCCCTAGAAGCAAAAGCTTTCTAGTGACAAACAAGACAAATAAACACTACCTTTCTCTAAACATGCATTGAGAATACAAATAATCAGGTGATTTTAACATACCTTTAGTCCAACGCTTTGTAGTAGTCCAGCCTCGCCGATCCGGATGAGCTCCTCCTTCTCTTCGAAACCTACATTCACTAACAAGCCAAAAGATTAAATAGCACCTGATAAACTCATAAAACAATACATATCCATCATACAGACCAAGAAATATATGAAACAAACCATGAATAACAATCTGTTGAGAAAAATAAGTTCATTTGTATTAAAAGGTAACAAAAGGAACCGTTACAACCTGAGCCTTGGTGTTGTGCAAGTCCCTCCTAGGGTCCAGCAAGAGTTTTCCTTTACTTTGATCAGCTCACCCACTCTCAAATAAGGCTAGGAAAGGATGGGAATCTCTCCTCTCAAGCTTTACAAGGGAGTCCTAATTCCAGCAGCATCTACCCTTAGGAATGTTCAGCTTTCAACCTCCCCTCCCTTTGGCCCAATGCCTGTATTTATAGTGCTCTAGAGGAAGTTATTCAGGTCCACCATCAATGGGATAAGCCCCTCTTTGGATGGGATAGCTCCCCTCTTGATGGGATAAGTTCCTCTTTGGTAGGGATACATGAACCATCTGGAGGCGCTTCATACAAGTCAAACAAGCTTCTAGAATGCTCTAGAAATGACCACAAGTAACTTTTTTGGAGTGAAACTTGCGCCTTTTGACCTTTACAGGAGTACGCACCCATTGCTTTATAGACAGAGCGTACAAGTACACAGGTATTGTGAACTTGGGGTGCGTACACGCAGGTAAGGTTAAGAGAAGCTGCGTACCCAGAGATATATAGATTTTTAATGACTTTCTCTCTTTCTTGGAGTTTGACATGGAGAGCAGAGGTATGAGGCTTTCCAAGGAGGATAGTATGACAGTTGATGAAGCCATACTAACTGCAAATAGTCATGGCGACAAATTTTAGTGTAACAAGATGGTGGAATGAAATAGGAAAAAGTACCACAGAATCAACAAGTTCAATTGGAAACTCAATCATCTTCAAAGAAGGAGGATCATGAAGATGTTCATGAAGAAACTCTTGTAGAAGAAAATGAGGATACAAAAATTTACCAAGAATATGAGGAAATAACATAACAAATTCTATGAAGATCTACATGGATCATATATTTTCCAAAAAGGTATTACAATTTTGCCACATTTGTTGCTTTGATTTCTAATGATGGAGAACCTACTTGTTATCAGCAAGCAATGGAAATATCTAATAGTGATAAATGGAAAGTAGCAATGAAATTGGAAATGGATGCCTTACAAAGAAATAATACATGGGATCTGGTGGAACTTATTAAGGACATGAAGGTTTACTTTAGAAAGTAGGCTCACAAATTGATGAAAGGTGTTGACGATATTTTTGAGAAGTACAAAGCAAGAGTGGTTGTAAAAGGACATTCTCAGAAGGAAGGTATTGATTTCTTTTGGGCTCCAATTTTGTCATATTTTCTTCTATAAAAATACACTCATCATTACACCTCCTCCCTGCATTTCGTCAATAATATATCCCTAATTACACCATAAACCTCCACTATCTCTTGTTATTCATTCTATGTGGTTAATACATAATTTTCTATATTTTTAGTGATTAAAATGATGATTATACAATATTTTCATTGATGATGGTTTACTTATATGTTTCTATGTCCAAGAAACATGTTACTACAATTAGTCTAGTACTCCACCTCATTCGATACCTATTTCTTTGCTTTGTGCTCATCCAGTACCAGATTGTTCTCATCAAGTACAGAATTAAAGTTGAAATTCTAGAGGCTTCTAGAAGAAAATCAGAGACATGGGTTTTGTTTGGAATGACGTCGAATTATGGAAATCTACTCAAAATTCACCTGTCTCACACGTGTTTTTCTTTTTACAAGCATATCGTCAACATATAACACCAATATAATGAATATTCCATTTTCCAACTTTTGAAAGTAAACAAAATGACCATACTCATTTCTAGTAACATTGTGCCTTATTATGAAGGAATCAAACATCTTGTACCATTGCTTGGGAGACTTCTTTATGCCATATAATGGCTTCTTGAGTTTTCAAACAAACCTCTTATTGCAATTTTGAACAAAACCTTTTGGTTGTTCCATATATATCCTCATCCAAATCTCCATGTAAGAATGTTGTTTTAACATCAAGTTGCTCTAACTCCATATTAAGTAATGCAACTAATGCAAACACAACTCAACTTAGAACAAGCTTAAAACTGGGGAAAAACCCTCATGGAAATTGTCGGGCTAAATATTTACACTATTAATTCCCAATATTAAATTGTCAACTACGGAGTTGTAGACTTAGAGGTGCAAGCACAAGAAATGCAGGATTGGAGCCTAGTCTAGCCTAATCTAAAGTCGATGACAATATGACAACAGTGAAACAAACTGCAAGAAATTACCACTAAGGATTCGTCACTCAGACACAAAAATAGCTTGTGCTATAAAGGTTGAGATCACAGTCTTTCATGTGTGATCAATCGTGAGTACCTTACATTAGTTTTTTTGTCCTTTAATGGACTCCTTTAATGGTTAGCTAAGCTATGAGAAAACCAAATTAAACTAAATAAAACAAACTACAAGAAATGCTAGATATCACAAGAGTCTTCACGTAATGGTACATGTAAGTGAGTGGTCAGATCTCTTTTCTTAACCTTTCCTGTTCTTTAAAATAGAAAACAACAATTCTAACATACAACCCAAGAAATGGAGTTTGGAAACAAATATATGATACTAGATGCATGCAAACAGAGAAAATAACAAATTTAAATTAAAAATACAATGAGAAGCATATTACGAATCTTGAGTAGCCCTCCCAAAATGGAAATTTCTACTAGAGGCACTTCAAATGAACTCCAAGTATGCACCACAAATTTGGAATCAATCACCTTCCATATATTGAGAACTAAGATCAAATTACAACAATGAAATCATAACTCTCTTCCTCCTCCATTACAAAAGAATGATCATAATGACCAAAATTATCTCCTTACAGACCTATGAGGCTTGTTTATACATGAAATTCATGGAGGAATGGATAGAACCAAATTCCTTGAACTCAGATTTTGGTTAAAACCAATTTTACAATTTTTAGAATGAAATCTCAAAAATATGGGTTTTTATGTAGAAATTGCAAATTCGGGTCAAAGTCCCTTTGATACCTCTCTATCCTTTGCGAATTTTTAGAAACATTTCCAGGCTTTGTAGTTGGCTATGTTTTCTTGAAATCCATTTGGCTATTTGGAAATATTAAAATATTTGTGGAAAATACCTATTATCAGTTTTTTTGGAAAACCAACGTTTCGGACTAGCTTAGTGAGTCCATCATCAGGGCATTGTGATCTGCATTTTGAGAAGAGAGAGTGTGAAATCATGGAGCAATTAATAGTTAATTGAGATAAATATTTAATGTCGGCTTCATAAATGCTTAATTAGATAATATAAATTTATAAATTTATTTATTAATTTTATTTATTTCTTTTTTAAATTGAATTTTTGGATTAGTGATATTGTAAATGTGCAAAAGTTAGATATGATAAATTTGAAGATTAAAGTTAATGCTTATGGTTTATCTATTCAGATTTAGTTAATTTTATTTAAATATTTAAAGGCTCAGTTGGCTAGAACATTCGAAATGAAGGACCTTGGAGAAACAAAACAAATCTTGGGCATGGATATACACAGAGACGGGAGAAATGCTAAGTTGTGGTTATCACAACAGATGTATGTAGAGAAAATACTTTTGAGATTTCGTGTGAATAATGTGAAACTTGTTAAAATCCCTTTCGCTTCTCATTTCAAGCTTTATTTAGGTTCGTGTCCTAGTAATGATGAAGAAATGGGGTATATGTCTTGTGTACGATATGTTAATGCAATAAGGTGCTTAATGTATGCGATGGTTAGTACAGGGCCAGACATTTCACATGTAATTGGTGTTGTGAGTAGATACATGGTCAATCTAGGTCAAGAGAATGAAGTAGTAGTGAAATAGGTTCTTCGGTATCTCAGGGTCACAAGTAATTATTATATCACCTATAGTGGTAGTAGTGATTTAGTCTGTGGTTATGTTGATTTGGATTTAACAGGTGACTTAGACAAGAGGAGATCCACTTCTAGATATGTATTTACTGTTGCAGGTGGACCTATTAGTTGGATATTAAAGCTTCAATTTCTTTTTTTATCCACTACCGAGGAAGAATATATAGTTGTATCACATGCTTGCAAAGAGGACATTTAGTTAAAAGGTTTGTTGGCTGAGTTTGGAAGGATGCTGGACAAGGTGAAAGTATTTTGTGATAGTCAAAGAGTTATTCATTTGGTGAGGAATCCATCTTATCATAATAAGACAAAACGTATACCTATTGAATACCATTTTGTAAGATAGTTTATTGATGAAGGTGGAGCAGTGGCCATGGTAAAACAAGTCCATACAAAGCAAGATGGCATAGACATGTTCACAAAACCAATTTTGTTAGAGAAGCTAAAATGGTATTTGGCTCCTCTTGACTTGCAAGGGAGGTGATGAATATTTTGGGCATGATATATCTAGTAAGTTTTTGTTAAGGTGGAGATTGTTAGAAGTTGTCGATTATTTCCCTATATTCTTGGATAGTAGCTAAAACTGGTTCCCATGGTTCAGGTTGTTTTTTCTTATATGAGTTTAGGAAAAAACATATAAAATCAACACTTTTGTTTTATGTAAAAAGTTTCTTATGTAACTTCTTTAAATGTTGTGGACATATTTAGAAAAAATCTTAGGTTTGTTATTTATCCATGTAAGCATCTAAAAGACCGAAAGAACACACAATGAAAAGGAGAGTGTGTCGAATGGTTGGATATCGTATGCCTATGATTTGGTTGGTTGTAAATCTCTCTTGAATAATATTTGGATAATGTATGCCTGTGATTTGGTTGGTTGTAAATCTACCCTGAATAATATGAATACCGATTATCATTTCCTCGTTGATGTTTCCCTCACAAGAAGCGTTTTACCATATAAAACACTCTGTCAATTTTTGTGTTTGATTATTCTATTATCTTGTTTTTTCCATTATTTTCTAAAGTTAAATCTATTTGTATGTTATTCTTTTTTTCTCAACTCAACATATATCCTAGCTTACATCACTTCATAACAAAAAGTATATATATCCTAGTATATTCTAGAATATTCATAGTAGTATAAACAAATCAATGTTTGAGATTTATCTCCAAAGTAATTATGCACTTTTTGCTCCTTTAATTAAATTGATTAGTTAAAAAAATTCTATGTCGAAAAATGCCCTACGAAGTGAGTTATGGTTTTTTGAGCATGTGGTATTGATAACCCATGGTATTGACCCATGATATGGTAACAAAACCTATTTATAAATTAAAAATCTCCATGACAAAGTTGCCATAAATCTCTATGAGATCTCTATGATTAAGAATCTTGTTTCATATTTTTTAATGTATATATCTTTAACTTATAAATTGTTTATTTTTGTCCACCAACTCTTGGATAGAGGGTGATCGGGTGCTCTTTTAAGACACTCCTTGATGTGAAGTCACTAATCTAATCGGGTGCTCTCTTAAGGCACTCCTTGATGTGAAGTCACTAGTTTAATCGGGTACTCTCTTAAGGCACTCCTTGATGTGAGGTCACCAGTTATATATTGGACATGATGAAGATGTAGTCCTACCAAACTTACAAAAAAAAACTTATAATTTTTTTTTTTATAATTAATAATAATTTAAAATAAAATTTATAATTAGTTATCATTTATAACATTTTAATTTTAATAATGGAAAATGAATTGATATCTATTAACATTTGCACGTTATTTAATTTATACAGTTGAGCTAATTATTACTACACTATAAAACACTTGTTACCATTAATCAAATCAAACAAACACAAACACAAACATATTTAATTTATATCGTTAAACTAATTAATATTACATTATAAAACACTTGTTACCATTAATCAAGTCAAACAAACACAAACACAATTAATCAAATCAAGTGAAAAACAAAATTAAATGTTATCCGATGTAAATTTTAACTAAAGGATAATCCTCTTCTTAATTCAAACCCGTGAATTGATTTTTTTAATCGTAAATTACGTACTAATCAATTAGTAGAAATTTACCAAAAAAAAAAAAGGGTTTATCTATATGGACTCTCCCGAGATATCATGAATCACTAAGTATTTTATATTAATATCCATCATGCAAACCCTACGCACATACTAGCTGGTTTTCTGCCCAATCCCTTGAAAATCTTATGATTCCTCCTCTCCTAGGTATGATTTTAAAGTTCAGGATAAACAATCATGCAAGGTGGATATATATACATTGCCTTACCCTGTGCCGTAAAGTCTCTGATTCAATTGCAATAAAAGACGTAGTGCACATGCTAGGGACTCCTCTACAATGAAACCCTTTCGCCTTAATTTTTAATATTTTAATATACGAAATATGTTACCAACCTTTTTATTCCAAGTAAATATGAATAATATGTTCATATTGCCTAAAACAAATAACACAGCAAGCCCAGATATGGCTTCATAAGACATATGGGAGAATATTGTCATTATAATGTATTATTAGTATTTTTTACATATAAATTAAATCTTTGTTTTGGAATATAAAAATTACTTAAATTATAACTATTTTATTATTATTATTATTATTATTATTAAAAAAAAAATTAATATATACATATTAAAAAGTATATAACAATATTATTAATTATGACCATCAGTTTTATTTTATTATAGAAATTAGTTTGTGTTACAATATTATAAATTAATATCATGATTTATCAATATTATATGTTTTATATGACATGTAATGATAAGATATTTTTTTTAATTAATTAATTAATTAATTTAAGATAAATTTAATTAATAAAACATAATTAACTTGAAGTTAAATTTTAATCCATATTTTATAAAGGTTAATCTTTTGGCATTTAATAAACAATTTTTAATAATCAAATTAAATTTCTGAAAAATCTATTCTAAAATAAATACACCTATCACACAACTAAAAGGAACTAATGCATCCCATTCTTATAAAACAAAGGCCAGGTTTCCTTGGACAACAAATTTTATGCAATCTTTTATTCAATACTATCAGTGCTTTCCTTACTGGGGAATGGCAGTCTGTGCATTTTTTTTTTCCATGTTCGCTACTTTTTCTCTCCTAAACTTGTGTAAAATATCTTGAAATTTATTATTCAAATCTGATAATAAAAAAAAATTTAAAAGTTAAACAATCAACCTTGTTATTACCATATATTTTCAAAATCTACAATTTACATAAAAAGAAATACACTTAGTCTCAAATCAAAATCACCACACAGCACAAAAAGTTTAACTTGTTCGTTCAAACGTTTGTCCTTTGCAGGCCTTGCAAGCCTTTGTTCTTTGTAAACGATTCAGCTAGAGCTGTAATATTTTTCACATGGTCCAGTATTGCCGTGGAAAGGATAGTTGAAAATATTTTGCACATGGTCGAATCTTGCCATGGAAAAGATAGTGGGTTTTCAACGATCAGTCAAGTCACATCTATAAACATGGAAAAATGTGCAAAAATGTTGAATTAATAAACCATATACTGAATGAGTGAATGTTGAATTAATAAACCATATAGTGATGAAAATATATATATATATATATATATATATATATATATTTATTTCAGCCTTGTGCTCAAGATGTTTCTTTTCAGTACAAGGGAAACCAATCTACTTGTGAACATGAACCACAGAATAGGGGCCGACAATGGTAAAAGCAGAATGGAATTCGTACTGTCCAATATGTCATGTTTATGCAATGTAATACTTTAATGCTGTGGATGACAAAGTCTACATTTGTTACAAAGCTCCACGTCAAAGTAGATACTTTAATATTTGTGTTACTGTTTTAAAGTCCACTATTTCAAAAACAGAACCACATTTTTTAGATTATTAGTTCAGTATTTGCAGATAATCGATGATTTACTGTCCTTTCATAAATTCTAATCAATATTTTAATTTTTTGGAATAGATTTCATGCATAGCAGTTTTTTATTTTATTTCGCTGTTTATCATAATCAAACTTTGATTTTTTCAAAAAGATTATTGACTCCAACGAGAGATCCGTTTTGAAATAGCTATGGCAGAAGTAGCGGGTTTTATGAATATTCGAAGGATACTTTAACTTGTGGAAACGGAAATTGGAGGACAGTTTGTGAGACCTGGAAATTTTTCTGCTGCAGAAAAAACATGAAACCTCTACAACTACAGCAAATAAAGACTGCAGTTTCCAGAATTTGATGTGATAATGAAATCTGCAGTCTTCATTGCAATTGTATTTTTTAATTAATGAATAGATTATTATTTATTATTTTGCAGATGAATTTAATAATTAATAAAAACATTTAAATTTATTTTTTAGTTTTTAAAATATTATAATGCTTTTTGTTTTTGTTTTTTCTTTTAATTGATAATTAGTTTAAGGTTTTTTATTTCAACTTAAGGTGGAGAAGGATCTATTGATTTTTTTTTATTTTTTTATTAAGAAGGGAATATGTTTAGCATTTCTTAGAGATTTTCAAAGCATATCTAATTTTAGAAAAACTACTTTATATCTTGATGTAAAAGATAGAAACTCTTCAACACTTAATCAAGATTTAGGATTTTAAGGATCAAGTAAAATCAAAGTTGATAATGATATTTTTGTTTCTGGATTTAAGACATCTGTGGTTTATATCTTTTGACTTAGTTACTGGAAGAGTAAAAACAATTTTCGGTCAACATTTCAAAAACAGCGATCCATCATCACGGATTCTTAAATGTTGATAGTAGAAGAGCTTAAATAAGGGACTTAAATAGTTATGAGGAGAGTAGATTTAAGGAAGAGTAAAAACAATTTTCCGTCAACATTTCAAATCCCAACAGTGATCCATCATCACGGCTTCTTGAATGTTGATAGTAGAAGAGCTTAAATAAGGGATTTAAATAATTATGAGGAGAGTATATTTAAGGATGAGATTAATGTTGGCTTGTTTGATAGATCTTAAATAATAATTAGTAATAACTATTATACTTTGTTATATTTAATATATATTAGTTTGTGATTGTAAAATATTAAATGTTTTATTACAATAAATAGTAATGTTATTAATTATAAATTAGTATGTGAAATATCTATTCTTTTATTTTTTTAATATATATATTAGTATTTAATGAATAGTAGTAATAGTATATTGTGTTAATATTAAAAATTAAATTATTAAAATATATTAATACTTATCTTAAAATTAATTAATATTAATAATTAATAATTAATAATTAATAATAATTAATATTAATAATTGATAATTAATATCAAGACCTAATAATTAATGTTAATAATTAAAATAGTAATCATTATTATGAATATTTACTAGGAAATGTTTAATTTATATTACTAGTTTAACTAATTAATAGATCTTAATTAATACCTAATAATAATAATTCATAAAAATAGTTGATGACAATAGTAATAGTTATTATCATAATTATTATCGTAAGTGTTGTAATTCAATACTAGTTATTATTATTATTAACATACTTAAATTATTATAGTAATGCTATTAACTACTAATTATTAGAATAGGAGAGGGATATCTACCAACTGATTGCTATACCTGAGATGTATTGGTGATCTTAATTTCTCTGATTAAGGGAAGCCAGTGTCCACTAATCTCAGTACCATTGTCCTTGTTGAGATTATGTAGATATTTGATAATTTCAAGAGCTTCTCTAATCTTTCGCCTATGATGTTGTTCTTCCCTTGCGAAAATTGAGGCGTTTTCCAGGTAGACATGGTGTCAGGCTGAAGTACGAGACCTTTCATTCCTAATATCAGCTCCATGTTCCTTGAGTCTTGTCTGCAAGGAGCGACCTGTTTCACCAATGTAACTTTTTCCACAACACCAATTTACTTTATAGACCCCTTTAAGTTGATGTCTATCAATATTATCTTTGATCGACCTCATACCTTTACTAATAGTTCCAGGGGCGGAGAATTGCATGATTATGTTTTTTTCCTTAGAATTTTAGCAATCTTATCAGTTAATCCTTGAATATAAGGTAGAAATACCCTACCACATTGACGTTGGTCTTGAGCTTTAGGTTCATGAGATAACACGCTTCTTTCAGCTTTCTCTATTGTTATTTTAATTTCTTTTTCTTTGTAGCCTATACTCTTAAATGTTGAAACTAAATGTTTCTTCTCTTCATTCAGATGCTCAAAGTAAGAAATATGAAGGGCTCTGATAGCAAGAGTGTTTAGAACACCAAACATCTAGGCTGTGTGATGGTGGGAATCTGCGTGTTGGTAGCTTTCTGTGTGGGTTGACTTTTTGTGTGGGTATTTTTGTTACAATAGTTGATAATAATATTTTTGTTGCAATAATTTCTTTTGTTATATATTTATCAATGATGGATACGAATGAAATCTTTGGTTATATCCACCACATTAATATTTTAATGTGATTATACTAATTATAATCTTATTTTATAAACAAGTTGGATATTTATGTCATATTTGTGCTGACGATATTGTGTTCACTGTACAATCAAATTGGTGAGTTTTGGAATTTTTGGTTTGATGGTCAAAGGTTTGTTTGAACTTCCCTATTGTACCAATTCTATTTGCCAATTCATTCTTTTGATGAGTATCATAACAATTGTCTCTACTATTTCATTCTTTTGGTGAGTTTCGGAATTTTTGGTTTCATGGTTAAAAGGTTTGTTTAAACTTTCTGTGGTACCAATTGTCTCTACTAGTTCAAAAATTTTGAGTGGTTCTGCTCGTTGATCTTGCTTTGTTGGAAAGAAAAGTGAAGTGGTTTATAAGAGGAGTATATGTTTTTTTTACGTGGTTTATAAGAGAAGTATATGTTGGCTTTTTTACAGAATTATCCTAATTAAAACAAAAACAAAACCAAACTATTTAGAATAAAACTCTTTAGAAATTCTCTCATTTTGAATTATGCATTTTTAAAATACTTAAAATATTATATTTATTTTGTAAATTTTATATTTATTATCATAATCTTTACGTAGAATGTGTTTTGAGTTTTTAAAAAATAAATGTAATTTTTAACATGCTTTTGTTTTTTTTACTAATTTGTGTTATATAATTAGTAGTGATTTTCATATTGTGTGTATTTTTAATTACAAACTATCTTATAATCTTTGTATTATAGAAATTCATTGTTTTTAAATAATATCAATGTAAATTTTAAAATGGGAACTATAAACTCAAAATGGGAACTTTGGCAAAAAAATCCCGAAAAAACATCAAAAAAATTGCTAAAATTGAAAAGTGTGTATACTGGAATGATGGGCTTTTTTTGGGTCAATTTTGAACATGTTTTAAAAATGGCAGTGAAAATGAAATTTTCGTGCAAAAAACACCGTGAAAACGAAAACTCTTGATACTGGAATGATGGTTTTCTTTTAAGAATCAATTTTCAACATTTTTAAAAGATATTAGTAAAAATGAATTTTTATGTGCAAACAGTTGTTTATGAGGAAAAACACACACTAATGTTTTTCGTAGAATAACATTTTTCTTTCCTAAGTATAAATTCAACATGTTTTAGTAATGACCATAAAGATAAAATAATGGGATCTGAAATACATTAAAATATCAATTAACCCGGAGTCACCCCGCCACCCCCGCAGGCCGTTGGGACGCCGGAGTGGGGTGGAGGGTTTTCTGGAATCACCCAACCACCCCCATCCTCCGCCCCACCCCGACGACCCAATGACCTGCGGGGGCGGCGGGTTGATTCTGGGAATGACCCAACCCTCCACCCCACCCTGGCTGTAAGGAGCTACAGTCCTTGGCACGCCCACCTGATGTGCAACTGACTTCGATGATGAACGAGTGAAGGTGAAAAGGCAAAGTGCGAAGTCCTTCGACCGAAGTGCACGTGGAGGCATAGTTAAAATGTGCATGAGAATTGGAGGGCAAGCATACTTATATGGTGGATATCATGGGCATTCACTTGTCAAGCCGACGGTGGAATTAGTTGTGTTTGGAGTGTTGGCAATGGGCCGACCAAACGATAAAAGCAAACGGAGGGCGTCGGTGGAAATATAACACAGGTCGGCCATGGAGATGGCTCACCATGCATGCAGCATATATATTGGTGCGATGGAGACTTATTTGGACATCAACGAAATCACTCAACACACTCAAGCGAAGGAGAAGTGCGCAGTTCTAAGGTGTAGCCATAGTAAAGGAAGGTGAGGCATAGTTCTATGCACCTAGCCTTGGGCGAGGCTGCACGAAGGTGAAACGCACAGTCTTAAAGCCTTAGGTGAGAGAGCGGGTAGGAGCATTTGACGTTCGAACGAAGGAGCATGGGTTAAGGCACTGAAACACAGGTGAAGGCGTTGGGCATTAGTTGACACGAGTTCTTGGGTGGCTCGGGTGAGTGCCCACCTGTCGTGTGAAGATAAATGTGGAGGTGGAGAAGGGGACTCGGGTGTGGTCGCTCGCCCACTGTGTTGAGGTAAAAAAAGGGTGACTCGGGTGAGGTCACCCTCCTATCAACAAGGTTCAGTTGTGAAGTTTGGTTGGCAGCTCGTTTGAGGGCGTGCCCGCCCGACTTAGGCAAAGGATCTTGGTTATCACACGGACATGTGATGAAGTTGTAAATTTGGCTAAGTATGAAAGTTGGTGTTTCCGAGTATACTTGTAAAGCTTTGTAATATTGAAAGACTGTATAATATATTATTTAGACAGACTCATTGTTCAGGGAGTTGCCCCTCCCTTTATACTGTGCAATTGTGTTCTCTTGTATAATTGTTGATGATAATGAATGTGTATGGGTGTTCATTGGTATAAAGGAAACATTAATAATACTTGGTTGCGAAAAACAAACTAGGTAGACTAATGGTTAGGTGTAGTCCACGAACATAAGTATTGGTGAAAAGAAAGTGTTCGGTGGTGCCGCACCTCGTCAAGTATGGTTGAAAGACTACCGTAGGACTGGGGGCGTGACAGGTGGTATCAGAACCTGGTTGGAGATAGTTTTGAAGCTGATTCAAGGTTGAAGAAGCTTGATAGTTGATGACAGTGGAAGCAGGTACTTGTAGGTGAAGGAAGCTGGTTTCACATACAAGTGGAACAAGGGCTGGTTCATGATTGCAGGGAACTTGGTGAAGCTGGTGAATAGTGAAACAAGTTTAGCAGAGGTGAAGCTTAGTGCTTGGGCCACGTTAAATGACAAGGCATGGCAGGTTAGGAAGAATGTGAAGGGAAGCTCTTGCTTACCTTATACAAGTTGAAGTAGATGAAAGAAGAGAATCCCCATATTTGAAAGGAACTTGAAGTCTTGGAAAAGAATGTTGAAGACAAACTTCTTCAACTTGGTTGGACAATGGAGCAGGATGAAGTTGCAGATTGTGCTAACAAGGAAGAGGAAGTCGTGATGATTGAGGATGTTGTAGATGTGACAACGATGGAGGATGAACTTGAGATTGATCAAGTTGGGCCAGGATCGTGCAGGGTGCAGACATGGATGGATGAGGATACTCATATGGAGGAACCTCATGATGATGAAGTAAGTATTGATACTTGTGTTTCACTTGAGCATTTGGTAGATGGACTGTATGTAGGAAAGAGAAAAGCCAGTTTTCCGATGCAGGGGAGGATCTTAGCATGGATGACTATGATGAGACCTTGCATGGAGAAGCAGGGATTGGTGATTGCTGCAATACTTGTTGGGGTTTTTTGTGACCTTACGGTAGAAGGTACAAAGGCCCATGACAAGGGAGGAACATGATGATCGTTGTGAAGGAATGGGTCATGCTTTAACCACATGGAGAATTGGCTAAGTGCCCGGCATGACTCATGAACAGATTGGAGGAGGGCACACACTTGAGGTATGATGATACTTGGGTGGACTTCTCATGGCCAAGACCAAGAAGCAAGTCTTGGTGGAACCTTTAGTGGGGGAGCTATGATGGAGAGACTCATGTGATGATGATATGGTTGGGTGACCGAGTTCACTAGACCGAAGATTGCAGACTTGGATGAGGATGACCGATTGTTGTGATGGGTCTACTTGGTTGGACTACATGGGCAACTTAGTCATCGACATCAGGTTGGAGAAATGGAGAATGGTAGTCTTATCCAGGGACATTGTGCATGAGCACTTGTAGAGGTGTCACTTATGGGCATCCAATGAGGAGTGCCAAGGCAGGGATGTTGTGCAGGTAGATTTGCTGGTGTGACATGGAGATGTTTTACTTATGAGCCGATGGAGAGGTTGTGCACTCTTGTACGACAAGGCCATGGACTTGGATGGAATTGTGAGCAGACTATGGAGCATTCCTACTACATGGAGAGCTGAGGGATCTTGCAGAGACCTTTGGGCCAAGACTTATATGCTTTCTAGAGTGTTGGTTGGAAATGACTCATGGAGCTCATGATGACATGAGATTGTTGTGACTTTTGAAGACTTCATATATGGTGGACTTGGAGGATCTGATGCATTGAGGCACTGAGGTCAGAAACTTTGATGCAGAATGGGATGCATACTTTCGAGTACATGTATGGGTGTGGCTTGGAAGAATGACTTGATGTGGAGGATCGATATGAGACACTTTGGAGTGATAGAGTTACAACGATGATGATGCCTTGGTGGCAACACTTGGGCATGGGTTGAGCCGAGACTTAACCACTTTTAACACATGGGAGCTGATTGATCTATGATCATGGGCAACACATGGATAGATGAGATAGGTGTATACTTGTTTCTATGGTAGACTTGAGGGATGGCACATACAGATATGATGGAGGGTTGTTTCATGGACCTGGATGTGGCACATCGAGAGTTGGAGTTTGATGAGATGGTCTCTTCATATTGAGGAGATGGATGTTTTTCATATGGATGATGTTGGGATGGATGCAGCTGATTTCATGCAGCACATTGGTACCAAACTTCATGGACAACATGTTGCAGATGAGATGAGGACTACTTCATGGACCTGAGCATGGCTTACTTATATGGAGATGGATTCTTGATTGAGTTGAGGATGTGACAGGATGTTCTGAGAAACGACTGATGATGGCATGAGGATGTTCACTCTCATGGTTTGAGCGTGACGGTTGGATTAGCTACCCAACTAGTTTAGACATGGGGTCGCGAAGTGTGCAGAGATGTGTTAGCATTATGTTGGAGTATCATGGCAGCAGTTCACACGATGACGATACATGATGAGGTCGACACGAGATGTTACAGTGGGCATGTAGCTTGAGATGGAGGGGATAGCCTTCCACGATGGGAAGCAGCATGAGATTGTGACAGGGTGGTTGATGATCATGGATTGAGATGATTTCTGATGCATGACATACCAATGGGGTGTATGCCTTGGTATGGATAGCTTGGTGACAGATGTTTGCCGAGACGAGACATGATGGAGATGGTAGTTCTACATATGTTGTAGGGATGTTTGTAGTATGTGGAGGAGTTGATATCATGGATAATACTGTCAGATATGGAAAATCTTGATCTTGGTGGATGGCTACCAGGATGGTATGTTGTTGAGAACGACAACGATTTCAGGTGGAGGAGGATGTAAGGACCTGCGGTCCTTAGCACGGCCACCCGATGTGCGACCGAGTTCGATGATGAATGAGCGAAGGTGAAAAGGAAAATTGCGAAGTCATTTGACCGAAGTGCGCGTGGAGGCATAGTTAAAATGCACATGAGAAGTGGAGGGCGAGCATACTTATACGATGGATAGCGTGGGCATTCACTTGTCAAGCCGACGATGGGAGTAATTTGCGTTTGGAGTGTTGGCAATGGTCCAAACAAACTATGAAAGCAAACGGAGGGCGTTGGTGGAGATATAACGTAGGTTAGCCGTGGAGATGGCTCTCCATGCATGGAGGATATATATTGGTGCAATGGAGACTCATTTGGACATCAACGAAATCGCTCAACACACTCAAGCGAAGGAGAAGTGCGTAGTTCTAAGGTGTAACCACAACAAAGGAAGGTGAGGCATAGTTCTATGTGCCCAGCCTTGGGCGAGGCGGCACGGAGGTGAAACACACAGTCTTGAAGCCTTGGGTGAGAGTGCGGGTAGGAGCACCCAACGTTTGAATGAAGGAGCGTGGGTGAAGGCGCCGGTTGACACGGGTTCTTGGGTGGCTTGGGTGAGCGCTCGCCCGTCGTGAAAAGATAAACGCAGAGGTGGAGAAGGGGACTCGGGTGAGGTTGCCCGCCCACCGTGCAGAGGTAAATGAAGCGTGACTCGAGTGAGGTCGCCCACCTGTCGACAAGGTTCAGTTGTGAAGTTTGGTTGGTAGCTCGTGTGAGGCCACGCCCACCCGAATTGGGCAAAGAATCTTGGTTATCGCACGAAGGTGTGATGAAGTTGTAAATTTGGCTAAGTATGAAACTTGGTGTTTCCAACTATACTTGTAAATCTTTGTAATATTGAAAGACTGTATAATATATTATTCAGGTAGACTCATTGTTTAGGGACTTGCCCCTCACTTTATACTATGCAATTGTGTTCTCTTGTATAATTGCTGATGATAATGAATGTGTATGGGTGTTCATTGGTATAAAGGAAACATTAATAATACTTGGTTGCAAAAAACAAACTAAGTAGACTAATGGTTAGGCGTATTGCACGAACATAAGTATTGGTCAAAAGAAAGTGTTCGGTGGTGCCGCACCTCACCAAGTCTGGTTGAAAGACTACCGTAGGCCTAGGGACGTGACACTGGCGGCCAACGACTCACAGGGGTGGTGGGGTGATTCTAAGAATCACCCCGCCGTTCACCCAACCCTGGTGGCCCAATGGCCCGTAGGGGTGGCGAGGTGATTCTGGGAATCGCCCCACCCTCTGCCCCACCCTGGTGGTCCAATGGCTATCAAGGGTGGTGGGGTGATTCCAGGAATCACCTCACCCTTTGCCCCAACCTAGTAGCCCAATGTCTCATTGGGTGGCAAGGTGATTTTGGGAATCACGCCGCCCTCCGCCCATCCCGACAGCCAAATAACCTGTAGGGGTGGTGGGCTGATTCCATGAATCACCCTGCCCTACGCCCCACCCCTACAACCCAACGGCGCGTGGGGTGGCAGGGTGATTCCTAAATCAACCCGCCCTCCACCGCACTCGAGCAGACCAATGACCCACGGGGGTGGTGGGGTGATTCTGGGAATCACCACAACCTTCGCCCCACCCCATCGGCCCAATGGCTCATGGGGGTCGTGGGTTGATTCCAAGAATAACCCCGCCCTCCGCGCCAACCCGGCGACCCAAAGGCCCATGGGGGTGGTAGGGTGATTCTGAGAATCACCCCGCCCTCTACCCCACCCCAACAGTGCAACGGCTCGTGGGGGTGGTGGGGTGATTCCGGGAATCACCCCGCCCTCCACCCCACCTCGACTGTAATGCCCTGTGGTTGGCAAGACAACCGGGCGCGCCCTCCGTCCACTGTGCGAAGTAGCGAGGTCATACGAAGGCGTGGAATGACAAGGACGAGGCGTTATGTTATACGCGGACGAGTTGGAGTTTCACGTTTATAAGGGCGAGTTGGGGGAGCTTGTCACACAAGCCGACCGAGGAGCAAAGACAACGTGGAGCGATGTTGGTGGGCGGTCCCGCGCCATGGGCAGGCCGACCCACATAAAGGAGTTGTAACATTTGAGGGCACGCGGTTGGAAGGAATAAACGAGGGTCGGCTAAGGGCGTAACTCCATACGTAGACATCGTATATATATGCACTGGAAGGGAGGAATTTGGAGAATCGAAAGTTTGACCTTCGATCATCAAAACAGAAGTGCGTGGGTGTGAAAAGACCACAGTGAAGGCGCAGGTCATGCGCTCGCTCGCCGGGCGGTGTACACGAGTTGCACAAGATTTGTGAGGCAGTTGAAGGCACGGGTGGAGGGTGTTCTAAGGCGCTCGCCTAGCAAGTCTTGTTAAACGAGTTGGGGTTGTATTGTGGGTGAGGGTCATGCACAGGTGCACCCTCCCACTTTGGCAAAGGAGACTTGTGTTATGTATACGGTTGAGTTGTGGTGAGACCATCGTGTGGTCTTGCACGGGTGGATGCCCGACTCGAGTGTAATGCTGGTTGAGTTATACTCCCTGCCATTGTAAAAATTCTCACATATAATAAAAGATTGATTTTACATGTGATGTTGTTCTCTTGCCGTTCTATATTGCTGATGTTTGATATTAATGGATTCTGCACATTAATATGTTATTCATGTATAATGATGAATGTTAAGTCATAGTTCGTAAAGTAAGCTAACAATGGAAGATGTTAATTACTTAGATGGTGCCGTACCCAGCCAATTTAACAAAAAATGAATTGGGGACATGATAGGTGGTATCAGAGCAGGTTCACAATGAGTGAAGCCAGTGTATGATGAAGATGATATCCACCCTCACTTCGTGACTGGTGGTATCAGAGCAGGTTCACAATGGGTGAAGCCGGTGTATGATGAAGAAGATACACACCTACACTTCATGACAGGTGGTACCAGAGCAGGTTCACAATGGGTGAAGCCATTGCTTGATGAACGCAGAGAACAAACATGTATGCAGGGAAAAGTCATGGAGAAATCATGGATGAATAGTCTGGGTTTTGTGGACTTGATGGTTCATGGCAAGACCATTCTTGTCACGCCCCCAGGCCGACAGTAGTCTTTCAACTACAATTGGTGAGGTGCGGCACCACTGAACACTTTCTTTTCACCAATAATTATGTTCGTGGACTACGCCTAACCACTTATCCTACTTAGTTTGTGTTTTGCAACCAAGTATTATTAATGTTCCTTTATACCAATGAACACCCATACACATTCATTATCAACAACAATTATACAAGAGAACAAAATTACACAATATAAAGGGAGGGGTAACTCCCTGAATAATGAGTCTACCCGAATAATATATTATACAGTCTTTCAATATTACAAAGCTTTACAAGTATACTTGGAAACACCAAGTTTCATACTTAGCCAAATTTACATCATCATCACACCTCCGTGTGATAGCCAAGATTTCCTTGCCCAAGTTGGGCGAGCGTGCCCTCACACGAGTTGCTAACCAAACTTCACAACCAAACCTTGTTCTCTTGCACGATGGGCGGGTGAGTCCACTAAGTCACCAAGACACCCTCTTCGCAAAACTGGCTTCACCAGTGTTCCACCATTCACCTTCGCACTGTAGCCTCACTCGAGTTCCACCGTTTACAACTTTCGTAGTTGCATTTGCACGATGGGTGGGTGCTCACTTGAGTTACCCAAGAACTCATGCACGCCTTCGCACAACTGGGCGCCCATGCCTTCACCCGCGCACACCTTCAACCAATATCCGAACTTGTGCTGCCATGTGCCTTGCCCAAGAAAGGGCGCATTACCAAACTGTGCCTTTCCTTCTCAATCTGCACCTCACACCTTTTCTTGCACCCTCCTCTTCATTAGATGAGCGAAGTTGTTCGATACCCAAATGAGCTCCATGCGTTGTTTACTTATATGGGTGCAAAGGCGAGTCGAGCTTCCCAAGCCAACTCGTCGTCCACGTTATGAGTGCCCCCACTCATCACAAACACCTTCAAAACATATGTTGGCCTTGCTCCAAGTGTGGGTTGGCCCGTGGGCAATCTAACAATGCTCCCAAGCTATATAATCCTTCGCTCGACCTCTTGTGCATATTATAACTTTGCACACTTCATCCAAGCTACTCGCACTTTCCTTTGTTCAAGTCGTTCATTAAAGTCGCACTTTGGGTGGAAATGCAGGTCCTTACATCCTCCTCCACCTGAAATCGTTGTCATCCTTGACAGCATACCATCCTGGTAACCATCCACCAAGATCATCATCATCAACTATCTCATCCTCAATCCATGATGTCAACTCCTCCACATACTGCAAACATCCCTGCAACATATGTAGAACTCCCATCTCCATCATGTGTTGTCCCATCCTGTGAACTGTCTTCCTTGTCTGCCTGATGCCAACATCTCTCTGTTCACTTCCGGACCCCATGTTTGAGCTAGTTGGGTAGCTAATCCAACTGTCACGCTCAAGCCATGAGAGTGAACATCCTTATGCCTTCACCAGTCTATCTCGGATTCTGCTACATCTTGGACTCACCAAGAATCTCACCCATGCTCAGGTCCATGGAAACTCCATCCCATCTACAACATGTCATGATGATTGATACCAAGGCATCCCTGAATCATCTGTCATACCTCCTCAACCTGTTTTAAGGACTCACTGCCATGAGCAGCTAATAATGAGCCCCATCTTCTATGTCATCTAAGAAGATGCGGAGGGAGTAGAGCCTGAAGGCTCACCCTCACTAATCATCTCAATCCATTTGTCAGGATTTTCTATGTCCATCCTCTGTAGATAAGTGAACCGATCCTCCTCCTGGACATTCGGCCTCACATATGCCTCATCATCATCATCATCATCCTCAACCACTTCTAGCCTTCTTGACAAATCCAAGATACTATCAGAAAGTGTCCTGATGACTAATGACTGCTCGGTAAGCTTTGTCTCAACCATAGACAACCGCTTACTCATGTCTTCCATTCGCTTCTCATCCTCCATTTGCATCACTGCCAACTTACAATTAGGCTTTTTCACTCCAATGGTTGGTACACCAATGGGTACATCTTCCTTTCCATCGTAAATGTACAGCCTCTTCAAATGTGGAACAATCATAGCATCGAACTATTTCAAGAATTCCATTCCCAACACAGCTTCATAGTCATCAATTCACACTATAGTGAAGTTGACCTTCCCTGTCCACTCACCTAGTGTTGTGTCCACCTTTTCTGCTACATTGAGAACATAATCAGAAGGAGAATTGACTGTCTTCATTTGTCCCTTCACTGGTACAAATTTCAGCCCAATCCTTCTCGCAGTATCTTCACTCATGAAGTTTTGAGTAGCCCCACTATCCACCATAGTGAGTATATCAGCACCCCCAATCTTCATCCGAACATACTCCAACTTGTTCCTCTCAGGATCCCTCCGAGAGATCACGTCTGTAGCAGCAGCAGCACCAAGTATCTACATCATCCCCACATAAGCTTCTTCATTCTTTGTATTAGACTGTGCAATAGCGACCACTTTTGGTCTTAAAGGACAATTCTTCACCGTATGTGGTTCAGCACATATCCAACACTTCAAGGCTTTCTTCATCTTCGACTTATCATCCAATTTTGAAGCATCATCCTTCTTCTTCTCTTTCGGTTTATCGGACTTCTTCTTCCTATCATCAAAAGTCTCATCATAATGCTCCACCAACCTATCCACAGCAGCAAAAGCTTCCTCAAGTGTTTTAATCTTCTGCCTCTTCACTTCATTGCATGCCCAAGGCTTCAATCCAATAATGAAGTTGAACACCTTGTCCCTCTATACCATGTCAGGAAGTTCTAGAACCACACTTGCAAACTCCTGCTGATATGTATGTAGGTTACCTGTCTACTTTATGAACTTTATCTTCATCCTTGCTTCCCACGTTTCATCCTGAGGACTGAAATGGGTCTGCAAAGCTTTCTTCATCTCATCCCATGAAGTAATGTCACCAGCACTGCCATTGGAAATCTGATCCATCCTCCTTAGCCACCACATCTCAGCATCCTTCGTCAAGAACTGAGCAGCTACCTTCACCTTCGTCTCATCATCAGATAGACCTAATCATTCCAAGTATTGATCCATGTCCCATAGAAAGTTGCTAAGAGTCTTCGCACTCCTTGTAACATCATAATATTTCGGTTCCTTGACTTTCACATGAGGCACTCCTCCACCTAAGTTATTCCTCACGGCCTTCTTCAACACCACGATCTCATCTCTGGCTTCATCAAGAGATTTCTGCAAGTTCACGATCTCTGCCAAGCCTCGATCTCTTGCCTCTTCAATCTCCTTGACCCTTACTTCAAGTTGTGTACACATAAGATCAGTGTACTCGTGTTGAGTCTGGAGTTCATCGATCTCTTCCCTCATCTTTGAATTGGCCTCTTGATCTCTCTTGACCAAGTCCATCTTCTTAGTCCAGTAAGCCTCTAAGTCCTCCATCCTTTCCAACACTTTTTCAATAAATGCCATAGTAGCATCCTTCGGATCGTGACTAGACCCAACCTGAGATTCACCTACCATTGCTAACAGTTTCCTTCTTCTTTGCAATCTAGTTTCAACCATCCAACAGCTTCACCAAGTTGCTTACGACCATGAACCAGCCCTTGTTCCACTTGTATGTGAAACAACTTCCTTCACCTGCAAGTACCCGCTTCACTGTTACCAATTCCCAAGCTTCCAAGTGTACCCACACCTGCACTTCGTCACGAGCAACCCTGCTCTAACACCAACTACAACTGAGCTCTAATACCACCTGTCACACCCCCAGGCCGGCGGTAGTCTTTCAACCGCGCTTGGCGAGGTGCGGCACCACCGAACACTTTCTTTTCACCAATAATTATGTTCGTGGACTACGCCTAACCACTTATCCTACTTAGTTTTTGTTTCACAACCAAGTATTATTAATGTTCCTTTATACCAATGAACACCCGTACACATTCATTATCAATAGAAATTATACAAGAGAACACAATTGCATAGTATAAAGGGAGGGGCAAATCCCTGAACAATGAGTCTACCCGAATAATATATTATATAGTCTTTCAATATTACAAAGCTTTACAAGTATACTTGGAAACACCAAGTTTCATACTTAGCCAAATTTACATCATCATCACACCTTCGTGTGATAGCCAAGATTTCCTTGCCCAAGTCGGGCGGGTGTGCCCTCACACGAGCTGCCAACCAAACTTCACAACCGAACCTTATTCTCATGCACAATGGGCGGGCGCTCACCCGAACTGCCCAAGAACCCATGCACACCTTCGCACAGCCGGGTGCCCACGCCTTCACTCATGCATGCCTTCAACCAATAGCCAAACTTGTGCTGCCGTGTGCCTTGCCCAAGAACGGGTGCATTACCAAACTGTGCCTTTCCTTCTCAATCTGCACCTCACACCTTTTCTTGCACCCTCCCCTTCATTAGATGAGCGAAGTTGTTCGATGCCCAAATGAGCTCCACGCATTGTTTACTTATATGGGTGGAAGGGCGAGTCGAGCTGCCCAATCTGACTCATCCTCCACGTTATGAGTGCCCCCTACTCATCGCAAATGCCTTCAAAACATATGTCGGCCTTGCTCCAAGTGTGGTTTGGCCCATGGGCAATCTAACCATGCTCCCATGCTATATAATCCTTCGCTCTGCCTCTTGTGCATATTATAACTTCACACACTTTGTCCAAGTTGCTTGCACTTTCCTTTGTTCAATCCATTCGTTCAAGTCGCACTTTGGGTGGAACCGTAGGTCCTTACAATTCAAGCTCTGGTGGACACAGGGGCCACTCATAACTTCATGATGACATGGTTAGCAAAAGAGGTTGGACTGATGATCTTCCCATCAAATGTGGAAGTCAAGTCAGTGAAATCTAGAGCTAAAGTGGCGGGTTTGGCACACGAAGTGCCTATGCAGATGAAAGACTGGAAGGGTCAGTTGGACTTCACAGTGACGGAGATGAATGACTTTGATATCATACTCGGACAAGATTTCTTGAAGGGCAATAGGGCTATTGTTGTCCCCTTCTGTTATGAGGTGGTGCTGATTGGATAGTCACAAACTTGGACTTTGCCCACTCATATGCAAAGGAGGGAAGTCAAGGTGCAGCATGTTTCTGCACTAAGTTTGGAGAAGGATATCAAGGAGTCAGATATGGAGACATATGCGCTGATGTTCAAGGGAGTCGAAGGTGATGGAGTGGGGATGCCTATTCCAGCCGAGATTTTTGAGGTGCTGACCAAATATGTGGATTTGATGCTTGATGAGATACCGAAGAAGCTTCCACCAAGGCGTGAGGTGCAACCCCCAGCTAAAGGACCTTATCGGTTGTTAGGACCTGAGTTGGAGGAATTGAAACGAAAGCTAAAGGAGTTAGCTGATGCAGGTTTTATCAGACCTTCAAGGTCCCCTTATGGAGCTCCGGTATTGTTCCAGCAGAAGAAGGATTCGAATGAGCTACGGATGTGCTATGATTACCGTGCATTGAACAAGCAGACGGTAAGGAACATGTATCCTTTGCCATTGGATGCTGATTGTTTTGACAAGCTTGCAAAAGCTCGAGTGTTTTCCAAGCTGGACTTGATGCATGGGTATTATCAGGTGCGGATAGCTGAAGGAGATGAGAAGAAGACTGTGATAGTAACAAGATATGGTAGCTTTGAGTTCCTTGTTATTCCATTCAGGTTGTGCAATGCTCCTACTACATTTTTCACTTTGATGAATGATGTCCTACGACCATACTTGGATTCATTCATAGTAGTGTACTTGGATGATATAGTGGTGTATAGTGACAACATGGAGGATCATAAGAAGCACTTGGCAATGGTGTTCGAGGCACTAACAGTTGTTCTTGAAGAAGTCTAAGTGTGTGTTCGCTCAGACCAAGATTCCGTTCCTTGGGCATATTGTTGGTTAAGGGTACATACGGATGGAGCTGAGTAGAGTGAAGGTGATTGAGGACTGGGTTGAACCAAAGAATTTCCATGAGATGAGAGTGTTTTTGGGCATGACCAACTACCAATGGAAGTTTATAGAGGGGTACTCCAAGGTAACATCGGCATTGACAGACCTATTGAAGAAAGACAAGAGGTGGAATTGGACGGATAAATGTCAGAAGGCATTTGATGACTTGAAGAAGAGGATGGTTACAACACTGATACTGAAGTTTCCTGACTTCGAGAGACCATTTGAGGTACACACAGATGCTTTAGATTTTTCCATAGGAGGGGTTCTTATGCAGGATGGGCATCCAGTGGCGTATGAGAGTCGGAAGTTGTAGGATAGAGAATGAAGGTATCCGGTTCATGAGAAGGAGATGACTGCGATCATTCACTATCTTCATGTGTGGAGACATTACCTGATTGGGAATCCATTTGTTGTCAAGACTGACAACAATGCAACAAGTTATTTTGCATCAAAACCGAAGCTTTTTCCGAAGCAAGCTCGTTGGCAGGACTTCTTGGTAGATTTCGACATGACTATTGAGTATAGACCGGGAAGGCACAATGTGGTAGCAGATGCCCTTAGTAGGAAGGGACAACTTGCAGCCTTGGAGGGTGAAGACCGAGCAGCGAGGAGTAGGAGTCGGATTTAGATGTCAGAAGAGATGCAGAATAATCTCAAGGAAATTGTTGAAACTGATACTTTGGCGCAAAAATATAATGAAGCAGATAAAGGAGGGGAAGAAATAAAAGTTCTTTCTACGGGATGAGTTCTTGTTCTTTGGAAACCAACTCTATGTTCCAAAGTCATCTGGACTTAGGAGGCACCTTTTGAAGGAGTGCCATGACTCACCGTGGGCTGGCCACCCAGGGCAGCGTCATTCCTTGGCATTGTTGGAGAGAGGATTCTTTTGGGAGAAGATGCGGGAGGATGTAGAGGAGTATGTACATATGTGCATCATTTGTCAACAGGACAAGTTGGATAATCAGAGGCAAGGAGGAATGTTTCAGCCTTTACTGATTCTTGAGAGGCCATGGATGAGTGTCTCGATGGACTTCATTTCTCATTTGCCACAAGTTCAGGGGTATAATGGGATTATGGTCATGGTTGATCTTTTTTCCAAGTATGCTGTCTTTGTTCCTACAAAGATGCCTTGTGGAGCTGAGTGGACTGCAGAGTTTTTCTTTAAGAACATAGTGAAGTATTGGGGGATGCCATTAAGCATCATGTCGGATAGAGATCTGTGTCTTACAGGTAGATTTTGGACCACAATGTTTAAGTTAGTCAGGATAGAATTGTTGATGAGTTCGAGTTACCATCCGCAGACAGATGGATAGACCAAGAGGACCAACGCATTGTTGGAGGATTACTTGAGACATTATGTGATTGCTCATCAGAAGAATTGGCCTGAACTCTTGGATATTGCTCAGTTCAGCTATAATATTCAAAAGAGTTCTGCGACAGGGTATAGTCCATTTGAGTTGGTGAATGGGCAAATGCCGATTGCACTGCATATCGTAGTAAGATGAGGTTTTTTGAGGAGTCCTAATGCAAAGAAGTTCATCAAGGCTTGGGATGAGACCTTGGAGTTGGCATGGTTGCACTTGCATGAAGCTGCAAGGAGAATGAAGAAATGGGATGATCGAGGAAGACGGGATGCACACTTCAGTGTGGGAGATATGGTGTTTCTCAGGATTACTAGGGAGCAGTTTTAGCCAGCCAAGGGGACTATGAGCAAATTGACACGGAAGTATGAGGGACCATTCCGAGTAAAGAAGAGAGTGGGGGAAGTTGCTTATGAGCTGGAGCTTCCGTACCATATGCACATGAAGCATCCAGTTTTTCACATGAGTCAGTTGAAGAGATGCAGGCATGATGCTGATCATCCAGAGAGAGCTGAACCACTGAGAGGACCAGCCGGAATTGTGGACAAGCTAGGACTAGAGTTGGATAAGATTTTGAGCTATAGAACTACAAGGATTGGTTGCCACATGAAACGGGAGTATCTTATCAGATGGAAGAATGCACCAGAAGAGGAAAGCTAGGAATTGGAGGACTCACTTTGGATATGGAAGAAGAAGATTGCGAAGTATGAACAAAAGATACTGAGGCAGTCGAGATTGTTGAGGACAACAATGATTTCGAATGGGGGAGGATGTAATGCCTTGTGGTTGGTGAGACAACCAAGCGCACCCTCCATCCACCATGCGAAGTAGCGAGGTCATACAAAGGTGTGGAATGACAAGGATGAGGCGATATGTTAGACACGGACGAGTTGGAGTTTCATGTTTATAAGGGCGAGTTGGGGGAGCTCATCACACAAGCCGACCAAGGAGCGAAGACAATGTGGAGCGATGTTGGTGGGCGGTCCTGCGCCATGGGCGGGCCGACCCACACAAAGGCGTTGTAATGTTTGAGGGCACGGGGTTGGAAGGAATAAACGAGGGTCGGCCGAGGGTGTAAATCCATGCTTAGACATAGTATATATATGCGATGGAAGGGACGCATTTGGAGCATCGCAAGTTCAACCTTCGATCATCAAAACAGAAGTGTGTGGGTGTAAAAAGACCACAGTGAAGGTGCAGGTCATGCGCCTGCTCGCCAGGCGGTGTACACAGGTTGCACAAGATTTGTGAGGTGGTTGAAGGCGTGGGTGGAGGGCGTTCTAAGGTGCCCGCCCACCAAATCTTGTGAAATGAGTTCAGGTTGTATTGTGGGTGAGGGTCGTGCACGGGCGCGCCCTCGCACTTTGGCAAAGGAGACTTTTGTTATATATATGGTTGGGTTGTGGTAATACCATTGTGTGATCTTGCACGGGAGGGTGCCTGACTCGGGTGTAACGCCGGTTGAGTTATACTTCCGGTCATTGTAAAAATTCTCACATATAACAAAAGATTGATTTTACATGTGATGTTGTTCTCTTACTGTTATATATTGCTGATGTTTGATATTAATGGATTCCACACATTAATATGTTATTCATGTATAATGATGAAGGTTAAGGTGTACTTCATAAAGTAAGCTAACAATGGAAGATGTTAGTTACTTAGGTGGTGCTGCACCTAGCCAATTTAACAAAAAAAGAATTGGGGGCATGATACCGGCATCCCAAAGGCCTGCTGGGGTGGTGGGGCAATTCTGAGAATCACACCGCCCTCTGCCCCACCCCAGTGGTGCAACAGCTCGCAGGGGTGGTGGGGTGATTTCAGGAATCACCTCGCCCTCCACCCCACCCAGTGGCCCAATGGCTTGCGGGGTGGGGGGGTGATTTCGGGAATCATCCGACCCTCTATCCCACCCTGGCGGCCCAATGGCCCGCGGGGGTGGAGGGTGACTCCGGGAGTCACCCCACCTTCTGCCCCACCCTAATGGCACAGGGGCTCACGGGGGTCACGGGGTGATTCCAGGAATCACCTCACACTCTGCTCTACCCTAGTGGTCCAACTGCCCACGGGAGTGGCGGGGTGATTATGGAAATGACCCCACCCTGTGCCCCACCCCAGTGGTGCAACAGCTTGTGGGTGTGGAGGGGTGATTACGGGGATCACCTTGCCCTCTTCCCCACCCCAACAACCCAAAGACCCGTAGGGGTGGCGAGGTGATTCTAGGAATCACCCCACTCTTCGCCTCACCTCGATAGCCCAACGCCTCGTGGGGGTGGCGTGGCGATTCTGAGAATCACCCCACCCTCCGAGGTGATTATGGGAATCACCTTGTCCTCTGCCCCACCTCGACAGCCCAAAGACCTGTGGGGGTGGCAAAGTGATTCAAGGAATCACCTCGCCCTCTGCCCCACCCCAGTGGCCCAGCAGCCCGTGAGGATGGTTGGGTGATTCCAAGAATCACCCCACCCTTTGCCCCATCCTAGCAATGCAACGATTAGCTGGGGTGGTAGGGTGATTCCGGGAATCACCCTACCACCCCCGTGGGCCGTTGGGACACCAAGGCTGGGAGAAGGGTTGCAGGCAGCCTTCACCCCACCTCAGTAGCCTAACAACCCATGAGTGTCACGTCCCTACACTGGCAGTACTCTTCAAACCACATTATAGCAAGGTGTGGCACCACTGACCACTTTCTTTTCACCAATACTTATGATCGTGGACTACGCCTAACATTTGTACTTTGTTTATTTTCCGTTACCAAGTATTAGTTTATCCTTTATACACGATGAAAACCATAAACATTCATCATAACAACAATAACATGAACAATTGCACAATAGTATAAAGGGAGGGGCAACTCCCCGATGTGAGTCTACCTGACTCAATATATATATATATATTCTTCAATTTCCATAACATAAGTTAAATCTTGGAGGAAACCCCAAATTTACACTTAGCCAAATTTTCAACTTTGGAAAACTCGGTTGCCCAGCCTCGTTGGCACCTCCAAACAATCGCAACACATTTTTCCCAACTCTTCATTCACCCCTGAATTTGCGCATTTAGCTCGTTGTGTCATTTTCCCAACTTGGATGCCAACCCGTATCACCATGCACGCCTACTCAACACATTTGCACATTGGTCACCTTTGTTCACTACTTGTCGCACTTTCTTTCACCTCCGTGTCTTTTTCCCAACTTGGGCACACTCCTCGTGTCCATGTCGCCCAACCTGGGCACCCTCTGCATGGCAGTCGCACCTCTCATTCACAACCCAAACACCTTCGTTCACCTGACGCCCAACCTGGGTCGCTCGTCGTTCAGCCCTGCACGGATTCCCTATTCAGGTCGCCTGTCGTTTAGCCCTGCACGGACGCCCTACCCGGGTCACCCGTAATTCAGCCCTGCACGAATGCCCTGAATGGTCCGCTCATCGTTCATCTCTGCATGACGCCTTCACCCGCTCTGCTTTTCATGCGGGCACATCCACACTGAACTTTCGCACTTCTTCACTCTTCACTTTACTCATCCAAGTGATCTGTGTCCAACGTTGAATGATTGAATGATGATCTCCACCATCCAACTTCCACCTTCTTATACGCTTGAACACCCATCGTTCAAACACCCAACCGACCTGCCCATCCATCGTACATCTGTCGGCTTACTTCTTCTTTCACATGTCGGCCCACCCATTATTAAGTTGACTCGCCCACTGGCTCGCCCTGGACTACCCGCCCATGTGTTGGTTCGCCCATTGGCTTACCTGCTCGTCGGGTTGCTTGGGACCACCCACATGGTATAAACACCCAAAATTTTCATTTATCATCGTTTCATCTCGTGATTTTTCACATCACATCGTAGCTCGTCCAACTGCCCGAATGCCCTGTAGCTCATGGGCGTTACATTCTCTCCCATTAGAAATCATTGTCATTGCCAAGATATCCATACCAAGGCATACACTCCATCGGTATGTCATACATCAAAATGTCTCCCCAATCCATGATCATCAACCACCTCGTCGCAATCTCCACATGCTACTCCCATCATGGAAGGATGGTCCCTCCATCTCAAGCTACATGCCTATTGCAACATATCGTGTCAACCTCGTCATGTATCCTCATCATGTGAACTGCTACCATGATACTCCAACACAATGCTAACACATATTTGTACACTACTAGTCCCCATGACTCAAACTAGTTGGGTGATCAGTCCAACTGTCACGCTCAACTCAGGAGAATGCACATCCTCATACCATCATCAGTCATTTCTCTGAACATCTTGTCACATCATCAACTCGATCAAGAATTCATCTCCATATAAGTGTAAGCCATGCTCAGGTCCATGAAGTAGTCTTAATCTCATCTACAACATGTTGTCCATGATGTTTGGTACCAATGTGCTGCATGAAATCAGTCGCATCTATCCAACATCATCATCCATCGCAAAACATCCATCTCCTCAAGGTGAAGAGATCATCTCCCGACTCTCGATGTGCCACATCCAGGTCCATGAAGCAACCTCCATCACCTCTGTAATGTGCCATCCCTCAAGTCTGCCACAGAAAAAAGTATACACCTGTCTCGTCTCCCATGTGCTGCCCATGATCACAGATCAATTAGCTCCCATGTGTCAAAAGTGGTTAAGTCTCAGCTCAAACCATGCCCAAGTGTTGCCACCAAGGCATCATCATCGTCGTAACTCCATCACTCCAAAGTGTTTCATATCGATCCTTCACATCAAGTCACTCTTTCAAGCATGCCCATACATGTACTTGAGGGTATGCACCCCATCCTACATCAAAGTCTCTAACCTCAGCTCCTCAATGCATCAGATCCTCCAAGTCCACCATATATGAAGCCCTCAAAAGTCACAACCTCATGTCATCATGAGCTCCATGAGTCATCTCCAACCAAACACCCTAGCAAGCATACAAGTCTCGGCCCAAAAATCTCTGCAAGATGCCTCAACCCTCCATGTAGTAGGAATGCTCCACAGTCCGCTCACAACTCCACCCAAGTCCATGGCCTTGTTGTATAAGAGTGCACAGCATCCCCATCAGCTCATAAGTAAAACACCTCCATGTCACACTAGCAAATCCACCTATACAACTTCGTTTCCTTGGCACTCCTCATTGGATGCCCATAAGTGAAACCTCTACAAGTTCTCCTACATAATTTCCTTACATCAGACTGCCATGGTCCATGTCTCCAACCTGATGTCCATGACTAAGTTTCCCATGTTTTCCAACTAAGTAGACTCATCACAACAATCGGTCATCCCTATCCAAGTCTACAAATCCTGGTCTACTAAACTCAGTCACCCAACCATATCATCATCATATGAGTCTCTCCACCATGGCTCAACCACTAAAGGTTCCACCAAGACTTGCTCTTGGTCTCGACCATGAGAAGTCCACCTAAGTATCAACATACTCAAGTGTTTTCCCATATCCAATCTGTCCATGAGTCATGCCAGGCACTTAGCCAATTCTCCATGAGGCTAAAGCATGACCCAATCCTCCGCAATTATCATCATGTTCCTCCCTTTTCATGGGCCCTTGTACCTTCTACCATAAAGTCACAAACAACCCCAACAAGTCCTATAACAGTCGATGGTTCTTGCCTCTCCATACAAGGTGTCATCGTAGACATCCAGGGTAAGATCCTCCCTTGCATCGGCAAACTGATTTTGCACTTCCCTGCATATGGTTCATCTACCAAATCCTCAACTGAAACACAAGTATCAATAATACTTACTTCATCGTGAGGCTCCTCCATGTGAGTGTCCTCATCCACCCATGTCTGCAAACAGCATGATCCTGGTCCAACTTGATCAATCTCAAGTTCCTCCTCCATCGTTGCCATATCTGCAACATCCTTAATCATCATGACTTCCTCTTCCTTGTCAGCACAATCTGTAACTCTATCCTTCTCCATTGCCCAACCAAGTCGAAGAAGTTTGTCTTCAACATTCTTTTCCAAGACCTCAAGCTTATCTTGAATTCGTGGGTTCTTTTCTTTCATCCGCTTCAACCTGTATAAGGTAAGAAAGATCTTCCCTTCGCATTCTTCCAAACCTGCCATATCTTATCATTCAGCTTCACCCAAGCACGAAGCTTCACCTTTGCTAAACCTGTCACGAAGTGTTTACACTTCTTCCACCATTCACCTGAATCACCCTGATATACCACCTATCACCTGCAAAACTTGAACTCCCTGCCAAGTCTTCGGCCTTCCTGCGGAATCAGCTCCTTGATTCAGCACACCAGCTCTAATACCACCTGTCACACCCCTACACTGGCGGTACTCTTCCAACTGCACTATAGCGAGGTGTGACACGATCGACCACTTTCTTTTCACCAATACTTATGATCGTGGACTACGCCTAACATTCATACTTAGTTTATTTTCTGCTACCAAATATTAGTACTTAGTTTATTTTCTGCTACCAAATATCAGTTTATCCTTTATACACGATGAAAACCATAAACATTCATCATAACCACAATAACATGAACAATTTCGCAACAGTATAAAGGAAGGGGAAACTCCCCGATGTCAGTCTACTCGAATCAATATATATCTAATCTTAGATTTTCATAACATAAGTTAAATATTGGAGGAAACCCCAAATTTTCACTTAGCCAAATTTTCAACTTTGGCAAACTCTATTGTCCAACCTCATCAGCACCTTCGAACAGTCGCCGCACGTTCTACCCAACTCTTCGTTCACCCCTGAACGCACTTGTTTAGCTTGTCATGCTGTTTGCCCAACTTGGGCGCCCACCCGTATCATCGTGCATGCCTACTCGGCACGTCCGGACATCGGTCGCCTTTGTTCACAACCCGTCGCACTTCGTTTCACCTCCATGTCATTTTCCCAACTTAGGCGTGCTCCAAGTGTCCATGTCACCCAACCTGGGCACCCTCCACACACCAGTCGCACCTCCCGTTTACAAGCCAAACACCTTCGTTCACCTAACGGCCAACCTGGGTCGCCTGTCGTCCAGCCCTGCACAGATGTCCTACCTGGGTCGCTCATCGTTCAGCCCTGCACAGACTCCCTAACCGGGTCACCCATCGTTCAGCCCTGCAGGAATGCCCTAAATGGTTCACCCGTCATCCAGCTCTACACGACGCCTTCAGCCATTCTACCCATCATGCAGGCATATCCGCACTGAACTTTCGCACTTCTTCGCTCTTCTCTTAGCTCGTCCAAGTGATCTGCATCCAAGGTTGAATGATCGAATGATCATCTCCACCATCCAACTTCCACCTTTTTCTATGCTTGAATTCCCATCGTTCAAATGCCCAGCCGACCTACCCATCCATCGAACATCTGTCAGCTTACTTCATTGTTAAGTCGACTCACCCACTAGCTCGCCCAGGACCACCCACCCGTGTGTTGGTTTGCCTGTCGGCTTGCCCGCTCGTCAGCTCGCCCGGGACCACCCACATGGTATAAACACCCAAACTTTGCATTTTTCACTGTTCCATCACATGAGTTTTCCGATCGCACTGCAGCTCGTGGGCCTTATAATGGGGGTCACGGGGTGTTTCGAGGAATCACCTTTCCCTCTTCCCCATCCTGGCGTCCCAACGACCTGCAAGGGTGATGACGGGAATCATCCTTCCCTCCACCCCACCCTAATGGAACAACAGCCTGCGGGGGTGGTGGGGTGATTCTGGGAATCACCAAACTACCCCTGCGGGCTATTAGGCATCTAGGGTGGGGCAGAGGGCTACGGACAGCCTTTGGTGGCCCAACGGCCTGCGGGGGTGGTAAGGTGATTACGAGAATCACCCTGCCATCTCCACGAGCCAGTGGGCCACCAAGGTGGGGCAGAGGGCTACGAACAGCCTCTGCCCCAACCCAACGGCCCACCGGCCTATGCGGGTGGTGAGGTGATTCTGGGAATCACCTTGCCCTTTTCCCCACCATGGTGGCCCAACTGTTCGCAGGGGTGGTGGGGTTATTCTGGGAATCACCTCGACCTCGGCCGCACCCAAATGACTCAACAGCTCGTGAGGATGGTAGGGTGATTCCAGGAATCGCCCTGCCACCCACGGGAGTCATTGGTCCGCCAGGGTGGGGCGGAGGGCTGTGGACAAGCTCCACCCCACACGGACGGCCCAATGGCCTGCAGGGGTGGTGGGGTGATTCTGGGTATCACCCCACCACCTCTGCGGGCCGTTGGGCCATTTGTGTCATGCCCCTACACTGGCAGTACTTTTCCAACCGCACTATAGCGAGGTGTGGCACCACCGACCCTTTTATTTTCACCAATACTTACGGTCATGGACTACGCCTAACATTCGTACTTAGTTTATTTCTTCATTACCAGGTATTAAGTTATCCTTTATACATGATGAAAACCATGAACATTCATCATAACGGTATTAAGATGTATAAATGCACAACAATATAAAGGGAGGGGCAACTCCCTGATGTGAGTCTACCCATATATCAATCTATATAAATCTTCAACTTTCAAAGTACAAGTTAAATCTTGGAGGAAACCCCAAATTTACACCTAGCCAAATTTTACATTCATCAGCAAACTCGATTGCCCAGCTCGTCGGCACCTTCGAATGGTTGCCTCACATTCTTCCCAACTCTCCGTTTACTCCTGAATGCTCCGTTTACTCCTGAATGCATTCGTTCAGCTCGTCAAATGAACCGTGTCATTTGTGCAACTCAGGCGCGCTCCCCTTGTCTGTGTCACCCAACTTGGGTGCCCTCTGCATGCCTTGCCGCACCGCCATTTACCAAACCCACAGTTCACCATTCAACCATTTGGCAGGCGCACCTCCATGTCACCTTCCATGAACATTCACTCGAACTGATCATGCCCACCCGTGGGTAGCCCATTCACTCGATCACACTTCCATTCAGTGGGAATGCACGCCATGCAGCCCTGCCCGAACCCATTCAACCACTCGACGCCTTTCCACCCGGCCACTCGACGTTCACCCGATGCCAAACATAGGTTGCCCTGCATTCACGTTGTGTATGCCTGGTTTTACCTTCACCTGTTCTGCCCGTCGTGTGGGCACATCTGCACCGCAAAACTTTGTACCTGTTCTTCGCACTTCGCACTTGTTTTTTTTCTCCAAATGTGATGCCTTTCCACCACAACTCGTTCGTTGGTTTATATGGTCATCACCCATGCTCTATCGTTTGTCCAACCCAACCAACATTACATCGTTTAGTTTCATTAGCACGTCGGCCCACCCATAATGTGGGTGACCACCAGCCCATTCGTCACTTCACCCGTCAGCTCACCCGCTCATTGGGACGCCCAGGACCACCCTCACAAGTATAAGTGTTCACCACTCAAAACTCCATCCATAATCTCCATTTTGCCTCACGTGACCTACAACTCACCTTGTTCATCCGCACCCTCACCCAGTGCACCCTCACTTTCCGCCAACCGCAACTCATCCATTCGTCGTTCAGCTCGCTCGATGGGTCACCATTGTTGCCCATCCGTCGTGACAACCACAGGGCATTACGTCCTCCCCCACTAGAAGTCATTGCCATCCTCAACAATCTGGCCATCCAACATAGCTACCAACCAACGTGTCGCAATCCATTAGAATAGTCATCTCCTTGATCCATGACTTCAACTAGTCCATATATTGCAAACATCCCTACAACATATACAATGCAACAGTTTCCACCATGTATCGCCATCATAAGAACTGCTCCCATGATACTCCAACATAATTCTAACACATCTTTGTACACTGTCAACCACCATGACTCGAACTAGTTGGGTAGCTAATCCAACTGTCGTGCTCAAACCATAAGAATGTACATCCTTATGCCATCATCAGCCTTTTCTCAGACTTTTGTCACAACATCAACTCGATCAAGAATCTACTCCAAACCCCATGCTCAGGTCCATGGAATCTCCATCCCATCTGCAACATGTCCATCCAATCCATGGTCTTGTTGTAAAAGAGTGCACAACACCTCCATCAGCTCATACTCAAATATCTCCATGTCACACTAGCAAATCTACCTGCACAACATCCCTGCCTTGGCACTCCCCATTGGAGGCCCATGAGTGACACCTTTACAAATGCTCCTACATAGTGTCTCTGCATAAGACTACCATGCTGCATGTCTCCAACTTGTGTCCAACTGTCACGCACCTACACTGGCAGTACTCTTCCAACCGCACTATAGCGAGGTGCAGCACCACTGAACCTTTTCTTTTCAACAATACTCATGGTCATGGACTATGCCTAACACTTGTACTTAGATTATTTCTTCGTTACCAAGTATTAAGCTATCCTTTATACATAATGAAAACCATGAACATTCATCATAATAGCATTAACATGTATAAACGCACAACAGTATAAAGGGAGGGGCAACTCCCTGATGTGAGTATGCATGTATATCAATATATATAAATCTTCAACTTTCAAAGTACAAGTTAAATCTTAGAGGAAACCCCAAATTTACACTTAGCCAAATTTTACATTCATCGACAAACTTGGTTGCCTAGCACATCGGCACCTTCGAATGGCCGCTACACATTCTGCCCAACTCTCCGTTTACTCCCTAATGCGTTCGTTCAGCTCGTCGAACGAACCATGTCATTTTCCCAACTTGAGTGTGCTCCTCGTGTCCATGTCACCCAACTTGGGCACCCTCCACATGCCTTGCCGCACTACCGTTTACCAAACCCACATTTCACCGTTCAACCATTCGGTAGACACATCTCCATGTTGCCTTGCACAAACATTCACCTAAACAGGGCAAGCCCACACACGGGTCAATCGTTCACCCGGTCGCACTTCCGCTCACTAGGAGTGCATGGTGTGTAGCCCTACCCAAACCTGTTCAACCACCCGGTGCGTTTCCACCTGGCCACCTGACGTTCACCCGACGCTCAACCTGGATCGCCCTACGTTCATGTTCTATCCGCCTGATTTACCTTTGGCTTTTTTTCCCATCGTGTGAGCACATCCGCACCATAGAACTTCACACCTGTTCTTCTCACTTCGCACTTGTGTTTTTTCTCCAAGTGTGTTGCCTCTCCACCACAAATCATCTATTGGTTTATATGGTCACCACCCACGCTCCATCGTTTGGCCGACCTACCCAACATTCCATCGTTTGGTTTTGTTAGCACGTTGGCCCACCCATAATGTGGGTGACCACCTGCCCGTTCGTCGGCTCGCCTGGTCATCGGGTCGCCCGAGACTGCCCTCACGGGTATAAGTGTTCACCACTCAAAACTCCATTGCATAATATCCATTTTGCCGCACGTGACTTGTAGCTTGCCTTGTTCGTCTGCGCCTTCGCCCGGTGCGCCCTCACTCTTCGCTAATTGTAGCTCGTCCAACTGTCGTTTAGCTTGCCCGTGTCACTTGTCCATTGCGACAACTGTAGGCCATTATAGTTAGGGTGGGGCGGAGGCTATGGAAAGCCTCTGCCCCACCCCGGTGGCCCAGCTGCTTGCAGGAGTGGCGGGGTGATACCCGAAATCTCTTCGCCACCCCCGTGGGCCATTGGGCTGTTGGGGTGGGGCAGAGGCTTTGGATAGCCTCCGCGCACAACCTCTGCCCCACCCCAACTATCATGCCCCTGCACTGGTGATACTCTTCCAACAACACTATAGCAAGGTGCGACACCACTAACCCTTTTCTTTTCACCAATACTCACGGTCATGGACTATGCCTAACATTCGTACTTAGTTTATTTCTTCGTTACCAAGTATTAAGTTATCCTTCATACACGATGAAAACCATGAAAATTCATCATAACAACATTAACATGTATAAATGCACAACAATATAAAGGGAAGGGCAACTCCCTAATGTGAGTCTGCCCGTATACCAATATATATAAATCTTCAACTTTCAATGTACAAGTTAAATCTTGGAGGAAATCCCAAATTTACACTTAGCCAGATTTACATTCATTGTCAAACTCAATTGCCCAACTTGTCAGCACCTCCGAATGGTCGCCGCACATTCTGCCCAACTCTTCGTTTACTCCCAAACTCATTCGTTTAGATTTCCGAACAAACTGTGTCATTTTCCCAACTCGGGCATGCTCCCTATGTCCATATCACCCAACTCAGGTGCCCTCTACACACCTTATCGCACCTCCAGTTCACCAAACCAACACTTCGTTTTTGTTCAACCGGTCAGCGGGCACACCTACGTGTCGCCTCGCATGAACCGTCCACCCTAACTGGGCGCGCCCACCCTTGAGTCACCCATTCACCCGATCACACTTTCGTTCGGTGGGTGCACATCGTGCAGCCCTCCCTGAACCCATTCAACTGCCCGGTGCATTTCCACCCGGCCACTCGATGTTCACTCGTCACCCAACTTGGGTCACGCTATGTTCACGTTCTATCCACCCAGTTTTATCTTCCCCTATTCTACTCATCATGCGGGAACATCTGCAACGCAGAACTTCCCACCTGTTCTTCGCACTTCGCACTTGTGTCTTTTCTCCATGTGTGATGCCTCTCCACCACAACTCGTTCATTGGTTTATATGGTCACCACCCACACTCCAATGTTTGACTGACCCACCCAACATTCCATCATTTGGTTTCATTAGCATGTCGGCCTACCCATAATGTGGGTGACCGCCCGCTCGTTCTTCGGTTCACCCATCAGCTCACCCGTGACTGCCCTCACAGGTATAAGTGTTCACCACTAAAAAATCCATTGCATAATCTCCATTTTGCCTCGCATGACCTGCAGCTGACCTTTTTCATCCATGCCCTCGCTCTCCGCCAACTGCAACAAATCCATCCGTCATTTAGCTTGCCTGGCGGGTTGCCCATGTCGCCTGTCTATCGTGACAACTGTACGGTGTCACATCCTTCCCCACCAGAAGTCATTGCCGTCCTTGGCAATCTGGCCATCCACCGTAGCTGCCCACCGACATCTCACAATCCATCAGAATAGTCATCTCCTTGATCCATGACCTAAGCTAGTCCATATATTGCAAACATACATGCAACATATACAATACGACAGTCTCCAAGATGTATTGCCATCGTGTGAACTACTGCCATGATATTCCAACATAATTCTAACACATCTCTGCACACTGTTGACCCCCATGACTTGAACTAGTTGGGTAGCTAATCCAACTGTCGCGCTCAAACCATAAGAATGCACATCCTTATGCCATCATCAGTCTTTTCTCAGACTTCTGTCATAACATCAACTCAATCAAGAATCTTCTCCAAACCCCATGCTCAATTCCATGGAATCTCCATCCCATCTGCAACATGTCCATCCAATCCATGGTCTTGTTGTACAAGAGTGCACAACACCTCCATCGGCTCATACTCAAACATCTCCATGTCACACTAGCAAATCCACTTGCACAACATCGCAGCCTTGGCACTCCCCATTGGATGCCCATGAGTGACACCTCTACAAGTGCTCCTGCATAATGTCCCTGCATAAGACTGCCATGCTCCATGTCTCTAACCTGATCTCCATGACACAAGTTTCCAATGCTATCAAACTAAGTAGACTCATCACAACAATCGGCCATCTGCATCCAAGCCTGCAAATCCGATCTAGTGAACTTGGTCACCCAACCATATCATCCTAAAGAAGCCTCCTCCAAGGCCACTTGTCAAGGTGGTGCAGCCCCTTCCTACCAAGGTACCTGCACCAACGCATCTACAAGGTTGTCTATCAAGAGAGGAGGCCCAGGAAGTTTCCTCCCCGACTCTTATCCACCCATGTATTAGATTGGTACTTTGTCCTTAAGTATGTATGCACAACCTCAACCTCCTCACATGTACACGCAAGCTTCTCAAGCTTGTCTTTTGTCAACTGAAAGTCATATATGATCATAGCATACCTACAAAATTCCACTATGCCAACCAGATCTCTACTTGTATAATCCTCCCCAACCACCGCCTCTTAAGAACTAATAGGACTCCCTTCATTTGCAACTCCATTGTGAATATCTTTAGTAGAATATGTCTCTCCCAAGTTCTTCAGGATTCATGATATTGATCTCCCACTTCCTTCCTTCTTCCTCGCTCTTGTAACGAAGTCAATCCACTTCTCTTCCTTCGTTGTTTGAGTCATACTTCCAAGTCCTCCTTGCTTCACATCCTCATGCTTCACATTTGGATCTTTGGGATACAAAGTCATAGAAGCCATCCTTGGTCTATATCCCAAGCAACTCCTCCTATTCATCAGAATCAACATAGTTCTTCCTTCAGATGTGATCAAGAGAATGTCCCAGTCCACCATTGGTACGGCTTGTACAAGCTTCATGAAATCTTGCCCCAGCACCATAGAATGATCATCCATGTCCATGATCTTCAAGTCCAACTTTCCAAACCAAGAGCCCACTCTCACATGAGTTTTCCCCATCACACCAGTAACAGCCTTCATGGTAGTGTTGACTACTTTGAAAGCACTTGACTCTTTCCCCATCTTAGCTTTCTTTCCAAAAGACTTTGCTGCCTTCTTACTTAAGAAGCTATGAGCAGCTTCCATATCTACCAAAGCTGCAAATTTCTTGCCCTTCATGGTCACCTGTACAAAACTCAGCTTCAAGGCATTACCTCCTTTTGTCGGCTTTATCTTGTGCCTTACATCAGCAACCTTCCTTAGAAACTTGGCCTCAGAAGTGTCCATTGGCTTGTGTTCCATCTCAACATCTCTCTTAAGGTACTTCACTTCCTTGCTTGGCTCTTCTAAGAAATTCAATCTTGGCTCAGCTTGACTTCCCTCAAGCTTGTCCTCCATCGCATTCTGCTCAAGTGCACTGACCAAACATCCATTGACTGCTTCCATCGAATTAAGCTTCTGAACATCTGCCTAATTGTTTAGGTAATAGTCCCCTATTCTGTCAATTTAGTCGATCTCATCCTGCTCAATTAAAACGACCTTCTTTCCAAGAAAGTCCTTCTTCATCTCATCCTCAAGCTGTTTGACTTGTGTCTCCACCATGGTACTTTTCTTCCTTAGTCAAACTCTCTCATCCAAGAGTTCTTGAAGACTAAGACCATTCTTCTAGATTTCCTCATCAAGTTTCTTGAGTTCATTATCTTCCATTGTACTTCCGCATTGGTCCTTGAGTTCTTCAAGTTCTTCTTTGATCTTCGAATAGCATTCCTGAATCTTCATATTCTCGGCCTTCATCGAAGCCCATTCAAAACTCCATCTACTCACTTGTTCCAACACTTTGTACTGGAAAGCTTCACCTACATCATGGGTAGATTCACTTGCCATAGGTCCTTCTACCATCTCTGCCATCCACATTCATACAATCCTAAATCACCGTGATATACCACCTGTTACCAGCAAAACTTGAATTTCAAGTCTTCGGCCTTCTCGTAGAATCAACTCGTTGATTCAGTTCACTAGCTCTGATACCACCTGTCACGATAGTGTAGTGAGATAAGCTCTTCATTGTCAACCTGGTCATCTTCCTAATCATCAGCTCTGATACCACCTGTCACGCCCCTACATTGGCAGTACTCTTCCAACTGCACTATAGCGAGGTACGACACCACCAACCCTTTTCTTTTCACCAATACTCACGGTCATGGACTACGCCTAACATTCGTACTAAGTTTATTTCTTCGTTACCAAGTATTAAGTTATCCTTTATACATGATGAAAACCATGAACATTCATCATAACAACATTAACATGTATAAATTCACAACATTATAAAAGGAAGGGCAACTCCCCGATGTGACTCCACCTATATATCAATATATATAAATCTTCAACTTTCAAAGTACAAGTTTAATCTTGGAGGAAACCCCAAATTTACACTTAGCAAAATTTACATTCATCGGAAAACTCAGTTTCCCAGCTTGTCGACACCTCCAAAAAGTCACCGCATGTTCTGCCCGACTCTCCGTTTACTCCCGAATGCGTTCATTCAGCTCGCTGAACGAACCGTGTCATTTTCCCAACTCAGGAATGCTCCTTGTGTTCGGGTCACCCAACTCGGGCGCCCTCTGCAAGCCTTGTCGCACCTCTGGTTCACCAAACCAACACTTCATTTTCGTTGAACCTGTCGGTGGGAACACCTCCGTGTTACCTCACACAAACCGTCCACTCGAATTGGGCACACCCACCCACGGGTCACCCATTCACGTGGTCGCACTTTCATTTGGCAGGTGCATCTAGTGCAGCCCTACTAGAACCTGTTCAACCGCCTGGTGCATTTGGACCCGACCACCCGACGTTCACCCAATGCCCAACCTGGGTCTCCCTCCATTCACGCTCTGTCCGCCCGATTCACCTTCGCCATTCTACTCGTTGTGTGGGCACATCTGCATCGCAGAACTTCTCACCTGTTCTTCGCACTTTGCACTTGTGTTTTTGCTCCAAGTGTGATGCCTGTCCACCACAACTCGTCCATTGGTTTATATGGTGGCCACCCACACTCCATCATTTGGCTGACCCACCCAACATTCCATCCTTTGGTTTCGTTAGCACATCGGCCCACCCATAATGTGGGTGACCGCTCGCCCGTTCGTCGGTTCACCCATCAACTCGCCCGCTCGTCGGGTCGCACGGAATCGCCCTCATGGGTATAAGTGTTCACCACTCAAAACTACATCGCATAATCTCTATTTTTCCTCTCGTGACCTACAACTCACCTTTTTCATCCGTGCCCTCGCTCTTCGCCAACCGTAGCTCATCCATAAGTCGTTCAGCTTTCCCAGTGGGTTGCACGTGTCGCCCATCCATTGTGACAATCGTAGGGCATTACACAAGCGAGCTAATGACTCCAGTGGGTGGCTTGGCGATTCCTGGAATCACCCCACCACCCTCGCGGACCATTGAGCTACCTATGTGGGGTGGATGGTGGGGTGATTCCCAGAATCACCCCACCACCCCTGTGGGCCATTGGGCCATTGGTGTCACGCCCCCAGGCTGGCGGTAGTCTTTCAACCACTCTTGGTGAGGTGAGGCACCACCGAACACTTTCTTTTCACCAATGCTTATGTTCGTGGACTATGCTTAACCACTTATCCTACTTAGTTTGTGTTTTGCAACCAGGTAATTATTATGTTTTCCTTTATACCAATGAACACCCATACACATTTATTATCAACAACAATTATACAAGAGAACACAATTGCACAGTATAAAGGGAGGGGAAACTCCCTGAACAATGAGTATGCCCAAATAATATATTATACAGTCTTTCAATATTACAAAGCTTTACAAGTATACTTGGAAGCACCATGTTTCATACTTAGCCAATTTTACAACTTCATCACACCTCCGTGTGATAACCAAGATCCTTTGCCCAAGTCGAGTTGCCTTCCGCACTTCACAATCGATCCTTGTTTTCGTGCACGACGAGCAGGTGACTCCACCAAGTCACCAAGACACCCTTCGTTTACCTCCGCACGGTGGGCGGGCGACCTCACCCAAGTCCCCTTCTCCACCTCCATGTTTTCCTTCCCACGACAGGCGGGCGCTGACCCAAGTTGCCCAAGAACCCATGCACGCCTTTATTCAGCCAGCGCCCACACCTTCACCCATGCACACCTTCGTTCAACTAGCACCCACACCTTCACCCATGCACGCCTTTGTTTTACCGGTGGGCTCTCCTCACCCTACGCCTTCGTTTAGACTTGTGCCTCTAAGCAACATTCCCAAGACTTGGGCGCATAACGACCTGAACCTTTCTCCCTACTGCAGCCCTTAACTCGCACCTCTTGTTGAAGACTTCACTTGGTCGAATGATGATCTTCGCTCTAAACTTCATTGCATATATATAAGGATGGTTGGGCGAGTTGGCTGCCCAAGCCAACTCGTCCACCATGTCATGAAATGCCCGTAAACTTCACAAACGCCCTCACAATGTATGTCGGCCTTGCTCCAAGTGTGGGTCGGCCCGTGGGAAATCTAACCATGCTCCTATGCTATATAAATCTTCGCTCGGCCTCTTGTGCGCATTATAACATCACAAACTTCTTCTAAGCTGCTCGCACTTCGTATTTTCCAACCGCTTGTCCATCATCGAACGCGGTCGCACATGTGCAGGTGGGTGTGCCAAGGACTACAAGTCCTTACATCCTCCTCCACCTGAAGTCATTGTCATCCTCGAAAACATCCCATCCTAGTAGCCATCCACCAAGATCATCTTCAACAACTGTCTCATCCTTAGTCCATGATATCAACTCCTCCACATACTGCAAACATCCCTGCAACATATGTAGAACTCCCATCTCCATCATGTGTCGTCCCATCCTGTGAACTGTCCTCCTTGTCTGCCTGATGCCAACATCTCTCTGTGCACTTCTGGACCCCATGTTTGAACTAGTTGGGTAGCTAATCCAACTGTCATGCTCAAGCCATGAGAGTGAACATCCTTATGCCTTCACCAGTCTATCTCGGATTCTGCCACATCCTAGACTCACCAAGAATCTCACCCATGCTCAGGTCCATGGAAACTCCATCCCATCTGCAACATGTCATGATGCTTGATGCCAAGCCATCCCTGCACCATCTGTCATACCTGCTCAACCTGTTTTAAGGACTCACTACCATGAGCAACTAACAATGAGCCCCATCTTCTATGTCATATAAGAAGATTCAGAGGGAGTAGAGCCTGAAGGCTCACCCTCACTAATTATCTCAATCCATCTGTCAGGATTTTCTATCTCCATCCTCTGTAGATAAGTGACCCAATCCTCCTCCCAGACATTCAGCCTCACATATGCCTCATCATCATCATCATTATCCTCAACCACTTCTAGCCTTCTTGAAAAATCCAAGATACTATTAGAAAGTGTCCTGATGACTAATGACTGCTCGGTAAGCTTTGTCTCAACCGTACACAACTGCTTACTCATGTCTTCCATTCACTTCTCATCCTCGATTTGCATCACTGCCAACTTACAATTAGGGTTTTTCACTCCAATGGTTGGTACACCAATGGGTACATTTTCCCTTCCATCGTAAATGTACAACCTCGTCAAATGTGGAACAATCATAACATCGAATTGTTTCAAGAATTCCTTTCCCAGGATAGCTTCATAGTCATCAATTCACACTATAGTGAAGTCGACCTTCCCTGTCCACTCACCTAGTGTTGTGTCCACCTTTTCTGCTACACCAAGAGCACAATCAGGAGGAGAATTGACTGTCTTCATTTGTGCCTTCACTGGTACAAATTTCAGCCCAATCCTTCTCGCAGTATCATCACTCATGAAGTTGTCAGTAGCCCCACTATCCACCATAGTTAGTATATCAGCATCCTCCACCTGAGTTATGCCTCACGGCCTTCTTCAACACCACGATCTCATCTCTGGCTTCGCCAAGAGATTTCTGCAAGTACACGATCTCTGCCAAGCCTCAATCTCTTGCCTCCTCAATCTCCTTGACCCTTACTTCAAGTTGTGTACACATAAGATCAGTGTATTCGTGTGGAATCCGGAGTTCCTTGAGCTCTTCCCTCATCTTCGAATTTGCCTCTTGATCCTTCTCAACCAAGTCCATCTTCTTAGTCCAGTAAGCCTCTAAGTCCTCCATATTTTCCAACACTCTTTCAATAAATGCCATAGTAGCATCCTTCGCACCATGAGTAGACCCAACCTGAGATTCAGCTGCCATTACTAATAGCTTCCTTCTTCTTTGCAATCTAGTTTCAATGATCCAACAGTTTCACCAAGATGCCTGCAACCTGAACCAGCTCTTGTTCCACTTGTATGTGAAACAGCTTCCTTCACCTGCAAGTACCTGCTTCACTGTCACCAACTGTCAAGTGTATACACACTTGCTTCGCCCAGCTTCCTACAAGACTCCTCCAAGTCTTCATACTAGCTCCGATACCACCTATCATGCCCCCAGGCTGGCAGTAGTCTTTCAACCATGCTTGGCGAGGTGTGACACCACCGAACACTTTCTTTTCACCAATACTTATGTTCATGGACTACGCCTAACCACTTATCCTACTTAGTTTGTGTTTCGCAACCAAGTAATTATTAATGTTCCTTTATACCAATGAACACCCATACACACTCATTATCAACAACGATTATTCATGAGAACATAATTGCACAGTATAAAGGGAGGGGCAACTCCTTAAACAATGAGTCTGCCCGAATAATATATTATACAGTCTTTCAATATTACAAATCTTTACAAGTATACTTGGAAACACCAAGTTTCATACTTAGCCAAATTTACAACATCATCACACCTCCGTGTGATAGCCAAGATTTCCTTGCCCAAGTCGGGTGGGCGCGCCCTCACACGAGCTGCCAACCAAACTTCACAACCGAACCTTGTCGATGGGCAGACGACCTCACCCGAGTCACCCTTCGTTTAGCTTCACATGGTGGGTGGGCGACCTCACCTAAGTCACCAAGACACCTACGCGTTGGTCTTCACACGGTGGGTGGGCACTCACCCAAGCTGCCTAAGAACCCATGCACGCTTTCGCACAACCGGGTGCCCACACCTTCACCCGTGGATGCCTTTGCCCAACCGGTACCCACGCCTTCACCCGTGCACACCTTCAGCTGATAACCGAACTTGTGCTGCTGTGTGGCTTACCCAAGAACGGGCACATTACCAAACTGCGCCTCTCCTTCTCAATCTACACCTCACACCTTTTGTTGTACCCTTCTCTTCATTAGATGAGTGAAGTTGTTCGATGCCCAAATAATCCCCACATGTTGTTTACTTATGTGTTTGGAAAGATGAGTTAGGCTACCCAAGCTAACTCATCCTCCACATTATGAGCACCCCATACTCATCATAAATGCCTTCAAAACATATGTCGGCCTTGCTCTAAGTGTAGGTCGGCCTGTGGGAAATCTATTCATGCTCCCATGCCTATAAAACATGTCACTCACCTTCCCTTCATGCGCATTATCATCTACGTTTGTTGCACCTCCGTTATGACCTCGCACATCCTTTATTATAAGCTACTCATTCACCAACAGCCGTAGCAGTTGTGCCAGTGGGTGTGCCAAGAACCGTATGTCCTTAGAGCCAGGGTGGGTTGGAGGATGGGTTGATCGCAAGAATCACCCTGCCACCCCCCGCATGCCATTGGGCCACTAGGGTGGGGCAGAGGGGGGGGGTGATTCCCAAAATCACCCCGTCACCGCCATGGGCCATTGCATCACCAGGGTGGGGTGGAGGGCGAGGTGATTCCAGAAATCAGCCTACCACCCCCACAGGTTGTTGGGTCACCGGTGTCATGCCCCCAGGTTTATGGTAGTCTTTCAACCATACTTGGTGAGGTGCGGCACCACCAAACACTTTATTTTCACTAATACTTATGTTCATGGACTACGCCTAACCACTTGTCCTACTTAGTTTGTGCTTCTCAACCAAGTAATTATTATGTTTCCTTTATACCAATGAACACCCATACACATACATTATCAACAACAATTATACATGAAGAACACAATTGCACAGTATAAAGGGAGGAGCAACTCCCTAAACAATGAGTCTGCCAGAATATATTATATTAATCAACTTTTCAATATTTACAAAGCTTCACAAGTATACTTGGAAACACCAAGTTTCATACTTAGCTAATTTTACATCAAGGCAACACCTACGTGTGCCAACCAAAGTTCCTTGCACGAGCTGGGCGGGCACACCCTCACACGAGCTGCCAACTGCTCAATCGAACTTCGTTTAACACTACACGACGGGCAGGTGACCTCACCCGAGTCACCCCACGTTTCCTCTTGCACGACAGGTGGGCGACCTACCCAAGTCACCGTTCACACTTTCGCACAGTGGGCGGGTGACCTCACCTGAGTCCCCTTTCACCACCATGTTTCATTTGCATGCAGGGTGGGTGACTCACTCGAGTCACCATCCGCACCTTTACTCGAACGTTGAGCGCCTTCACCCACACCCTTCAACCATCACTAAACCTGTGTGCTATTCTGTGTAGTCTTGCCCGTGAGTCGGAAGCTGTTTCACATACAAGTGGAACAAGGGCTGGTTCATGGTTGTAAGCAACTTGGTGAAACTGTTGGATGGTTGAAACTAGATTGCAAAGAAGAAGGAAGCTATTAGCAATGGCAGCTGAATCTCAGGTTGGGTCTAGTCATGGTGCGAAGGATGCTACTATGGCATTTATTGAAAGAGTTTTGGAAAAGATGGAGGACTTAGAGGCTTACTGGACTAAGAAGATGGACATGGTTGAGAAGCATCAAGAGGCCAATTCGAAGATGAGGGAAGAGCTCAAGGAACTTCGGATTCCACACGAGTACACTGAACTTATGTGTACACAACTTGAAGTAAGGGTCAAGGAGATTGAGGAGGCAAGAGATTGAGGCTTGGCAGATATCGTGCACTTGCAGAAATATCTTGACGAAGCGAGAGATGAGATTGCGGTGTTGAAGAAGGTCGTGAGGCATAACTCAGGTGGAGGAGTGCCTCATGTGAAAGTCAAGGAACTAGAGTCTTATGATGGTAAAAGGAGTGCGAAGACTCTTGGCAACTTTCTATGGGACATGGAGCAATACTTGGAACAATTGGGTCTATCTGATGATGAGATGAAGGTGAAGGTAGCTGCTCAGTTCTTGACAAAGGATGCTAAGATGTGGTGGTGAAGGAGGATGGATCAGATTGCCAATGGCAGTGCTGGTGACATTACTTCATGGGATGAGATGAAGAAAGATTTGCAAACCCATTTCAGTCCTCGGGATGAAACGTGGGAAGCAAGGATGAAGATAAAGTTCATAAAGCAGACAAGTAACCTACAGACATATCAGTGGGAGTTTGCAAGTGTGGTTCTGGAACTTCCTGACATGGCAGAGAGGGACAAGGTGTTCAACTTCATTATTGGATTGAAGCCTTGGGCATGCAATGAAGTGAAGAGGCAGAAGATTGGAACACTTGAGGAAGCTTTTGCTGTTGTGGACAGGTTGGTGGAGCATTCTGATGAGACTTCTAATGATAGGAAGAAGAAGTCCGATAAGCTGAAAGAGAAGAAGAAGGATGATGCTTTGAAATCAGATGATAAGTAGAACACGAAGAAAGCCTTGAAGTGTTAGATATGTGCTAAACCACATACGGTGAAGAATCGTCCTTCTAGACCGAAAGTGGCTGCGATTGCAAAATCTAATGCGAAGAATGAAGAAGCTTCTATGGGGATGATGCAAATACTTGGTGTTGCTACTGCTACAGGGATGATCTCTCGGAGGGATCCTGAGAGGAACAGTTTGGAGTATGTTCGGATGAAGATTGGGGGCGCTGATATACTCACTATGGTGGATAGTGGGGCTACTCACAATTTCATGAGTGAAGATACTGCGAGAACGATTGGACTGAAATTTGTACCAGTGAAGGCACAAATGAAGACAGTGAATTCTCCTCCTGATTGTGTTCTTGGTGTAGCTAAAAAGGTGGACACAACACTAGGTGAGTGGACAGGGAAAGTCGACTTAACTATAGTGTGGATAGATGACTATGAATTTGTGTTGGGAATGAAATTCTTGAAACAATTCAATGCTATGATTGTTCCACATTTGAAGAGTTTGTACATTTACAATAGAAGGGAAGATGTACCCATTGGTGTTCCAACCATTGGAGTGAAAAAGCTTGATTGTAAGTTGGCAGTAATTAAAATGGACGATGAGAAGCGAATGGAAGATATGAGTAAGTGGTTGTCTACGGTTGAGACAAAGCTTACCGAGCAGTCATTAGTCATCAAGAGACTTTCTGACAATATCTTGGATTTTTCAATAAGGCTAGAAGTGGTTGAAAATGAGATGATGATGATGAGGCATATGTGAGGCCGAATGTTCGGAAGGATGATCAGGTCACTTATCTATAGAGGATGGAGATAGAGAATCCTGAGAGATGGATTGAGATGATTAGTGAGGGTGAGCCTTCAGGCCCTACTCCCTCCACATCTTCTTAGGTGACATAGAAGATGGGTCTCATTGTTAGCTGCTCATGGCAGTGAGTCCTTGAAATAGGTTGAGCAGGTATGGTAGATGGTGCAGGGATGGCTTGGCATCAAGCATCATGACATGTTGCAGATGGGATGGAGTTTCCATGGACCTGAGCATGGGTGAGATTCTTAGTGAGTCTAGGATGTGGTAGAATCGGAGATAGACTACTGAAGGCATAAGGATGTTCACTCTCATGGCTTGAGCATGACAGTTGGATTAGCTACCCAATTAGTTCAAACATGGGGTCTGGAAGTGCATAGAGAGATGTTGGCATCAGGTAGGCAAGGAGGACAGTTCACAGGGTGGAATGACACATGATGGAGATGGGAGTTCTATATATGTTGCAAGGATGTCTGCAATATGTGGAAGAGTTGATATCATGGACCAAGGATGAGACAGTTGTTGATGATGATCTTGGTGGATGGCTACCAGGATGGGATGTTGTCGAGGATGACAACGGCTTCAAGTGGAGGAGGATGTAAGGACCTGCGGTCCTTGGCACACCCACCGGCACAAGTGCGACGACTGTTAGTGAACGAGTAGCTTAGAACAAACGATGTGTGAGGTTGTAACAAAGGTGTAATGAACGTAGGTGATAATGCGCACGAAGGGAAGGTGAGTGACATGTTTTATAGGCATGGGAGCATGAATAGATTGCCCATGGGCTGACCTACACTTAGAGCAAGGCCGACATATGTTTTGAAGGCATTTGCGATGAGTAGGGGGCACACATAACGTGGAGGATGAGTCGGCTTGGGTAGCCTAACTCGCCCTCCCACCCATATAAGTAAATAACGCATGGAGCTCATTTGGGCATCGAACAACTTCGTTCATCTAATGAAGGGAAGGGCGGAAGAAAAGGTGTGAGGTGCAGATTGAGAAGGAAAGGCGCAGTTTGGTAATGCACCCATTCTTGGGCAAGGTACACAGCAGCACAAGTTCGGTTATCGGTTGAAGGTGTGCACGGGAGAAGGCGTGGGCGCTGGTTGTGCAAAGGCATGCTCGGGTGAAGGTGTGGGCACTTAGTTGTGCGAAGGCATGCACGGGTTCTTAGGCAGCTTGGGTGAGTGCCCGCCCGTCGTGTGAAGACCAACGCATAGGTGTCTTGGTGACTTGGGTGAGGTCACCCGCCCACCATGTGAAGCTAAATGACGGGTGACTTGGGTGAGGTCGCCCGCCCGTCGACAGGGTTCAGTTGTGAAGTTTGGTTTGCAGCTCGTGTGAGGGCGCGCTCGCCCGACTTTGGCAAGGAAATCTTGGCTATCACACGGAGGTGTGATGATGATGTAAATTTGGCTAAGTATGAAACTTGGTGTTTCCAAGTATACTTGTAAAGCTTTGTAATATGGAAAGACTGTATAATATATTATTCGGGCAGACTCATTGTTCAGGGAGTTACCCCTCCCTTTATACTATGGAATTGTGTTCCCATGAATAATTGTTGTTGATAATGAATGTGTATGGGTGTTCATTGGTATAAAGGAACATTAATAATTACTTTGTTGCGAAACACAAACTAAGTAGGATAAGTGGTTAGGCGTAGTCCATGAACATAAGTATTGGTGAAAAGAAAGTGTTCGGTTGTGCTACACCTCGCCATGCGTGGTTGAAAGACTACCACCAGCCTGGGGGCGTGACACTGACAGCCCAGCAACTCGTAGGGGTGGTAGGGTGATTCCGGAAATCACCCCAGCCTCCACCCAACCCCTGTTGTAAAGGCCTATGGTCCTTGACACAACCACCGGCATGAGGTGCGACTTAACTTGGTGAATGACTAGTTGAAGTCATGACTGAAGTGCGAGCTTGGACCAAATGTGCGAGGTGACAAGTTAAAAATGCGCATAGAGGAGGAGCGAGTTACATGTTTAAAAGAGTCGGTCGAGAGGTGGCATGACCACACAACATAGCATATATATTGGATGCGTTGATGGATCATTTGGACAGCGAACAATGCGAGCAAGTATTTCGTAGACAAGCAAGTGTGAAGGAGGAAGGTGTTAGCCACAACAAGGAAAGGCGCAGTTCTAATGCGCCCAACCTTGGGCAACCACATGGAGTTAACGCACAAGGCTTCATTGAAAGGCGAAGGCGTGGGCAAGGTCGCCCATCATTCGGAAGGCATGGGTAAGCCTCGGGTGAGGGTACCTGCCAAGCAGAAGTAAACGACATGGGTGTAACTCAGGTGAGAGCACTTGACGTTTGGTTGGTGAACACCAGTGACTCGTGGGAGAAGGCACGGGTTGTTTGGTAAATGAGTGACTTGGGAGAGTCGCCCGTCGTGCATGAAGATACAAGGTTCGGTTGGGAGTCGGTTGGCAGCTCGTGTGAGGGCGCGCCCAACTCATGCAAGGAATCTTGGTTATCACACAGAGGTGTGAGAAGTTGTGAAATTGGCTAAGTATGAAACTTGGTGTTTCCCAAGTATACTTGTAAAGCTTTGTAACATTGAAAGATTGTATAATATATTGTATTTGGGCAGACTCATTGTTCAGGGAGTTGCCCCTCCCTTTATACTATGCAATTATGTTCTCTTGTATAACTGCTGATGATAATGAATGTGTATGGGTGTTCAGTGGTGTAAAGGAAACATAATAATTACTTGGTTGAGAAACAAAAACTAAGTAGGACATATGGTTAGGCATAGTCCATGAACATAAGTATTGGTGAAAAGAAAGTGTTCGGTGGTGCCGCACCTCGCCAAGAGCGATTGAAAGAGTACCGCCAGCCTGGGGGCATGACAAATGTATCAGAGCTCGGTGAAGAGCTTATCAAAGCAGGGTTGTTCATGACAAAGTGATAGATGGTATTGAAACTAACTCAGGGTTGAAGAAGCTTGATAATTGGTGACAGTGGAAACAAGTACTTACAGGTGAAGGAAGCTGGTTTCACATACAAGTGGAACAAGAGCTGGTTCATGTTTTGCAAGGAACTTGGAGAAGGTTGAAAGGAAAATATTCTGGATGAACTTATGATAGGTGAATCTAGCCATAATGCAGGTGAAGTCTTCCAGTACAAAGTGTTGGAACAGATGGGTTGATGGAGTTCTAACTGGGTTTCGATGAAGGCTGAGAACATGAAGATTCAGAAAGGCTATTCAGAACTAAGGAGGGAACTTGAAGAACTTAAAAGCCAATGCGGAAGTATGATAGATAGTAAACTCAAGGAACTTGATGAGGAGATCCGACAAAGTGGTCTTGGTCTTCAAGAGCTCTTGGATGAAAGAGCCTGGTTAAGGAGGAAAAGTGCCATGGTGGAAACTGAAGTCAAGCAAATTGAGGAGGAGATAAAGAAGAAGCTTCTTGGTAAGAAGGTTGTTGTAATTGAGCAGGAAAAGCTCGACTACATTGGAGGTAGTCAATGGACACTTGGTTGGTGCACTTGAGCAGTATGCAATGGAGGACAAGCCTGAAGGAAGTCAAGCTAGACCAGGATCGAGTTGCTTAGAAGAGCCAAGCAAGGAAGTGAAGTACCTTAGGAGGAATGTCAAGTTGGAGCACAAGACAATTGACACTTTTGAGGCCGAATTCTTGAAGAAGGTTACTGATGTGAGACACAAGATAAAGTCGACAGAAGGAGTTGACGCCTTGAAGTTGAGTTTTGTGCAGGTGACCGTGAAAGGCAAGAGATTTGTAGCTTTGGTGGATATGGGAGCTACTCATAGCTTCTTAAGCAGGAAGGCAACAAATTCTTTTGGGAAGAAAGCAAAGATGGAGAGGGAATGGAGTGCTTTCAAAGCAATCAACTCTACCATTAAAGTTGTTACTGGTGTGATGGAGAACACTTAGGTGAAAGTGGGATCGTGGTTTGGAAAGTTATACTTGAGGATCGTGGACATGGATGATCATTCTATGGTGTTGGGGCAAGATTTCATGAGACTTACACAAGCCATATCAATGATGGACCAGGACATTCTCTTCATCACAGCTGAGGGGAGAACCATGATGGTTCTGATGAATAGAAGGAGTTGCTTGGGGTATAGACCGAGGATTAATTCTATGAATTTGTATCCCAAAGGTCTGAATGTGAAGCATGAGGATGTGGAGCAAAGAGGACTTGGGAGTATGACTCAAACAATGAAGGAAGGCAAGTTCATTGACTTTGTTGCAAGAGCGAGGAAGGATGAAGCAGGTGAGAGGTCAATATCACGAACCTTGAGGCACTTGACAAAGACATCTTCTACTAATGATCTTCACAATGGAGTTGCAAAAGAAGGGAGTCTGAGCACTACTTCAGAAGTAGTGGTTGGAGAAGATTATGAAGGGAGAGATCCAGCTAGTATAGTGGATTTTTGTAGGTATGCTATGGGCATATATGACTTTCAGTTGATAAAGGACAAGCTTGGGGAGCTTGGATGTACATGCGAGGAGATTGAGGCTATGCATAGATACTTGAGGACACGAAATCAATCTGATACATGGGTGGATGAGAGTCAGGGAGGAAACTTCCTAGCCCTCCTTTCTCTATAGACACCCTTGGAGAAGGGTTGGTGTAGGGACCTTGTTTGGGAGGGGCTACACCAACTTAAGCAAGGGGCCTTGGAAGGAGGCTTCTTTATGATAGATTGTAGACTTGGATGCAGATGGCCAGATGTTGGGATGAAGTCTACATGGGTTGGACATCATGGACAGCTAGAATCATGGACATCAGGTTGGAGACATGGAGCATGACAGTTATGTAGGGACATTATGCGAGAGCATGTGTAGAGGTGTCATTCATGGACATTCTATGGGTAATGTCGAAGTAAGGGATGTTGTGCAGATGCTATTGTGACATGGAGATGTATGAGCTAGTGGAGAGGTTGTACATTCTTGTGCAACAAGGCCATGGGCTGAACATGTTGCAGATGGGATGAAGGTTCCATGGACCTGAGCATGGAAATTGGACAAATTCTTGATAAGTCAGAGATGTAGAAGAAGTCAAGGAAAGACTGATGGGAACATAAGGATGTGCATTCTTGTGGTTTGGGCGTATGGTTGGATTAGCTACCCAACTAGTTCGAGTCATGAGGGGTACCAGTGTGCCGAAAAATGTCCGTATCAGGTGGAGTATCTTGATAGGCAGCCTATGGAGGGGCGAGACATGATGGAGATGGTAGTTCTACATATGTTGCAGGGATGTTTGCAGTATGTGGAGGAATTGATATCATGGATAAGACTGTTTAGATATAAAAATCTTGATCTTGGTGGATGGCTACTAGGAAGGGATGTTGTCGAGGATGACAATGACTTCTGGTGGAGGAGGATGTAAGGACCTGTGGTCCTTGACACAACCACCAGCACGAGGTGTGACTTAACTTGGTGAACGACGAGTTGAAGTCATGACCGAAGTGTGAGCTTGGACCAAATGCGCGAGGTGACAAGTTAAAAATGCACATAGAGGAGGAGAAAGTTACATGTTTATAAGATGAATGAGCATGGGCATTCACTTAGCAAAGCCAATGGTGAAGGATGTTGTTTGGAGAGTTGGCCGATGGGCCGACTGAATGTAATAACAAAGAAAGGCGTCGGTTGGGAGTAAAACAAGATTCGGCCGAGAGGTGGCACGACCACACAACATAGCGTATATATTGGATGTGTTAATGGATAATTTGGACAACAAACAATGTGAGCAAGTCCTTCGTAGACAAGGAAGTGCGAAGGAGGAAGGTGTTAGCCACAGCAAGGGAAGGCGCAATTCTAATGCGCCCAACCTTGGGTAGCACCATACGGAGTTAACTCACAAGGCTTGATTGAAAGGCGAAGGCATGGGCAAGGGCCCGTCGTTCGGAAGGCGTGGGTAAGCCTCGGTTGAGGGCACCCGCCGGGAAGAAGTAAATGACACAGGTGTAACTCGGGTGAGAGTGCCCAGCATTCGGTTGGTGAACACGAGTGACTCATGGGAGAAGGCATCGGTTGTTTGGTAAACGAGTGACTCAGGAGAGTCACCCATCGTGCATGAAGATACAAGGTTCGGTTGAAGAGTCAGTTGGCAGCTCGTGTGAGGGCATGCCCAACTCGGGCAAGGAATCTTGGTTATCACACAGAGGTGTGAGAAGTTGTAAAATTGGCTAAGTATGAAACTTGTTGTTTCCCAAGTATACTTGTAAAGATCTATAACATTGAAAGATTGTATAATATACTGTATTCAGGCAAACTCATTATTCAGGGAGTTTCCCCTCCCTTTATACTGTGCAATTGTGTTCTCTTGTATAATTGTTGATGATAATGAATGTGTATGGGTGTTCAGTGGTAAAAAGGAAACATAATAATTATTTGGTTGAGAAACACAAACTAAGTAGGACATATGGTTAGGCGTAGTCCATGAACATAAGTATTGGTGAAAAGAAAGTGTTCGGTGGTGCCCCACCTCACCAAGAGTGGTTGAAAGACTTTCGTCGACCTAGGGTCATGACACCTATGGCCCAACGGCTCGCGGGGTTAGCAGGGTGATTTTGAGAATCACCCCAACCTCGGACCCACCCTGGCAGCCCAACGGATCGTAGGGGTGGTAGGGTGATTCCGAGAATCACCTCGCCCTTCGGCCCACCCCGGCAGCCTAATGACCCGTGTGGGTGGCGGGGTGATTCCGTGAATCACCCCTCCCTTCGCCCCACCTCGGTAGCCCAACGGCTCTCAGAGGTGGTGGGGTGATTCCCGCAAGTTGATTCCATGAATCACCCAGTCGCCACCCCACCCCGGTATCCCAACGGCCCGCAGGGGACTCAGGGTGATTTTGGGAATCACCACACCCTCTGCCCCAACTCGGCTATGAGGACCTAGAGCTACGGTTGGTAGAGAGTGAAGGCACATTGGGCGAGGGCACGGATGAGTCAAGAAAACCATAGGTCACATGAATTGATTTGGAGAAAATGTGATGAAGTATGATGGGCGAACATATATACCCATGTGGGTGGTCCCAGGTGCCCTGATGGATGGGCGGGCCAACGGGTGAACCGATGAGCGGGAGGGCAGCCAAATGTTATGTGTATGGGCGGACGGTGAAAAGGCGGGTCAGCTAGGTGCTCAAATGATAGGGTGGACGAGCGTATAAGTAAGGTGAAGATGGATGGTGGAGAGGCATCATTTGGCAAGTAAGTCGAAGAGCAAGTTCGAAGTGCGAAGTAGTTCTACGGCTAAGGCGGGGCAAATTCACCCACACAATGAGTGAACTGGGCAGAAGCAAATGGACGTGGGGAGGGTGACCCAGGTTGGGTGTCGGGTGAACAAACGTAGGGTGGCTGGGTGCGGTTGAACAAGTTCAGGCAGGGTTGCATGATGGGTGCCCACCAAACGAAGGTGCAACAGAGTGAACGGATGACCCGTGGGTAGGCGCACCCAGTTCGGGTGAACATTCGTGCGAAGCAACATGGAGGTGTGCCCACAGAACAATTGAATGGTGAAGTGTGGGTTTGGTGAATGACGGTGCGGCAAGGTGTGTGGAGGGCGCCCAGGTTGGGTGAGATGGACACGAGAAGCGTGCCCAAGTTGGGCAAATGACACGGCTCATTAGATGAGTTGAACAAACGCTTTTGGGAGTAAATGAAAAGTTGGATAGAACGTGCGGCGACTGTTTAGAGGTGCCGACGAGCAGGGCAACCGAGTTTTCCGATGAATGTAAAATTTGGCTAAGTGTAAATTCGGGGTTTCCTCCAAGATTTCACTTGTACTTTGAAAGTTGAAGATTATATATATATTTATATATGGGCAGACTCACATCGGGGAGTTTCCCTTCCCTTTATACTGTTGCACATTTATATATGTTAATGTTGTTATGATGAATGTTCACGGTTTTCATCATGTATAAAAGAAAATTAATACTTGGTAACGAAGAAATAAACTAAGTACGAATGTTAAGCGTACCATGAGTATTTGTGAAAAAAAAAGGGTCGGTGGTGCCGCACCTCGCTATAGTGCGGTTGGAAGAGTACCACCAGTGTAGGGGTGTGACAAGTGGTATCAGAGCTTATTCAAGTGCAGTACAAGTAAAAGAAGCTGATGTCATTGTTGCTTCGTAACAGATGGTATCAAAAGTTGAATTGGGTTTTGTGGAGAACCTGGTTAATGGTGAATGGTCTATACTAGATCACGAAGAAGGAAGCTGATGGCAGAGATGGCAGATGAACCTCATATTGTGACGGGTGAGTCTAGCCATAATGCAAGTGAAGATTTCATAAGAAGGATATTGGAAAGGATGGAAGAATTGGATTCTTTTTAGACTTTGAAGATGGCCGAGATCAAGAAGGATAAAGAAGGCAATGCGAAGATGAGAGAGGATTTTGATGAACTCCGGGAATGATACGAGTATATTGAATGGAAGTATAAACAACTAGAATAGGAAGTCAAAGAGATTGAGAAAGCAAGAGACCAAGGGTTGGAAAAAATCTTGGAATTGCAGCAATCTACTAACGAAACAAAGGACGAGATCGTAGTGTTGAAGAAGGCCATGAGACATAACTCAGGTGGAGGAGTGTCTCATGTGAAAGTCAAGGAACTGGAACCTTATGACGGTACAAGGAATACGAAGACTCTTGGTAACTTTCTATGGGACATGGAGCAATACTCGGAACGCTTAGGTTTTCCTGATGAGGAGACTAAGGTGAAAGTAGCTACTCAATTTCTAACGAAAGATGCTAAGATGTGGTGGAAAAGAAGGATGGATCAAATTGCCAATGGCAGTATTGATGACATAACTTTGTGGGAAGACATGAAGAAAGCTTTGCAGGCCCACTTTAGTCCTCAGGATGAAACTTGGGAAGCAAGGATGAAGATAAAATATATGAAGCAAACAGGAAGTCTACAGGCATATCAATGAGAGTATGCAAGTTCAGTTATGGAACTTCCAAACATGGCAGAAAGGGACAAGGTGTTCAAATTTGTTATAGGGGCTGAAACCTTGGGCATGTAATGAAGTGAAGAGGTAGAGGATAAAGACACTTGAAGAAGATTTTGTGGTTGTAGATCGTTTGGTGCATCATTATGACGAAACTTCTGATGAGAAAAAGAAGAAGTTCGATAAGCCAAAGGAGAAAACTATGAAAGATGATGCTTTGAAATTGAATGACAAGTCGAAGACGAAGAACCCATTGAAGTTTTAGATATGTGTGGAACCACATACGGTGAAGAATTGTCCTTCCAGACTGAAGGTAGCTATGATGGCACAGTCTAATACGAAGAAAGAAGAGACTTTTGTGGGGGTGATGTAGATTCTTGGAGTTGCAGCTGCTACAGAAGCAATCTCATGAAGAGATCCGGAAAGAACAGTTTGGAATATTTTTGGATGAAGGCTGGGAGTGTGGATGTACTCACTATGGTAGATAGTGGGCCTACTCACAACTTCATGAGTTAGGATGCTGCGAGAAGGATTGGGCTGAAAGTTATGCCTGTAGTGGTACAAATTTTAGCCCAATCTTTCTCGCAACATCTTCACTCATGAAGTTGTGAGTAGCCCCACTATCCACCATAGTGAGTGCATCCGCACTCCCAATCTTCATCCAAACATATTCCAAATTATTTCTTTCTAGATCTCTTCATGAAACCGCTTCCGTAGCAGCTGGAGCTCCAAGAATCTGCATTACCCCCATAGAAGTTTCTTCTTTCTTTGTATTAGACTGTAATATTGCAGCCACTTTTGGTCTTGAAGGACAATTCTTCACCGTATGTGGTTCCACGCATATCCAACACTTCAATGGCTTCTTCGTCTTTGACCTGTCATTCGATTTCGAAGCATCATCTTTCGTACTTTTCTCCTTCAACTTATCAAACTTCTTATTTTTTTCATTAGAAGCTTCGTCATAATGATCTACCAAATGATCCACAGCAGCAAAAGCTTCCTCAAGTGTCTTTATTTTCTGCCTCTTCACTTCATTACGTGCCCAAGGTTTTAGACCTATAATAAAGTTGAACACCTTATCTCTCTCTGCCATGTCCGGAAGTTCCAGAATCGCACTTGCATACTCTTGTTGATATGCCTGTAGACTTCCCATTTGCTTCATATATTTTATCTTCATCCTTGATTCCCAAGTTTCATCCTGACGACTGAAGTGGGATTGCAAATCTTTCTTCATGTCTTCCCATGAAGTTATGTCGTCAGCACTATCATTGGCAATCTGATCCATCCTTCTTCGCCACCACATCTTACCATCTTTCATCAAGAACTGAGCATCCACTTTCACCTTAGTCTCCTCATCAGGAAATCCCAAGCATTCCATGTATTTATCCATGCCCCATAGAAATTTACCAAGAGTCTTCGTATTCCTTGTACCATCGTAAGATTCTAGTTCCTTGAATTTCACATGAGACACTCCTCCACCTGAGTTATGTCTCATGACCTTCTTCAACACTGCGATCTCATCCTTCACTTCGTCAATAGATTGCTGCAATTCCAAGATTTTTGCCAAACCCTGGTCTCTCGCTTTCCCAATCTGCTTGATCTCTTCTTCTAGTTGTGTATAGTTCCATTCAGTATACTCATATCGGTCTTGGAGTTCATCGAATTCCTCTCTCATCTTCGCATTGCCTTCTTGGTCCTCCGTGATCTCGGCCATCTTCGAAGTCCAGAAAGAATCCAATTCTTCCATTTGTTCCAATATCGGCTTATGAAAGCTTCGGTTGCATTGTGGCTAGACTCACCCGTCACAATCTGAGGTTCACCTGCTATCTCTGCCATCAACTTCCTTCTTTGTGATCTAGTAAAGACCATTCACCATTCACTTGAATCACCCTGATATTCCACCTGTCACCTACAAAACTTGAACTTCAAGTCTTTGGCCTTCCTGTAGAATCAACTCCTTGATTTAGTTCACCAGCTCTGATACAAACTGTCATCCCCCTACACTGGCGGTACTCTTCCAACCACACTATAGCGAGGTGTGGCACCACTGACCACTTTCTTTTCACCAATACTTATGACCGTGGACTACACCTAACATTCGTACTTAGTTTATTTCTTCATTACCAAGTATTAACTTATCCTTTATACATAATGAAAACCATGAACATTCATCATAACACCATTAACATGTATAAATGCACAACAATATAAAGGGAGGGGAAACTCCCTGATGTGAGTATGCCCATATATCAATATATATAAATCTTACACTTTCAAAGTACAAGTTAAATCTTGGAGGAAATGCCAAATTTACACTTGGCCAAATTTTACATTCACCAGAAAACTCGGTTGCCCAGCTCGTCGGCACCTCCAAACGGTTGCTGTACATTTTTTCCAACTCTCCGTTTACTCCCAAATGTGTTCGTTCATCTCTTCAAATGAACCATGTCGTTTGCCCAACTCGGGCGCACTCCCCATGTCCGTGTCACCCAAATTGGGCACCCTACGCATGCCTCGTCGCACCTCCATTCACCAAACTCCACCTTTCGTTTCGTTCAACAGGTTGGCAGGCACACCTCCATGCTGCCTCGCACACACCATTCACCCGAACCGGCCACGGCCACCTACGGGTTGCCCATTCACCCGGTCGCACTTCTGTTTGGTGGGTACACACATTGTGAAGCCCTACCCAAACCCATTTAACTATACATGCCCAACGCATTTCACCCGACCACCCAACGTTCACCCGCTGCCCAACCTAGTCACCCTTCTGTTCATGTTCGCTTCCACCCGTTATCCTTCTCACCCGGCCACCCAACGTTCACCTGGAACCCATCCTGGGTCGCCCTTCATTCACGTTCTGTCCACCTAGTTTTCACCCGTTGTGCTGGTGCATCCACAGCCTACCTTAACTGTAGAACCGCAGAACTCACTCGCACTTCTCTTTGACTTTTTGGTCGCTGAATGATGCCTCTCCACCATTCATGTTCACCTTTATTTATATGCTCTTCAGGCCCATCGTTCGAGCACCCAGCCGACCTACCTTTCCAACATAACCATCGGCCTATCTGTTTGTTTTCACTGTCGGCCCATCCTCATAACGTTTGGCCACCCGCCCACTCGTCGGTTCACCCATCGACCCGCCCATCCGTCAGGGCACCCGGGACTGTCCACATGGGTATATAAGTTCTCCAATAAAACTTCATCGCATAACCTTCATTTTTCCTCACGTGACTTGTAGCTCACCTTGTTTGTCCGTGCCCTCACCTGGTCTGCTCTCGCTCTCTACCAACCGCAGCTCTCCCGACGGGTTGCCCCTACTTCCCGACGAGGGTGGGTCTCCCGTGCCGCCCATCCATCATGACAATAGCAGGGCGTTACATCCTGCCCCACCAGATTTCATTGCCATCCTAAAAAATCTGGCCATCCATCATTGCTGCCAACCAACACCTCATAATCCATCAGAATAGCCATATCTCTGATCCATGATATCAACTTGTCCATACATTGCAAACATCCCTGCAACATATGAAAAATGACCGTTTCCACCATGTGTTGTCCCATCATGTGAACTCTCTGCATAATACTCCAGCGAACACAACATCTAAGTCGAAACCAAGACATCTATCTGACACAAACCTAGTGCACTGCATGCCCTTATGTCATCGAACTGATTGGGTAGCTAGTCCAATTGTAACGCCCAACTCATGAGAATGTACCTTCTCCATGCCACCGTTGGTTGTTTCTTTAGCATGCTGTCACAATCTCGAACTCATCAAGAATATACTCCAAACCCATGCTCTGGTCCATGGAATCCCCATCCCATCTGGAACATGTCATGATGCTAATGCCAAACCATTCCTGCATCATCTACCTATCATACCCACTCAACCTGTTTAAGGACTCACTGCCATGAGCAGCCAACAATGAGCCCCATCTTCTAAGTCATCTAAGAAGATGTGGATGGAGTGGAGCCTAAGAGCTCTCTCTCACTGATCAGCTCAATCCACCTGTTCTGATCTTCTACCTCCATCCTTTGAAGATAAGCATCCCGATCCTCCACCTAGATATTCGGCCTCATATAATCCTCATCATCATCATCGTCATCCTCAACTTCCTATAGCCTCCTAGACAAATCCAAGATACTATTGGACAATATTTTGATAACTTGTGATTGTTTCGCAAGCTTTGCCTCAGCAATAGACATCCGCTTACATACCTCATCCATGCGCTGCTTGTCCTCCATCTGCATTATTGCCAACTTACACTCGGGTTTTGTTACTGCAATTTTTGGAACACCAATGGGTACATCTTCCCTTCCATCATAAATGTACAATTTCTTCAAATGTGGAACAATCATCTCATCATAGTGTTTCAGAAACTCCATTCCCAGTACAGCTTCATAGTCATCAATTCGCACTATCGTAAAATCAACTTTCCCAGTCCACTCACCTAGTGTTGTGTCCACTTTTCAGCCACACCGATCATGGAATTAGGAGGATAATTCACTATCTTAATCTGTGCTTGCACTCGTAAAAATTTCAGTCCAATCCTTCTCGCAACATCTTCACTCATGAAGTTATGAGTAGCCCCACTATCCACCATAGTGAGTACATCCGCACTCCCAATCTTCATCCGAACATATTCCAAACTATTCCTTTCTGGATGTCTTCATGAGACCACTTCCGTAGCAGCTGTAGCTCCAAGAATCTGCATCACCCCCATAGAAGCTTCTTCTTTCTTCGTATTAGACTGTGCTATCGCAGCCACTTTTGGTCTTGAAGGACATTTCTTCACTGTATGTGGTTCTGGATATATCCAAAACCTCAATGGATTCTTCATCTTCAACTTGTCATTTGATTTTGAAGCATCATCTTTCGTACTTTTCTCCTTCGGCTTATTGAACTTCTTCTTTTTCTCATTAGAAGCTTCGTCATAATGCTCTACCAAATGATCCACAGTAGCAAAAGCTTCCTCAAGTGTCTTTATATTTTGCCTCTTCACCTCATTATGTATGCATGGTTTCATCCTTATAATAAAGTTGAAAACCTTGTCTCTCTCTGCCATGTCTGAAAGTTCTAGAATCGCACTTGCATACTCTCGCTGATATGTGTGCAGATTTCCCGTTTGCTTCATATATTTTATCTTCATCCTTACTTCCCAAGTTTCATCATGATGACTGAAGTGGGCCTGCAAAGCTTTTTTCATGTCTTCCCATGAAGTTATGTCAACAGCACTGCCATTGGAAATCTGATCCATCCTTCTTCACCACCACATATTATCATCTTTCATCAAGAACTGAGAAGCCACTTTCACCTTAGTCTCCTCATTCGGCAATCCAAATCATTCCAAGTATTGCTCCATGTCCCATAGAAAGTTACCAAGAGTCTTCGCATTCCTTGTACCATCGTCAGATTCCGGTTCCTTGAATTTCACATGAGAAACTCCTCCCCCTGAGTTATGTCTCACGACCTTCTTCAACATCGTGATCTCATCCTTCACTTTGTTAATAGATTGTTGCAATTCCAAGATTTTTGCCAAACCCTAGTCTCTCGCTTTCCCAATTTTCTTAACCTCTTCTTCTAGTTGTGTATACTTCCATTTAGTATACTCATATCGATCTTGGAGTTCATTGAATTCCTCCCTCATCTTCACATTGCCTTCTTGATCCTTCATGATCTCGGCCATCTTCGAAGTCTAGAAAGAATCCAATTCTTCCATTCATTCCAATATCCTGATTATGAAAGCTTCACTTGCATTGTGGCTAGACTCACCCATCACAATCTGAGGTTCACCTGCCATATCTGCCATTAGCTTCCTTCCTTGTGATCTAATATAGACGATTGACCATTCACCTGAATCACCCTGATATTCCACCTATCACCTCCAAAGCTTGAATTTCAAGTCTTTGGCCTTCCTGTAGAATCAACTCTTTGATTCAGTTCACCAACTCTAATACCAACTGTCACACCCCTAAACTGGCAGTACTCTTCCAACCACACTATAGCAAGGTGCGGCACCACTAACCACTTTCTTTTCACCAATACTTATGACCATGGACTACGCCTAACATTTTTACTTAGTTTATTTCTTCGTTACCAAGTATTAAGTTATCCTTTATAGACAATGAAAAACATGGACATTCATCATAACAACATTAACATGTATAAATGCACAACAATATAAAGGGGGGTAAACTCCCTAATGTGAGTCTGCCCATATATAAATATATATAAATCTTCAACTTTCAAAGTACAAGTTAAATCTCGGACGAAACCCCAAATTTACACTTAGCCAAATTTTACATTCATTAGCAAACTCGGTTGTTCAGCTCGTCGGCACCTCCAAATGGTTGTCGCATGTTTTGCCCAACTCTCTGTTTAATCTTGAATGTGTTCACTCAGCTCGTCAAATGAACCGTGTCGTTTGCCCAACTCGGGTGCGCTCCCTATGTCTGTGTCACCCAACTTGGGTGCCCTCCACATGCCTTGTCGCACTTCCATTCACCAAACTCCACCTTCCATTTCATTCAACCAGTCGGCGGGCACACCTCTGTGTCACCTCGGACACACCATTGACCCGAATCGGGTGCACCCGAATCGGGTGCACCCACCTGCGCTTCGCTTGTTCACCTAGTCACACTTCCGTTCGGTGGGTAGACACGTCGTGTAGCCCTGCTATAACTCATTCAATCGCACACGCCCAGCATGTTTCACCCGGCAGCCCAACGTGGTCGCCCTTCTGTTCACGTTCGCTTCCACCCAGTTATCCTTCTCACCTGTCCACCTGACATTCACCCGGTGCCTAACCTGGGTTGCCCTCCATTCACATTCTGTCCACCTGGTTTTCATCTGTCATGTGGGTGCATCCGTGCCCTGCCTTAGCCACAAAACTGCTGAACTCACTCGCACTTCTCTTTGACTTGTTTCTCGCCGAATGATGCCTCCCCACCATCCCTCTTTGCCTTTACTTATACACTCATCCGCCCCATCGTTCGAGTGCCCATCCGACCTACCTTTCCAACATAACCATTGGCTTGTATTTTTTTTTTCACTATCGGCCCATCCTCATAACATTTGGCTACTCGTCTACACATCAGTTCACCCGTCAGCTCGCTCATCCGTTAGGGCACCCAGTACCGCCCACACAGGTACATCAGTTTGCCCATCAAACATCATCGCATAACCTTCATTTTGCCTCGCGTGACCTACGGCTCACCTTGTTTGTCCACGCCCTCACCTGATGCGCTCTCACTCTCCGCTAACCATAGCTCATCCGGACATCATTCAACTCGCCCGGCATGTCCCGCATGTCACCCATCCGTCCTGACAAGCGCAGGGCATTACTCTGGTGGCCCAACGGCTCGTGGGGCTGGTCAGTTGATTTCCATAATCATTCCACCCTCTGCCCCACCCTGGCAGCCCAATGGCATGCGGGGGTGGTGGGGTGATTCCGGGAATCACTCCGCCCTCCGCCCCACCCTGGCGGCCCAAGGGCCCGCGGGGGTGGCGGGGTGATTCCGAGATTCACCGTGCCCTCTAGCCCACACTGGCAGCCCAATGGCCTACGGGGGTGGTGGGGTGATTCTAGGAATCACCTTGCCCTCTGCCCCACCCTGGCAACCCAACGGCCCATGGGAGTGGTGGGGTGATTCCAGGAATCACCTCGCCCTTCGCCCCACCCCGGCCACCCGACGACCCGCCAGGGTGGTGGGGTGATTCTAGGAATCACCTTGCCCTCCACCCCACCCTGGCGACCCAACGGCCCGAGGGGGTGGCAAGGTGATTCCGAGAATCACCCCGCCCTCTGCCCCATCTCGGTGGCCCAATGGGTCGTGGGGATGGCGGTGTGATTCCCAACAGCCCGCAATGGTGGCAGGCTGATTCTGAGAATCGCACCACCCTCAGGCCCAACCCAGTGACCTAACAGCCCGTTTGGGTGGCGGAGTGATTCTGGGAATCACCAAACCCTCTGCACCTCCCCGATGGCCCAACAGCCCGTGGGGGTGGCACGATGATTCTGGGAATCACCCTGCCCTCCACCCCACCCAGATGGCCCAACAGCATGTGGTGGTGGCTGGGGTATTCCAGGAATAGTGCCGCCCTTTGCCCCTCCCCCTCGGCCCAATGGCCCACGGGGGTGGCCGGATGATTCTAGGAATCACCCCACCCTTTGCCCCATCTCAACGATTCGCGAGGGTGGCAGGGTGATTCTGGGAATTACCCCTCCCTCCGCCCCACCACGGTGGCCCAATGGCCCGCGGGGGTGGCAGGCTGATTCCAGTAATCACCCTGCCTCGGCCGCACCCTCGCAGGCCGTTGCACCATCGGGGTTATCATTATTGTCAAACTTCAAGGGGAAAACAAATTCAAGGATGCAGCTTATATGGTAAGACATTTCAAATAAAAAAATCATTTGTGTACAAGTTAATTGAAATTTTACTATTTCATGTTACAGGCAAAAGTCAAATATTCTTAACCGTGAAGATCAACTATATATAAATGATTGTGAGTTCATCCATATTGATAGTTGGGCAAAAGATGATAGTTATATGTCTATGATTTTTAATTGGGTAGATGGAAAGAGTCATAACCAAATACTGACTTATGATGTTGCTGTGAGAAAACTAACATATGAAGAGAAAGAAGCAAAATGAGAGATAGTTAACATTTATCAAAAACCACAGTTATTGATTAACTATCTTATAGACATATGTTCAAATGAAGGAGATTGGGTTCTAGATTTATTTTCTGGCTCAGGTAAGTTTTATTATATGGAATTGAATTTCAATATATTATTTCTTAATTTATATGTCATTGTACTAATTTACTTCATTATTTATTTTGTGCTTGATAACTAGGTACAACACTAGCATGTTTCCTTCAAAAAGGAAGAAATTGCATTGCCATTGAAAATGATCCAATATAGTGCAATTTTATTCAACAAAGAATTAATGCTCTTCAATTTCTTCCAAATGGAATGCAAGAAATTGGGTTGAGGAAAGGGGACTTTAGTGAATCACGTGTGGTAAAAAAGGCAAAGGAACGCCAACCACCATTACACAGAATGATTGAAAAGGCATACATTGGTAGATTCACAGACATCAAAGATCCATTAGAAATGGAAAATGAGTGAAATGAAGCAGAAAATATTGTGGAAGAAGACAATGATGAAAGTCTAGAGGACGAAGAGTTTGGATTACGTGACATTGTTGATTAAATTTAAGTTACGCTTGGAAATCAAGCTCATTTTTTGTAACAATTAATTAGTTATACATGCAATGTTTTGACTTTGACATTTTATGAGAAGAATAAGCACTCAAATAAGGTTGTTATGCGTTGAATATTTGTATTATGTGATTTTCGCATTAATTTTTATGTTAATCATTATTTTTTGAAAAAAACAAGGATTATTATTATTTTTTTTGGCATGAAATTCATAAAAGAACTATTATTTAACCATTTTTAGTTAAAATATTCTTACAAAAATTGTGATTTTGACATGTCATTTCTAGCAAAAAATTACAAAAAAATATCAAAACATGTAGTTTTTTAGTTATATTTATGTAAAAAAAGGTTACTTTTATGTCAATTGTTAAAAATTATTGTTTTTTAGAGACAATTATTTCATGTGGATTGAAAAATTAATTAACGATGTATAAATATGTAGAATATTGAAAATTCAAAATATTGACCTTCTTCTTTAAATATGCAAAACAATAAAAACCTCACTACTAAAAAAAAATAAAATTATGAAGAAGAAGACCACTTCAAAAATTATTAAATTTAGAAAATAAGTATTTACATTTCAACATTAGAAAATTAAAGTCAAAAAATAGGTCTTTTAAAAAAAGGCCCTCATGTAGAATTACCACTTTTTTAAATCAGCATGAAAATCACTACCATTCTAAAATGCAATGTACATAAAAAAAATTAAAGTGTCAAAAACTATGCTCTAAAAAAAACATGTGTGCTCTGCATCACCCATTTTCAAAATCGGGTCACTTTTTTGCCATCTCTACGAAACAGGTAATATTATCAGTTCCCATTTCAAAGTTTGCATTGTTTAATATATATATTAGAAATTTAACTAAATTGAGAGGAGTGAATCAATTTAATATATTAATGGACTTAAAATTATGATTTATTTTCAATGATTAAATGAACTATTAAATGATTAACATACATCTTATGAAAAACAGATTTAATATCTAACCAATATTTAATTAGTAAAACACAGTATAACAAATTTCATGACAAGATAAAATGAACACAGATAAACATCACATTTGGATACAAGATATAAGTGGAAATTCATAAAGGGAGAAAACTACAACTTTGTTATTGTTTTGATGCAAAGGGAAGCTCCTACTTTCTCTATTACATCATATTTTGTATAGGCTCCAACTTCGAGTAGGCTACCACTTCAAGTTATCTACAAGCTTCAACTTGCAAGGAAGATCCATCTTCGATAAATTTTGTACATATTACAACCTGTAAGATGCTTCTACCTCAATAGGCTCCAATCTATTCTTTATAAAGCTGCAATTTGAAAGGGGACTATAATCCCCTAAAACATACAAGAAACAATATGCTCATTTACCTTCTCTATAACTCTACATACCTCCATCTATATCTTTGCTTCTTCTTCTCCTCAAATATGTCTTACATCAGCTCTATTCATGTGTTAGGTAACTAATGAACAACACCTAAATCATCTCTCATGTTATCCTTCTCTTTAACCATCCATCCTTTCAAATATATATGTAAAGATAGTTTGTTGGTTGTTAATATTTCACACAAGAATATGAAGTGAGCATATTTTCCTCTTTGCATTCCACCAATTCTTTTCACACCTTTTGATATTTTGAATATTAAAAGCAAAAGTAAAAGCTCCTTCCAGTATTATTTTTGGCCACCTGTAATGATGAAATACACTAACATAATTCCAAGATCATGCAACATTATAGGAATAACATACTACCATATAATTGATCTTTCATTCCTCGTTATCAACAACAACATTTTACATTAATGCATCACAACTTCTTCTTGCTAATTCAAGTAAATCAAGTCAGCCATCATATGCACACAATATATTTCTACATCATAACCAACTCAATACCATAATAATATATATGAAAACACATACCCCTAACCCAAGAAACATATTCAACAATCCATTCTCAACAGCATAGTCTTGTCCCTTGAAGCAACATATACTCACCAATCAACAATATAAACTTAGCATCATAATACCTCTATCAAACAAGCATATTACAGTGACCAACATTATGTGATGAGCAATGAATAAGAATATGTAACCAACAAGGATGTGTAACATAAGAACTCCAAACAAACCATGTCATCAATGGCAACCTTTACCATCCTACTTTGTTTCTCCCTTTCCATAACAATATATGCAATATCATCAACATGCAATAACAAAATATAAAAGAAATTTCTAGCCAATGGTTCTCCTTCACCTCCAAACCATAATGATACCTCCATCAACACAATCATGACATCAATAATACCTGTTCAACTGTGAGTATATTAGTCATGCCATCATACTTTTCTTCTCCTTTGCCCCACTTGCAACATATCAAGCATACCAAGCTACTTTACAAACATCACATATCAACCTTACCTTGCTACTCATACCTCCTCACATACTTCTGTCAACCATCATAAGCAAAAAAAGCATCAAGAATCTAGCAACATACCTTTCCATCAAGCATAACAATGATCAATAATATAGTAACATAAAAACATAAGAATATGTAAGTAGTTCAATAATAATCATCCCTACTCCTTCACAAGATAGAAACAACACAAGCATAATTGAATGCATCGCATTGCCTTAATCTCTATTACATAATATTCTATGCACCATTGTTTGTCTTTCCTTACTGGTCAAAAACATCACATCACCTCATCAAATGTTCATCTATGGATAACAACAACCAGTATACCCAATCCATCAAACATAACAAGCCAATTATCATATATCAATTAGCTCCAGCTCAATAACACCTACAATGTAATATCTCTTGTTACTCCTTTGTCATCAATGACAATAGTGCCAAGAATACCCCCCTTTGGCATTGATGGAAACCTAGTGTTTCTCTCCCTTCTTTCCTGAAAATTTATTCTCCATACCTCTGCTTACCTCCCCCTTTGATATCAATGATGAGGGGTTTATAGAATTAATAAATTTTCCTAGTTGTACGAAAAACCTCGTGTAAAAAATCCAATATATGATTTTTACCTTATGATGTGAATGTCATGACTTTCTCACGATATTTCCCTTAGATGATCTAGTTTAGGAATCAAAAGCCTTAGAAAACACAAGCTATTCAGTACCATGGAATTCCACTATTAATTAATGTGATATGTTGTTTTGTTCCCAATTGTCTTGTCAAGCTACAACTACTGATGGAAATTTACTCATACATGGGAGAAGTAGAGTCTATAGAAGGAATCAATGCTTAAAATCTAAGGTAACTAACTCAAGCTCGATTGTAGACCTCATACACCTCATCCTAGTAGATCCTCATTAAAAAATTGTTGCAAAAATAGATTTACGTAAGGATAAAGTAGAGAAAATTTTATGTGGAAGACGAAAAATAATATGAGAGCTAGTGATCAATGAGTATCTAATTGGAGTAGGCATCCATAAGTCCTAAAGCTTGCAAAAGAATAAAGAGAAGAACATAAAAAGTAATATGCTATGGTATTTTGGATTGGGATAACAATGGTGAATATTCATAGAAAGTTTGGACAGAACAAGAGTATGAACAATGATACCAACACTAAGAGCAGATAGCACTAGTATGTCGACTAGCTATAGAAAAAGAGAGTGTGCATATTTCTGTAGAATAGTTGTGGCTGGTGCATGTTTGAGCTGTAAAGTGCACCAAGAAAAGAGGAGAACAAAGCTAGGATAAATGATAGTAAGCATGTCTAGTATCATGAGAAGTTGAAGGTCTTCAACACTTCTTACATTTCTAGATTTTTAATCCAATAGTGATTGGTTTCCTCTCGTAATTGCAACATTCTATCATCAGCAATCAATAATCATATGTAACCAACAAGGATATGTAACATAAGAACTCCAAACCATCCATACCATCAATGACACCCTTTTCCATCCTACTTTGTTGCTCCTTTTCGATAATAATATATGCAACATGCAATTAGCTCAACATGACATAACAACATATGCAAGAAAGATCTAACCAGTTCTTCTTCACCTCCAAAGCATAAGAATATGTGCATTAACACAAGCATGGCATCAACAATACCTGTTAAAATATTCATACGTTAATTGTGCCATCATGCTTTGCTGCTCCTTTTCCCCACTTGCAACATATCAAGTATACCAAGCTACTTTGCAAGCATGACATATCAAGCATACCTTCTCACATACTTTTTTCGACCATCATAAGCATAACAAGCATCAAAGATCAAGCAACATACCTTGCCATCAAGCATAAAAATGATCAACAATATAGTAACATAACAAAATAAGATGTAAGCAATTCAAACATAAGCATCACATCTCCTTCACAACATAGAATCTTAAATGAATGCATCACATTGCCTTGATCTCTAACACCTAATAATCTCTGCAACATTTTTTTCTACCTTACTACTCATAAGCATCATAAATCTTCATCAAATGTTCATCCATGAACAACAACAAGCATACCCAAGCCATTAAACATAACAACTCAATCATCATACATCAATTAATCCCAACTCAATAACACCTACAATTCCATATCTGTTGTTGTTCCTTTTCCACCAATAACAACAATTCCAACAATATATTCTTAATAATTATAAAAACATATGAATTTTAATATATGGGAGCAACTTAATAGACAATTTCCATATTGTAAAGCATTGTATAAACTATGAGATTCAAAATTCAGATTTTTGTCAATCATTAAAAAAAAACACATATAAATTTTAATTAATATATATCATTAATAATTGATATTTTAATCAATTTAAAAGACACTATTAAAAGTGTAATATGTTGATATAAAGAGAACATTTAATGTGGGACATGGGAAATGGTTATTTTAAACCATTTAGGTTTCATGAATGGTGTATAATTATTTATTTATATTTTGTTAATTTCTTATATATATATAACATTAAAGAATAATATGGATAGTTTAACATTGAGAATTCATTTTTTTATTTATTATTATTATTTAAATTTATTTATTTGTAAAGTGATTGGATGAAGGCTTTATTGTTTAGTAATTTTCATTTTTCTATTAGATACTACTTTTTTATTTTTATTTTATTTGTATTTCTATTATTTCTATTTTCATGAATTATAGTTTTATCTCCAATGAAAAATTTTAAAAGGGAAAAATAATTAAAAAATGAAATCCAATAATTTTTTTTAACTTTTAGTTTTATTACTTTTTAATTTAACTTTTATTCTTTTTGTCTTTTTCTATTGATTTTTTTTTTCTATTTTCATTCCCAATTCTATTAATCATAGTTTTTTTCATATTAATTTTTTATTTTAACTTTTTTTTCCCTTCGCCTTTCTATAATTTTCTTTCCCCAGAAACAACACATGTTTCACTTAAATATTTTCTATTGCACTGAAAGCACTACTATGCATCCTCCCCTTCTTTGAAGAAACACTCTCTACTGTTACCTTTCCCTTTTTCCATTTAGTTTCCATTTCCTCCTACCTTCCTTTTGTTGCTATTTTCGATATGAAAAAGTAACAAACAAAGAAAACCATGCAAAACAAACAATCGAGAGAGATCCAAAACTTTGAAGAAGATCACTAAATACTTTAAATTCATTTGCACACCAGATTTCGATAATACACAATGGATGCATTAATTAATGGATTTATTTTTGGATTCACGACTTTCTTGCCCAAAATTCATAGCCAATGTAATAATAAACCCAAGGGAGACTACAATTTCTCGTTCTCGAAAGCTAAAGAACAATCTATAGGAAGAAAAATAATTTTACTGCAGTATTTAAATGTGATTTCTACTAGTGTAGGTCCACCCACCATTCTTGGCCATTGACAAATGGTGTGAAGCAAAGGATTCTCTTGCAGGACAAGTGCCCCCAAAAACTTAGTCATCTCTCGGTAAATTGCTACTATTTATGTTAAATGTGGAGATTATTTATTATGGGCTTGGAGTAATTTAAATGATAATTATTATTATTGTTGACTGTAGGAAGGGAGATTGGATGAGAATGGATGGCTTCAATGCTCTCTTGTGCTCAAACCCCATAGGACGCATCGAAAGGACCTAGAGCTCAAGCTATGAGGTCACCTAGAGTTTGTGCAGTGAGATTTTCTAAAACTGTCTCTCAGGGTTTTTTGTTCATGTGGAGAATGGTTGGGACATGCCTCCAATTTCAAGCCCCCATTATAAAAAATATTTCTATCACCCATAATCTTATTTTAGAAGTATTTTGAAGAGGAATAATTTAAATTGCGTATACACTTTTGTTTATATTTATGTCTAGGTTTTTTTTTTCAATATAATTATTTATTTATGTAGTTGAGCATATTGGTATTCGATTTTCTAATCCATTTCATTTAATAAAAGTTGTTTGCAGTAGATCATATTGATATATGATTTTCTAGCCTATTTCACCCATTAAATTTTATTTCTTGTCTATAACGTTTCTTTTTAATATTATAGTATAGTATAAGTATGCGTTGCAGGAATTATGATTTTCTTTATATTTAATAGTACATTAGAATTGAATAATCGAAGTTATAATTTGAGAGATAGAAATAAAAATTTTATTCCATATCCCCTATATTCACTGGCACAGACACAATTTCATTCATCTCTATATCAAGAGTGTACAATGCCATGAGCATTGTCGGCGACAAATGTTTCTACAAAACAAGTTTCCTAGAATTCATATCTCATTAAATTTAAACTAAGTTTCTCCATAGCAACTTGAATGAAACACTGCCAAACAAATAAAGCTATAAAGCTTCATTACATCCCATGACCTTTGCAAAAAACAAGTTTCCTAGAATTCATATCTCATTCAATTTCAAGTTAGTTTCTCCATATCAATTTGAATGAAACCTTGGCAAACAAATAAAGTTATAAAGTTTCATTACAGCCCATGACCTAGGGTGCTCACCAGCAAGCACCATTTTAACACAACAATTTCACTTTCATATCTATTTTTCATTAAGGCTTTCATTGATCAACTCGTAGCCTATCAGCACTCAAAACTCCAATTTATCTATATTTAAATTAAGCAACCGGTATTAGCTAGTACGTAGCACCTTTTTTAATAAATATTGTTTGTATTTTAAAATTCCTTTCGGTGAAAACAATGCAAAGAATTTATTTGATGAGTTTGTGAGAGTGGTTGTTGTTGTACTACCAAAATATATATTAAATATTTTCTATAGTTTAATAATATAAAAGATTTCAAATAAGAGTTCCTATTCCCTTGCTTGTAAGCACTTGCTTTGTCAAAGGTTTGTGACCTTATTGTTATTTCCATATGATATGGAAACATAAAGGTTTAAGTTCAGCATATGTTGAAACTAGATACCGTTGTATTTCCTACAATTTTAGACATGTAATTCGCTATATATATTTATTGATTCATTCATTCATTATGTGTGTGTGTGTGTATGTGTGTGTATATATGAATTCATTAATGTTATCTTGTAGTAAGGGATCTAACATTCATGTTTCATGCTACTAAGGTAGCGAGTGTTACTGTGGATTGCATTGCAAGTGATGGTTGTAAAACCCTCCTCCCACATTTACCCATGTTAATGAGTTTGCTGGGGTAAACATGTGATGAGAGGTTACTATGATGTGATTCAATTCCCCATGTATAGTTAAGGAATTGGAACCAACAAAAAAAAACCATTCTGACCTTCCACATGCTACATAACCATCAAGGGCCAACCAACCCTTCCAGGTGACAAACCCCCAAGACAACTTGACATTTCGATGATCTGAACCCTTAGACTCACCCATGACAAGCCATCCATGTGATTGAGGCCTTCTGGTTTCTCCCACAACAAGGCATGCCAGTGACTGTGGACTTTTTCAACTAGTTCTAAGCCAGCGGCCTTGGATTCTATGCCACTTTTACAAGGCTAGGACTCATGCCACTGCCCTGAATTTCATGAAAATTTCAGAAATGATAAATAACATTGAAATAAGGGTATTAATGAAAACACCTTATCAATGACTTGAATATACCCTTACTATCCTTGGTAGGAATTTTGTCAAACATGTCACAAATATGTAATCTATAGGCCATAACATATTTGAGCATAAGGGTCTCACACTTATCTGAGACTTGTAAAGAAGCATTGTTGCTTTATAACAATAGTTGAATTATCATATATTAGAGTCATATATTCATTGTACATTCATTTTCAAATCAAAACATAATGAAAGCCATACATCAAGTCTGTCATAAAACATACTCATAACCAACATATAACCAATATGTAACCAACATCAATAACAATGATATAACAACCATAAAATCCGCATATAAGCGAGTACATTTACACATGAAATACCAAGGAAAAAGATCTCTTATTAAATAATATAAAATCCAACCATGTATGGGACTTCCATGAACCACTCGACTGTAGATTCGCTGAACCAAAAATTACTTTTAGGTAATCTGTTATGAAACCAGCTCAAGAAAAGATAGAAAAGATAGATCAATGCCTTAGAATTCAGCCTCTTCGAGGGGGCAACCTCCTTTACATTACATAAATGAATAATTCTTGGATGATTCAAATGAAAAAACCTCCTTTCTATATATAGGAGTCTAAGGAGTCACAATATAATCCAACCGACCTAACAATAATAATATAAAGCCACAAAAATAACAATAGAGGGATTCTATGGGGCACAGTAATAACAATATGGGGGCAATAGGGGCACAACAATATTAATAAGGGGTATAACTACAATAGTAATGGGGTAATCACTAGTATTATAGGGACCCAACATGCCCCTCGCCTTCAAAAAAGTGTTTTCCTCAATGCTTGAGTAGTTTTGGATACTTCTGCACAAAATTCTCATCCTCCCATGTGAAATCTTCAGCGGATAAGTTCTTCCACTTGATAAGATACTCTGAAATTGATCGATTTCATAGCTGTCGAGTTCTTGTTTCTATGACTGCTTCCGGTTCCAATATAATTTTTCCTTCCTCGTCAAGTTCTGGCAATATTGTTTGAACTGGGAGCTTGTCGCCTATAACCTTCTTTAAACATGAAACATGGAAAACTGGGTGCAAACGAGAAGCTGTAGGAAGCTCCAATTTGTATGCCATAGTACCAATCTTTTGCAAAACCTTGTATGGACCATAATACTTTGGTGATAATTTATTATCCTTCTTAGCTTGCTTGAGGGACATTTGCTTATATGGTTGTAGCCGTAGGAATACCCAATCACCTACATCAAAACTTCTTTCACTGCGATGTTGATCTGCCTGTTGTTTCATTCTATTCTGTGCCAACACGAGGTTATCCTTTAAGAGTTGGAGGACTTGTTGTTGATGTTCGATGTGATGTTCCACTGCCTGAACCTTAGAATTTTCTCTTAAATATGATGTGATGGATGGTGGTTGATACCCATAAAGTGCCATAAATGGGGTCATTTTTTTTGCTGTATGGAAGGAAGTGTTATACCACCATTCAGCCAGAGGCAACAATTTGACCCATTGTGTCTGTTTATCAGATATAAAGCAACGAAGATATCCTTCCAAACATTTGTTTACTATCTCAGTTTTCCCATCAGATTGATGATGATAAGATGAGCTATGAGCTAACTGAGTACCAAGACAAGAAAATAATTGTGTCCAAAAATTTCCAGTGAAAATGGGATCTCTCTCACTTACAATAATATTTGGGTTTCCATGTAGCTTTTGAATTGTTTCCATAAATGCAGTAGAAACTGTACTGGCTTTAAATGGATGTGATAATGCACAAAAGTGTGCATACTTGGTAAGTCTGTCAACTACCACCATGATGACACTCTTTCCCTCAGACTTGGGTAAACCTGTGATAAAATCCATTGAGACCTCCTCCCAACGTTGGCTTGGAATGGATAAAGGTTGTAATAGACCCGGTGTCTTAATTGTTTCCACTTTATTTTGTTGGCAAACCAAAAATTCCGCCACAAACTTTTGAATATCTGATTTAAGGCCATCCCAAAAAAATTCCTTCTTAACCCTGTGGTAAGTTTTTAGAAATCTTGAGTGCCCTCCTAAGGGAGAAGTGTGCAATTCCATAAGAATCTTTTGTTTTAGCTGGGAATTCTTACAGAGGTATAAGCGATCTTTGTACCATAACGAATCATTTTGCCAGCTAAATGTATTAGACGTACTGGAATCTTGTTGTAGTTTTCGAATAAGTGCCCACACTTCTTCGTCATTCTTCCATTCCTCCCTTGCTTTGTTTATCCAATCTAGTTGGATAATAGAAATGGCGCACAACAATGCTTCCACATCCTCATCCTTTCTTGAGAGTGTGTTTGCCACCACATTCTGCTTCCCTTGTTTGTAGATGATTTCAAAGTCATAACCCAACATATTTGTGACCCACTTTTGTTGCTCTTCAGAGGATAATTTTTTTTCTAAAAAGTATTTAAGGCTATCATGGTCCATTTTTACCTTGAAGTGTCTTCCCATTAGGTAGGGGCCATTTCTTAAGTGCATGGAGTATTGCCAACATTTCCTTCTCATAAATAGCTTTGCTTAAAAACTTTCCCTTGATTGGACGACTTTCAAAAGTAATGGGTCTTTCATCTTGCATTAGAACAGCACCAATTCCATTTCCTGAAGCATCACATTCCACAATAAAGGTTTTTGTGAAGTCCGGTGTAGCTAAGACAGGTGCTTGGCACATTGCCTCTTTAAGATGTTCAAAGGCCTTTGTTGCTTCCGGAGTCCATGAAAATGCATCTTTCTTTAATAATGTTGTTAGAGGTGCTGCTATTCTCCCATAATTCTTAACAAACTTGCGATAATACCCTAACAACCCAAGAAATCCTCGCAGATGCTTTGTGGATGTGGGGATTTTCCATTCCTTAATGGCTTTAATTTTGCTAGGGTCTACCTTAACTCCTTCATGAGATACAATATGGCCCAAATATTCCACCTCTTGGACTCCAAAGAAACATTTGGATCTTTTTGCATATAATTGTTTCTCCTCCAATAGTTGTAGAACCCTGTCAACATGTTCAACATGATCCTTCCAAGACTTGCTGTAGATTAGTATATCATCAAAAAATACTAACACAAATTTTCTAAGGAATGGTTTGAAAATTGAATTCATAAAACCTTGAAATGTTGAAGGTGCATTGGTAAGGCCAAAAGGCATGACCAAAAATTCATAATGACCCTCATGAGTCCTAAATGTTGTTTTCAGAATGTCTTCAATCTTCATTCTGATTTGATGATATCCTGAACGAAGATCCAACTTGGTGAATTAAATTGATCCATGCAATTCATCCAGTAATTCATCAATGATAGGAATGGGGAACTTATCTTTAATAGTGAGCTTGTTGAGCTCCCTATAATCCGGACACATGCGCCATGATCCATCCTTCTTGTGCACCAATACTACTGGAGCAGAGAAAGAACTTTGACTTGATTGAATTATACCAGCCTCTAGCATTTCTGCAACCATACGTTCAATTTCACTCTTTTGGACATAGGGATATCTGTATGGTCTGATGTTTGGAGGAACACTTCCTGGAATCAGATGAATAACATGATCATGATCACGCATAGGTGGGAGACCTTTGGGAGTCTCAAATACCTTGGAATGATTTTCCAGGACTTTTTGGAGATCTGGAGAAATAGATGATTCCGATGTGGAAACATCTAGCGAACATAATTGTGCAATTACACCTCTTTGCTCCTTTTTTAGAAGCTTTGTCATACCATTAGAGCTGATTATCTTTCCTGGTTTCCCTGCAATACCCCTTAATTCAACTTCCTTTCCTTCTGCAAAAAAATTTGATGAAAAGTTCTTGAAAATTAAAAGCTATTGTACCCAAGGATTGTAGCCATTGGACTCCTAGTACAACATCAGAACCTCCCATTGGAATGGAAAGCATTGGGCTAGTCAATACATATTCTCCCATGGATAACTTGATATTATGGCACTTTCCATAGCAATTTATTGTTCCTCCATTTGCAATCATCACTTGACACTCTGGTGCTGGATATAGGAAGCAATTCAATTCTTTTGCTACCCTACAATGAATAAAATTGTGGGTGCTTCCTGAATCAATCAACACTATTACCTTTTTCTTCTTGATTTGTCCTTTTATCTTGATGGTTTGAGGAGTGCTAATTCCCGCCAATGCATTACAAGATATGGTCTAATTTATTTGTTCTTCATCTAGGCTTTGTTCCTGGAGTATATCCTCTTCCTTTGACCTTTATTGCTCCTTTTCTTCTTCCTCTTCACAATCTATGTAGAATAATTTCTTCTCAGCACACTTATGACCTTTAGTGTATTTGCTATCACAACTGTAACAAAGCCATTTTGCTCTTTTTTCTTCTAATTGTTGTGGTGTCAACCTTATAGGCTGTGGAAGACTAGGGGCAACAACACTTCTGTCTTTATAGTTGTGAGTGGTATGCTTCCTGGTTGCCATAATTTTGCTTTCCATTTTTCTTGCTAACCTGAATGCCTTCTCTAATGAATCAGGTTCCCAAAGGCGAACATCATGTTGGATATTATCCTTTAAAGACCCTATGAACACATCAATCCTATGCTCCTCTGGAATATCTTTTACCCTTATGTTCAATTTTTGGAACTCCTTAATGTGCTCCATTATTGAACCCTTTTGTTTGAGACTTATCAATTGGCTAAAAAAAGTGTTGCTTTTTGTATCCTCATAATGTGCTACCAATTCTTCTGTAAAAATTGCCCAAGTGATAAATTGTTTACGAGAGCAAAGCCATTGATACCATACAAACTAATTTGGTTCCAAATATAAAGTTGCCATACGTACCTTTTGTGTGTTTTGCACATTATTGAGATCAAAAAATTGCTCCATCTGTAATATCCATGTTGCAGGATCCTTGCCATCAAACTTCCTCATATCGATTTTTGGAATATGGTGGGTCTTCGATACAACATTAGAGTCTATGATATCATGATTAACATTTCTTTTGTTCGCATCATGAGTTTCCCTTACTACCTTTTCACCATTAGTAAGTATTTCTTGTAGAAAATTTGTCAAATCTGTCTTCATATCTGTCATGTCTGTCTTCAAGTTTGTGTTCAAATCTATCTTCAATTCTTCCATGTCTATCTTCAAATCTATCTTCCAATCATCCATCTTAGCTTACACTCCCTTTATCTTAGATTCCATGCCATTTATCTTAGCTTCTGTTAGCTTTTGTGAGCGTGACATTTGTTGCACTTGTTCTTGTAATTTTGATATATCATGTAGCATTTCTTCCTCTTCTTCATGAGTCATGCTAGAGCTTTCAGGTTCCTTACTAGGTGTTTGAATTTTCTTTCCTTCGGGCATCAGTTACCGATAATAATTCCTTCAAAATAATTTTCAAACCAATCTTAAGCAAAAATTTAAGAAAATATACACACTTTTTTTCGCTTTGTAGGAGCTTGATATTGCCTCTGATGTATCTCTGTAATTTTTGATCATCTAGTTCTGAATTTCTGACCTGCAGTAGCCCTCTGTGTCCTCTTTCCAATGCCACAAGGCTGACCCAAATTGGATTCTCCACGCAAAAGTTATGCGAAATCTCCCACAATGACTTGATTATAGACTAGTTCAGTAGATTGAACTTGTACGACGTGGCATGAGTCACTATTTTGACCTTTGGATCTGAAAAATGCATACAAGAAACTAGAGTCCGTCCTCTTTCTGTACCTTCTTATCAAATTTGAATCCGATCCCCAGAGAGAAAGTTATGACGATTTTCCCCGGGTCACGTGTTTGGAATGTAATTCAGGAGTCTGCAAAAAGACCAACTTCCTCAGATCATATCTCCGCAAATATAGCGCAAAAAGCTCTAAAATTCGGATCCAAGGTTCAGTGTGATTTCTTCTCAAATGGGTTTTTTTTGCAACTTCTGAAAAATTTCCTAAAAAACTTTATAGCGAAAATGCCACGATGACCTGTTTGGAGCAGCGAAACCCTAGAATCCAAAGCTCTGATACCAAATGTTATGAAACCAGCTCAAGAAAAGATAGAAAAGATAGATAAACGCCTTAGAATTCAGCTGCTTCGAGAGGGAAACCTCCTTTACATTACATAAATGAATAATTCTTGGATGATTCAAATGACAAAACCTCCTTTCTATATATAGGAGTCTAAGGAGTCACAGTATAATCCAGCCGACCTAACAATAATAATATAAAGCCACAAAAATAACAATAGAGGGATTCTATGGGGCACAGTAATAACAATATGGGGGCAATAGGGTCACAACAATATTAATAAGGGGTATAACTACAATAGTAATGGGGTAATCACTAGTATTATAGGGACCCAACACAATCACTCTCGTGCCATATTCCAAGCACGAATGTGGGACTCACAACAAAATGAAACAGGGATTCCTGAGGCCAAACCACCTCAAACCTCGTAAATAGAACCATGATTTACTCCATTACCCATCAGATCACCAAGCCCTAAACCAGCATGGATCCCTCCGGGCCTCTCCACCTAAACCATGAATAATTTGTCTGTCTCAACTTCTTGGCTTTACCATGTATCTTGCCATTACTGGTCAAAGGATTCCTAGGACTATGATATTTCCACCCTCTAGGCTTTACCATGTACCCCTCTATTACCAGTCAAGGGATTCTTAAGCACAATCAAGGGTATTCACTACTAATATTTACTGTGTATCCTTCCATTCACCAGTCAAGGGATTCCTAGGCTCAATCCAAGTGTTCACATTTAGGCTTTACCATGTATCCCATCTCAGTATTCCTAAACCTTGTCAATAATATGGAGACCACCCCACTCAACTTGGAGTACATACGACAATCCAGCTCAACCAAAATAAGAGAATGCCATCACATCATGGCTATCCCTAAAGGGAAAGGCAAGGCTGAAAAAATTTGTCACACATGGAAAAACCCATGCCAAATACATCAAGAGAACCAACAACACACATGCATGTACCATGCATGCCAAATCTAGTAAGAAAATCACACATGCAAATTGATACCTACGAGTAAACTTGTTGTAGCTTTTTGGTCCTATTCTTCCTTGTTGGATATTTGCTTACCTTTGGATTCTTTGTCCTCCCTTCACTTTCCTTAATCCAATGCTAGAATGCTCAAACAATTCTCTATGTGTCCAAGAGTACGAGAGAGAGAGGGTAGAAAGAAATAGCTCCAAAACTAAATTAACAAAAAAGGTACCAACTAATCCTCATAAGCCTTTTTCTTAATGAGGCCTCTAGTTTCTTCAATTTTTCATTATTTTCCTTCAATTTTATCGTCACATGAAACCTGTGATCATTTGCCTTCCTTTTCTCCTAATTTCCATTATTTTCATAAAAAAACTCCAATTAATGCCTCATGCATTTCCAAAGCCTTTGACATTACCTTTGCCAATTTCCTTAGCCATAATAAACCAAATGAACACCCACATTAGGACATTTTTCCCAACATTAAGCTTGGAATATGTGTCCCATGACCTTGGTTATTATTTTTCCTTTATTAACTTTATTAGATGAAATTTTGACCATGGTTGTTACAAAACCCTCCCCCTTGGGCGAACACCATCCTCGGTGTTTAATGACAATTACAACCAACAAGAATGTTGAAATTAAAACATACTACCCATGGACCTTTATATATTAGTTTGTTGTAGTATTTATAATGATCAATGTTCTAAGAAGCAAGCCAACATGACTCATAACACATGACAACCATAATGACATGACACACATATTGCTTATTGGAACTTTATAACATAGCTTATGGGGATATTTACATCCAACTACATATATACATATACCAAAACACCACACCAAAACATATGCCAAAAAAATTCACTCAACCAGTCGATAGAGAAGGATACATAGCACACATCTAATCTGTCATCTCCCATGTATATTCATTGGGCCCAAAGTGCTTCCACTACAATTTAACCTGCTCGACTGTTCGGTTCCAGAGCATAAGGATATTTCTATACAATATGCATTGATGTTCTAGATGGAATTCTCCATCTGGCTCCACTTGCAATACATACTAGTCAATCACATGATCAACATCTTTAACACACTTTTTCAACAATGACAAATGGAAAACATCATGGACTTTCACTATTGGAGGAAGCGAAATTCGATAGCCTATTGGTCCAATCCTTTCAATAATATTGAAAGGTCCACAAAACTGAGGTGTCATCTTGGTACACGATCCAATCCTCAAGGAGCTCTTCTTTGGCTTCATGCATAGGTAAATTGTTCCCCAAACTGAAACTCCTTAAATAATCTATTCTGATCTGCATAAATTTTCTTCCTGTCGTGTGATGCCTTTATATTCTTCTTGATTATCTTAATTTCTTGTTCTGTCTCTAGCAACATGTCCAGTCCTATCAACATCTTGTTCTCTAGAACACTCCAACTGATGGGAGAATTAGAACTGTGCTTGTATAGTGCCTCAAACAAACTCATCCTTATTGAATCCTAATACCCATTTTTGTAATCAAAATCAACTAATGGAAGGTATGCCTCCCATATCCTTTGTTGATGCATCACATACATCCTCAACATGTCCCCTAATATCCTATTAACCCTCTCTGTCTATCCATTTGTTTGTGGATGATAAGCGATGTTGAAGGCCAACTCTATCTCCAAACTTGCAAATAGCTCCTTGCAAAACTTGGAAGTGAACTCAACATCCCTTTCTGACACAATATTCCTTGGAACACCATGCAACCTCACTACATCTATGATGAATACCTATGCGACATCATTAGTTGAATAAGTAGACTTCAACGGAATGCAATGCACTACCTTAGTCAACCTATCCACCACAACCATAATGGAATCATGTTGTTTAGGGGTCTAACCTGTGATAAAATCCATGGGAATGACCTCCCACTTCCACTCTAGAATTCGAATTGATTGTATTAGTTCACCTGGATGCTTAGATTCTACTTGCAACTGCTGACATTCCAAACATTTAAACATAAATTCTGCTACGTCCTTCTTCAGATTCAACTAATGATAAAAATTCTTCACTGTTTTCAATGTCTTCTAGTGTCTTGGCTGACATGAATACAATTTTGCATGAAACTCTCGGAAGAGAGTCTTCTTGAGCTCATTTTTACTCAACACAGATATATTATGTGCCTAAATATGACCAAACCATCTATTGTAAGATGATAATCCACATCCTAACCACTTGTACCTTGTAACTTATTCATAACCTCCATGTACCTTCCATCCTATTTTCATGCCAATAAAATCTTATCATGTATGCCTATTACATAAGAACTCATAGTCGGTATATGATTCACTAGTACTATCCTGCTAAGAGCATCTGCAACTTTTTTCTCCGTAGCCTTGATGTACCTAATCTCAAAGTCAAACTCACTAATCGTGGCTAACCATATAGATTTCCTGGCATTCACATTATTTTGGACAAATAAATACCTCGATCCACTATGATCACTCATCAATACAAACCTCCTCCCAAGAAGATAGTGCCTCCACATTTTTTATGTATGGATTATCGTTACGAACTCAAGATCATGTGTCAGATAATTCTTCTCATTCTCATTTAGTTTTCATGAGTCATATCATACTACTTGTCCATCCTACATAAGGAATCCACCATGCAAGCATATGTACACACCATAAATTCTCTGTCCGGATCTACAATCTTTAGCACTAGATCATTTATCAACAAATGCTTCAATTTCTCAAAAGTGGTTGCTTCAAATTTCTTACCTTACCTCTATAGTGACGTAATAGGATATTTAATGCGAAATAAGTTTCTCATAAACCTCCTATAATAGCCTACTAGCCCCATGAATGATCTTACCTCATCCACATTTCTAGGAGCTGCCCACTCCATGATAGCCCTTACCTTCTTTGGATCCACTGCTATGCCTTCCTTCGAAAAAACATGTCCCAAGCAATGTACCTCAATCTGTAAGAAGTTTCATTTCTTAAGCTTGGCATACAATTGATGCTCTCTCAGTAATCTCAACACTGCTGCTAAGTACTTGACATGTTATTCCTCATTTTTAGAATATATCAAGATGTCATTAGTGAATAAAATAACAAAATTGTCCAGATAAGGACACAATACATTATTCATAAAGCCCATGAAAGTAGTTGGAGCATTAGTTAAAACAAATGAAATTACAACAAACTCATAATTCCCATACCTGGTCCTGAAAGTAGTCTTGTAGATGTCCTCTTCTTTAATTTGTACCTGATGATATCATGATATCATATCAATCTTCGACAACACTACTACTCCCTTCAATTTATCAAACAAGTCATCAATTATTGGAAATGAATACCTATTCTTGATGGTCACCTTGTTCAATCACCTATAATCAATGCACAATCTGAGAATACCATCCTTCTCCTTCACAAACAATACTAGTGCACCCCACAGTAATACACGTGGCCTAATGTATCCCTTGTCGAGCATTTCCTTCAACTGCAACTTGAACTCTACTAACTCTGGAGTTCTCATCTTGTATGGTTCCTTTGATGCTAGTGTTGCCCCTGGTACCGACATAATGGAAAAGAGCACTTCTCTATGAAGCGTAAAATCTAAAATATTTGCGCGAAATACATCTTGAAACTACTATAAAATCATGTATGTGATCAATACCTTTGCATCCTCAACATCCTTACCTTTATCACTAGAAATCAGTACTGCAAATAACACACAACCTTTCTGTGACTGTGATTTTCCTACATAGTTGTCACCATTCTAACTGATGTTTCCTTGTTCTTACCCTGCAGGACTCTTTGTACTCCATTGTCATCCAAGCACTAAATGGCCTTTTCATAATAGTCCACTTTGGTTCTATGAAGATACAACTAATCCATGCAAAAAATAGTACTATATGATGCCAATGGAAATACATTCATATGTGCTGAGATAGGCATACCATTCAACTCGAATGCACAAGCTTTACCCAGAGACACACTCTCTTATTTGTACCTATATCCAACTGCACTAACCATGATTTTGCATGCACTTATTTTTTCAAACCACACTTATCCACTAGGTCAGGACCAACATAACTATAATTAGATCTAGGGTCAATCAAAATAGTAACAACTTGATGAAAAAGCTTACTATCCACCTTGATAATAGTTTCTTGGTTATCTTCCTGCTTGTTATCCAATGCTACATAGATACGATAAACACTATGCCAAACATTCCCAACATTTTGCACCTCCTATGCAATATATATCTGAGGCTTACCACCATGATATTGTGAACAATCTTGCTTGAGATGGCTCTTGCTAGATATTCAACACTGAAATGGTCCATACCATCACCTCTATTTTGTTTCCCTCCAATATGTGACCCATGTCCTTGTCTAACTACATTGAACTTCTTATTCGGTGTAACATTTTCTTTCTCACCTGCATCCCGCGACCTTTTTATTTTCGAATGCCATTTACCTTTATCCTTGTATTTCCATTTCCAACATTTCTAAGATTTTGTCTTATGCTTTCACTACTCATAACAATGCTTCAATTTACCAATAACTTCCTCAAGTGACTAAGTCTCATCATACTCAATCTGATCTCTAAATGCTAATGGAAATCCACCGACGAATCTATGAACTTTGGCCTTGTCATCTTTAAGGTATGGTACATACCTCAATCACTCCGTAAACTTGGTTGTATACTCCTGATTTGTCATCAAACCCATCTTTAGGTCATAGAATTCCTTGGATTTACTGTCTTAGTAACTCTCTGACATATATTTCTTGTTGGAAAGTCTCTAGAATTCATGCCAAATCAACTACTTTTTCTTGATGTCTCTAACTTGCTTCACATCTTCGCACTAAATGTTTTCTTTCCCTTTGAGACTGAATATAGCTACTCTAGCCTTCATATTCTTTGTGTATTCATGCAACTAAAAAAATTTCTTCATCCCAAGTCTCCATTCTTATTCAACCTCTAACTTCTTCAAATCTTCATCAAAGTTAGGTTGCTTAGCTTTCTTGAACTCATTTGGAAAAAATCCCATGTGACTCCTCTTGTAAGGATGAAAACGATGACAATCATAGTGCCTGTCACAACCAAAACTAGAATAGAGCCTATGTCCATCACCTACCCTATTTGGGTATCCAAGAGTCTGACATCCTAGATCATGTCATCCCTAACCAACATATGCCACCATGAGACCTACTAACATATACACTGCTAATTTTTTTCCTCCCACCCATGGCTGATCTGGAGCGGTCCCTGCCTCTACAATTCTAACAAACTTTGAAGGATTATTGTATTAACTTGTACTTGTTTCTCCTATGCATGAATGATTCTGTCATTATCTTCCTTGCAACTTCTTCTTTCTTCCATAAAAATTCTGAATGTGCCTGCGAATTCAGAAGAGTGTCCAACACCATGTTGCTCATCTAACCCAGAGTGAGAATCTTGTGAATTGTAGTCTACCATCTTTCTAGTCATATTTGATCTCTTCCTATAAGTTATATCATGTCTGATAACCCTAATCATAAACAAACCAATGTACCTCAGTTTAGTTCAGGGGAGGATATATCATCTACATGGCCAACCATATTAGAGAAATACATATATAAACATAATCATATCAACATCTAATCATCAATCCAATGATTATCCATTCATCAATGCATGACCATACCAACCACATACCATGACCTCATGCATGACCATGTCAATGTATTCATAACAACATATAAACACTAACATGCATGACCATTGCACAACTGACATGAACTCATGATGACCACATCCAACAACAACACCATCAACTTTTCACATGGCGACAACACTACAACTATTACAAACACCATGAATATGCAACAAAAACATAGACTATAATCATAAGGAACACACATATGCAACTAACATGAATGCATGACCAACACACCATGCATCCATTCCAAGGGGTGAACCATGTTGTTATACCACTTTGTAACACCCTCCTCGCACATTTACCCAATTTAACCGGTTCGCTGGGTTAAACATGTGATGAGAGGCTACTATGGTATGATTCAACTCCCCATGTATAGTTAAGGAAGTGGAACTGACAAAAATAAACCATTACAACCTTCTACACATGCTATAAAACCATCAATAGCCATGTTAGGCCTCAAATATGCCCATTATTCCACCATACAATTCCACTATTCATATCCGAAATTCCTATACTTTTAATTCATTTCATACCATAATTCCATAACTTGCCGCCAATTCATATATTACACTTCGTGGTTGATTATAATTAGTTTTCTTAACTTTTAAATGATTAGATATGAGTTTTCTATGACTTGTTAATGATGCTTTTGCCAAGTTTATTTACTGCATTGCTTCATTGCCAAAATTATTCATAAGTTAATTAAACTAGTTGCCACAAGTTAAGTATAGAATGGATGTAGATTAAATATAAATTTTGATCTTATAAAGAAGAATCTTTTGATTATGATCCATGGATCTTGTTCAAATTGCCCTCATTCAGGTAACCCATAACCGTTTTTCAAAATTCTTCATCATGAAGGAGTTATGGTTAGTGCAATTTTTAAGTACAGAATCACTGCCGAATTGTGAAGTTAAGTACATAATCGATGGGTTTGATGGTTTCAGGTCAGCCATGGTTCCATATATTTTGGGTTGAAGACTTTTTATTTTTATTTTTCAAGCTATATGGAGCTGCAATCAGATATTCTATATCTCAATCATGCTATGCAAGGATAACGAGATTTACCAAGACAAATTTTGCATAACCAATTCCAAAAACATCATTTGAAATGTATTTTTGTAATCTTGTTGGCATTTGGGTAAGATCATATCCTTGAGTTTTGGATCTGAAATTGTGAAATAATAGTATATAAAGGGAGAATTACATAGAAGAGAGTTACACACAAGAGCTAGGAGAGCTAGGAAGAGTTATGTAGCAGAGGAAGCACAATTACGTTTGGTCGTTGATTGTATTACACTTTGTTTTTGGATGAATGAATAAAGGATGATGAAATTGTTGTAATCTTCATGTCCATTTTGTGAATTGAGCTTTTACCTACCACACATGGACAGGAATGGCCACCTGAACCCATTGTGTTTGCAGGGTTAATTTAGATTATGTAAGTGTGAATTTTAGTATTTATTTCATTTTACCTTTTATATTTTTATTCCTTACAAATGGTTTGAATTAGATTTAATTGTTTTGTCAATTTATTTATGCAATTTATTTCTGCATTTGAGATTGTGTAATTTCTTCCTGATTTATGTTGTGATTTTGGGAATAGTTTTTGGAAGTGTTTTTTTCAGTCAATACATTTATATTTCATTTCCAATTTGTTTGCTAAATAATTTTCAGAATTCCAACTCAATTCATATTCTAGATTCATTTATGTTTTGTATATTTGAGTAGAGGGCAGCGAGTGCATTGTTGTTGTTTTCACTTTGCAAGTTATGGAGTAAGAATTCAGCCAAATTTTGTACTCGGTCACATTCTGCACTCTGTCACATTCTGTACTCAGTCACATTCTGTACTAGACCGCATTCTCTACTCAACCAGATTCTATACTTAGGTCACGTTCTATAGTTAGCTACGTTACGTACTCAGAATAGATCTGGTTTAGTTAATTAGCAAACCCTAGTTTGGAAGTGTCTGTTTTGTGATTTCAATAGAGTAATTATCATAGTTAATCATTTGTTTATTTTGCAGTTTATGGAATTATAGATTGTTTCCTAATAAATTGCGTTGTGTGAACAATTAGTTTTAGGCATAAATTTTATCTTGTACATGTTGAGTTATTTTGAATCAAGTAGCACTCATTTGAATAGATTGTTCATTATTTTCCCTGATTTCTTATTAATTTTTAACTAATTCATTATTTGATTAGATTTACACCTTTTCTTATCAATAGATTAGATTCAAACTAGGAATAGAAATTCTGTACTTAAACTAGGAACAAATTTCATATTTCATGATGTAGTTTATGTTAGATTCTCTGATCCTAAGGTAACTACGGTTGTGCCTCGAAGCTTATGAGTCCTGGATTGACAATTTAGTGTTGTAATTATAACACATATAATTTCCGCAAAATTTTTGGCATCGTTGTCGGGGAGGTGCTAAAGGGATTAGAGCATAGTTTCTTTCACAATTTTTTTTGTGTGATATTAGTTGCATGGAAAATAGAGGGTAGAGAAGATGGTAAGATGTGAGTGAAGAGCCACACATCCACTTTGGTTTGTGGTTGTTCCAATGTGTGGTTGTCTAAGTAAGTGAGGAGTTCAAGTTTGGTAAGTTTTATTGCAATTAATATTTTTAATTCATTTAGTTTAAAATTTCAAGCTCTTTAAAGATAAAACATTTTTTGGGTGATGTAAGAACCCATTTCTACTAATCCATGTTGCAAGTTAGGGATCATCAACCAGCAAGAGAAATTAAAGAATGATTGAGAGCTTGAAGGATGTCCCTTGAAGTACTTTCTCAAATCCTAGCAATACCTGGGATATTTGCCTCTCAAGAAGAGTTCATCTTGACTACATTCAGGAAATTATCTATTTCTCCACAACCAGAAAACAATTTGGAAGTCTCCCTTGATTCGTCTTGCCTATCTACCAAGGAGATCGAGAAATCATGTACCAAATCCAATGAGGAGCATCCTGCTGAACTTGAGATCGAGGAACTTTCACCATTCCCAACAACAAGCCTTGTATTCATTATGGAGACCAATTATCCAAGTTTTCCTAGCATGATCGAGGAGGACTTTTAGAGTGGTCCAAATGAAGAAATGGGCCAATACCACTAGGATTACATTGAGCATTGGTTCTAGATCACAATCTAATCAAATTACCACTCTCATCTTCAAATACTCTTTGTATCACATCTTTCAAAGCAAATGATTTTTCATGTTGATGTACCTTCTAGAGCTTATATGTTAAATCTAGATATGAATATATCTTTGTACCTTCTCTACACATGGCTTCGCTGGAATTTCTCTTTCACCTGAACTAAGACATGTTTTCTTTAGTGTAGTAGGAAATTTAGTATTGTAATAAATAAATAAATGAAAATAGTAAAGAGAAAAATAAGTCATTTTGTGAAAACAAAATTGTCTAGCACAACTAGACAGGGCATTTGCTTGAAAACCAGGTAATTGGTGGGCAAGGTTCCCAATAAAATTTGTAAATTTGTATGAGTTCTTCAAATCATGTATCTTTCAATCCATTATGTTTATAATCGAGTTGGTTGATATGGGATCTCCTAAAGCCTATATGCCAGCAATTCATGTCCCATTGATATCAACATATTATTTGGGATCAGGGTAGGGTTAGATAAGGTACTAGGGAGACTGCATGCCTTAATGGAAAGTGTCCTTGTCATCTACTAAGGAAATACATAAATGTTTCTTGGTGGATGAATTTTTTAGTCCATTCAACTTCGACAAATCCATTCATGGCTAGTAGAATCTACCTAATGCCTTGATTCCCATTGACATCAAAGGTGGGATATCTCGCATTGGTTAATGACCTTCTCAATGGTTGATGATCCAAGGATTCTCTCTTATGTTCAACATCAAAACCATTTATTCACCTATGCACGATTGCACATGGGTGTGTAACGGTTAGAGGCTATATGATTTTGTGATCTCAACATATATTTGCAGCAGTTTATATCTTTGTATCAACATTTCCATTTTCATTTGCAGCAATATATTTATTTCAGTAAAGGCTACCATATAACAGCTGACCATTCATTTTCAGCAGCACTTACCTTTCCTTACTTGTTTGGGGACATACAACTCCTCATTCATGGGGAAGAAGGGGACCTTCAGTTCATCCTTTGACCCTTCAGTTCATCGTTCATCCTTCTTTAGCAAACCAGATCAGTAGTCAAATAATCTCCAGCCATTCCATCCTCCAATTCAGCCTGCAACACCAAGCACATCAATAATAAAGGTAAATTTTGAGGTAAATTTTGGCTTAAGCTTCTCTAATTCAATAGAAGGTTTAAGAAACTTAATGATTGTCCACTTCTCATTCCATGCATTTCATATTTCATAAATGATTATCCTTATGTTTTCCTTCCATTCGCCACTCATAATAAAAATACTTATACTTTGATTATAAGACCATGTTAAAAGAAAATCCTTATGGCATATTAATAAAGGAAGTCTCTATAGTGTCTTCTCCTGGCATTCTATTAAGATGATAATTTGATTAGTGCCATGAAATGATCAAATGAAAACCACCTATAAGAATTGGCCTCATGATGAAAGAGTATGCAAGCACCCATTCACATACTTACCATCTCCATCACCACCTCATTTCATCCATAATATCTTCCTCATCCATCCCTTTCTTGTCCTCAATTTGTATTTCTCTATCAATTAGTATGATATGTTAATGTGAAAAGTGTTGCTCCACAAGAACCCACATCTACAAAATAATGTCAAGAATCTATAAATGAGCAAGGGATTTGTTTGCATGAGGACATGCAAATTCAAAGGCATGGGGGGGATGTTGGGCCTCAAATATGCCCATTTTTTCCACCGTACAATTCTACTATTCATAACCTAAATTCCTATATTTTTACCTCATTTCATACCATAATTCCACCACTTGTCACTAATTCATATCTTACACTTTGTGGTTGATTACCATTAGTTTTTTAACTTTTAAATGATTAGAGATGAATTTGTTATGATTTTATAATTTTGATTTTGCCAATTTTATTTAATGCATGGATTCATTGCCAAAATTCTTCATAAGTCAATTAAACTAGTTACTACAGGTTAAGTACATAATGGTTGTAGATTAAAATCTCAATTTGTGATCAAATGAAGAAGAATATTGTGATTATAAGACATGGATCTTGTTCAAAGTACCCTCATTTAGGTAACCTAGAAACTGTTTGTCAAAATTCGTCATCATGAAGAAGTTATGGTTAGCGCAATTTTTAAGTACATAATTAGTGCCGAATTCTGAAGTTAAGTACATAATCATTGGTTTGACGGTTTTGTGTCAGCCACGGTTCCATATATTTCAGGTTGAAGACTTTTTATTTTTATTTTTCAAGCTATATGGAGCTGCAATCAGATATTCTATATCTCAATAATGCTATGCATGGATAATGAGATTTACCAAGACAAATTTTCCATAACCAATTCCAAAAACATCATTTGAAATGTAGTTTTGTAATTTTGTTTGCATTTGGCTAAGATCAAATCCTTGACTTTTGGATCTGAAATTGTGAAAGCATAGTATATAGAGGGAGAGTTACATAGAGGATAGTTGCACACAAGAACTAGGAGAGCTAGGAAGAGTTATGTAGGAGGGGAAGCACAATTACATATGTTGGTTGATTATATTACACTTTGTTTTTGGATGAATGAATAAAGGATGATGAAGTTGTTGTAGCGTTGGTGTCGATTTTGTGAATTGAGCTTTTACTTGTAGCACATGGATAGGAAGGGTTGCCTGAACCCATTGTGTTTGCAGGGTTAATTTAGATTATGTAAGTGTGAATTTTAGTATTTATTTCATTTTACCTTTTATATTTTTATTCGTTGCAAATCATTTGAATTAGATTTACTTTTTTGTCAATTTATTTCTGCATTTTAGATTATGTAATTGCTTCCTAATTTATGGTGTGATCTTGGGAACTATTTTAGGAAGTGTGTTTTGTTTTAGTCAATACATTTATATTTCATTTCAAAGTTGTTTGCTAAATAGTTTTCAGAATTCGAGCACTTCAATTCGTATTCTAGATTCATTTATGTTTTGTAGATTTGAGTAGAGGGAAGAGAGTGAATTGTTGTTGGTTTCACTTTAAAGGTTGTGGAGTAAGCACTAGCAACATTCTGTACTCAGCCTCATTCTACACTCGGCCACATTCTGTACTCAACTACATTTTGTACTCAACCGCATTTTGTACACAACCATGTTGTGTACTCAGGGCATGTTCTGTACTTAACTACGCTTTGTACTCATAATTTCTATGATTCAGTTAATTAGCAAAATCTAGTTTGGAAGCATGAGTTGTGTGATTTCAATAGAGTAATTATCATAGTTAATCATTTGTTTATTTTGGAGTTTATGGAATTAAAGACCGTTTGTTAATAAATTACATTGTGTGAACAATTAGTGCTAGGTATAAATTTTATCTTTTAAATGTTGTGTTATTTTGAATCAAGTAGCACTCATTTGAATAGATTGTTCATTATTTTCCTTGATTTCTCAATAAGTTTTAATTAATTCACTATTTGATTGGAGTTATTCCTTTGCTTATCAATATATTAGTTTCAAAGTAGGAATAGAAATTCCGTACTTAATTTAGGAATAAAATTCAGATTTCATGATGATAGTTTAGGTTAGATGCTCTAATCCTGCATTAGATGCACTTGTGCCTAGAAGCTTACAAAACCCAGATTGATAATTGAATGTCAGAATTATAACACATATAATTTCCCCAACAAGCCAACCAACCCTTCCGGGTGACCAACCTGTGAGACAACTTGACATTTCATTGATCTGGACCCCCAATAGCTCCCATGACAAGCCATTCATGAGAATGAGGCTTTCCAGTCGCTCCCATAGTAAGGCATGTCAATGACTTTGGACTTTTCCAGCTAGTTCTGAGCCAACGACCCCAGTTTTTGTGCCACTATTTCAAGGCTATGACTTAGGCCACTGCCCAGAACTTCATGAAACTTTCAGAAATGATAAATAACATTGAAACAAAGGTACTAATGTAGACACTTTATGAATGAATTTACTGGACCCTTACTAGCCATGACAAACATTTTGTCTAACATGCCACAAATATGTAATTATCTATAGGTCATAACAAGAGATCTGAGCATAGTGGTCTCATACTTATCTGAGATTTGTAAGGAAGTATTGTTGCTTTTATCACAATAGTTACATTATCATCTATTAGTTCATATATTAATTTTACATTTATTTGAAAATCAAAACATAATGAGATCCATACATCAAGTTTGTCATAGAACATACTCATAACCAACATATAACCAACATAAATAACAATTATATAACAACCATAAAATCCACATATAAAACAATACATTTACACATGAAATACCAATAAGAAAGAACTCTTATTAATGAGTGCATAAGCCAACCAGGTATGGGACTTCCATGAACCACCCAACAATAGATTGGTTGAACCAACTCTTTCTTTCAGCCAATCACCCTTGTGTCATGTTCCAAGCATTAATGTGGATCTCACAAAAAAAACTACCAGGGCTTCCTGAGGCCAAACAACCTCAAACCTTATCAATAGAACCAGGCTTTACCGGAATCCCCACAGGATCAATAGGCCCTAAAAAAGCATGAATGCCTCTAAATCCCTCCAACTAAACTGTGAGGAATTTTTTTTGTCTCAACCTCTCAACTTTACCATGTTTCCTACTATTACTGGTCAAGGGTTTTATCACAAAAATTTCATCATTTAGCTATAATTTACTATATGGATCAAACTACACCATGTAAGGCAAAATTTACCATAGTAAAATTGCTTTCACTGTGAGAAATTACTTAATAAACCACGTTTCTTAAGCAATTTCTAATTAAACCCATGAATAATAATTAAATAAATCAATATTTCTTTAATTATCTTGTAGGAACAATTAATTAAACATTGTTTAATTAATATTCCTTATCACATTTGACCCAATTATGAGAAATAAATAGATAAATCATTAATTATCTTATTTTTCTCCAGGAAGAATTAATTACCCACTAATTAGTTATTATTCCTTGTCAAGTTTGACCAAATCCCTTAGGAATAATTAAACAAATCATTATTCATTTATTAATCCTTAATCATATTTCTTGAGACGATAAATAAATCATTTATTTATTTATTATTTCTAAATAAAAGTTTAAATATTTTTTCCCTCTAACCAAATATAATAAAATATTCCAAATGGTTATTTCTAGAATGGGGTTAATAATATTTTATTATTGCTAATTATTCGAGGATAACTTAATATTTTGTTATAAATAGAAGGGTTTTCCATTCATTATTCACTTTCGATTATTTTGATTGTTGCACTCATTGTTGTAGTTTCGATTATTATCATTGGCGTGCACCATTTTTCTTTTCCGTTTGAGTTATGACTTAGGTCAAACATTTTATTTGTTGAGTTTACACATTATAGAGGAGAGAGACTCTACAAAAGCTGAAGACATTTGAGGATAGACAAGAACCCATCACATAGAGGGAGACTCGTAACATTATTTATTCCCTTCACATGTGTTATTTAATAAAATATATTCTTTATATATCTAGTTTCCATTGGATTATTGGAGTTACTTGCTCTTATTTTACTATTCCATTTTGTTGTTTAACTATAATTGTGGCATAGATCAAGGATTTGGAAGGATTTGTTTCTATCATTCGCTATAGATCTACAATGTTTAGCAGTCATTTTCATTGTTAGGGTTGTTTGTCATCCACAACTTTAAGTGCTTTATTTTAGCACACATTCAAGAAGAAAACACAATAAAAAAAATTGGTGATGTCAAATCATAAAATACTAATAAAGACCCATTACTGTACTCGATGAGGGATTTCCATGGTGCTGACGGTTCATTAAATTGATCTACGGTTTGGTCGCAATGGGCGACAAAACAACTGTGGGTTTTTCTCTAAAAGGACATTTTCCCTCCAATTTGAATTCATTTGCTAAGTGAGCTGTGGTGAATTTGGAGAGGAGGAAAAGGCCCTAAATCTTATGGTGATCATAGTGAACAAACCAACCATTGGAATCGGGATCTGTGACTTTTAGGAAAGTGTCTTTACTTGTCTAAAGATGGCCTTAATGCTTCTTCGAATGTTGGTTCTTGTTGAAGAATTAAGGGAAGAGTAAAACGAGAATGAACTACTAGAGGAGGTTTAGAATCATCCTCACCCACTAAGTTGAACATGGGAACTATGTAGTAAAGATGGTATGGCATAGAGTAGAATATTTGAAGATATGGTATCAAACATCTACGATATGCGATGTGAATAGGGCTCGCCGGAAATGCCGATAGGAAAAATATCCAAGGAATGGGAGGATAATCGACCATACCTAGATTTAGTGGGATCTAGACTGAGAGTTATGTTAATCAATTGAGAAGATAGCCAGGGGAAAACCATCATGCCCCCAAGCATGGGATACTACCCGCAAACATATGTGATGGAGAGGACTGATTTGGTATGTAAAGGTGGGGATGATGCCCCCTAGCCGAAGGAGTTTGTAGAGCACCATTTCGTTCTGAGTGCTCGGCAAAGGGATTCAAGAATATCGACCCATCTTGGCACAAGATCCTCCAAAGGATGATAAGGAGATGTAGGGGCCTATGTGCCCCCGAGTATCATATGCACGTACTAGATGTATTTAGAGTGGTGGACTCCAAATATGGAAGGAAGTACACATGATGGTGCATATCGTTCCAAGGATAATCAGGGGTAGTCATGGCTTCCATGATGTCCTCATCTGAATGGAAGATGGGGGGATAGGAGGAAGATTGACTACATGATGTGGTGTGTACCTAGTCCATCATCCTAAGAAATAAGGTTCACATACGCATCATCTGGAATGGTAGATGACGAGCTAGTAGATGGAAAATCTATCGATGTTGAGACCTAGGCTTCTGACGAAGGAGGTTCGATAGAAGCGCACACAAAAACCTCAGAGAGGTTTTCATATAAGTAACTCAAGGATGAAGACAGGTAAAGGATGTGGACCATGGAGCCTATCATCTCGATAATGGGGGAAGGGATCACAATGGTGGGACCAGATTTCCCCTCTTGCGTACTAGTGGTACCAGAATCCATAGGTAGAGGAGTATATGATACTAGTGGTACTAGTGGCCTCCAAGTCGCGAAGAACTTGGAGACAATCATGAAATTCGTCAAGACAAGGGAAATAATGGGAATAATGACCATAATGATCCCAAAAGGCACAAGAGTGATTTGTGCACAAAGTTTTAAGTCTTTTAGGTGAATCTGGTAAGGTAACTTGGACCTCAAGGATTTTAGACTCAGGAAACATTTCATGAACCAAAGGTTTGAGATCAGGATGTTCAGGACAATTATTGGTGGCATGCCCAACAACCCCACACAAAGCGTATGTACGTGTTGACTTTGGAGCTTTGGGGGCTAGAGGAGAATGGGGAGTCTTATCCTTAGGTTGTTTCCTCTTGTGTTTTCCCCACTATATAGATTCTTTTGCAACAAGAGTGGGTTCATGTCGAGGTTGTAATGGAACTGAAGCAGTGACAGGGGTCATAGCGACTGGTTGGGCTGGGGTCAAAGCATGCTATGGTCTGAGCTGACTAGGTAGAGTATTTGTAAGGGGATCAATGTACCACACTAGGATCCCCTAAGTCATATTAAGGAGTACCAATGAAGCCATGACAGGGACAAAAAATATTTAAGCAAGAGGAAACAAGAAAGGTATCTAACGTGTAGGGAAATGTCCTGATGGAACAACTCCTGGACGGTTGAGATATGGAGGAATAGTTCCTGGTGGGAACAAAGGGGAGGCACCCACAAAAGGAGGAGGTACTGGGGGGGTGGATCCAGATGGCTTGGTAGAGATGGTAACCATGGGGTGGTGAAGAGCTGGATGCATATCACATGTACTTGATTGCTTGTGAGAAGGTCCTGACACTTGTAACATGCAAACACTCAAAGAGCTAGGCCAAGAGATAGGAGGGGGATGGTTGTGGAAAGTATCTAATAATGAGGAATCTTTGTAGACTCTGGGTGAAACAACAGTGAGAGGGGTAGAAGATTGCTTGTCAGGCATCTATGAGATAATGGAATCAGGGGAGGTTGAGGATCATGGCTCATAGTATGTCAACTAGTCGATGGTGACGATCTTCCCTTCATGGGGGAAGCACATCTTGTGGAAAACCGTAGATGTGAAGGCTGACATGGCATAATTGTAACTACAACCCAACAAAATGTTGTAATGTAGAGGAGCATCAATAACCTCGATGTCTACATGGATATTCTTTCCCGTAAGAGTCATTGGACAATTGTGATACATGTTAAGGGGCCAGGAGGAGTGATCGTCCTAAGAATGCAAAGTGATGGTGGATGGGGACAGCTCAGGTGACTCTAGTTTCTTCCAGACAATAATGTACATCATGCAAGTGGATGTGCATTCATTAATAATGCATTGGGAGATGATGGAATTACGAACTCAAACTGGTATGTGGAAAGAAATGGATGGAGGTAATGGAGGATGTTCTAATGTATCAATAGGGAAGACAATAAAACAAACTTATGAAGGATATATTGCACCCAAAGTAGTTAGTAGAGCTTTCTTTTGAGATGGGCATGACTGGAGGGCTTCTAGCGTTGACATGGCAGGGGAGGATTGTGCGAAGTTGTCTATTATACTATATGTATGCACAACTCGGTTATATGTCACATCACTGTGTAATGGTACCTTTGGGATTTTTATACAGGAAAATGACCTCCTCATCAACTTAGAGGACAAAGACATGATGACTGAAGGACTGACCAAGTTCACAGGCCAAGTTGTCAAGCTAACATTGTCTAGACAGTATCAACCTGATTTATAAAGCTTCTCAACAAACTTAAGGGTGTGTTAGTGCCTAGCGTAACTCTAGTTGCTACCTTGGGAATAGCATTAGTGAACCTACATCAAGTTCTATGGGTCAAAGGAGCGAATTGACTAAGAAAATATCCCTATATTCTCTCCTATGTCAGCTCATAAAAGCACGGAAACATTAGAACTCAACCTATTTGGGGGAATTACTAATTCCTGATGAAGTATACAAATGAGAAAGAGCACTAAAGCAAGAAACATCACTACTTTTTCATAATGGAACTCATGAAGGACTTGGCAATCCTAAACCTACAAGTTATATATGCAAGTCTTACACCATTGTAAAATGGGTTGAAACATTTGAAAGGATTGCCTATTTGAATGTCAAGCAGAGTCTTAGACTAAGGCATTAGAAGAGGTTAAGAAGGGAGAGAGAGAGAGAGAGAGAGGTTGGAGGGGTAAGGGAAGGTTGATGCAACTGATGGTTGTAATAACTCTTTATACATTAATATAGAACTGCAGTTGTGTTTTCCAATCCGTGATGTTGGTAGTATAAATTTGTTTATATGTTGATCTAATATCTTCTACTAGGCTTAGTTTTATGCAACTAGATATCTTCTATATGTTCATGCATTTGTTTATCAAGGTTTTATGCTGTGATATTACGCTTGTCTTTACTTTATGTAGGTTTGGATCTGGACCTAGCTCAGGGGTCTTTTGCCTAACTGCATTGCACTCTCTAGCAACACCACACTGAGCCTTGAGCTAATAAGTCCTTCTCGCTTTGATATTCGTTTGTTAAACATAGATATGCATATATCTTTGTGACAACTGAAACTAATTTCATTGTCTGTCGAGGATCCTAGGAAGATCCTTAAGGGTTTTCTACATCACCAAACACCTGTGCATTATTCCCTATAGAAGAATTGATGACTCCACTAGGTTCTACACTTAGTTCCCGGTTTTTCCCAGAAAGTTCCTAGATATCTCTTTCTTCTAGTCCTTCCTGTACTTCTTCATTCCCTTTCCGACCACTCAAGTCCATACAACACCCTTCTCTCAGTGCTCATCCCTAGATCTGATCCCCACAACCTATTTTTAAGTGTTTTTCCTAAATAACATAGGTTACTAGTGAAAAAAGTTCTTTATAAAGCATTGTGCCCTCACATATAGAGCATTAGTGCTGAAACTAACTCTCTGTAGCCTCTAGTACAAAGCATTAGTTAGTTATTTCTTGATAAACAACTTACCTTGTGAACTCATGTGTTGGGAAATATGCTTAAAGATTGATCAGTGATCTATAGCTGCACTTATTTGACTAATCTGTGTCTTGAACAATTTTTTTTAAAGAAAATATCTTTACTTCTTAAAGTTTGTGTTTTCATTAAAAGAAAAATACAAGATTTTTTACTGTTTTCTGCTTAGCTGGTTAAGTTCTACATTATTTGGTTACAGTAGTTATTAGTGAGCATTCAAGTTCTGTCAGTTATGCTAGTGTTGTACTGAATATGATGCATGGAATGAATATTTATATATGAATGACTCTCCCTTTGTAGAAGCAGTTGATTCATCGAAAGTGAACATTTACAAGCATTGTTTTTTCATGATTTAAGTCAGAGTCCCATATAATTTCATACGTCAACACCCCTATTGAAGACTCTAACAAAGTACATTTTAAATCTACCTAATAAAATCAATCAACAACTCTTTTTAGAGTAAACATAGTTTAGTTTAGGCTAGGATCTTGAGATAGGTAGCGTGATTTAACTGCCCAAGATCATACGTTGAAACTCATGTCATTAAAAGAGAGAAATCCTTCTGCACTAATACTATCTGAGACCACTCTAGTAAAAGCAGGGCTAAATATGAGACAACATCAGACTGTAAGTGAAGGTATCCCGCCTTTGCTCATATCGCCTTTGGGTATTCTATGTATCGGGGATCCCTTCGGGAGATATCGGAGCTAAGTTGGGGACTCAAGTATCCTGCCCACACAGTGTATTGTCTGCGACTATGCTCCCCCCAGTGGTGTCTGTGATCTAAGGTATCCTTAGTGGCCATACTTTTACGAACTAACACAAGGTGACTGGGGAGGGCTTCCCCGGTATCGAACACAGATGAACCTACTCCATCTTTGTTTTTTGGGAGGGTGCTCATCTTCACGAGTGTACTTTCCCACTTAATCTAAGGTTCGGGAGAAGCTCTAGAGTAATCGTAACTATAAATTTGACAAGCTCTCTCTATTATTCATTGTGATACTGGGTTTCATCTCCAGTGATCAATGCTTATCAGATAGGGCCATTTCCCTCTGCTTTTTGATTGATTTACTTAGTGTATTATTTATTTTTCTAGGTGTCAAAGTGTTATCATTGAGACTTTAATAAACATCACTGTAAAATTTACTGATAAAAATTATCGGCCACCATGGCTACATTCGGCCCTCATCGTCAATCTAGACGGTTGTTAGGACTTCCCCCACTCACTCTGGAGGATTCGCCGAGCTCTAATGAACCAGATTCCCTGTCTTTGGGAAATCAATCTATAGGATCTCACACAGAATCAGTTTGGACATCCCATGGTTCAAGCTTACCAGAGGATTTCTTTAGTGAAGGATTTCTTCCTCCATACAATTATCTGATCATGAATCTATTGGGCCCACTCTTGGTTCCTATTGCATCTATACCTCCTTTATCTTCGGTTGGAACACTTCCACCCATCCTGTTGATGACTAATGGGTCGTGGGACATTTTGGACACTTTTGGTCCCCCACCACTTCCCCATTCAACATTCATTACCACACCTTTTATCGCAAACCGTGCTATCCCATTTGTCCCAGGTTCAAACCCTATGGTGACACCCTCCACGAGTGGAACCCAGTCTATTCCAGGTTCTGCCCCTTTTGTGTCAACCCCTATACCTTCAACAAGTGCTACATATAAAGTTCCTTATAACACTCAATATAACACAGTTAGCATGGGTCCCTTGAACCAGCAATATGATTGGAATCCATTGTATAGTTCTAACCCCTAGATTCAGGTATCTAGGGGCATTCACAATATGCATATACCGGTTGGGAGCATAACACTTCCCCCTTCATTTTCAACCATGCATGGTCAGTCACTGATTGACATCAACATTCCTTATGTTAGTCAAGGACCTATGGTTAGTTATGTGGTGAGCGGGAACCCTCAAGGAGGTCCCAATCAATCCATGGGGGCACCCTACTCACAACCTCAAATGAGTCAAGGGGGCATTGCTTATCCTGGGGGCACTTTTATCTCCCTGCCGAACAATCCCTACGGAAATCCACAATACAATACCATACCCCAAGGCACCTACTATACCACGCAACCTATGTATAATATTGGGAACAACACGATGGGAGGACCACAAGGATCCTTAATTCATATGTCATCGCCTTGGTCTAATTCGGGGGAATCAAACACTTTTCCTTTCTTGGCAACAATTGATATCCCCAACCTGTACAAACTTAAAAATGACCCCATCTATCATAACTACTTTGGCCTCCAATCCTGCATAAAATATTGACAGACATCCCAAAGTTTGAAGGGAAACAAGGGGAGGATCCGGGTACAAATATCACCACATATCATCTATGGTGTGTTTCTAACTCCATGGTGGATGATAGTATCTGGTTATGTCTTTTCCCAGCACCCTTACTAGAAATGCAGCCAAGTAGTCCATTGAGTTACCATGCATGTCAGTCAATACCTTTGGTGCCCTAGCGATGGAATTATTAAAACACTTCTAGCTACCCATCCACTATGAAATTGGGATGGAACTCCTTACTTCATTACATCAGGATACCACCACCCACATCTATGATCATATACATGAATGGATACGTGGGCAGAGGTTAGTCAAAGCTGCCCTCCTAGACTATCTCTTAGTGGATTGGTTATGTAAGTCTCTGCTCCCCCAAATCACTAAGGATGTATCCTTTGGTGGTGTGGTCACAGAAGACCATTCCATTCAACGTGCCCATCACTTAGATCTGATATATTCATAGTCTAGCATTCTATACAACATAATTCACAATGCCCCTCGCAACTCCAATGCTCCTGCTACTCAGCAACCAAGAGCGCATGGTGATGGGATTATCAGCGCAACCTATGGGGCTGCTATAAAACAACTCAGCGGTCACATTTCCCATATGTTAGTGGACCCCTGTACCAAATCGGCTGCTCTTCCTACCACAGTGATAAACTCTGTGCAATCTACATAAAAACCTGATGGTAAGAACAAGAAGAATAAGAAAAAGACCGCTCCTTCTGAAGAGCAGTAAAAAACGTAGCAAAACCCAAAGCAGAAGGCTACTGCAACGTCTAACGATGGAAAGAATAAACCCACCAGATTCCCTTGCAAAATCTGTGTTGAAGACTAGATCACCTATTATTGTCTGCATCTTCAGGAATGCATAGATTTCATTGCTAAAAAGGACATTGGCAGGACCCCTACTGTCCTGAATAATCCTTTCCCCACTCAGCAGCAGCAACACCTTATTGCAAACAAAACCCAACCCCTGCAAGGGGGCAATGGTGTATCGCAACATCCTTCAGTTGGTGAAGGACCCTCTACTATTTACACCTTTGAAACGGTAGATCTACAAACCAGAGCCAAATATTATGGAGCTCTTGTTGCTCATGTAGAGGAACCCTCCTCAAGTCAAAACCCACCGCCACCTAATGATCTTCATATTGAATGGCCAGTTGCTGACCTTATGATTCACCCCCCTAAAGGGGCACTTCAACACACAACGCATAATACATCTGCATGTGTCGCCAAAAACTACAACATTGTAGAATACTTGGTGCAAGCGCCATTGGCTATGTCAACACTCGAAGTATTACAGACATGTCCAGCACAAAGGAAAGCTATGCTTTTGGCTATTGTTGGTATCGACCCTTAGGAGTCCATGCTTGTGATCTTTGACATGGAAAAATGTAAACCTCCCCTTTCTCACCAACTTGCATTTCAGGTGCAAATATTTTTGAAAGGTAAAGAATACATAGAACTATCATTGATGAAGGTGCTTCTACCTATGTAATGTCGGATTCATGTTGGCTTGCTTTGGGTTCTCCAATCCTATCCCCGTCGTCAAATTCCCTTAAATCTTTCAACGGCCACAATTTCATCCCAAAAGGTTACCTAGCTAGCTATCCCATCACCTTGTATGGGAAAATAGTAATGGTGGACAGCGAAGTCGTAGATAGAAATCTTGACTAGAATATCTTGTTGGGTCACAGTTGGACCTACGCCATGACTGCCATTATGTCTACTATATTTTGGATCATCCTATTTCCATTGCATGGAAAGGTAGTCATAGTGGACCAACTGTCCTTTTGCACCCCTGATTATTCCCCATTACGAAGCGACTGTATACCCTTAGTGGCTGGTGTACCTGACTCTTATGTCAATATCAGTACCGGTCTACTGAAGGGCTCTTCCCTGACGGGTTGTTTCCCTCTTTTGCGCTAGTGTTTCCATAGTCGGTTAATATGGTTTCATCCATTCCTCATGAACTGACCGGTCCTTGGATCCTATCGGCCCCTTTAGACATTAACACTTACAGAGAACAGATGTCATTGTCACTAGCTAAATTGGCCTACCAGGCCATTCAATCTGCATCTGAGCCTCCGGTCACTTTGGTCACGGCCAACAGTACCACTGCCCCTCCCATAACTTCTCCTTCTTTCGATCCCCTCAATCAAGTCCTACCTACGGACGAAGCTATTAGAGAGGTCATGAGTTTAGAAGAGCATCCTTGGGAGGACTCCCATCATCGTGTTTTGATAACTGATCCAGACATGATGCCTCTTCAAATCCTGTCACCTGACGCACCTGAAATCATTTCCTCACCATATACGACTATCTAAACTTTCGACTCGGAAGGAAACATGGGAAATGTTTCAAATATATTGCTCATCGATATTTTTGTCATGACAGGCATTGTAAATAACATCCAGGTTGGAGTAGATTGAAATCTTGAGGAAATTGTAAGCTTCACGTTCATTTTTAATGAATTATGTGATGTATTTTCTTGGTCTTACGAGGAAATTCCTGGCATAGATCCTTCTATTGTTGAACATGAGATCAAGATATACGACAATGCTAAACCTATCCACCAAAGTCTTCGACCAGTCCACCCCCACAAAACAGCAGCCATCAAGACTAAGGTGGAAATGTTGTTATGTGTTGGTTTTGTCTGTCCCGTGCCCTTAACGGAATGGGTTTCCAATCTAGTTCCTGTCGATAAGAAACAAGGAACCATCCATGTATGTGTCGACTATCAAGACTTTAACACTGCATGTCCAAAGGATAATTATCTGACATCGTTCATCGAGCAAGTCATCGACGACTGCACCAGTTGTGAATCATTTTCATTCATGGATGGATTCTCAGGTTACAACCAGATTGCTATAAAACCCAAAGACCAGCACAAAACCACATTCATTTGTCCATGGGGAATCTTTACCTATCAAAAACTCCCATTCAGTTTAAAGAATGTTGGAGCAACATTCAAAGGCCCATGGACTACGCATTTCATGATATCAGACATATCGTTCAAGCTTACTTGGATGACCTTCCAGTCCATTCCAAGAAACAAGCACAACCCCTAGATCATTTAAGAGTTATCTTTCTTAGGTGTTGGTTTTATAACATATGTCTGAATCCTCATAAATGCATTTTCTTTGTCGAATCTGGATGTTTACCTGGATTCATTGTCTCCAAGTATGGGATTAGGGTTGATCCCAATAAGGTAAAGGCAATTACTCAATTGCCCAAACCACAATCAATTCTGCAGCTCCAATGTTTGCAAGGGAAAGAAAAAATTTTATGACGGTTCATCGTAAACTATGTCGAGTTAATGAAAGGTTTTATGTTCCTACTTAAGAAAGGAGTGTCGTATCTGTGGGATGATCAAGCTTAATGATGATTTGATGCCTTGAAAAAGGTGCTTATATCAGCCCCACTCCTTAGCGCTCCCAATTATGGGTGTGACTTTCTTCTATACCTGGTAGCCTTGCCATCCTCTCTAGGAATGGTCTTGGTTCAAACTCATGATGACCGGAGTGAAAATGTGATATATTATCTATCGAAAGACTTGGCTGGGCCTGAACTCAGGTATTCGCATGTGGAAATGTTGTCCTTGGCAGTTGCCTTTGTTGTCAACCACTTCTGACATTATATACTATTGCGACAGAATACTGTCATCACCTTGGAGAATCCCATGAGACACATTTTGTCTCGTCAAGTAATTGGAGGGAAATATTCAAAATGGATCATGATCCTCCAATAAATTGATTTGGTTTTCACTGCTGGCAAAGAAAAAAATTCCTTAGTGTTCGCCAAACTTCTGTCGGATCTTCCCATTGTTGATCCTAACGAGATAGCCCATGATCCTCTTCCAGATGAAGTTTTCTATCCTATAGACACTACTAACCCTTAGTATGGTGACAATATTTTCTACCTCCAAGCACAACGATTCCACCCCGAGCTATTGTCAGGTGAACGTTGTCACATCCGCCACCAAGCACGACACTATTTAGTGCCTAACAATACGTTATATCATTGTGGTGTGGATACAGTTCTTCAACGTTGCCTCACTCATGAAGATGTGGAACACATTTTAAATGACTACCATGCTGGGGAATGTGGTGGTCATCTTTCTGGCATATCTTCTGAACATAAAATTTTTGCACACAGGCTATTACTAGTGGTCCCTTGTTCAAATATTGTATCAAGGCTATCTGACAATGCCGTCCTTGTCAAGTGTTTACAAAGAAAATATGCACTCCTCTGGCCCTACTGCACCCAGTTATATCCATCGACCCCTTTTCCAAATGGGGGATAGACTTCATAACTCACAACCCCATTTCCTCTACTGGACACAACTATAATATTGTAGTTGTGGATTATTTCATGAAATTGGTCGAACCCCTTCCCACCTTTCGGGAAAATGGGGAAACGTCGATGATATTCCTATTTAATCAGGTCATCTATCACTTCAGTGTGCCCCACACAATCATCACATAATCTCGGTCTCATTATCAGAATCACATGATGTCTAACTTAACATTGCTACTAGGTTTTTGCCAAGATCAATCATCCTCCTACTACCACCAAGCTAATGGTAAAGTAGAGGTCATCAATGGCATCCTAAAAACCATGATCCATAGGTTAGTAGGGAATCCTAAAATCCACTGGCATTGAATGTTATATCTTGTGTTATGGGCATACCGAACTTTAGTTAAGACTGCTATAGGCTTCACACCTTTCCAACTGGCTTATGGCCTGGAACGAGTTTTACCAATTGAGTGTCAGATTCCTTTGTTACAAATCACCGTTGAACTCTTGCTCAATTATACTGCCGAACAAGAGAACCTACTATACCTAAATCAACTGGATGAAACCCATCGATATGCCAAATTGGCACTCGAGGCCCACAAGTGTTGGGTCAAAGCCCAGTACGACAAAAAAGGTCAAGCCTTGTTCTTACTAAGAGGGAGATCTTGTTTTACTCTATGATAAAAAACATGACCTCTTGGGGGCAGGAACACTTCAACCCTTATGGACCGGTCCATATGTCATCAAAAAAGCCCTCTCAAAAGGGGCATATGAACTTTAGGACTGGGAAGGAATCCCGCTTGCTGAGCCTCAAAATGGGCTCCATATGAAAAAGTATTATGCCTAGTACTGCACTAGGCATATGCTTTGTAATTTTATTTATTTACAACTTTTGCTTATTTTTTGATGTGATAGTATTTTTTGGTATTTATTGAAGTATTTTTCTCATACATCTTTCTCGTAATGCAGATGCCTTCATTACTGTTAGCATATGTAGGATACACAGATGGTGCTAGTTGTCACACACGGCACATTACATCAGCTGCTTGGGCCATTTACACACCTAAGTCAGAATTTTCTTATTCTAGGGAAGTCTTTCTTGGTACTTCCACCAACAATATTTATCACTAAATATTCGTAATTTCACTTCTCACTAAAGTGTCATCAGGGGACATCTCCAATCTGGTGGTCAGGTTAGACTCTCAGCTTGTTGTTATGCAATTGACAAATCATTATCACGTTCGTAATCCAATCTTGTTATGTCATTATTTAAGGGTACGACTCTTGGAACGTCAATTTGAAGTTATCACATATGAGCACATTCCTAGAGAATTTAATATAGTTGCTGATTCATTAGAAAACTATGTGTTAGATTGGCATCTATATGATTCACTATAGATACATGTATGAAAGTAAATATTTACACAGTTAAAAATTTACAAAAACACTTAAAAAACATTTACATCATAAAATACCAATATATATATATATATATATATATATATATATATATATATATATATATATAGATGTATATATTGAATCTAGTATTTTACATCAAAATATTCCAAAACTTCGGTGTTTTAAGTACAAAATGGCTATTAATACTAGCTATAAACACTCGTTGGCTATGCCAAAGCACCTGCTAATAGAGCCTACTACTCATGAAAGGATAACACTGCTCTAGCTATCCTCCGAGGAGGAACCAGAAACCGCTCAGACACACTGACTGTGTGCTGCTGGATATGAGCGGGGATCTCCCTCGTAGGAAGGGGGGCACGTCCATGTTCAAGCACTCCAAGTTCCTCAGAACTTCGCGAAGACTGTTAGCATCACCCCCCCAATCAGGTAGTAGGCCTCCTCGCTTCACTTTGTAAGGTTCACCTACAGGTCGTACCAGTGCCACATCTGTGTCAAGCAAAAAGCTTCATGTTAGTACTTGTTCACCCATAAAATCAACAAAAACATAACATAAATACTCAAAAGCTTAAAAATACTTTAATTACTCTAAAAAATTATTCTTACCTTGAGGACCCTAGTTTGTCCCAGGAGGCAGTATCAAGTCAGGGTCATCGGTGAAGTCCATGCCCTCATAGGCATAGTCGTCAATCATTACAATATGGCAGCTAAGCCAATCGAAGAAATCTTCCTTGAAAAGGTGTCGGATAGGTCCTCCTTCTGTGCAAGGATCAAGTGATGCTCATCACCCATGTCTCGGCTCCCTCGGATCAAAGGGACCTAAGCTCATCCTCAGGTGCATAACAGGTACCCTCTCAAGTATGAATGAGAAAATGAGATTTCCATACCCAAAACTCTGTTGGGTTTTAGTTTTGCATTCAGTCAATTTTGCCTTCAACTGGCGAAGCACTACTTCACACCAGTTGCACATCTGATCCTAGACAAAGTCAATTGCAAGCAATAGTTGGGCCTTTTTTGCAACGTGGGGACTCTTTGACCTCGCCAAATGCACAATCAACCATAAAATGGCCCTCATAGATCTAGTCCTAATCCTCTCTATAGGGACTCTATTGCTGATGAGTCCACTCTTAGGGATACAGTAAGCTTGAACCAGCTCTAGGGTGGATCGAGGATCAGGCCTACCCCCAGTTAGGTTTACCTATGCTCCTCTGCACGACAAACCAGTCGAAAATTATATATCATTGTGATCAATGACCAACTCATGATCTCTAATCCTAAACACCTGCTCATGTTCATCCTAGCACTGAATAATCCAGCTCAATAGGTCCTCTTGCCCTTTCATCAATTCCAACTTAGCATACTTCATCAACCCACAACGAAGCAATGCAAGCAAGATCATTTTGCATCAACAATTCTTGTTGGTCATGGGCTCGTTCTCCCCATAGTCTAGTCATAATGGCTAAAAACCTACACAAATCAACCCAAAAATCAGTGCAAATGGGGAAAAATGCAAATTAAATCACTACCTAGGGTTTTGTGGTGTGCCCTCAAGCACTAACACCCACCTAGTGATATATAGGGAGGATTAACGCCCTCTAGCAGGTCGTAAAGGGTGTTTAATGCCCCCTACAGGCCTGCTAGGGGGCATTAGGCAAGTTTTAAGAACTAGAGCTCCCCATATCACTGCAAATGCTGGTAAAAAAGGTTGAATAATGTAAGATAAAAATTTTAGCTCCTACCTGGGACTGACAGCATGTTGAATGGTCACCCAAATCTCCTGCAATCGTCCGTGGAAAATCTGCTCCTCTTTATCTCCAAAACACTCTCACAGCTCTCAAATAATGCAAATGGTGAAAGTGGAGGATCAAGAACTCCCTTATAGTCACTTTGGAGACACAATTTATCTTAATTGAAGTCATTAAAGTATAATTAGTCCATTTCTACTAATAATTATCATGCGCCATGACCCTAGATTGATAGAAATTTCTCATGTTTTGATGAAAGAATTTTCAGTAATGAATGACAGAAATGACCATGTGCAATTCTCTACGAGCGCTTTATTCTATGGGATGTTTTCTTGCTCTTAAACTGAAAAATCCCAAATTTTTTCATCGTTGGGCTTGTTAAACACATACGGTGATGGTCCGAGCAACTCTTTTTCCCTCTTTTTCTAGCTCATTAAACTGAAAAAGATCGATTGAGTATTCTTTTTGGGACTTTTTCTCGCTCATAAAATTGAAAAAACCCTGCATTCCTTCTTTAGATTTGTTAAACACTTATGAAGAAGCTCTAAGAATTATTTTTAGGAACTTTTCTCGATCGTTAAATTGAAAAAACTTCGAGTTTTCGTCATTCGGCTCGTTAAACATTTACAACGAGGATATGAGTTCTTTCTTTTTTGGGACTATTTCTTGCTCATAAAATTGAAAAAATCCCCAAGTTTTTCCCTTCTTTAGGCTCGCTAAATCTATGAAGAAGGAATGAACAATTATTTTATCTCTTTTTCCTCACTCACTAAACTGAAAAAGATACCCTGAGTTTTCTTCATTTGATTCGTTAAAATTTTATAAAGATATCGAGTTTGTCATCGCATGACTCATTAAAATTTCACGATGAAAATCGAGTTTACTCCAACTCCTCGTACTCGTAAAAAAATGAGGCCAACATCTATTGATCATGTTGGCATTATGATTCAAGTGTTGTCCTTGATGGCAACTCACTCAGAGGTTGGTACAGGTGCTCAGAGACTGGTACAGGTGATGACAACTTAACTAATGGACAGATCTCAGTACAGCAGGACAAGAAAGAGATATACGCAGGTTCAGCAAGGCGAATCAGCGTGTACACGCAGGTTGGCTTCAGCAAAAGCGCGTGTATGTGGAAACGTACCTTTGGTCCATGGCGGTTAGTCCTTGGAAGTTGTGCCTATGGTTTCGGACCATTGTGTCTCGACGGGCGTGTCGATCCCTAGTATTGAAGTTGATGGTATTGTGTTACTATGGTTTTGGCTCTTGGCATTGAGCAAGGCCTAAGGCTATATAAGGAAAAGATCACTAGGCCAAAGGGTGCAAGAGTGAGAGAGTGTATGAGTGATGAAGATCTGAGGAAGTGTGTGATCCAAGTGCTGGTTATGGGTTGGTGATCTGAACCAAGGTTTCACCCATGTGGAGGATGATGAATGATGGAATGAGATCTCAAGGCTTGGAATGATTATCTTCATATGGTTTGACTGTGGATAGATCAGATCTACTGACGCATGTTTATTATTATGATCTGGGTATGTTTTGATGTCTGATATAGCTGCAGAGCTATAAGTTAGAATTTGCAGATCTGTACGCGGGTTGGCTTTGGTAAAAGAGCGTATACACGCAGGTTGGGTTCATCCAAGTAGCGTATACAATGTGAAGTATGATATTTGAAGATGAAGTTGGATCTGGTTGTTGTTATGTTGTCTGGTTGTTGTTGACAGGGTTACAGTGATTCAGAATTGGGTGTTTCAGTGATTGATGATGCAGGTTGTACTACAATGATGATTGTCTTATGGATCTAGTATGAAAATGTATGAAACACGGTCTCGGGAAGATCGTAGGCCGGCACCTACGTACTGGTAAACATATCAGCCAGTACAAGAGCCAAGGGGGGTTGTAGCTCCCTTCCAGGAGCAGCTGGAAAACGAGTGAAGGTTGTAGCCTTCTGTAGGGTTGGCACCTACGTACTAGTAAATGGATCGGCTAGTAAAAAAGCTATGAGGGTTGTAGCCCTCTGCAGGTTGCAGCCTGCGTGCTGGTAAATGACTGCACCAGTGCATTGTAAAAGAAGTTTCTTATTAAAGAAGAAAGAGACGAATTGCAGCAGGTGGTTTTCACCCACATTGGGTTTCCACCTTATATCATGGTGTTCATGTGTGTGGCTCTTGTGTGATGTTCTGTTCTGTTATTCTGCACCTGTTTACTGTTAATATGCTTAATAATGATCTGATGCATTTACTGAAGATTAAGATAACTGAATTATAAGATCTCTTGATATACGCGGGTTTCATTAGACACAGTAGCGTGTACACGCGGGTTCACTTAATTGAAGTAGCGTATATGTTTCTGAGTATGAAATAGAAAAGTTTGATTGATCTGATAATACTGATTCACCCCCCCTCTCAGTATTATTTCCAACAATTGGTATCAGAGGAGGTCCTTTGATAGAATCTTGATCGCTTGAAGGAGATCCATGGATCAATGGGAAAGAAGCTTAAGAAGAAAGCTCATAAGAAGAAGAAGACATCTCAGAAGGACTATGACAGTGGGAGAGTCGATTGGGGATTAGGTATAAGAAGCTCTTCAGATTCAGAATCAGATTCAGAATCATTATCAGGTATGAATGTGTTATCATTTGATGTTCCTGCTATATTTCCTTGTGAAAGTGATGGAAGTGATAGTGAAACTACTGAACATGCCTTTATGGGTGAGCAAGAAAAGTATCAAATAGAGGCAGTATTTAGAAGGCTTGAAGACAAAGTTAAAGATCAACAAGATCTATTGAACAAAAGGGAATGTGCTTTCAAAGAAGAAGTTACCAAACTAAAGGCCCAACTAGAAGAAGGAAACAAGGTAAGAAAGCTACTCAAGGACAAGGAAGACCTATGTCAAAAATTGCAGCATGAAGTGACATCATTAAGAAAAGAAGTCAACGAAAGAAGCACAACCATCAAGAAACTCAAAGATAGATCCAGCTACTATGAAAATCTTGAAGCTACAATCCTCTCACTAAAAGGAGATCTTGAAGAATCAAAGAAGCAGAATACAGATCTACACCAAGCAATTGAAAAACAAGACAACGAAGTCATCAGCTTAAAATCGCAGTTGGAATGTGCCTTCAGAGTTCGTCAAATTCAGCAGGATCTGTATGAAAAGCAAGAAAAAGAGATACTCAATCTAAGGCAACAAATGGAAGAAGGAAGAAAAGATGGAGAAAACATGAAGAAGCAATGTCTAGAAAAGGAGGAACAACTTCAAGTTGAGGTAAATATCTTGAAAGGTAAATTAGAAGAAAAGGATAAACTTTTGAGATTTCAAGATAGTACTAAAGCCTTGGATGATATTCTTAATAGTCAAAGGTCTCCTGCTATCAAGACTGGTCTTGGTTTTCAAGAATCTGTTGAAGGTGAATCTAGTTCACAAGGTGAGGCAAGGAACTCTAAAGAGAAATCTAAGATGATCAACAAGGAGATGAAAGGTCAACCCCATCAACAATTAAGGAAAGAGACTCCTCAAAGAAAATCTTTTACTCCTCCTATGAATAATGTTGAATGTTATGTATGTCATAATCTTGGACATGTTGCAGCTAGATGTAGAAGAAGAAGAGTTCAAGACCATTATGCGGACAGGTCATCTCAATCAAGGTACTTTAATGGATATTGCTTTGCGTGCAATATGTATGGTCACAAAGCTGCTGATTGCTACAGGAGGAATATGAAACATGTAAGATGTTATACATGTAACAAGCCTGGACATATAGCAAAGGAATGCAGGAACAAAGGATGGACATCACACCAAAAGAAGAAAACCTCATCACACTTGAAGATATGGAGGAAGAAGGAAGTACAGTCAGCACAATGTACTGAGACACAGCACAACACAGACATATCAGACTCAGGGGGAGCTGAAGGTATAGAACTTCAGTGTTCTGATTCTCATACGCAAGTTTCATGAAGACAAGTCGCGTATATACGCGAGTTACAGGCTGCAAAGTCGCGTATATGGAGAAAGGGCAGCAGAACAGACCCAGGTTCAGTCATGGTAGGCACAGTTTCAGGGAGTGCAACAGGCACAGGTTCAGGGGGAGCAGCTCAAAAGTCTCATAAAGCATTGTTGGCATTCAGATGTTTTGGTTGTTGGTTTAAGAAGAAGGAGCTCAGAAAGCAATTCTAGTTGCTGATCTAACAAGATGTTTATCCGATGCTGCTGGTGTCTTTTCTAAATCTTGGTCTAGATCTGTTGTCTCTATGTCTTTCTTGTCTCTTTTATGGTGTCAAGGTCATGTAACGGCCTTTGTTGGTTTCCCCACTATGCCTGGGATGAATGATGAAATGTTCATGTATTATCATGTGTCTTCACATGGTTAGGTGAATGAGTCAATATTGGGATATCCCCACTAGGTTGGGTGATGAATGTATGTTGAGTCTTTTGGTGATAGGAAGGTCTTCTATGATGTATAAGTCTTTGTTCTTTTTGTAGAACATCTTTTACAGATCTTGCCTACAGTCAAGGGGAGCATGAACAACAATTCAGCAAGAGCAGGATGGATAGATTGGTACACTTTGGCATACACAAAGGGGGAGCACATTTGGAGATTTCAGCATGTACTCAGGGGGAGTATGGACAGCAGTATGGACAGCAGAAGGTATACCAAGGAAGAGAATATCTTGGTCCACCCTTTGCCCTTGATGTCAAAGGGGGAGAGTGACTTGGTGTGGTGGTTGCCATCAAGTCCAAAGGGGGAGATTGTTGGCATTATGATTCAAGTGTTGTCCTTGATGGCAACTCACTCAGAGGTTGGTACAGGTGCTCAGAGACTGGTACAGATGATGACAACTTAACTAATGGACAGATCTCAGTACAGCAGGACAAGAAAGAGATATACGCAGGTTCAGCAAGGCGAATCAGCGTGTACACGCAGGTTGGCTTCAGCAAAAGCGCGTGTATGTGGAAACGTACCTTTGGTCCATGGCGGTTAGTCCTTGGAAGTTGTGCCTATGGTTTCGGACCATTGTGTCTCGACGGGCGTGTCGATCCCTAGTATTGAAGTTGATGGTATTGTGTTACTATGGTTTTGGCTCTTGGCATTGAGCAAGGCCTAAGGCTATATAAGGAAAAGATCACTAGGCCAAAGGGTGCAAGAGTGAGAGAGTGTATGAGTGATGAAGATCTGAGGAAGTGTGTGATCCAAGTGCTGGTTATGGGTTGGTGATCTGAACCAAGGTTTCACCCATGTGGAGGATGATGAATGATGGAACGAGATCTCAAGGCTTGGAATGATTATCTTCATATGGTTTGACTGTGGATAGATCAGATCTACTGACGCATGTTTATTATTATGATCTGGGTATGTTTTGATGTCTGATATAGCTGCAGAGCTATAAGTTAGAATTTGCAGATCTGTACGCGGGTTGGCTTTGGTAAAAGAGCGTATACACGCAGGTTGGGTTCATCCAAGTAGCGTATACAATGTGAAGTATGATATTTGAAGATGAAGTTGGATCTGGTTGTTGTTATGTTGTCTGGTTGTTGTTGACAGGGTTACAGTGATTCAGAATTGGGTGTTTCAGTGATTGATGATGCAGGTTGTACTACAATGATGATTGTCTTATGGATCTAGTATGAAAATGTATGAAACATGGTCCCGGGAAGATCGTAGGCCGGCACCTACGTACTGGTAAACATATCAGCCAGTACAAGAGCCAAGGGGGGTTGTATCTCCCTTCCAGGAGCAGCTGGAAAACGAGTGAAGGTTGTAGCCTTCTGTAGGGTTGGCACCTACGTACTAGTAAATGGATCGGCTAGTAAAAAAGCTATGAGGGTTGTAGCCCTCTGCAGGTTGCAGCCTGCGTGCTGGTAAATGACTGCACCAGTGCATTGTAAAAGAAGTTTCTTATTAAAGAAGAAAGAGACGAATTGCAGCAGGTGGTTTTCACCCACATTGGGTTTCCACCTTATATCATGGTGTTCATGTGTGTGGCTCTTGTGTGATGTTCTGTTCTGTTATTCTGCACCTGTCTACTGTTAATATGCTTAATAATGATCTGATGCATTTACTGAAGATTAAGATAACTGAATTATAAGATCTCTTGATATACGCGGGTTTCATTAGACACAGTAGCGTGTACACGCGGGTTCACTTAATTGAAGTAGCGTATATGTTTCTGAGTATGAAATAGAAAAGTTTGATTGATCTGATAATACTGATTCACCCCCCCTCTCAGTATTATTTCCAACAGATCATAGGTTTCTCTTTATTCGGACTTAGTAGATTAACTCATGGAAAAGGAACCGTTCCGGTTATACTATTCAACTTTTGTCGCACCCGGTTAAAAACTATGACAAAGGGACCACCATGGAGTCATTCTTTACAATATTTTTAGACTCTCTAAATATGAAAAGACCACCGAGTTATCTCATCTGGACTCATTAAATTACATAGATGAAGTATAGGTTCTCTCTTTTTACAACCCTTTTTAGACTCTTAAAACATGAAAAGGTCGACGAGTTTGCATGTCTGGACTCATTAATCTAATTAGATAAGGCATATAGTCATTCTTTTTGCAATCCTTTTCAAACTCTTAAAACATGAAAAGATCGATGAGTTTACCCATTTGGACTCACTAAACTAATCAGATGGGGAAAGTGGACAACACAACTGTATTATGTTCCATATTTTGAAAGAGTTTTTTGGCAGCAGTCGCTCCCTTGAACATGGCACTCCCTCAAACAAGCCTTCCTTGTGATGGTTGTTATAGACATATTTGGGCACTTCAACCCCAATCTTATATGTCGATAAACTAGGGCTCTTCAAACCATAAAAGTGTTGTTTCATACCCTAAAATATCATGGTCAACTGATTACATCATTCCCCAAAAGTTCCACCTGAAAACCCATCTAGAAATGGCCTAAACTGGACCATACTGACTGCTACACTAGCCAAGTGCAATGCATACTAATTTGGCCTTCTGTAGGGTGTGATGGGCGAGGATGGACAAATGTCTGAGATAGTTTGCTAAGTGGTTGCTCATGGGATCTTCTAGAAACTTCTCCTATGACACTTGCCTCTCTGAATTCGCCTAGGGATGAGTAAGAGATCCAAGAAATCTCCAAGTGGAACCAAATGCAACAAGTGGAATGACACTAATCAAAACCCCAGAGATGACTCACACCCTTGCACACATCTATAAATGGATCCCTCATCTGAGAGATCTAGGGGTTCGAATGTTATGAATTGCAAGGAAGTGCTGATAGTTTGTATTTGAGAAAGAGCATTGTATTGTTGGTGTGATCTTGCTATTTCATGAGGTGAAGAGGGCTTGATGCTAGGAGGATGATGCTGGATCAAACAACTAGGTTGTAATTCTCCCTTCTATTTAATAAAGTTCTTCAAGTTTTCTTCCATATAATTGTGCACTTGTGAATGTTATTATTTGTGAATGCCATTGTATGTTCATTATATATCTGATTCTATAATGCTTATGTTATAATAGATCAAGATGCTTTGACGGTTCTCTGTTACTGTGTTTCTACGGGTACTCTCCAAGTGGGATAAGTATAGAGAGGAGTTGCAAGCTCTGTCAAGGGGGAGAGAGATCAAGCAAGGAGTTAAGCAGAAGTTCAGGTTGGTTCCTTCGTCTTTCTCTTATCTATTATGCATAGAAGAAATTGTGAATTGCTTTACACTGTTGTTTCTAGGGTAGCTGCCAAACCTAGAGGGCTAGTCGATCGAAAAGACACTAGCTTTCCCAGAAACAACAGCTTCTCAATATGAATCTTACCATTATATGATTTTAGTCTATATAGCCTGATGTTCTTGCCTCTCTGTATCCTAACACTCTTTGGTGTTCATGAGTCTAGTGCTACATTGTTAAAACTGTTGTCATGCCTTCTATTGTTTAAGGGAAAAAATTTACCTTATGTTTCCTCCATCAACCAATGAAGCATATCCTACCATCATGCCCTCTGTCGCTTTGACCCAATGTTCAAAAGATTCATCCAAAAATAATCATTCTTGTCCTATTTTGTGTCGACTGATGTAGGACACCTTATTGCCTACATTTCGACAGGTCTCTTCCTATTGACTTCAACACTCTATCTAGGAAGAAGACCTAGAAACACTTCAGTGCCTTGGTACTTGCAGACATTAGTGGTAGGTCACCTTGTGTTTGATCAGGGGTTTTCATTATTATATCCTGGTTAAACGATTCTACAAGTGTTCAACGAAAAAAACATTTTTCACACTCGCTAGATTGTACAGTGCATCTTGGAGACCATCACTATTATCGGTGGCCTTACTCGTGTCTGTTAACGGTCTCCATTATTAACTAGTAATCAGACGATTTCGTGCATGTTCAACATCAACGGATATATTCGCATGTATCAATCTATGCTCTTCGTTGAAGCGGAAATCAAGACCTTGGGTCTTGCATCACTCAACCTTGTTTCCTCTCCCAAGTTTTGGTTATTGTTTTTTGGATACAACTCATCAGAATTATTCTATTATGACATCGGTTCCACATTGTTCTTATCGATGGCCAGAATCACCATATCTCTTTTCTGAGAAAATCACTCTAACATAACCACTGAGCATGGGAATGCCCAACTCAGGACATGATTTTATTTATTTTATATATATGTGTTGTAATAGGTTTCCTATGCCACCCGAAGCTCCAATCCTCTCTCTCTTTTTCGCAAAGAAAAGGACAGTTAAATATAAATTATTTCATCCATCATCACAACCTCTAATTTCACACTTTAGGGGGCATCTGTTATACAAGAAAATGACCTCCTCATCAAATTAGAGGACAAAGACATGATGATTGAAGGACTGACCAAGTTCATAGGCCTAGTTGTCAAGCTAATATTGTCTAGAAACTATCAACCTGCTTTATATAGCTTCTCAGCAAGCTTAAGGATGCGTTAGTGCCTAGGGTGACTCTAGTTACTACCTCGGGAACAACATTAGTGAACCTACATCAAGTTATATGGGTCAAAGGAGCGAATTGGCTGAGAAAATATTCCTATATTCTTTCCTATGTCAGCTCATAAAAGTAGGGAAACATCAGAACTCAACCTGTTTGGGGGAATTACTAATTCCTGATGGAGTATGCAAACGAGAAAGACAACTAAAGCAAGAAAGATCATTGCTTTTGCCTAATGGAACTCATGAAGGACTTGGCAACACTAAACCTACATGTTATATATGCAAGGCTTGGGCCATTGTGAAAGGGGTCAAAACATTTGAAAGGATTGCCTATTTGACTATCAAGCAGAGTCTTAGACTAAGGAATCAAAAGAGGTTAAGAAGGGAGAGAGAGAGAGGAGCTGGAGGGGTAACATAAGGCTGATGAAACTGATGGTTGTAATCACTCTTTCTACATTAATATAGAAATTCAGTTGTGTTGTCCACTCCATGATGTTGGTACTATAAACTTGTTTATATGTTGATCTAATATATTCTAGCATGAGTGGCTTAGTTATATTAAACTAGATATCTTTTATATGTTCATGCATTTGTTTATCAAGGTTTTATGCTGTGATATTACGCTTGTCTTTGCTTTGTGCAGGTTTTGATCTAGAGTCAGCTCAGGGATCTTCCACCTAGTTGCATTGTGCTCTCCAGCAACACCACACTAAGACTCGAGGTAATAATTCCTTCTAGCTTTGATATTCGTTTGTTAAACATAGATGTGCATGTATCTTTGTAACAACTGCAGCTAATCTGATTGTCTGCTGAGGATCCCGGGAAGATCCTTGAGGGTTTTCTACATGACCAAACACCCATGCATTAATCCCTATAGCAGGGATCTTAGGAATTGAATCAACTTTAGGTTGAGGGATCTGTAACGGACCATTTTGTGTTGTAAGAGGATCAATAGATGCTTTGGTTTTGGACTAAGTGGTGGACAAAGTTGATGGCTTGTCACATTGACGCAACCGAGTTCGCAAGTTGACATCAGAGGTATTGACCTCATCAAAATTCATCATAAGGATATGGTAGTCCCTAGAACCAGAATTTTAGGGAAGGCAAGTTTCTTGACCTCGCTGAGGTTGATCAATAACAAATCCTTGCTAAGGAAAAGGATTTGTGAGCACACCCGATTCAGATGCTATAGAATTCTGGGGCGTTCTTGTATGGGCATTGACCTCTAGAAATTGCTTGGGCTTCCCACATTTTTCATATCTGGGGTAAGAGAGGACACTCATGTGTGTAATGGCCATGTACACCACAATATGCATAGGGCTTGTTCACGTGAATAGCCTTGGTCTACTTCGGTTGATCACCCTATTGTTGGTTGTTGGTGTTAGGTTGGTTCCCTTGGGGTTCATTAGGTTGATTTCCTTGGTTACCCTGGTTACCCTTGTTACCTTTCCCCTTATTATTTTTCTTCAAAGTTTGGGGACTGGTCACACTCTGCTGTGCAAACACTTGACCCTAAGGGGGCGGTCGCTACTCAGGCTAAGGAAGCATGGGAGGCCATGGCGCTAATGTTGGAGGTGCTGGAGTGCTCAGCGGTGCATAGGTATAAGATAAAAAAGGGGCAATGGTTTGGTAGACAAGTTGAGCACTAGTTGGCCTTGACATATGTTGATGTGGTGGGGTAAATGCATAAGATGTGCTTTGTCTTGAATACACATTTCTAGCAGGAGGGGTATAAGCATTAGAGGAACTGGTGTCTCCCTACGGATAGCCATAACTCTGCCGAGTATATGATGAAGGATGTGAAAGAGCTCCAACGATACTGTTGATGACGTGAGGTTCCCCCGGTGCGTTGGCACCATCAGCATGAGGGAGGTCTAATATAATGGTATATACATAACTGAATTGAGCATAAATCAAGTCATATCTCAAAGAAGTCTAGAGAGCCTCTTCCTTTGTCTGAGGAAAATGAAACTCGACATCTTTGGAAATAGGTGATACAAGATTCATAAGGAACCAATCGAGGTAGGCACAATCTTCGAAGGGTGGTGCACAACACATGCTCCTCCTCCTATGCCATTCTAGGACATGATTGAAAAGAAAGGTGGTAGAGGACTAACAAAATGCGGTTAAGAGCTTCGTACCCATGTCGTATCAGAGAGGTAACTAAAAATATGAGAGGAACGCTTTAGCAAGCATCGTGAAAATGGGATGAGAGGTGGGAGGCTAGTCTACATACCACTTTGGAGCATCTCCAATGAGCGTTCGTTGGAACAACCGAAGACGAATGGAATCATCGGTGATGGAATTGGATGAACACCACATATGGAAAGAGTGGACATGATTAATGGGGTCCTCTCTAGGATTACCCTCAAACTTGTGAATGTCGGAGGGAATCCTAGTTAGCATAGCTGGCCAACTAGCATCGTGGTGTATATGGTCATTAATCAACTAGCTAAAACCCAAGAGGCTTGACCCAGTCATGAAAGGTAGCATGGGAGCTGCCGAAATGGTTCCTAAGACGATTCCACTAGATGTGACCACCAGGGTAGAACTAGAGCCAACACCAGGTTGGGTTCTTGCATCTGCAGTGGGTCATGACATGATGATGGTATGCAGTGAAGGAGTGTCGGAATCAAATGAGGAATTAGGGGAACTGGAAGAACAGTTGATATGGGGATTGTAAGGAATATGAACTTGAACCCTGTGGGGAGGAGTAATATGCCTGAGTGAAAACTGGGGATGAATACCTAAGAGTCTCTGTGACAAACGCCTTGGTGGTGCAATGGTTATAAGACACAAGTGACATGGAATTGCTGAAGGGAGATCAACAAGATATTTTTGTCTTAGTGTGGGGAGATAAATTAATTAAGTTAAGTATTGGCTTGGCGATATAAACCAAATGCCCTTTGCTTAAGGTGTGCTTGTGTGTGTACATTTGTTTATTAATTAAGCCCAGATCGTGTTTGGAAAAAGAAAAATATTTCTAGGACAACGAGATCTCCACCCTCTAGGATTTACTGTGTATACTACCACTACTGGTCAAGGGATTCCTAAGCCCAATTAAGGGTATTCATTACTGAGATTTACCATGTATCTCATAATCCACTAGTCAAGGGATTCTTATGCTCAATCAAAGTGTTCACATCCAAGCTTTACCGGGTATCCCATCCTGAGATTCCTAGGTCTTGTGAATAATCCTGAGACCACCCCACTCAACTTTGAGTCCATCCATCAATCTAGCTCAACCAAAAAAAGAGAACTACATTACACCATGGCTATCCATAAATGGCAAGGCAAGGCTGAAGAACACTATCACAACTGGAAATACCCATGCCAATGATAGTAGGAGAACCAACAACACACACGGATGTACCATGCATGCCAAATATAGCAAGGAAATCACACATGAAAATCGATACCTGCAAGTAAACTTGTTGTAACTACTTGATCATGCTCTTCCTTTCTTGGTCTTTGTTTCCATTTTCCTTCTTTGTCCTTTCTTCACTTTCCTTGATCCAATGATATAATTCTCCAAGAATTTTCGAAGTGTCCAAGAGTATGAGAGAGCTCCAAAACTGAACTAACAAAAAAGGTACCAAATGATCCTCAAAAGCCTTTTTCTTAATGAGGCCTCTATTTTCTTCAATTTTCCATTATTTTCCTTCAATTTTGTGCTCACATGAAACCTATGACCTTTCTGCTTCCTTTTCTCCTAATTTCTATTATTTTCATAGAAAAATGTCAATTAGTAGCTCATGCCTTTCCAAAGCCTTTTCCATTTCATTTGGTAATTTCCTTAGCCATAATAAACCAAATGAACACCCACACTAGGATGTTTTTCCCAACATTCAGCTTTGAATACATGACCCATGACCTTGGTTATTATTTTTCCTTTATAAACTTTATTACATGGAATTTGACAAGGGTTGTTACAATGTTAATGAATGTGACACATTTAATCACAAAGCCTTTCATTTCATGTATTGAATAAAAAAATATCCTAGACGTGCAATTGTTTCATAATATGGAGATCCAAAATGTATAGACAATTTAACTTTTTATTGATTATTGCATAGTTTTTGATTGATTGCATTGTTCTAGTCAAAATAGAATTAGTTTAATATTTTTCTTTTTCTTTTTTTGGCCATCAAAATTTAGTGTTATAATTTTTTGTAAAATTGTGATTTGATTCCACGAATTCATCAACCCAAATATAATCCTTAAAAAAAATTAGACAAAATTAACAAGAAAAGATGCCCAAAAAGAAAAAAATCATTAACATCTTTAAAATATTAATTACATATAGCTATAATTAACTAATTTAAAAAAACTAGTTATCTAAAAATAACTTTGAACAACTAAGTGTCCCACTAGAGTTAATTGATTTCTCACTTTAGTCAACAAGGGAGATTACTATATTTTAACACTCCTTTAATCAACACTTAAAATTCCTAAGTGTTGTCTATAAAACTCTAAGACATTTATTCTCAATGGTTTGGTGGGGATAACTGCTTGTTGATCTTTAGATCCACAAAATTGAAGAGATATATCCCCATTCTTGACAAGATCGTAAATGAAGTGATATATAGTATCAATGTGTTTACTTTTGCAGTGAAAGATATGATTTCTAGAAAATGTAATATTTGAATTATTAACATATAAAATATGAGTTCGATCCTTCTCTTCAGGCCCAATATCACATATCAATATTCTTAACCAAATTGATGCTTTTGTTGTTGCTATATGCTATGCTTCTACTAATGAAATGGAGATAGTCTGTTGCTTCATGGATTCCCATGAAATCATTATTATAACTAGGTCAAATGCATAACTTAAGATATTTTTTTGTCATCAATAGTTTCTAAATAATCATTATCTATGTAACCAAAAAAGATGGTTATTGGAATCAATGTACAAACTTACATACTATATGGTTCCTTCAATATACCTTAAAAATCTTTTTCGTGCTTTCCAATGATTTCTTTTGGTGAGTCCATTAACCTGGATATAAGCATGACTCAATACATTATGTCAAATCTTGTTGTTGTTACATATATTAGGCTACCTACTAGTTGCTTATACAAAGTGGAATTGGTTATTGGACTATTTTCATCTTTGATTAACTAGGTTTATGGGACAATTGGTATGTTTGTTGGATTGCATTCACTCATCATGAATCTTTTCAAAATGTCTCTTGCATGCATTCTTTGACAAATTAAGATTCCCTTTTTATATTTTTCAACTTCTATCCCATGAAAATATTTTATGTGACCAAGATTGTTCATCTCAAATTCTTTCTCCATGATTATTAGAAAATCTTCCAGTGATAATTCCTTGTTAAACATAAATGCAAAAATTAAAATATTACCTTGCAAATCCTTTTTTGTATAGAGAGTGGCTTCATATATTCTATGTTTGAATGATTTGTTGAGCATATTTGAATCGATTTTTTTCTATCATTCTCTAGGGACTTGTTTTAAACCATACATGTATTTTTTTAACCTGTAAATTCTTTGTTCTTGACCCTTGATTTCATACTCTAGAGGTTGATATACATAAAAAAAATTCTTCAAGATCCTATTTCAAATATTTGATTTGACATCCATTTGGTGAATTTACCAATGATTCTTTTCCGCTATTATTTGTAGGTTTTAACCCTGTATAGAAATTACCTATAGATGAATTATAAAAATAGAAAATAAACAATGACAAGAATATAAAAAAAATACACAAAGATTTCCCCTAGATCCAAAAACAGAGGTTACCAGATTTATTTTTCATTATGTTCCTTTCAGTGTTACAATACATATAACTACATGTCGAAACATTCATAAACCCCAATCCATTCACCCTGGATTAGAACATAACTGTAGTTCCCTCAACCAAATGTACACAATACTACGGGCAGAAAATGATCATGCTCAAAACCATGTGAAAGACCAATGCACAAAACCATAGGTAGGTCTGCCCACCTAATATAAGGTCCAAAAAACATTTCCAGGGCACTTCCTTGGACCCTATGCAGGTGGCTACTACCTCCCTGAAACCATTCAACAACGGTGGATGCGCCACCCTGTGACACCCCTATTGTGCCTGTGACAACGAACAGAGGGGGTTGTCCCCCCTCACTATGACTCCCCCACACATGCGACTAGTCATTGAAATAATATGATACACACCCAACATTCTCTCACTTGTTGTTTTCTTTTCCACATAGGGTATCACACGAGAGCTTTGTCATTAGTCCAGCCATACAACGTCCATTTTTTCTCTACACTAAAAAAAATTCTCAGTGCTCACAGACTTCATCAATGCATTTGTAACATTCTTCAAAGTGTCTACCTTTACCAGCAACACATTTTTGTCCTCGACCATATCCCTCACAAAGTGATATTGAACATCAATTTGCTTTGCCTTTGAATGATAAGCATAGTTATTTGCCAAAACCATTTCACTTTGGTTGTCACATTATATCTTTATAGGTCACTGTACTAGCATCATACTTAAACACAATCTCTGAAACCAAATTGCTTCCTTTCTTGCATGAGTGGCTACCATGTATTCTGGCTCTATAGTTGAAAGTTCCACTACACATTGTCTCTTGCTGATGCAACTGACTGCTCCTCCAAATAGTTTAAACACATACCCACTTGTAGATCTTCTCTAATCTATATATCCATCCCATTCTGCATCAACAAAGCCATGGATGTCCTAAACTATGTCCAATCCTAGTCTTCCTTGGTAGCATAGACCATAATCACTAGTGCCAAACAAATACCTGAATACCTGCTTCAGTGTTGTCCAATGCTCCTTCCCTAGTTTTGACATAAACCTACTCAATACTCCCACTACATGTGCAACTTTTGATCTAGTACAAACCATTTCATACATCATGGTACCCACTGCACTTGTGTATGGAACACGAGACATGTACTCTTCCTCTTCTTGTGTTGGGACATTGTTCAATAGATAACTTTACACCTACATGAATAGGAACCTTCATCGGTTTACTATCGTGCATGTAAAACCTTTGCAGTATTGTCTCGACATACCTCCTTTGGTTTAACCAGAGCTTCTTTTTTGCCTGATCTCATTTAATTTCCATGCCCAAAATATAGTTTGCAGCACCAAGATCCTTCATGTCAAATTTGGAGGAAAATTGGCTCTTCAAATCCTCGATAATTTCATTGTCATTTATAATGAGAAACATATCATCCACATAAAAGACTAGATAAATAACATGGTCACCAATTAAGAAGTTATCCTCTTTTCTTCTGGTGAATCCAAGTCCCATACATATGTATCAAATTTTGATACCACATCCTTTGTGACTGTTTTAATCCATATAGAGACATTTTTAACCTACATACGAGTTCTTTCCTTCTTTTCGCCACAAAGCCTTCAGTTTTCTTCATGTAGAAATCTTCTTCCAAATCCCCATGAATAGATTTTGTCTTTATATCCACTTGTTCTACCTAAAACTCAAAAGCAACAAAAACAGATAAAAGTAATCTAATTGAAACAACCTTGGGAATAAGAGAAAAATTATCACCAAAATCAATTCCCAACACCTAGGAATAACCTTTTCCTACCAATCGAGCTTTGCATTTCTCCACCTTTCCTTCTGCATTCATCTTTGTTAGTTGATATAAGGTGCCTGTTACACTAAAATTTGTCACCATGACTATTTGTAGTTAGTATGGCTCCATCAACTGTCATACTATCCTCCTTGGCAAGTCTTATACCTCTGCTCTTCATGTCAAACTCCAAGAAAGAGAGAAAGTCTTTAAAAATCTATATATCTCTGGGTACGCAGTTTCTCTTAGCCTTACCTGCATGTACGCACCCCAAGTTCACAATACCTGCGTACTTGTACGCTCTGTTTGTAAGGGGGAGGGTGCGTACTCCTGTAAAGGTCAGAAGGCGCAAGTTTCACTCCAAAAAAGTTACTTGTGGTCATTTCCAGAGCATTCTAGAAGCTTGTTTGATGTGTATGGAGCGCCTCCAGATGGTTCATGTATCCCTATGAAAGAGGAACTTATCCCATCAAGAGGGGAGCTATCCCATCCAAAGAGGGGCTTATCCCATTGATGGTGGACCTGATTAACTTCCTCTAGAGCACTATAAATACAGGAATTGGGCCAAAAGGAGGAGAGGTTGAAAGCTGAACATTCCTAAGGGTAGATGCTGCTGGAATTAGGACTCCCATATAGAGCTTGAGAGGAGAGATTTCCATCCTTTCCTAGCCTTATTTGGAAGTGGGTGAGCTGATCAAAGTAAAGGAAAACTCTTGCTGGACCCTAGGAGGGACCTGCACAACACCAAGGCTCAGGTTGTAATGGTTTCTTTTGTTTCCACTTAATGCAAATGAACTCATTTTTCTCAACAGATTGTTATTCATGATTTGTTTCATATACTCCTTGGTCTGTATGATGAATATGTGTTAATTTATAAGTTTATCAGGTGCTATTTAATCTTTTGGCTTGTTAGTGAATGCAGGTTTCGAAGAGAAGGAGGAGCTCATCCGGATCGGCAAGGCTGGACTACTACAAAGCATTGGACTAAAGGTATGTTATAATCACCTGATTACTTGTATTCTAAATGCATGTTTAGAGAAAGGTAGTGTTTATTTGTCTTGTTTGTCACTAGAAAGCCTTAGCTTCTAGGGAGGTCGGTTTTGTCCGCAAAATCGACTCTTTCCGCATGACAAAATGGCAACTCCACTGGGGAACTCCATTGATGTGAATGATTTTTCCTTTGTGTGAAACTTTGATTTGAGAAAAGTCGTTTGTTTTCTGGTTTTTGACTGATTGACTGTGAATTTGGGCGGAACAGCTTAGGGTTAAGTTAGATTTTACTTTTCTTGGTTTTTGCTAGAAGTACGCAGCCTCTGCGTTAATCACAGTGCGTACTTGTACGCACTGCAGCTTTGTGCACAAAGCGTACACGCACCTGTGCAAACAGGCTGCCTGCGTACCCCTATCAAAAGCTTAGAAAATTTCCATTTTTTCTTTTTTCTCCTATTAGATTTGTTTATAGCTTATTTTTGTTGCCCAAATCCACTGTTCACCTGTCAGAAGTTTTCATCTTGGCTAATTTCATTGGCATTCCTACTCTAAGCTTTCATCAATTGGGTGTTTTGAGTCTCTTTTTTGCGAAATTCTTGATTTGATTTCCTTTGGTCATTACTTGGAGGTTTCTCTCAGTCTTTTCACAATTTTGCATCTTTTTGCTTTGGTTTTTGCAAAAAAAAAATTCCCCCTCATTCACCCGGGGGGGGGGGGGGCTAAATTGTGTATGAGTGTTAATCGCCTTTGAGTGTTTTTATTTTTTGATCTTTGGAACTCTCACCCAATTTTCTCGACTTGCACTTGATTGGTTCTTAGATCACATTAGAATCTTCTTGTGTTTGAGAATTCTCTTGCATAGATCACATTTGTATAATTAGAATTCTCATTTTCAGAATATGAATGAAAATGTGCATAGATTACATTTGCATACTTTTCAAGTGAATTGTGCATAGATTACAATTGCATAGTTTACATTCTGAAAAATCAATTGTAGATTTAGATCAACTTTCTTTGATTTGAATTTACACAAAATAAAAAATAAAAAATGGTTTGGAATTGATTTGCATTAGTTTTTCTTGATGAAATTAGTGCATTAGAGAATTTGTTATATTTTCTCTTAGCGATCAATTTTTTGCATTGTTGGAAGTGAATGGAAACTCTCTCCTTACTTTAGTTAGGATTCATCGAATTGAAAAGATTATATTATCATATTCGATTGCATTCAGTTGAGTCGGGTCATAACACCATTGGTTTCATATCCATTTACCCATTTGAGTAATAATAGCCTTAATAACACAGCGCTTAATTAAAATTCATCTAGTAATTTTTACATTTCCAGGGCTCTGATACACCAACATAGCTTAGGCTAGTGTCTTGGAGTAGGAGAGTAATTAACTCTCCAAGACAGTAAAACCAAACAAGTAGCTTATCTTGCGGTAGGATAAATCCAACTATTACATTTATACTCTGGGAAAGCTCCTCTTAAAGGAGAAGCACGAGACCGTGTCCGAACCAGTGAGGGGATCAATCCTCCTTAATTGGGAAAGACGCCAGATACGCACGTACTACAAACGATAAACCTTGGATTATTGTCGAGGAGCCTGGGGTCACTTGTCGGTAAACCTTGGATTATTGTCAAGGAGCCGGCAAGGGGATTGAGCTTATTACTCTGCCCTTGCGTGCTATCGGGTCGTAGACTATTCCCCCAGGTGTATTTGTTGTTGTTGGTGACCTTAGTGACCATTATCTTTAGGGTTCTACCCAAGGTGGCGGTGGAGGGAAGATCCCACTGTACCTGGAGCAGACGTCGGCTAGACTCACTTGGATTTTCTGGGGGGTTCACTTTACTCGAGACGGTTAAACTGGAGGAACTTGGTCCAGTCTATTCATTAAGCAGGTTGCCGGGGTAACTGTTCCACCCGCAACTTCTGTACTGAATTCTACGATGTTGGATTTCATCACCAACTAGTGTTTTCAGTCCGGAAGGCTACTGTTTGTGTGTGGTTTGACTCCTAGATTTGATAGCGCGTGTTAATTTGTTTGTTTTTACTTTTAGAGACCATAGGTGTGAATTGTGAATTTTAATTGTTAGGTGTGAATTGTGAATTGTTAATTTTAGTTATAAATTGTTAATAAAATTCACTGAAGTTGAATATAATGGCAAACGTTCCGGAATTTACCAACTTAGGAACCCCTCCTAACGAGAATCCTAGTACTTTTCCTTACTTTGGAAATGTTGGTCCTCCTTATATGGCTACTTTTTCATTACCTGGATTTACAATAGGTTTACCGATATGGTTATTTTCAACTTCGTTGGCCCAAAATACTCCAATTGTTCCATATCAATCGGATGCTTCACCTCAACAGAGTTCACCATCTCAACATCACAAACCTTCTGTTGAACCTTTACCTTCTTTGCCTAATTTTTCTTCCTCCATTTCTTCCTCTTCGCCTGGTAAAAGCCTTGATGCTAGTAACCAGGAGGCTAAGAAGAAGAAGAAAGGGAAGAAGAAGAAGAAGAAGAAGAAGAAGCAAGATAAGAAAGAAGTCAACCAACCAACCACGACTGTAAGTGTTAGTTGTGTTGAGGAAACCTCCAACATGCATCGTAAACCCAAATACCCTTGCAGGCTTTGTAAGGGTGACCACTTCCTTGTCAATTGTCCTGGTATTCCAAAGGTCCTGGAAGTATGGTCAGAAAAATCTCATCAACTTTCCATTGATCCATCAACCAGTGATAGTCAGGTTCCTGGGAAAAAGGGTAAAGTTAGGTTTCCTTGTAAGTTATGCAAAGGGAGTCATCAAACTCACATTTTCCCTCGCATGGATGAAGCCTCAACATTGTTGGAAAACCTTACTGTTCCACAGCAAGAATTTCCAACTGGTTACCGTAAACTTTCTCCCAACCTACCGTCAACTGACGGAGTGATTGATCTAAATTCAAGTAGAGTCGATCACACTCTTCCATTGGAGAGTGAAACTCATGTCACTCAGGTTGATGATCCATTAGTTGATCAAGTGGTCGATTCAATTTCACATTCGGTCGATCCCACTTTCCCTTTAGAGAGTGAATTTAATACCGCTCAGGTTCTTCTTGTTACATCAGATTCTTCTATGCTGGGGGGCATTTCGCCTATTTCTACAGAACCCCCTCCAAATACTGAGGTCTTTTCCTTTGATTGGAATAGACTGACAGAACCTCGTCTTCCTTCCTCCATCCCTTTCCAAATCATTGTCAAGGCTGGTGGTAGGGACATACATCGTACTCAGGTAAATGAAGGTGCTTCTATTAGTATTTTATCCTAAACTGTTTGGAAAGCTTTGGGTTCCCCTCAGCTTGCGCCTACTACGCAGAATTTGAAAGCTTTTAACAGAACCATTAGTGAACCTTTAGGGATCCTTCCTAAGTTTTCTATTACCTTGGAAGGTAAAACTGTATGTATTGATCTTATGGTAGTTCGAGGTCCCTTGGATTTCAATTTACTCCTTGGGCGAGACTATGTTTATGCAATGAAAGCTGTCGTATCGACACTCTTTCGCGTGATGTCTTTCCCTCACAATGACAGTATTGTGACTGTAGACCAGCTTTCGTTCCCTAGTCTTGTTTCAACTACCAATAATATGACACCCCTAAATGTTCCTGATTCTAAAGTGGTATCTACCCTGCCACGGGTTAATTATGTGGCAACTGGTCCCATGTTTTCAGTTACCGATGTAAGTGAGCCTCTCACTGTTTGCTCATCTTCCTTTGATTTAGATTCGGTAATTGACATGGAAAACTCTATGGGATTACTTGAACACGATGTTCTTATCCCTTTTGAGTCCCTTGACATGTATTCCTTCTAGAGAACTATTCTTCCTTCTGATGAAGATATCTTGGAAGCCATGATCAAGGTGTGTCCATTGACATGTCTTTCTTCCAGTTGGAAGTCATGATCAATGTAACGAGGAAAGTTCCTTTTACTGTGTCGACCTCGTTAAAAAATGAATCAGTGAGTGTGAGGAAATTTCCTTTTACTGTGTCGACCTCGTTAAAAAATGAATCAGTGAGTACGAGCAAAGTTCCTTTTACTGTGTCGACCTCTTTAAAAAATGAATCAGTGAGTACGAGGATAGTTTTGTCCTGTATCAACCTCGTTAAAAAATGAAATAGGATGTGACGAGGAAATTTCCTTTTAATGTGTCGACCTCGTTAAAAAATGAATCAGTGAGCGTGAGGAAAGTTCCTTTTACTGTGTCGACCTCGTTAAAATATGAATCAGTGAGTACGAGGAAAGTTCCTTTTACTGTGTCGACCTCGTTAAAAAATGAATCAGTGAGTACGAGGATAGTTTTGTCCTGTATCAACCTCGTTAAAAAATGAAATAGGATGTGGTGAGGAAAGTTCCTTTTACTGTGTCAACCTCGTTAAAAAATGAATCAGTGTGCATGAGGATAGTTCTTTTACTGAGTCAACCTCATTAAAAAATGAATCAGGTAGATTTTAGGATATGTAGGTAGATTGTAGAAAGTAGGGTTTTGAGGATAGTTCCTGTTACTGAGTCAACCTTGTTAAAAAATGAATCAGGTATGAGTATAGTTCTTTTCTTGTGTCAACCTCCTTAAAAATGAAACAACTCCCTTTTCAAGTTAAATATTGAAAGTAAACCTTCATTCCATCCATCTGGTTGAATGCAATGAAGCCTAGGGGGCATGTACCTCGCTTTGCATCGTTATGCTGGGGGCATGCGAACTTCTGGAGCATAGTTCCTTGTCTTGTGTCAAGCTCGTTAAAAATGAAACAAGGATTCTTGAGCATAGTTCCTTGTCTTGTGTCAAGCTCTTTAAAAAATGAAACAAGGGTAGGTTAAGTAGGTAGATTGTAGAGAGTAGTCATGAGCATAGTTCCTTGTCTTGTGTCAAGCTCATTAAAAAATGAATCAAGGATTTTAGAGCATAGTTCCCTGTCTTGTGTCAAGCTCGTTAAAAAATGAATCAAGGTTTTCAGAGTAGAGTTTTTGTTAGGTAGATTGTAGAGAGTAGTTATGAGCATAGTTCCTTATCTTGTGTCAAGCTCGTTTAAAAAAAGAAACAAGGGTTTTGAGGATAGTTCTTTTCTTGTGTCAACCTCACTAAAAAATGAAACAACTCCCACAAGTCTTTCCAAGATCTTGAAAGTAAAGCTTCATTCCATCCACCTCATTGAATGCAATGAAGCTTGGGGGGCATGTACCTCGTTTTGCATCATTATGCTGGGGGCATGCGAACTTATAACAAGCATAGTTTTTCATTTGAAGCTTGTGTAAACATGAAACTGGATCCGAGCAGAGTTCTTTTCCTGTGTCAAGCTCGTTAAAAAATGAAACAAATCCTCCTCTAATTGAGTCGAGAGTTTGAATAGATCTCATAAATGTTAAGTTGTATATTTAGGTTAGTTATTTCAGTGTTTTGCATAATTTTCTTACAATTTTAGGTCGAGTCTTACAAATGATCTCGTAACTCAACCTTCATTTCATCCAACTGGTTGAATGAAATGAAGCTAGGGGGGCATGCGCTCTAGCAGTTATGCTTAGGGGGCATCAAGCACAATTTTCTCTCTGTTTCAAGCTTGTAAAAAAAATGAAACTACTTTGAAGCATAGTTTTTCTTTGTTTCAAGCTTTTGTAAAAATGAAACCTTTTCCGAGTCAATTTTAGTTATTTTCAACACTCGTTAAACTCGTGAAAATCCCGAGATTATTTTGCTATTTTTCATTCTCGTAAAAAAAATGAAAATGCCGAGTCCTTTCCGTCTTTTCCTGCTCGTAAATTAAATTGAAAGTCGGCCATATGAGTACATTGTTATCATTTTTTCAAACTCATTAAAACTTACGAAAAAATGAAAACCATGAGTACATTTTTATCATTTTTTCGAACTCGTTAAAACTTACGAAAAAGTGAAACATCAGAGTCATCTTCTAAGCCCTTTTTTGACTCCTAAAACATGAAAAGATTGTCGAGCGTTTCTTTTACACTCGTTAAAATGGAATTAAAAGACGGTCCCCTTATAGCTCTTTTCTGACCGTAAAAACAGGAAAAGATTGCCGGGTTTTTGTCGTTTCAAACTCGATATTGGAAATAAAACGACGTGTCCTTGATCGCTTTTTACTTTTCAAGTCAAAGACACTAACTATGAAAGTAATCCTTGGTCGCAAGATCAAGCGGTTCTCTCAAGTATTATTTTATACTTTTTCGGGCTTGGGAGACACAAATTTACAAAAAAGTTCAACCCTGGAGTTTTCTTAAGTTTTTTCAGACTCTCTAAAATTGAAAAACGCCGAGTTTCTCCTATATTGGACTCGTTAAAATTTCACAGTAAAGGACCTGTTCGATTACAAACAAGAACGGACCACTCCTTCTTAGGGTTCGAATCTAAACTAAGTTGGACTCATCCGAAGGATGAGCTTATAATCAAGGATATGTTATCCTCCTCAAGCTTGTAAAAAATAAAGAGGTACTTGCCAGAAATGGTGGGGGAAAAGAGAGAAAAATGAGCCTATTTGTTATCCTTTGTCTCAGAAGAAGCCTTATCACCACTCTTGAACACGACACTTTTCATTCACCTGGGTTGGGAAATCCTTTGCCTCACAGTTGATCAAACCACATTGAAAGTCTTTAGCCGGGTATTAACTTTGGGTCAAATGTCACCAAGCCATCTGTTGTGTCGTTATGTGTTCAAGAGGTCACTGCAAATAAACCATTCATCTGCAAAATACCTGTCATCCATCTCAACCATCCCTGAGTCAGTCCTTACAGCTACATTTCTTCAACTTGATCTATGATTTCGTGTTGTCGGCTTGCCTACAACGGGTCGCTTTCTATCGACATCAACACATTATCTAGAAATATGACCTAGAAATCGTCAGTACCTTGAAATCTGCATGCATCAATGGCAGGTTTCTCGCCTTTGACGATGGTTTACATCATTGACTTTCGATCGAAGGACTCCGTGAAATGTTCGACATCAACTCATTCATTCACATCTCATGGATTGTACTGGGTACTTTGAGAACCATTGACATCACTGGTAGTCTCTCTCACACTTATTAACAGTTTACATCATTGACTGGTAATCAAGTGGTTTCTACCATGTTCGACATCAACTCATTTATTCACATGGATAGAATCGTACCTTTTTGGGAAGTAGAAATGAAGACCCTGGATCTAGTTTCCACCATCCAGGCTGCGAGGAGTTTTGTATTCATTATACAGTAGACTAACTATAAACAGATGGCTGCGTCCATACTGTGTCTACAAGAGTCTATGATTATGATGTACTGCAAAATCATTTCTGTAACAGAACAGTAGTTAGTTTCTTAGTTAAAGTTTTTGATCTGAGTATGGGAATTCCTACCTCAGCGATGATATGATCTTATATATGTATTTTGTGTTGAATATTTGCAGGTTCCAACTGGGCTCTCCATAAGATAATCCTTGAAATGATAAAGTACTTCACCCTTCCTAGATGATATGAAACCCTAATCTACTACAGGCTTCGCACTTTAGGGGGCAATCTGTTACACTAAAATTTGTCACCATGACTATTTGTAGTTAGTATGGCTCCATCAACTGTCATACTATCCTCCTTGGCAAGTCTTATACCTCTTCTCTTCATGTCAAACTCCAAGAAAGAGAGAAAATCTTTAAAAATATATATATCTCTGGGTACGCAGTTTCTCTTAGCCTTACCTGCGTGTACACACCCCAAGTTCACAATACCTGCGTACTTGTACGCTCTGTTTGTAAGGGGGAGGGTGCGTACTCCTGTAAAGGTCAAAAGGCGCAAGTTTCACTCCAAAAAAGTTACTTGTGGTCATTTCTAGAGCATTCTAGAAGCTTGTTTGACGTGTATGGAGCGCCTCCAGATGGTTCATGTATCCCTATGAAAGAGGAACTTATCCCATCAAGAGGGGAGCTATCCCATCCAAAGAGGGGCTTATCCCATTGATGGTGGACCTGATTAACTTCCTCTAGAGCACTATAAATACAGGCATTGGGCCAGAAGGAGGAGAGGTTGAAAGCTGAACATTCCTAAGGGTAGATGTTGCTGGAATTAGGACTCCCATATAGAGCTTGAGAGGAGAGATTCCCATCCTTTCCTAGCCTTATTTGGAAGTGGGTGAGCTAATCAAAGTAAAGGAAAACTCTTGCTGGACCCTAGGAGGGACCTGCACAACACCAAGGCTCAGGTTGTAATGGTTTCTTTTGTTTCCACTTAATGCAAATGAACTCATTTTTCTCAACAGATTGTTATTCATGATTTGTTTCATATACTCCTTGGTCTGTATGATGAATATGTGTTAATTTATAAGTTTATCAGGTGCTATTTAATCTTTTGGGTTGTTAGTGAATGCAGGTTTCGAAGAGAAGGAGGAGCTCATCCGGATCGGCGAGGCTGGACTACTACAAAGCGTTGGACTAAAGGTATGTTATAATCACATGATTACTTGTATTCTAAATGCATGTTTAGAGAAAGGTAGTGTTTATTTGTCTTGTTTGTCACTAGAAAGCCTTAGCTTCTAGGGAGGTCGGTTTTGTCCGCAAAATCGACTCTTTCCGCATGACAGTGCCTTTTAAAACTCCTAATTATCCCACATTAATCTTCAACCCGGGCAAGTCCTCTTATTTCAAGAGTGTACAGTGTATGTGCTTGCTATTAATTCAGAGAGTAATGTTTCCTAACTTGTAGTATAGATCTTTTAATACAAGAGTAAATGGATGCATCTAATAAATTCCAATTGCAATTATTAAAGAAAACTCAATCCTCTAACGAAATCAAATATTACAGCAACTCAAGTAACAATAGCATTAGTTGAGAGTATTGTAGTAATAACTCATCTCTTCTTAACCGATTTAATATAAATCAAACTCAATCTCTAGTAAACAATCACAATAGCAATGATATCAATCTAAGAGTCCAATAGCGATAATTAAACTCTTCGTAATTGATTAAATCAATCCAAATACTTATCTGAGTAACTTAATATGTGATGAAGGTAAACTAAATCAAACAACAGTGCTGTAAATCATATAAAGCAGATATATTTCATCAATACAAGAAAACAATAAATAGCGAAGGAGATAAAATCCAGGAAAGTAGGAAAACTATCAAACCAATCACACTTGCGAGAACTGGAAATTAATGGCACAAAGAAAGCAGTTAAATCCACTAGAGGCTGGGCCCTTAGCTGCCAATGAACACTACTAAGTTACTTCAGATAATGCGAGGGAACAACAACTTCAATTATATATTAATCGTCAAACTTATAGGGCATTACAATATAGTTGTGCTCTCTCAACAACAAGATTCTGTAATTACAATTCCAATTCGAAAATAACGAAGATTTCTCCCTTTCTTATTACAATCGTATCCTTTTATAATCGGAAAGGGTAAAAGATAAATGATAAATGCGATCCCTTAGGATATCCCGATCCTAAGGGATTCGTAACCGATTTCTAACTTCAGACATCCTTTCCTTTCTTGCACTGATCCTCCTAATTTTCCTTCAACCTTGTCCACAACCACCGTGTTCCTTCCTTTGCTTGTTGGTTTTTTCTATTCCTTCATTAGGGAACAACAATTGTCCCTTTTGTTGTTTTCCTGCATAAAGAAGGGTAAAAGTTAGCTAAATCGTAACTGCAAATAATTCCTTCAATTCTTACCATAATTCCTAAATATATTAACACATTAAGATATAGAAAAGATAAGAATAAAGGAAAAGGATGATGATATTAATAGTAACTACATACCCATTTCATGACTCAACATACTCCCCTACTTACTTTGTTTCATGGCCTCATGAAAAGAAAGTAATTTGTATGCAGAGTAGTTAAAGAGTAGGCTAAGGAAGGAATGTCGAAAAGTGGTCTACAACCATGATTCTAGGCCAAAAGCTCAAAGATGGGCCCTGTCTGTCCTTCACGCAATTCGTATATAGCTCGATAAACTTTAGTAGGATACCAAAGGATAGGGCTACGGAACTGACATCCTTACCAATAAGGTCCTTCTCTCAAAATGAGATTGCTATATGTGACAAAACGGTTTGCAACTAGTTTAAAATTTTTGTAATTAAATGGCTCTCTATCCTGAACGCTACTAGTGGAGACTATCCACCTGAGCTTGGATGCAGCCAAAAAACTTTCTTGAATGGAGAGGAAGTATTCTACTCCCTTCTGTACAATCTCTTTTTGAATAGGTCCTAAAATTTTAATCACCCCTTCCCCTGTCATAAGACTCTTATGATTGGCAAGCATTTGCAAAGGGTGCTTGGGTTCAGCTCTTAGCCAAATATCCAGTCCATGCTCTTATCTTTGGAACGCGTTATGAGGCTTGAACCATTTTAGTTGATTGAATGCAAATGAGATAAGGGCTTGGAATTGAACATCTCCCACAAAAGGGTTGGGGTTCTTTTCCACCTCTTCCTCTAATACAAAATTGTGTAGGTAAAGTTCACAAAGCAACCTTTGGACTTTTACCCCATGTTGTTTGCAACAATTTATAAAATCTTAAATTGTTTTTAATTTGATTGGTTTTCTAGATCTCACGGCTTTAATTTTCAACAACAATTATCATTCTAACAAACACAAGGCATAATTATTGGTAAGGGATTTACATGCAAAGACATTTGTATATATTGAGCAGATAGTGTTTGTTTGACTTATTACACTATCTAGCTTGAGCTTGATTTTCTCCATCTTCTCTTCTGCCTTTTGGAATTTGTCAAAAGTCTCACTCTCTGTTGCATTCATTTCCAAAATGCATTCATTTCCCAAAGGTACCTCTGCAATTCTTGATATTTTTGTTGGGAAACAATTTCTTGTTCAAGCTGTTCTAAGGCGACCCGAGCTTGTGATAATTCTTCTTGAAGAATTAATGTGATGGGGTCATTGTGTGTCATGGCATCCTTGGCTTGAATGCTTGTCTGATTACTTCTGCTATGAGAAGGGATGCCTTCTATCAATATTTCTTTATTATCGGAGGTCCAAACCTCCATCTGGGTAGCCATGTTGTAGGAGGGTACATCCTCCATCTCAGTAGTTATGTTGTAAGAGGGTACAGCCTCTGTCTGGGTAGCTACTTCTACTAGAATTGTGTGTTGTTCCTTCTGAGTGATAACAGGTTGAGTGGGTATGGGCTCAGTTTGAGTCGTTGTAGCCCTACCTTCATACAACTCTATCTGAACAGGCATGTTTACTGTCTCTGGGGTTTTGTCTGGAACCTTTCCCACTGATATTTCTTTTATCTTTCTTCTGAGCCTTTTTACCGTTTTGCTAAGCCTCTGTTATTCCTTCCTAAGCTTTTTCAATTGGGCTCTGTACTTTTTCAGTGGAGAAATTGTTTTGTTAATAGTTTCTACTTCTAACGAGCCCGGTTGCTCATCTTGACTCTGTTCTAAAAGGACCGTGTCTCCAAATTAGTAATCATTTTCCCGATTTATTTCTACTCCTTATTTTTGGCCTATGTTCTCTGTGTTTAGGCCTACCTGATTGGTTTCTCCTGGAGGTGTGTAACCAGGTTGGTTCACCTCTTCTTGAATGGCCTCTGCACCTATTTTCGCTTCGCGGCTTACATCTTCTGATAGAATTCTGTTGTGGCCAGAGTTCTCTAGAGATTGGGTTGCTCCCAAATTAAAATTGAGCGGGCTTTTAGGCTGCATGTACTCAATCATGTTGGCCAGGACCTGAGCCAATTCAAAATCGTGTAATAAGTCACCTTGGGGACTCATGCTTGGTGTTGAGGGAAGTCCTGATTCATTTCTTTGTTCATCTCCAGAATGCCTTGTTTCTTCCCCATGGTCTAATTTAGGGGTATCCTGTCCTTCTAGCTGCAAGTATTGTTCACTTCTTGGGCTTGATAGTTCTATGGGTTGACTGATACTACCTTGAGGATTTTCGGCCGCTCCTAATTTTGTCCTTAGCCTTATGGATTGTCTGCGATTTTGAGGTATGTTCCTTGCAAGGGTAGTCCTCTTCCTTTTCGGAACAGGGTTGGGTGCAGGTAGAGCTAAAACTCCTTCAAGAGAAAATATTAGTTCCTCCCAGCTTGATTGTTGTTGGGCAAGGTCATAGCCAACTACTAGCCTAATCAAGCAATGGTGGCTTACTACAGTTTCTATGTGTTGGGACTGTCTTAGCCTTTCAACGATGTCATGCAGTAAGGAATTCAATAATGCAGGTAAATTCACAGAGCACTTTTGTTTCAGAACTGCTAAGAGTTTGAGTTGACGTGACCTTACCATGTCTTTGTGCCCGTCACATGTAATGTAGTTCTGGATGATTCTTGCTAGTTCTCCCCATGGTTCTCCAAGTGAAGATGGCCGAACATTTTTGCCTTTTTTTATCAGCTCCTATCCTTCATCCCTAAAAGCCTCAATAGCATCTTGCAGCTTCAACCGCTTACTAGCCCACACTTGTCCTTCTGCTGGTAACCTGGAAACATCTACTATCATAGCGTCTGATACTGTGATTTGCCTGCCCCTTACCATGGATTGTCCATTCTAAAGATTTTCGTAAGAATTTGATGGCTATTTCCTTGTCGGATGGCTGAAACCTCATAAATTATGCTATCCACTCGGATTGAGCTAAAATTTCCCTAGCCGCAACAGAAACAACCAGTATTCGCAGTTCTCCGTGCAGTGTTCTTCCTCCCATACTGCCTGAATTCTGCAAACGATAAGTGTAGCAGAGATAGCATAACAACTAATAGGGCCGAGTGATGGAACAACAAATAGTTGTAATGGTTCTATCAGGTGATATTTTATAAATATAAATACCATTATTGAGGGCTATTGTCATACCACATGCTCTGTGATCCTGGAATGTCATATCATTCTTCAAAATCCAATGAAAAATTTATAGTGCATTCATACGTACACTAGAGGTCCCTACCCCCTTCAAAATAATAGGTTGCCTACGACCGAATGATTAAAAAGGTACATCAGAGGTGGTGAAGTACAGGGGTGATGAATTGGCAAGGTACGGTTATTCATGAAAGGATCATAAAGGATATTGGAGTGGTGAAATCAAGGTTTGTACCGAGAACTATCAATAAGTGATAGGTTGTCGTGATGTGATATGATAAAGAAAAAGGGACAACTTGCACAAGAAATAGTAGTTTACTGCCGGTATTCCACTTAAACTGTTGTGATTGATAAAACAAAAGAAAACTCATGCATAAAGGTTCAAGGTATGTTAGGAACATAATCTCTCCATAGAAAGGATAAAAACATAAGAAGAGGGTATTATAATAGTTATCGATGTAAAATAAAGGTTTAATACCATCAACAGAGCTTCTATTACCCACAAGCATCCATAGCCTTGACAGAGTTGATTTCTAACCCTTGGGAACCATGGTCCTCTATCAATAATGTGGGAAGTGTCTTACGATGTCCATAGTAGAGAACAATGTGTTGGCTTGGTAACCAAGTCAACACATTACCATTCACTAGGAAGTACTGAAAGTGGTCAGGTTGGTTCATGATGAGACCTCCTCTTTCCAAGTCCTTTGTTTGTTTATGCATCCATTGGATCATATCCCTGGTGTGATGGCCATAGTGGGAATGCCACTTCACTCCTTCCTTATGATCATGGTAGGTTGGCTCGTGATGAGACCCCCTATCCTCCATCTGTGGAAAAATATCATAAAACTATTAGTGAATATATATATATATATATATATATATATATATATATATATATATATGTGTGTGTGTGTGTGTGTGTGTGTCCCCATTTTATACATAGAGAGTGTCTCATCACTCCTTAAGAGTAGGAATGGCGGAAGAAGTTTGACATATCAATATAAAAAAACAAAAATATACCCATAATCTTATTGATAATACATAGAGAGAATTATACAGGAAAGGGTGAACCAGCATGGTACAGATAATCAATTAGTTTGGTTTATAGTGGAAATGAGGACAATGAAGTGGTATAGATAATTGTGTCCTTTCCTTTTTTTATCATCACAAAGAAATCTTGTTAAAGATGATAGTATTCAAGGTATTTTTCTATTCCACTAGACTCCATATTTTTTGTCCTTAAATATGTATTGTACCTTTCATGCCATTAAGAGGATTATAAAGAGTGAAACTGGGATGGTCTAGGGATGTTTATGCAAGGAAGAGAAAGAGGATATTCTCAAAAATATTCACAAAGTGTTGTTACTTGAAGGGAATGGCAAAAGAAAAACCCACACAAAAAGTGTTGTTCCTTAGAGGGAACAACAGCTGTTCCCTGTAAGGAACAACAAAGAAAAAAATTCGCAAAAAATGTGTTGTTCCTTATAGGGAATAACAGTTGTTTCCTATAGGGAACAACAAAGAAAATAGTCACAAAACGGTGTTGTTCCCTATAGGGAACAACAAAGGAAATACACACTAAAAAAATTGTTGTTCCCTGTAAGGAACAATAGCTGTTCTCGGTAGGGAACAATAAAGCAAACTGCATGCAAAAATTTTGTTGTTCCTTAGAGGGAACAAAAGCTATTCCTTGTAGGGAAAAACAAAGAAAACACATGCAAAAATTGTTGTTCCTTAAAGGGAACAACAACTATCCCCTGTAGGGAATAGCAGTTGTTCCCTGTAGGGAACAACAAAGTAAACTACACACAAAAATTGTTGTTCCCTGTAGGGAACAACAAGAAAAACAAAATGCACAGTGAAATTGTTGTTCCTTAGAGGGAATAGTAGTTGTTCCCCATACGGAACAGCAAACCAAAATTCACACGAAATTTTTTGTTCCCTGTAGGGAAAAACAAAGTGAAATATACACAAAAATTGATGTTCCCTGTAGGAAACAACAGTTGTTCCCTGTAGGGAATAGCAAAGAAAAATGCACGCAGAAATTGTTGTTCCCTAGAGGAAACAATAGTTGTTCCCTATAAGGAACAACAACTGTTCCTTGTAAGGAACAACAACTGTTCCTTGTAAGGAACAACAAATCAGAATATACAAAAAAATTGTTGTTCCTTGTAGGGAACAACAAATCAAAATACACACGAAAATTGTTGTTCCCTGTAGGGAACAACAAAGGAAAAATAGAAAAAGAACTACTATACAATATATTATCCAAGCAAATACCAACAGAAAGGAAAATTTATGTACATGTTTAAGAAAAAAATAAATTCTTCATTGGACTGGCATTGTGGAAGGGTTTTCCTCCTTGGTAAGAATTTGAATTGTGGAAACTTCCCGTAGCTACTGGCAAAAGGATTCCCTTGTAGGCGGTTTGTGATAGAGGCGTACTCGATCTCCATTCACTTTAAAAGAGTAGCCAGAGCCATCAACGGTGGTTAATGTAAGGTTTTCATTATCATGCACCTCTTGTATCTCATAGGGGCCTAACCATCTGGTCTGGAGTTTGCCCGGAAAATCCTGGAACCTAGAATCATACAGAAGTGTCCAATCACCTTCATGGAAGATCTTCTCCTTGATGTGGGCATCATGCCATTTCACTCTTTGTTGTTGGATCAGTGTAGTATTCTAAAGAGATGATAGCCAGATTTCATCCAATTCATTGATTTGATGTACCCTGTTAATCTGTGCTTCATTCAAGTCCAATCTTACTTCTTGAGCTATCCTCAATGTCTGAATTTCAAATTCTATTGGGAAGATAGGTTCTTTGCCAAACACTAGCTGATACGGGGAATATCCTATGGTATTTCTCCATGTCGTGTGATATGCCTACAAGGCTTCTGACGATCACGTAGCCCAGTCACGTCTATGTGATGTGACTGTCTTTGTTAGTATAGCCTCGATTACTTTATTGGTACTTTCTACCTGGCCGTTTGCCTGCGGGTGGTATGGAGATGTGATTCTCTGCATGCTATGATGATTTTTTAATGTAGCAGCAATCTTATGGCCCACAAATTGTGGCCCTCCATCCGTGATTATTTCTCTTGGCAAGCCATGCCACACAAAAATTTGGAAAAGAAAGTGGATTACTGAGTCCTTCTTTACCCGTGGTAATGCTTCTGCCTCCACCCATTTGGTCACATATTCTGTTACAACTAGTATATATTTTTTTTAATTAGATGATGGGTTTATTGGGACAATCAAATCTAATGCCTAGCATTCAAAAGGTTTAATAACTAACTGTGGATGTAGGGGCATCTCATCAGACTATCCAGGGTAGCCCATTCTTTCGCAGTTACCGCATTCCTGGACAAACTTCTTGGTTTCCTTAAAAATGGTGGGCCAATAATAGCCCATATGTAAGACTTTGTGACCAATCCTGCGGTCTACAAAATTTCCATCTCAAGGTCCATCGTGGCAAGCTTTTAGGATGTCAAATATTTCCTCTTCCCTGACACACCTTCGGATATGCATATTGGCTCCTGTGTGAAAGAGGTATCCTCCGATCCAGGAGAACCGAGTGTTGCATTGTACTATTTGTTTCCTGTCACTGGGCATCAGTTGCTTGGTTAATTTTCCCACTCCTAGGCAGTTCGAAACATCCGCATACCATGGTGTCTTCACAGTTATAGCAAATAACTGCTCATCAGGGAACTAGTCTTCTATTGCTGTCGAGTCATCTATCTTTGGCACACGTGAGAGGAAGTCTGCCACTGGGTTTTCCTTTCCTGGTCAATCCTTGATTGTTATGTCGAATTCCTGCAAAAGGATCAACCATCTTGTCACTCTCCCAATCATAACAGGTTTATTAGCTAAATATTTAATAACAGAGTGATCAATATACAAAACCACATAGTATACTGTTATATAATGTCTGAATTTGTTAATAGCATAGATTACAACTAGAAATCCTTTTTCGGTCACGGTGTAATTCAACTTAGTAGGAGATAAATTTTTGCTGATGTAGTATATCGCATAAGGTTTCTTATATTCCTCTTGGCCGAGAACTGCTCCAATGGCCGTATCTAATGTATCGGATGAGATCCGAAATGTAAAATTCCAGATTGGGCCTCGTAATACTGGGGCTGTTGATACTAGCCGTTTTAAATCTTCAAAAGTAATGTCACATTTGTCAGTCCATATGAAATCGATATTTCCTGTTAATGCATATAATGGTGCAGCAATTTAGGAGAAATTCTTTATAAATCTTCTATAATATCCAGAAAATCCAAAAAAACTACGTAGCTCAGTTTGTGTGGAGGGGGTAGGTATTAAGAGGATTACTTGACTTTTTGTTGGATCTACCTAAATTACAGCTGCTGAAATGTAGTGACACAGGATGAGGCCCTCGATCATCATCATGTGGCATTTCTCGTGGCTTAAGCAGAGCTTGGTAGCAATGCATCTTTGTAGAACTTTCTCTAGCATTTGTAATGCCGGCTCAAAGTCATCTCCATAGGGTGTAAAGTCATCCATGTACACCTCAAGCCCCTCATTTATTAAGTTTAAAAAAATGTTGAGTATGGCCCTCTGGAATGTGGCAGGTGCGTTGTAGATTCCAAAAGATAAGACCTTGCAAGAAAATCTCCCCCAAGGATAGGTGAAGGTAGTCTTATCCTGGTCTTCATGGGAAATTTGGATTTGATTGTAGGCGATGAAGCCATCTAGGAAAGAGAAGAATTTTTTACCTGCCAATCTGTCCAAGACCTCGTCGATGAACGCGAGGGGAAAATGAGCTTTTTGGGTTGCTTTATTAAGCTCTCTATAATCTACACATATACTCCACTTTCCGTTCTTTTTAGGCACCACAACTAATTGAGAAACCCATTTGCTATCAGATATAGGATAGATGAAATTTACATCTAACAGTTTTTGTAGTTCACCTTTAACAATATCTTTAAGGTGAGGGTTTAACCTCCATTGAGGTTGTCGAATGGGCCTCGCATCTTTCTTTGTATACATGTGGTGCATGCATAATTGGGGATCAATCCCTTTCATATCTAGGTAATTCCAAGTGAAAGCCTCTTTATATTTTCTAAGGAGTTTAACAAGCCTCTGCTCCTGGTCATCCATTAGGTTTTTATTGATGTTTAGGATATTTCCTGGCTCAATTTCAATGGGTTTGCTGTTATAAACAGTTGTTGTCTTTTAAGGGATCTTCAATTTCTTTATCCAGGGTTGCTTTGATCATGTGAGATTTTAGATCGGATACAACATCTAGTTGGTTAATGTAAGTGTTAATGATGTCATCTTCTATTTGATCCTTAAATTAAAGAGCATATTCTATAGTTATCGGTGATCAAATATTTTCAGTTAAATATGATACAGGTTGTTTTCTATTTTTTATTATGTTTAGGATTAGCTGAGCTGGAGGATATAAAGCTAGATTCTTCACATTACTTCCTCTTGCTATCATCATACTACCTGTTTGACAGCTTATGTAAGCATCTATGGTTGCTAGCCAAGGTCTCCCTACAATTAGGGGATATCCATCCAGCCGGTTTCTAGGATTAATTATCAAGAAATCTAATAGGTATTCCCAAGAGTCTACGGACACCATTACATCCTATAATGTCCCTTCTGGTTTGACAACCGACCAGTCGGCAAGTTCCGATAAGGTCGTAGTTGGATCCAAGGCTGTAATGCCAAGCTTTTGATAGGTTGTTGTTGTGATAATATTACTGGCTACTCCTAAATCAACTAATGCATTAGGGAAGGAACATCCATTTATTTGTACTATGACTATAGGGTTTCCTGGGTCCTCATATTTCACAGGTGTTTCTCTGCCTGATAATAAATCAGACAAAGTTCCAACTACATGGATAGTTGGGGTTGTTTTTATTTTCCTCTTAGGCTTTCTAGTACACAATTCCTTAATAGTTTTTGCATAAATTGGAATGTTCTGAATAGCCTGGAGGAGGGGTATTTTTACACAAATATTTTTTAATTCTCCCAGAAGATCGAAATCAGGATATTCTATCTAGCGAGATATAATCAATCTCTCTGGAATGGTGGAGAAGAGGTAATAGTTTGATCGTGGCTTTTCTATTTGACCATATTCTCCATTTAAGGTGTTTGTTATATAGGTAATGGATCTTCTATTTGTATGTTTTTATCCCCCTCTTACTCAATTATCCATCCAGACCTTAATTTGAGTTCATTACACTCCCTCAACTCAATTTCTGGCTCCATTCTTTCAATAATTTGTATAGATTGGACTGTTGTATTATTGGGATTTCGGTTGGGCTAGGCTGGGAGTTGTGGTCATAGATTGGGTTGAGGGTTCTGCTACAATGTGTAGGGTGCTGGTAGTGTAGGCTGAGATAGGGGGATTGTTCCTGCTAGCTGGTTTGTAGGTCTTTTCCAGCTTGACTACCAGTTCTGGTTCTATGAAGTGGAGGGTGCCCATTGGGATGGATATGTATTGTTCTGCCAGAATGGTGGGAAGTAAGCGGAATTTGGTGAACTATTGTTTTGATTTGTTTGATTGCACCAAGGTGGCATAGAGAATAGTTGTTGCGAAAAATTAGGGAAAGGTGGTTGGTTTTGCCACATAGCTCCTGTGTATTATTCAGAATTATATTGTGAGGGCTGAAAGAAAGAGGATGGGTCAGTAGGCATACCTGTTTGTCGTGCTTGCCATTGGCGACGCTAATTTAGTAGGTAAACTGGTTTTATTTCTTCCTCTACCTCCTTGAAGATTGCTTTTAACCTTGGGAGCGATGGGCAGCTTTCTGTGGCATGATCTTTAGTGCATATGGCACAAGTCTATACCATATCCAGCAGGCATTCTTTATGACTATGCTTCTTCCTACATCGAGGGCAAAGATCACTAGGTTCTATTCTGCTTTAGCCTGCTTCTGCTTAGCTTGCATGATGTCTAATTGCGTCATCAAAGTTCCCAAGATATCTCTTTTGAAATCCTCTAGCAGGTTTCTGATTTCTGCATGAGTAATGCTTCCGCTAGAGATTTTACTGTCCCTAGTGGTCATATCGCATTCTGCTAGTTTCAATCTCATACTGCCCTTCCAGCACCTGATACACAAATTAATAATGTTAGCATAGTCTTCTTGATATATATCAACTTTACCCATAATATTTAATGTCTCTATCCATTGATCTTTCATCCCTTTAATCAATGTATTTTTTAGCACATTATCAGGCAAAGGCAGAGTTGCCTAGGGAGACCTTTGGAGGTTATACTGAAAACACTGCACATACTCTTCCAACATTTCACTAGGTCTTGCTACCATTTGGAATATTTCATCTTTTAGTTCCCTAGATCTGCAATAGTCTTGATATTTTCTTAGGAAAGTGGTTTTCATTTGATCCCAATCATCTATGGTTCCCCCCCCTAGTCCCATGAACCAACGTAGGGTTGCTCCTTTAACGTAGAGGGGAACAACTTTAATTTCTGGGGGTCGGTGGTGTAATCATAACCCCAACATAATACATCAAATTCAAACAGAAATGCATCTGGATCCTCTGATGTGAGTCCATGAAATGTCGGAATATTTTGTAGAGGGATAGCTTTCATGGGTGCTTTGAAATCTATGCCAATGATGGGATACTGTAATGTAGAGGTCTGGGGTGCTTCTGGATTGTCGACCATTTGATCAAATATATGCCAGTACCCTTCGGGGATCTCTAGAACTAGAGAGTTATCCCTAGGATGTCTAGAAGGGATAGAAATGATCTTAACAACACTCCCTCAGTTTGGGATACTATGTGTCCTTTGCTCAATTACTACCTGAGGGGATCTTGGTTCTTTTGTTTGCCCTGTTTCTTCTCCTCATTCACGAATATTACAAGAATTCCCTTCTCGTGAGGTAATTGGGTGCAAATTTTCAATTTCTTGAAAACTCTTCACAGTTCCTTCCGTTTTACTGTGGACCTTAGCATAGGCTACAGATGGTGAGCCTGTGGCCCGAAGGGAGACAGTAGGTTGTCTAGAAGCAACGGTTCGAGGACCTACTAATGGCTAAGATTCAACTTTCTTTAAGATGTCGTCTATGAAAGTTGATCATCGAAGGGTCACCGGTCCCTTAGATTTTTCAGGTTTGGGTAGTGGAATTGGATTGTTTTCAGGTCTTTTCTTCTTAGTCATTCATGCAAACAATTCAAATGTTTATCTCTACCCTAAGTTCCTAACAATTTTGCTAGAAATTGGGCGGGGAAGCAGGCATTTTACTTGCTCCATACGCAGGTTCTTACCTTTCATTTTTAATACCCAGTTCTCTCTCAACAGACAAGCTTCAAATACATACTTCAGTTTTTTGTAATTGTGCTGAAAAGTGGGTGGAGGAAAAAGCACTTTACTTGCTAATTACGTAGGTTCTTACCTTCTGTTTTCAATACCCAATTCTTCCTCAACAATAATTATTAGATATACATCACTCTTTGTAAATGGCTACACTCTCCCCAGAAACGGCGCCAAAATGTTGGTTGATATAAGGTGCCTTTTAAAACTCCTAATCATCACACATTAATCATCAACCTAGGCAAGTCCTCTTATTTCAAGAGTGTACACAGTATGTGCCTACTATTAATTCAGAGAGTAATGTTTCCTAACTTGTAGTATATATCTTTTAATACAAGAGTAAATGGATGTATCTAATAAATTCCAATTGCAATTATTAAAGAAAACTCAATCTTCTAATGAAATCAAATCTTACAGCAACTCAAGTAACAACAGCATCAGTTGAGAGTACAGTAGCAATAAGTCATCTCTTCTTAATTGATTAAATATAAATCAAACTCAATCTTTAGTAAATAATCCCAATAGCAATTATATCAATTTTAGACTCCAATAGCGATAATTAAGCTCTTCGCAGATGATTAAATCAATCCAAATACTTATCTAAGTAACTTAATATGTGATGAAGGTAAACTGAATCAAACGACAGTGCTATAAATCATATAAAGCAGAGATATTTCATCAATACAAGAAAACAATAAATAGCGAAGGAGATAAAATTACAGAAATTAAGAAAACTATCAAACCAATTAAACTTGTGAGAATTGGAAATGTATGGCACAAAGAAAGTAGTTAAATCCAACAGAGGTTAGGCCCTCAGCCACCAGTGAACATTACTGAGCTACTTCAGATAATGCGAGGGAACAAAAAATTCAATTATATATTAATCATCAAACTTAAAAGTCATTACAATATAGTTGTGTTCTCTCAATAGCGAGTTTGTAATTACAATTGCAATTCGAAAATGGTAGAGATTTCTCCCTTTCTTCTTACAATCATCTCATTTTATAATCAGAAAGGGTAAAAGATAAATGGTAAATGTGATCCCTCAGGATCTCCCAATTGTGAGGGATTTGCAACTGATTTCTAACTTCAAACATCTTTTCCTTTCTTGTGTTGATCCTCCTGATTTTCTTTCAGCCTTGTTCGCAACCGCCGCATTCCTTCCTTTGCTTGTTGGTTTTTGTTGTTCCTTCATTAGGGAAGAACAATTGTCCCTTTTTTTGTTTTCCTGCATAAAGAAGGGTAAAAGTTAGCTAAATCGTAATTGTAAATAATTCCTTCAATTCTTACCATAATTCCTCAATATATTAACGCATTAAGATAGAGAAAAGATAATAATAAAGGAAAAGGATGATGAGATTAATAGTAACTACATACCCATTTCGTGACTCAACAATCTCCTTATTAAACACCCATTTTCTTCCAATGGGTTTCCTTCCAACCGGAAACTCCACCAGATACCAAGCCTTATTTTTGTCCAAAGATGTCATTTCATCAACCATGGCCTCTTTCCAGAGTTTTCCATCCTCTGAATCTACTACCTCCCTAACAGTTATGGGCTCATCATTAGTAGTAAATAAAGGAGATTTTCAACAAAAAGCAGATGGACTATACCTTTCTCACCTCCTTTCTCGAACTGATCTTCTCACAACTGGAGTTTGTGGCTCTTCATCTTTTGATCCCTATTTTGTTGTAGAGTCTGGTTCTTCCTCCTTTAGCTCAAAATCTATCTTCTCATGTTCCTTTGGTAGGAATTCATGTTTAATAACATCTTTCATCTCCCTAAACACCACCTCTTGGTTGTACACAACCTGTTGTAGCATTTTTTGGTTTTTGTAAGTTAGCAACAATTAGTCAAAAAATGAAAATCATTTGAAAAAAATGTTAAGTTAGGATATGGACAAAAAGAATATTGAATCAAAAAATGTTAGGGATATTTTGATGAATAAGTCCATACCAAATAAAATGTTATAATAAATGCCCTAAGAAAGGAAGGCAAAAATAAAAAATGTTGGATTAGAAAGAAAAGAAAAAATAATAAATTTTTAAAGTGTTGCAAATCCAAATGCCACTACTCTTAGTCAAAGTTTATTTTTGCAAATAAAAGTTGTGTGCAGATTGTTTAAATGCCACACTATTTCATACAATCCAATTGTACAGTTTAATCATGATTAGATTTTATTTAAATTGTTTGTTAATAAAATTGGCTCAACAATTTAATCTGAGCCAATGGAAGCAATAAGGGATAGAAGTATATTAAACATTAAAAGGAAAATGTTGAGTTGCTAGTCTAAATGCACTTGGGTGACTATTATTGAAAAATGTTAGGGATGTAATGGTAGGTAGAGAAATGAAATTGGAGCATGATAGGATTTTTATCCTAAGTTAGAACATTATATACATGTGTATATGGTGATTGGTTTTAGTTAACCATAAATTGTAAATGTCAATGTTATTTGTAATATTCAAACTTTATTCATTCATTCGCCATACCCTATACCCTATGCATGTCACATCCAGCATAACTCTGGACCCCACCATCACTTTCCGCCCTGTCACATTAAAACTCATTCACATATTTTTCATCCGGAACACTCCCCCGAGATTCGACACCCTACATCGCTCCTCGACCGTCCTTTGTCATTGAACTTTATCGTCGGGGGGGTTCGAAGTCAGCAGTTTTGGAAACTGCCCTCCGAAACTAGCTTTCGTCCATCCTAGTCTTTCGGAACTTAAAATCCTAAAACAAATTACCACCTGAACTTACTCCTGAACGTAGTTTTCATTGGACCATTTATCACAGCTCCTACATCATCATCCATGTTTAACCCATGGCACTTCATCCGTCCAATCAGTTGCCACCTATTTTTCCATTATTCATTTAATTCCCCATTCCCGATCGCAGATAAATATTTTGTTGATCTATTTATCAGCCCCATTGGAGAATTAATGACAATTTAACAGTTGATTAACAGACCCAATCCATGTTATTCATTATAAGCCCTGTTTTTCACAAAAACTGTTACACAGTGCATTCCCATAATTTGCCAGATACTTGAAGCTTGCAGCAAAAATGATAGATTCATCATTCAACTGAATTTTCAATTCTTTTTAGAATCAAGTTGACATCTAGGTCCACCTAATGCATTCTCAGTTATACTATTTTTCTCTTATCACTATGTTTCAGACCAATTCTTCCCATTTCCATCAAGTTCAGCGTGTAATTCACTTAACAAAATGCCTCCTAAGGAAAAGGAAATTGCAGAAATCCCAAATCCTCTCATTCATCCACAAGTTGACTTCCATCATACTCCCCTAGTCGACAAAGACTGTAAAATCATTGAGTCTTTGTCTCAATTTGATTTATATGAAATCTACTACTGGATGGAGGATCAATTAGTTGATCAAACAGATGAAATAGGACTTTGGGACTCCCACCTTCCTCATTACATTTTCCCTCAAATACACAGAGCACCTGAATTTGTTAGGAAATTCCATGAATCCTATGATCCCAGTCAAAGAGCTATCATTTCATCTACAGGATAAATCCTCTATTTCATCAATGCTTAGTATATTGAATGGATGTTTCAGGCCCCAACTATTGCACCAACCCATCCTTTTTCTCATGAAATCTTGATAGAAGTCTATCAAAAGCTAGATTTCACTAAAAGATCTCAAACTCTTGAAATTTTCCTATATGTAGATAGCCCTCTACCTAAAAGAAACCCTCCCTATGATTCATCCATTTTCCCAGATAGAACCAAGAAAATTACCACTATTCTCTCTTATCTGCATGGTTACAATTCTAATCAATATGTAAATGAAGCCATCATAGGTTTCTTGTCTATCTTTTGTACTGATTTCAAACCCACCGTTCTTTATAATTTTAGCCAATTTCTAGCTGAGTCCATCCATGAGCAATTTGTCCAGTTTAATACTAAAGAAGTATTCAAGTATGCTTCAGTACTTATATATCTTTTTATATATTTTCAGGGAGACAAGTTTCCATTCACCTTGTAGAAGTTAGATGACGAAGGCAATCATCAATCAGTGATATTTTCAACTTCTATAGGAATGAAGGAGAAGGAAGAATTTGAATATAAATAGTTCATAGAATTGTTTGTTCATCTAGCTATTAATCTTATGAGCAACACTCCAGCAGCAAGAATTGGTGATGAAATTGTGAAAGTATTAAAATTGGTTGATCAAGCGACAACAAGGGATTGGTATCTTTACCAAAACTATACATAAATCAGAGTATATGGTTGTGATCTGCCACCCTACAAACTTCCTAAGTACCTCCCTGTCTGAATTTTTGCATTGGATTATATTAGGCAGAGGTTAAATGCATATGAAGTACATTTTGTGGCTGCAAAGAAGAAATCACAATTCAAGCTAAAGGCTCAGGTTGGTCAATTCATTTGTAACACTAGAGTAGCAGGAGACAAAGCATACAGGTTATTGAAGGAAATGAAGTTTGGTCTGAGCTTCACTTGGTCTTATAACCCAATGGGAGTAATTTCAAAACTCAAGGTTGAAAATAAGTTTACTGCATACCACCACACAACCAGGCCTGAAATAGAGCAGTACAAAAATTAGTTAAAATGGAAGGAGAACACCATTCAAGATGCTGAAGAACAGGTAGTCTCTACTTCAAATGTACAAACTCCACTTGAATAGGAAAAGACAACTAAATGAGGAAGGGAAGAACAGTCATCCCCTACAACTAAAGCTTCAATCCAAGGCATTAGAATTATACATAGAAACAAGAGACCTAGGATCTCTGTGAAGGTTAGTGCAACAAATGAGTAAAAAAACAACATTTGATGGATGTGGAGAGAGTTTTCCTTTTACATGGTCTGGTGGACAATCTACTCAGTCCCCCACTCATTCCACTACTTCTCAAGAATAGTAGGTGCTTCAGACCAGTGGAAGCAATCAGAAGGAAAAAGAAGATGATATCTTTCATGTATTCAGTGAAATTAAGAAGAAGAATGAGGAATTGAAGTTGAACACTTCTACTAAATTCTGGAAACACTCTTCCAGTTCTCAAGCTAGACTTCTTTCAGTCTTTGACTGTGAAAGGGGTAAGATGCATATGGTTGTCTTGCAAGCTCAAATTCCATAGCACAGGACTGCTGCACATTATCAGAAGCAAACCTCCTTTAAGTTTAATGTAAAAGATGTACATCCAATTGACCAACTTGAAATGCACAAATAGACTAGCCAAATGATTTCTTCCAGTTTAACTAACACTGCCATGAGTTTGTCAAAGTTGCAGGTCACCTTGGCCAATACACAGTCACAGCTCAAGTTGGAAATAGCTTCCTCGTTGGCAAAGGACACCAAGATCAAATATTCAGAAGATCTGGTGTTGAAGATGGGATATGATCCCTCAAATATAAATGTTGTAGAAGAACTTGTGACGAAGAAAAATGTTGAGCTCTCAGCATTAAGGAAGCATCTCAAACTACCAGCTTTTGAGGACCCAATGACTAAGGAGATTAAAGAAACCGAGACCTAGAAATATGACATGATGAAGCTCATCATGGAAAAAAATATGAAAATAAAATAGATGGAGGATAAAATGGAGAAATTGGTCAAATACAAAGAGGAAGATGTGAAAAGGGCTTCCAATGGACATAGTTCCTCTTGCAACAGTCTCTATAACTAGAGTTTCTACTTCAAGCACAACAACAACTATAGGTACAACAGAAGGAGCTGAACAACTTGCTAAAGCTATTGAGAAACTGTCCATTCGGACAGTATAAATCAAGAAGTTGCAGGATGAACTAAAGGAATTACGACGTATCAAAGCAGTTGCAGAGATTTCACATGCAACTAAGTTGTAGAGGGCAAAAAGTCAAATTGAAGTATTGCAGAAAGAAATCAAAGAATCTTACCTTGGAAACAAACTAGGTTTGGCAAAGAAGATTTTATGGGAAGAGATTTCTGAATCAATCAAGGATATCTGCCCTTATATCAAGATAATATTTGATCTAAAAGACTTGTTGGAGAAAGCTCATGAAGCTATTTAAACTATCTCCAAGGAACTTGAGGACATGCCAGAAGTTTCCACTAAGATAATCAAGTTTCTGAGTTTTAAAGACAACAATGAGATTGAAGAATTAGGTATAAATGACATGACAACAACCATACTAGAAGTGAAGAAGATCATTACAAATAAAACTCTCATTCTTTAGTTGGAGAAAAAATTCAACAGCATTACTGTCATAGTTCAACGATTTTTCAGTAGGTTAGAACCCTTGAACAGCAAGGGTTTTCCCTCTATGGTTGTGATTAACGATAAATTAATGCTGATTGAAGATTATGTTCGAAAGCTTACAGAGGTCGCTACCAATGCATCTTCAGTTTCAAACATAAGAGGTGCATCAACACCAAGGGTTGTACTAAATGCACTCAGAGAAACCTTTCTCATCCTAAATGAAATCAGACATATATTTTCAGTAAAACCCACTTTTACTAAATATACAGAAATGGATGAAGTTTATCGAAGGATAACTAAGTTATCTATCCCAGATAAGAAACATTGGGAACAATTAACTGATTTACTTGACTAAAAGGAGGATTAAACAACATTCAGTATTTCAGGGAACAGTCATCAACAACTCAACACCAAAATAGTGACAGATCAATTATCAATTTATATTCCTAATTTTGTATTGATCTACTTTTGTAAATTTCTTTAATATATTTTCTTAGCTCTAAGAATGTATAATAACTCCCTTCCATGAGTTATTAAAGGTTGCACCCTTGAAGAAACATTTGTAAGAAATAAATGTACTTGAATTTTTCTCACTCATTAATAGCAAAGCAAAGGATTATAAGCTTTGATTCATATAGTTTTGTGTTCCCTATAAGTTTTCTAGTTTTCATTCACTATGTTCTTTATTCATATTCTTAAGTTTTACAAAGATAAACAGGTAGCAATAGTTGTGTTTCAATTTACTCCTATAAGCTTCTGAAGTGATCATATTTAAAGAGAATGAAATATATAAACTATTTGTTTAATGAATTACCCCTAAATCATAAAATTATCGGCATCTTTTGTAATCTTAGGCATATTCTGTTAAAAATTTTGAACATTGTTTGAAGGTTTTCTTACTTATGGTTATTTAATTTTCTATTTGAAAATTGTGATATTCATATCATTTTTCAGTTTCTGCGCATCACCAGACAAGCTATATCACTGTGTGGATTTTAATAGCAACCCTTTGTTTAAATATTAATACTATTCAAAAACGTTAGGCATGACTATTTTAAATATGTTTCATACATTGGTCCCCCAAAATTAAAACAAAACCCCCCAAAACAAATATCTTAGATGCCCTGGCATGATAGCTGACCATTATCATCTCAAAGATCCAACATCAATCTGGCACCATTCTCGGGGACTTAAATTTCATTAAGTTTTTCTAAATCAACGATATAATTACTATTCCTTTAAGGTGACTAAAGGTCAAGATAGGTCAAAATCCTTCACCTGGCGACTGCACTATGCTAAACTAGCACTTTTTAGCACACTAGATCCCATTCTGAATCTGACAGACTTAGTCTTCTATCAGATCTAGAAAGACTTGTTAGAAAGGCCTATTCTAAAAGGAGACATCAACCATGTTCTTCTACTTCAGCCTTGCAATCTGAAGATATATTACAATTTGATCCTTATAGTATCATTCCATCCAATCCAGAGTACACTCACTTATCACCTAGGGTTGTTGAATTCTTAGATAGGGGAGTTGATTTCAAATCAGATTTCCTTATTCATTAACTTGAATCTCATCTAGAACCCCCACTTCCATCAGGATCACCTAAATCTGAGTCTGACCTGGGTGTTCATTTACCTTAATACAAGCCTACAACCTTTATATCCCCCAATACTTATTCATTTCATTCCACTTCTGAACAACCTGAATCTTCTACTTCTAAACAACCTGAAGGGACCTTTGCTATATATTCAAATCCACTCTTTGAAATAAAAGAGGATATTCATTCTCAGGTCCACAAGTTAGTTACTAAGACTACTTTGAAGTCATTCAGGACATCTCCACCTTCCTTATCTCCTCCTTCTTCACCCCCACATAGTAATTCACCCCCTCCATCACCATCTTCCTCTTCTCTATCATCATCTTCACAAACATCTCATACATCATCTTCTACTATGGCACTCCAACCCATTGTATAGGCAAGATATACATATTTAGTCTTACCTCTAGTCCTTGATGCTTTCCCTAATGGATATTTAAAACACCTTCCTAGATATAATCGAGAAACTAGTCCCTCAGCTGAGGACCATCTTCAATAATTTCTAGAATTTGCAGATAACATGAACATAGAACAAGAAAATGTTTATATGAGGTAGTTTTTTTAGTCTCTTGAGGGAAATGTGAGAACTTGGTTTAGGCAATTACCTACAAATTCCATCAGAAACTGGGAAGAGCTAACAAATATATTCAAAAATCAATGGGGAGTGAAGAAATATGATCCTTACTTTTTGACTGAATTTGAAGAACTTAAAAGAAACTTTGGTGAACTTGTCTCTGATTTTATCAAAAGGTTCAACAAACTTTATCATAAGATGCCCCCTGATTGAAAACCAAATGTAGTAGTTGCCAAGTCTAGGTTTTAAAAAGCTTTTGAATATGATTTTGTTGTGATGTTAAGAGAAAGAACTTCAAGGACTCTTGAACATATGAAAACTAATGTTATAGAGGTGGAAGAAAATAGTGCTTCCTCAACCACTTTAAAAGCTAAAGAGGAAAAGGACCAAAGAAAACTTAAATAGAGTTAAGAGGCCTCTACTTCCTCTAAGACTAAAACTGAAGATTCTAAAATAGATGAGATAACTTCACTTCTTAGAAATCTATCGAATAGAATTTCCAAGATTGAGACTCAAACCAAAACAGTTCAACAAACGGTCACTTGACCCCTAAATCAAAATCAAGGTCAATACAAAAGAAATCCACCATTACAAATTCTTTAAAGGCCTAGTAATGATCAGGAGGTTCCAACTCCTTTATTGATAGATGATCAACATCCTCATGATAATACTATGACTATCACTGAAGACATTAACAATATGGATACCTATTCTAATGAGAACGTTGTTATTCCTCTCTCTCAAAAAAAGTAGGTTAAATAAGACCAAGACTCCTCACAGGATTCCAAATAACATGCCTTCTCTGAATTCCTAATTGCAGAGTTGACCAAAAGATATGATCTTAGGCCTAGACCTGGCCCTAGAAGACTTCCTAAGGAACCTCCAACAATTGAACCTCGTACCAAAGTTGTTGAAACTCAAACAACTATTATTCGACCATTAAATCAATCAATTGATACTGCTCAAATTGAAAAAATGTTTTAATTGCATTTAATGTTGAAAAGGAGTTAGAAAGAGTTAAAATCCCTATACCACTTTCAGAACTTTCCAAAAACCCTGGATATAAAAATCAAGTCTCCAAATGGATACAAAACACCTCGGTTGATGTTGAAAGTGATATTATTAGTCTTCAAGATGAAAAACCAGCAGTTTTCTTTGGTCCTAGCTCAGATATGATAGATGAAATAGTACCCCCTTTCTATGTGACTCTTAAAACAAATGATTCCATGCTATACAATTGTATGCTTGATTCTGGAGCATCACATAATCTCATGCCAAAAACTATCATGGATCATTTAAATCTCGACATAACTAGATCCTATCATGATTTGTACACCTTTGATTCCAAAAGGGTGCCTTGTCTAGGATTGATTAAGGATTTAGTAGTCACTCTCGCCCAAATCCCAGTAAAAAGTGTATTGTTAGATATATTTGTCATAGATATCTGATGACAAATCAGTTGCTTTGATATAGGAAAGCTACATCTTTAAAAAATTATCACGTGGACATGTGGGTTATGGGCCCATTTATATATCGGAAACCTTTAAAAACAACACAATCACAACAAAACCCAACCAATAAACCAACGAATGGTTAATACTAGAACCCAAATAAGCTTAACCCTCTTTCATAACATATCAGGTCCACCATAAGTGTTAACCCATGCACACATTCGAGTGCAATTACCGTCCGATCATTCATTCAATGAACGGTCTCGATGGTCGAAACTCAACGAGGTTTTAAGCCTGTTGTATAAAACCTTATCGCGTGTGAATTCTAAATTAACATCTGCACTTATTAGAATGCATTATGTGTCACCATTAAACAGACGGTCTGATAATCCTAGACCTTAAACTCTTTTTGATGATTTTCTCGGGTCTGCTAGCCGAGGTAACTTGCATGCAAGTTTCCACACAATGACCGTGGATATTATTCCATCAAATGGCTATGATGTTTCCTCAGCCATTGCCCATCCATCGTTATTATTCATCGATCTGACCAATCCAGTGGTTCCCATTCTTTGCCATTTTAATTCTTTCTACATTGTCGATCTTCCATTTTCAACAATGCAACTTAATCTCCACTATTCTTTTTCCCTTCACTGTCTCTTTACAATCCTTTAGGAAATTGAGAAAAAGCCTACATCCTCCACTATAGAAGATAATTCTCAATCTTCCTCTGTTTACTATGAAAACCAATTTCACTCACATCCAGTTGATCCCTCCATCCATTGAAAAGGGAAATCCCAATTTCTGCATGCCTATACACAATTTTTATTATACAATTAAATGCTAATCCCGTAAAGGAAATTTTGTCAGCCGTTCATGATATTCAACACAAAATTCCATAGCATTTCTCAGATTCACAATAAATACACCATAATGCTATTAAGACACATACAAACACAAATTCCCACACATGATATATAGAAATCCACATTGTTTTGGTATTTTTATAAAATATCTACAAGCAAAACAGTCACATTCATACATGTTTCAATTCTTTTCCATAAAATCCATCCACTTCCCTTCCTAACTCCTCTCTCTTGCTCTTACTATCCACTAGGTTTGTAACCCCTAGCTAGCCTCTAGCTAAACTCTAGCTAACCTCTAGCTAACCTCTCAAATTATTCAAAAGATCACAATTTATACAAAAACGGATTCATGAACCAATTTAGTTCAGATCCAACAATCTCTCACTCTCTCCCAAAGTATCTCTCCAATTTCACTCTTTTCTCAAACAGAATCGCAGATTAATCATTTAAATCCCTCAAATCCTCACTCTTCCTAGGATTAATTAACTGTCTCTAAGATCTCTACATTCATGACATATTCTCCATAAATAAATTTACAATTAAAATCCCCTCAACTCAACTAAACTCAGGAAAATAAATAAAATGATTAAGGGAACCCACTCCCTTTAGTAAATGTGAAATAAGACTCATGGGTCTTATAAGCTTTGAAGAATTCTCCTGCATCACACTCCCCAGGTTGAAATAATTCATGGACTCATGTTCATGAGTCTTCCCACTTCCTCTGTTGTGAACTTCATCAGATTTCATCTTCCAACTGGTTGTCTAACCTTTTTCAATTGTCTAACCTCTTGCAATCTTCTTTCTCTTCTACAATGACTTGTTTAAGAGCTATGGAAACTTTCCTTCCTTCTTCCCGAACTTCTGAGTCAACTAGTTTCTTACTCTCATCTTCTTGTGTCCATAAGGAAAACAATATTTCTGCAATTCTGGAACTTACATACTCCTTCATGTTTACTTGTGCAAACATATCTCCAAGAGCAGTTTTTCCTTCATCATGGAAACCACATTCAACTATTGATAATTCAAAATCAAAAAATACATTACATTTTCCATCTCCCTCCTCATTAACTATGCTCCAAGTTTTCTCTAATTTGTCATCCTCTTGATATGCATATGACATGCCAAACTTGTCATGTTGTCTTGTCTTGAAAAAGTCTTCTTCATCTTTACTTTGTTCTGAATGTTGTCTAATTTATGAATTATGTTCTTTGATCTTCTCTTTGGCCTTCCTTCCTTTCACACTTCTTTTCATTCTTCCTATTTCTTCCCTACAAGTCTGTAAGCCACTAAGTTGCCTTTTCCATTCCTCCTTCTTTTCAATCAAAATATGTCAATCTCTAATTCTCTTTTTTTCCGTACAGGAAACAAAATCACCACATCCAATAGAACAATAAAAATTACTATCAACACCATGAATATCACATTCCGTTGAACCCCTCTGTTTCTCACTGCATATGCATAGTTCACAAAGGCATACTTGCCTTCATCCTCTGATATTTCCTGTCTCTTTCCATGTTGCTGATTACATTCACCCTTACTTTTTTTGCAATTTGTACAAATAACATTGTCTTCAATTTTCTGTTGTGCATCAGTCTCTACCAAACTCTCTTTAAGTTCTTGATTCTCCTCTTTTCCTTTCTTCTTCACTGCCTCTTCTAGACTAACTATTCCTCCTTGGGCTGAATTCTCTTTATAAATTTATGTTCTACTATCTTTCATAGTACATTCTTTAGTAAGAGTCCTTTCCATTAATGTTCCCCTATGTCCTTCCAAGACAACTTCTTGTCCATTAACTATCAATACAGTTTCATAACTTTTGAATAAAAATTGAAGAGATATTTCCATTACCTCAAGTGTTTGTACTGCACATACACTCTTGCTTGCTCCTGTCATAAGGTTATCTTCATACCTCTCTTCTACTTCCCCTTTTGTAATCTACACTTTCCTTTTGTCTTCACACTGTCTGCCATCGTTTTGTCAAGTCTTACTAGATTCATCATCCTTAGCCTCCTTAGTAGTCTTCAATGTTGTAGATTTTAACCCCGTACATAAATTACCTGCATACGAATTCTAAAACACAGAAAATAAAAAATTCGAGAGCATAACACATAAAACACATATACACAGAGATTTTCCCCTGGATCCCAAAACCATGACTACCAGCTTGATTTTTCATTATATTCCTTTCAATGTTACAATACATGGTTATACATGTCGAAGAATCCAATACGATGGACCAAAAGCCATCGCGTCCAAAAACATGGATCAAAAACCATCGCGTCCAAAACCATAGGTAGGTCCACCCAACCTAATATAGGCCCCGGATCCCATAGAGTGGGGTTACCTACACCCCTCAAACCCTCTGTGACTCCCCCTACTACGCAATCGGTGCAACGAAGGGGGGCTTCGCCCCCCTTCTAACCCTTGGTTAACTACGTTGGCTAGTCGTGGAAAGAATATAACACAATATAACATTATCCCACTTGTTGTTTTCTTTCCAAAGGGGGCCACAAGAGAGCTTAGTCATTTATCCAGCCTTGCAACACCCATTGTTTCTCTACACCAAGAGAACTTCTCAGAGCTCATGGATTTTGTCAATGCATCTAAAGTATTCTTCAATGTGTCCACCTTTACCAGCAACACCTATTGTCTTGTATCATATCCCTCACAAAGTGATATTGAACATCAATGTGCTTTGTCTTTCAATGATATGCAGGGTTCTTTGCCAAGAAAAATGCACTTTAGTTGTCATAGTCTTTCCTTATAGCTCATTGTACTAACCCCATACTTGAACACAATCTCTGCAACCAAACTACTTCCTTGCTTGCATGAGTGGCTACCATGTATTCTGCCTCTGTAGTTGATAGTGCCACTACAGATTGTTTCTTACTCATCCAATTGACTACACCTCCAAATAGTTTAAACACATACCCACTTGTAGATCTTCTCTAATCCAAATATTTAGCCCTGTCTACATCAACAAAGCCACGAATATCCAACACTTTGTCCAATCCTGGTCTTCCTTGGTAGCACAAACTATAATCACTAGTGCCATGCAAATACCTCAAAACCCGAATCATTGTTGTCTAGTGGTCCTTCCCTGGTTTTGACATAAACATGCTCAATACTCCCACTGCATGTGCAATCTCTGGTATAGTACATACCATCACATACATCAGGCTACTGAAAGTACTTGCATATGGAACCCGGGACATGTCTTCTTCCTCTTCTTGTGTCTTGGGACACTGCTTAGTAGATATCTTTACACCTACAGGAATAGGAACCTTCACCGGTTTACTATCCTACATATTAAACCTCTACAATATTATCTCAGCATACTTCCTTTGGTTTAACCAGAGCTTCCTCTTTGTCCAATCTATTTTAATTTCCATGCCCAAAATATAGTTTGCAGCACCAAGATCTTTCATGTCGAATTTTGAGCACAAATGGGTCTTCAAATCATGGATATTTTGTTTTTCATTTCCAACCAGCAACATATCATCCACATACAAGACCAAATAAATAGGACAGTCACCAATTAATTTAAAATACATGCAGTGATCTACTTTGCTTCTAGTGAAGCCAAGTCCCTGTATAATGTATCAAATTTCTAATACCACATCCTTGGTGACTATTTTAACCCATACAGAGACTTCTTTAACTTGCATACCAGTTCTTTCTTACCCTTCACCGCAAAGCCTTCAAGTTGCTTCATGTAGATCTCCTCTTCCAGATCCCCATGAAGAAATGTTGTCTTCACATCCATCTATTCTACCTCAAAATCCAAAGCAACAACAAAAAATAAAAGTAATATAATAGAAGTTACCTTTGCAACAGGAGAAAAAATATCATGAAAATCAATTCCCGGCACCTGGGAATAACCTTTTGCTACCAACTAAGCTTTGTATTTCTCCACCTTTCCTTCTTCATTTGTATTCTTCTTGAACACCCATTTTTTGCCAATGGGTTTCCTTCCAGCCGACAACTCCACCAGATTTCAAGCCTCATTTTTGTGCAAAGATGCCATTTCATCGACCATGGCATCTTTCCAGAGTTCTCCATCCTCTGAATCTACTGCTTCCTTCACAATTCTGGGATCATCATCAGTAATATATCAAGAAAAATTTGAACAGAAAGCAGATGGACTATACCTTTATGGCTGCCTTCTTTCTCAAACTGACCTTCTCACACTCGGAGTTTGTGGCTCTTCATCTTCTGATTCCTCCTCTGCTATAGATTCTGATTCTTCCTCCTTTAGCTCAGACTCTATCTTCTTAGGTTCCTTTGGTTGGACTTCATGTTTAATAATATCTTTCACCTCTCTGAACACCACATCTCAGTTGTACAAAACCTTCCTTGTTATTGGGTTCCAAAGCTTAACCCTTTAAACCATCCTTATACCCAATAAAGATGCACTTTTCAAATTTACTATCCAACTTGGTTCATTTGTCCTTTGGAACATGTACATATCCATCACATCCAAATACCCTCAAATGTGAAAGAGAGGGTTTCTTACTAGACGATACCTTTTGTGGAGTCTTATCATCCAACGCTGATGAAGGTTATTTGTTGACCAGGTAACATGCTGTCTCCACCACCTCTGCCCAAAATTCCTGTCCTAACCCAGTGCCACTGAGCATGCTTCTTGCCCTTTCCATCAACATCTTGTTCATTCTTTCTGCAACTCCATTATTCTGAGGTGTATATCAAGTAGTCTTATGTTGTGCTATACCACACTTCTTACAGAATTCTTCAAATTCATTACTACAAAACTCTCCACCATTATCTATCCTCAGCACCTTTATCATCTTCTCTATTTGGTTTTCCACCAGAGCCTTAAATTATTTAAACCTGTCGAAGAATTCAGATTTCTTCTTAAGGAAATATATCCATGTATTCCTTGAGAAGTCATATATAAACGATACACAGTACACAAACTTACCCAGTGATGGAACCTTCGTAGGTATAAACACATCACTGTGCACAAGCTCTAATATCTGTTTCACCCTCTTACCACCAGAGGGGAAACTCACCCGATTCTGCTTCCCATACACACAATTTTCACAGAAATCAAAATCCAAAGAGCTATTACTCATACCTTCTACCATACCTTTACCATGAAGTATTCGAAGGCCGTTCTCTCCAATATGTCCAAGCCTTTGATGCCACAACATGGTCTTCTCTCCAGAGACCACTAGATTTTCTGCTCCACTTTTAGGAACCACAGAACTATTGCAACCATCAATAACAGTGCTACCTTGTAGCTTGTACAAAGTTCCAATTCAACCTCCCCACATCAATACCAGTGCCCCCAGAACCATCGTGTAGGTATCCTTCTCAAACACTATTTTTACACCCGCATCATCCAGCTTGCTTACAGAAATCAGTTTTTTGGCTAATTCAAGAATATTCGGAACACTCGGAAGTGTTCTAACCCTTCCACCTTGCAAATTCAAATTTACCTCTCTGCCACCAACAATTCTAGCCTTCCTGTCATCCCACAAGAAGAAATCACCACCATCATATTTCTGATACTCGCAGAACCACTCTCTATGGGGAGTGAAGTGAAAGGATGTACCTGAGTCAATCAACCATGCCTCATGATATAGTTGTGTACTTGAAGAAGCCAAGTACACATCCCCACCTTCATCTGAGGTGCTTTTTGCCTCTGTAGAAGGAGCATCATCATATCCCTTTCCTTTATCAAGGGCTTTAGATTTACAGTCCCTTTTGTAGTGCCCTTCCTTTCCGCATTTCCAGCACACCACCTTTACAGGTTTTCCTGGAGATTTAGATCTCCCTCTAGATTTAGATCTCCCACTGGATGACTTATTTTTGTTTCTGTTCTGGGACCATCCTCGTATAGACAAGGCCTCACCATTTTGTCTCTCCATATTTTTCCGTCTCATCTCCTCCGTCAGCAAGGATGAGACTATTACATCAAACTGCAAGGAAGTTGTATTGTTACCTATTGCAATAACCAGACTATCCGTCGAATCTGGTAGAGAACAAAACAAACTGATGCACTTATCTTCATCTGAAATGTTAATATCAACAGATAATAACTGACTTACGACAGTATTAAATGCATTCATATGCTCTGTCACCGAGTCTCCATCTTTCATCCTTAGGTTATAAAACTTTTTCCGTAGGAACAATTTATTCACTAGAGACTTAGATTGGTACAAAGTCCCTAACTTGTCCCACAAAGCCTTAGATGTAGCTTCCCCAGATACATTCAACAATACTGAATCTGAGACACACAATCGTATTGTGCTCTTTACCTTCCGATATAACTTCTTCCATTCTTCATCGGACGCTCCCATTGGTTTAGTACCCGGATCTACCACAATCCACTGATATTTATCCACCAACAAATCCTCCATCTTGGGTTTCCACAACTCAAAACTCTAACCATTAAATTTCTCGATCTCTATCTTTCCACTGCTCTCCATCTTCTTTCACCACCAGAATCAATCTTGCAGATCTCCCACTGAACAGGGTCTACCCCAGGCCCGAGCGAAACCCCTCAGCAACAAAGGCATCCCCTTGAAGCTGAGAGATCTCTGATACCAAATGTAGGTTTTAACCCCATAGAGAAATTACCTGCATACAAATTCTAAAACACAGAAAATAAACAATGTGAGAGCATAACACATAAAACACATATACACAGAGATTTTCCCCTGGATCCCAAAACTAGGACTACCATGTTGATTTTTCATTATGTTCCTTTCAATGTTACAATACATATTTATACATGCCGAAGCATCCAATACCATGGACCAAAAACCATTGCATCCAAAACCATTGACCAAAAACCATCACGTCCAAAACCATGTGCAAAAAATCATGCACAAAACCATAGGTAGGTCTACCCAACCTAATATAGCATCCAAAAACAAAAATTTTCGATGCGCTGCCCTAGACCCCATAGAGTGGGGTTACCTAAACCCCTCAAACCCCCTATGAATCCCCCTGCTACGTAATCGGTGCAACGAAGGGGGGGCTCTGCCCCCCTTCTAACCCCCCCAGTTAACTACGTGGGATAGTCATGGAAAGAATATAACACAACCCAACAAACATTTGTCCATCTTTAGTGCCTTTGAATACATTTTCAATCAATAACTATTCTATTACATCCATCTATTCTAACAGCATCATTTCTTTAGCAACCTGCATAAACATATCTTTTAAAGGTTTTTCATCACCTGCAGACATACACAACTCATCAGTTTCAAAAATACTAGGCTTCTCTTTATTTGATGTTTCAATCATCACATCTCTCTGTTGATCCGAACTTGTCCAACAGTTTAGAAAATCATTAATGATTCCTTCCTTAGCAAGGTAAACCTCTTGCTCAGGTCTATAATAGCTATCTTCCATCTCTAACTCAGCTGCTCTGAGTTCTTCTCCTAATTTGATATAAATTCTCCTCTTTATCCATTTTTGCAACATCTTCCACTTTATCTTCTTTCTTTTCATAGTCCAACCATACCTTTGGTCCTTTTCACATTTTTCTAGCAGCATTATTGTGGAATTCATACTTGCATTTAGTTCAACAATTTCTCTGTCAAATATCTCTTGACTCATGTCCTCTCCTTTGCCATTTGCATCTTCCTTTCTTTTGTTGGCGCTTCTCTTCAAACCCCTACTATGACTATCAATAGTCATTTCCTTGTTATCTCTATGAGTTCCTCACTCACTATGAGTTGCACTAAGCCTTTGCAATAGCAAGTCCTCCCTGTTGTCACTTACCTCACCAATCCCCTCCCTAGACTTGGTCTTTTGGCAAGCACTGGTTCTCTATCTCTTGAACCTCTTGAGCACTCTCTTCTTCTGTCTTTAGTCTTATACCCTCAACTCACCTTCTCTTGAGAATAGTTTAATTGTCCTCCCTATCCAACCTTCAACTAGAATATTTAGGTTCATTACCACTAACATAGCTCCTCTCTTTCTTTACACAGTCTACTACGGTGTGTTGCTCCTATCATTCTCTTCCCTTATAAAAACAGTTCAAATGAACCAAACATCAAAATACAAGTCATACTTGAGAGATATTCAAATGATCTATCTCTTTAACCTTTCACTGGCTTGGGCAATACATATGCTTCTTTACTTTTCACTGTCTGCACTTCAGTTCTTCTTTCAATTGAATTTATGTTCTTGCTGAATATATCCATATTCACTTTGATTTCTTATAGTATCTCTGCTGCAATTTCGTCATTTGCTTCTTTGTCATAGCTACCTAGCTGAAACTTCATTACCTACTACTTTCATTCACCTACATACATCATTAAAGCTTTGTAAAATCTGTAAAACCTTTACATGATCCTGTATTTGATGAAATGTTGAAGTCCTCATCGTCTACAACATTGTGGGTTTCCTCTATGCATAAATTATTGTGTGCTATGATCCCTCTGTATCAGATCCATTACAATGAAAATTATATATATGCTGAGAATAAAATTAAACCTCTCAACCAATCTCCATAGAGCATTAGTCTAGCTCTAATACCAAAATGATGATAGCTCAACTGCTTTGATACAACAAAGCTCCATCTTTACAAAATTAGCACGTGGACCTGTGGGTTATGAGCCCAAGTATATATTGGAATCCTTTTAAACAGCAGAATCACAACAAAACCTGACCAAGCAACCAACAGATGGTTAATACCGAAACCTAAATAAACTTAATCCTCTTTGATAGCATATCGGGTCCACCATAAATGTTAACCCACACACACATTCGAGCGCGATTACTGTTCGATCATTCATTCAACGAACAGTCTCAATGGTTGGAACTCAATGAGGTTTTAAGCCCGTTGTATTAAACCTTATCGCATCCGAATTCTAAATTAACATATGTGCTTATTAGCACACGATATGCATTCGATCACCATTAAATGGATGGTCCAATCATCCTAAACCTTAAACTCTTTTTGATGATTTTCTCGGGTCTGCTAGCTGAGGTAACTTGCTTGCAAGTTTCCATGTGATCACCATGGATCTTCTTCCGTCGAACGACTATGATGTTTCCTCCACCATTCCTCTTCCATCGTTATTATCCGTCAATCTAGTGGATCCAACGATTCCCGTTCTTTGCCGTTTTAATTCTTTCTACACTATCGATCTTCCATTTTCAACGATGAGACTTAATCTCCACCATTCTTTCCCCCTTCACTGTCTCTTTACAATCCTTTAGGAAATTGAGAAAAAGCCTATGTTCTCCAATATAGAAGATAATTCTCAATCTTCCTCTATCTACCGTGAAAACCAATTGCACTCACTTCTGGCTAATCCCTCCATCCATTTTGTTAGAAAATTATACATTACAGAGCAATGCAACACTTAAAATATTGCAGAAATATAAACACGGAAAATGCATAAAATAAGAGAGAAATAGATATACGTGACTCACCCAGTTTGGGCAACTTCCACAGAGAAACATCCAGTCCTTCCTTTTATATTATCTAGAAAACTGAAGATATACAACCTACAATAGATCTGTTGTAATTCCCTCTTTTCTCTCAATCTCCTCTCTCTTCCTCACTCAGAATACAAATCTACACAGACGCAATACAATTCCCTCTAATATAGCGAGGGGTTGCCTTCTAGGGAAAAAAACCCTAAATTAAACATAACTTCTACCATCAAATCTCCGCCTAATGAACAACCCAGATTGACTACGAAATTACAACATTTTACAAGGAAATTTTACATCTATTTTTAGCTTCAGGGGTGCTGCCCCCAATCCCCCCGCCAAAGGGGGGCTCCCAAAGGTCATAGCCACCCCCCCTTGGACCCCCCCTGTAGTGAATATTTTACAATGATCCAGATTTAAACAAGAACGCAACAAATTATAGAGATAACCATAAACACAGATATGCAGCGGAAATAATACTTCATTTCATTAATGTAAAATATTGAAATATGCTTACAAATAGTAATGGAAATAAACCATCTAGGGCGATGGTAGCTTATCTCTGAGAAGAGATGTGGTGGCTACATGCCTCTGAACTGTGTTACAATGAGGCTCGAAGGCCTATTTATTATTGAGAAATAATGGAAAACCCTTCACATCCCAAAACCTAACCCTAGAAGATGAAACGCCAAACTATGGGCCTCGTTTGGATAAATTGGTACTTCAACTTCCCGGGGTCGTAACTTTGGCATACGATCTCCGTTTGACATGTACAATAGCTCATTAGAAAGATCTATTCGAGCACTACCACTTTCGGAGGCAACATCAATCCATGCACCCATGTTGCCCCAAATTTCCCAAAAAACATCGTTTAGGGCCTCAAAACGGCTATAAAAGTTCAGGACCCGAAAAACTGCTAAAAATAGTAAATCGTGCTACAATTTAGGAAACTGAAAAAGTTGAAAGAGACAGTTGTGGGGGTCCAAATGGGATAGGTGGGTGGTCACCAACATCTACCTGGATCATACAAGCAGCATTGCCGCCCCATTATGAACTGGGGTCCAATGCGGCGATACCTTTGAATACAAAAGATAATCAAGCTCCACACCCAACACATTGAAAAGGGAAATCTTGATTTCTACATGCCTATACACAGGTTTTATTAGACAATTAAATACTAATCCCATAAACGAAATTCCATCAGCCATTCATGCTATTCAACACAAAATTCCATAGTATTTCTCAGATTTACAGTCAATACACCATAAGGATAGTAAGACACATACAGACACAAATTCCCACACATGATATATACAAATCCACACTGTTTTGGTATTTTTAGAAAATATTTACAAGGAAAACAGTCACATTCGACTGTTTTAGTTCTTTTCCATAAAATCCATCTACTGCTCTTCCTAACTCCTCTCTCTTGCTCTTACTATCCTCTAGCTCTCTAAACCCTACCTAACCTCTTGCTAACCTTTGGCTAACCTCTAGATAACCTCTCGAATTATTCAAAAGATCAAAATTTATACAAAAATGGATTCATGAACCAATTTAGTTCAGATCCAACAATCTCTCACTCTCTCCCAAAGTATCTCTCCAATTCCACTCTTTTCTCAAATAGAATCCCAAATTAATCATTTAAATCCCTCAAATGCTCACTCTTCCTAGGATTACTTAACTATCTCTAAGATCTCTACATTGACAACATATTCTCCATAAATAAATTTACAATTAAAATCCCCTCAACTCAACTAAACTTAGGAAAATAAATAAAATGATTAAGGGAACCCACTCCCTTTAGTAAATGTGAAATAAGACTCATGGGTCTTATAAGCTTTTAAGAATGCTCCTACATCAATATCCCTCCCAAATTTGGAATGCTCCTTTCAAGGTATTGTTGCGCCAAATTAGGGGGAACTCTTCAGATGGACATGTCTTATGCCACTATTGTAGTTTATGGGGGAGAACAACTAAGGTTGTATAGAGAGGTAAGATTTGTGCACATTGTTTGCAAAACAAGTCAACCAAGGAACCATCCCATTTATGCAATTGGTCAAGATTTTGGTTGTTTTCAAGTCTCTTCAAACTAAACACATGAAACTCAAGTAAAAATTGAAGATGTAATTGAAAGTCCTGTAGCAAATCAGATTGATGTATGGAAGCTATTCTTTGATGGTTCTTGCAGAAAGGATGGAGCGGGACCTAGGGTAGTATTAATATCACCAGAAAAAGAAAACATTACAAAATCATGTAAACTTGATTTTGAGGTTACAAATAACATAGCTGAATATGAGGCTTTCCTTTTAGGATTGCAGTTAGCCAAGAGCTTAAAAGTACAAAACCTGAGTGTTTTCACTAAATTGGAGCTAATTGTTAAGCAAGTTAGAAATCTTTACCAAAAATAAAAAATAAAAAAAATCCTAGGCTTAGATCTTATCGAAATGAGGTTTAGGATTCAGTTGAAAATTTCTTTAATGCTTTTAAATTGACTTATATCCCAAGGGATGAGAATATTCATGCAGATTCCATAACTGTTTCTACTAGTTCATTTAAAATTACTGATCAAACTAATGTGCTCTATGAAATACAACTCAAATATAGGCCATCCATCCTAGATAATATAAAATATTGGTAGATATTTGAAGATGATGAATAGTTAAAATATTTTCTGCAGGTTATAGATGAATTTTCAGTTCTACAAATTGATGACGATAGAACATAAACAAATGAAAGCACAAATGAAAATTATAATTCAAATTGCAATTCAAAAATTGCCAATCATGATATCATTCAATTGTCTAACAATTTTATTCCCAAAGGTCTCATTCCTTTAGAGAAATTGTTTGATCAAAATGATGTCCTCAGAAACCCACAGTCAATTTCTCCATAAGATGACATAGAGGAAGTAAATATTGGAACAAATGATGACATTAAGAACATGAAAATCTACGCATCCTTAGATCCCAAAATGAAATCTCAATACATTAAGTTATTTGAAAAATACAAGGATGTTTTTGCATGGACCTATGCTGATGTAAAGACTTATGATACATCATTGATACAACATAAGGTTCCTTTAAAATCATAAGAAAAACCTTATCAATAGAAACTTAGGAGGATTAATCCAGCTCTTCTACAAACTGTAGAAAAGGAAATTAAGAAAATGGTAGATGCCCGAATTATTCTTCCACTTAGATACTCTAATTGGGTTGCTAATTTAGTTCCTGTTAGAAAGAAGAATGGGGAAATCATAATTTGTGTGGACTTTAGGAATTTGAATAAAGCATCATTAAAAGATAACTATCCTTTACCCAAAATGGATCAGTTACTTCAAATGGTTTCAGGGGCACAAATAATTTCCATGCTTGATGGTTTTTTAGGTTACAATCAGATAAATGTTGATCCAGTAGATAGAGAGAAGACAACTTTTACTACACCCTAGTGTACATTTATGTATTCTATAATTCCCTTTAACTTATCAAATGCAGGAGAGACATTTCAGACAACTATGAAAATAGATTTTTTGGGTCAAGTAAACAAATTTTTAGTCATTTATCTTGATGACATAATTTTTTTTTTCCAATTCTGATCGGAAACATCTAAAGCACTTGATGTAGGTTTTTGACAGGTGTAGGAAATTTGGAATATCCCTGAATCCTAAAAAGTCTCTATTTCCTATCAAGGAAGGAAAACTACTAGGCCATATAATCTCAAAGGAAGGAGTGGTGATTGATCCCAAACGTGTATATGCCATTAAAACATTGTCATTACCTAGAAATAAGAAGGAGATTCAAGATTTTGTAGGCAAGATTAATTTTTTAAGGAGATTCATTCCAAATTATGCTGAAATTATAAAAGAAATAACTAATATGCTCTGAAATGATCATGAATTTAAATGGATTGTCTCTTCTAAGTATGAATTTGATCAAATAAATAAGGCAATCTCTGAAGCCCCAACCTTGGCCAGTCCTGATTATACCATACCATTCATTATATTTTCCTTTGTTTCTGAAACAACCCTTGTTGTTGTTTTATTACAAAATAATGAAGATTTCCATGACCAACTTATAGCCTCTTTCAGAAAGGTTATGAGAGATGTTGAGCTTAAGTATGACATAATTGAGAAGCAAGCCTATGCCCTTATACAAGCTCTGAAATCATTCAAGATGTATTTCCTACATTCACCTATTACTTCTTATGTTCCTAATAGTGTTGTAAAAATTGTTTTAATCCAACTAGACACTGATGGGAAGAGAGGTAGATGGATCACTTAAATATTGGAGTTTGATCTAACTATGAAAACCACAAATCTAGTAAACGGTCAAGGATTAGCTAGGCTTCTCGCTAAATCAAATTGTAAAGTGTTGTGCATCAACTCTGTTTTGGAAATACGAGGGAAGAATCCACAAGAACCTTCTGTTCATGCAGAAGGGGAGAATCCACAAGAACTTCCCAAAATTTGAATGAGGAGAATCCACAATAACATTCCCACCATCATAAAGAAAATAATCCACACGAACCTTTACCTTCAGATCAGACTGTCTCTCTACACATTGATGAGAAATTTCTTTTGTCAAATTCGTATCAAGATGTTGTAAATTTCTTGATGCATTTTGAATGCTCGACATAATTCTCCAAAAGCCAATGTAAAACTCTCAAATTGAAAGCAGTCAAGTATTGTATCATAAATGCAAATATATACTGGAAGGACCCACTAAATATCTTGTTATTATGTTTAACAGAATCAGAGATTGAAGGAATCATTGATCAGTTTCATACAGGATTTTGTGGAGGACATTATGCTTGGAGAGAAACAACATATAAGATATTAAAGGTAGGATTTTACTGGTTGACATTGTCCTTACAAGCAGGAGAAAAGGTTAGAAGTTGTGTCCCTTGTCAGTTGTTTGCTAGTAAGCAAAAACTAGCTGCTCTTCCACTGATCCCAACAATAGTCTCAACACCTTTTCTCCAATGGGGATTATATTTTATTGGAGAGATTCATCCCACTTCAAGAAATTAGCATAGATGGATCCTCACTGCAACATACTACTTTACCAAATGGGTCGAAGCAATTCCAGTAAGAAATGATACTGATTTAGTAGTAATCAAATTCATGGAAGAAAAGATTTTATCTAGATTTGATTGCCTAACCCAGATTGTTACTGACAATGCCACAACATTTTCTAGTGTTAAAATGATTGAGTTTCTCCAGAAATATTAGATTATGTTACATCATTAAACTCCATATTATCGTCAAGGTAATGGTCTTGCAAAATCATCAAATAAAAGTCGGATAAAGGTGATAAAAAATACTTTAGCAGATCATAAAAAGAGCTTGAAATCTCATCTAATTTATGAAGTCTGGGAAAAGAGGATTACTCAAAAGAGATCTACTGGAAAATATCCTTTTCAGTTAATCTATGGGAAAGACACAATTTTCCTTACCATCTTGGCCTTCCCTGTTTTAAAGTTTCTACAGGATTCAACTGATGAACCTGATGATTTTTCAAGGAGAATAAATCAAATTATTGAACTAAATGAAAACAGAGATGAAGTTCAATACAAATTGAAAAGGTATCAGAATAAGATGAAGAGTCCGTTTGACATAAGAGTGAGGGAAAGGGACTTTAAGGAATGTGATCTAGTTCTAATATGGGATTCCAAAAGAGAAGACAAGGGAAAACATGACAAGTTTGATAACCTATGGTTTGGACCTTTAGCTATTGCTAAAGTAAAGGGAAACAATACTTTTGTGCTGCAAAATCTTGAGGGACTGTATTCCACTTATCTTGTTAACGGAAGGTTTCTCAAACATTACATTCAGTATTGAGAAGTCGAAATAGATTTCATTACTATCATTGTAAAAAGTCGGGTTTATTTTACTTTTTCGAACTGTCAGTGTGAGTTTTTCATAGCAAAGTTTCCATAGCTTGAGGAGAAGGAACATGGATCTGTAGGTTCTCTCCATTCTACAGGAGAAAGCAATCCCTAGTTGGAGCTGATGTTGTACCATTTTTTCATTTTGGTAAGTTAGCATCAATTAGTCAAAAAATGAAAATCATTTCAAAAAAAATGTTAAGCTAGGATATGGACAAAAAGAATATTGAATCAAAAAAATGTTAGGGATATTTTGATGAATAAGTCCATATCAAATAAAATGTTAGAATAAATGCCCTAAAGAAGGAAGGAAAAAATAAAAAATGTTAGATTAGAAAGAAAATAAAAAATAATAAATTCTGAAAGTGTTGCAAATCCAAATGCCACTACTCTTAGTAAAAGTTTATTTTGGCAAATAAAAGTTGTGTGCAGATTGTTTAAATGCCACACTATTTCATACAATCCAATTGTATAGTTTAATCACGATTGGATTTGATTTAAATTGTTTGCTAATAGGTAGCAAATAAAATTGGCTCAACAGTTTAATCTGAGAAAATGGAAGCAATAAGGGATAGAGGTAGATTAAGCATTAAAAGGAAAATGTTGAGTTTCTAGTCTAAATGCACTCGGTGACTAATATTGAAAAAATGTTAGGAAAGTAAGGGTAGGTAGAGAAATGAAATTTGAGCATGATAGGATTTTTATCCTAAGTCAGAACATTAAATGCATGTGTATATGGTGATTAGTTTTAATTAACCACAAATTGTAAATATCAATGTTATTTGTAATATTCAAACTTTATTCATTCATTCGCCTTACCCCATACCCCACGCATGTCACATCTGCCATAACTCTAGACCCCACCATCACTTTCCGCCCCATCACATTAAAACTCTTTCACATATTTTTCATCTTGCACACTCCCTCAAGATCCGATAGCCTACATCGCTCCTTGGCCCTCCTTTGTCATCCGAACTTTATCGGTTTTGGGGGGGGGGGGGGGGGTGTTGAAGTCAGAAATTTTGGAAACTATCCTTCGAAACTGCTTTTCCTCCATCCTAGTCTCTAAGGACTTAAAGTCCTGAAACAACATACCACTCGAACTTACTCCCGAACACTGTTTTCATTGAACCGTTTACCGCTGCTCCTACATCATCGTCCATGTTCGCCCCATGTTACTTCCTCCATCCAATCAGCTGCCACCTATTTGTCTGCTATTCATTTCATTCCCGATTCCCACTCACACATCAATATTCCATAAATCTGTTTATTAGCCATGTTGGAGAATTAATGACAATTTAACCATTGATTAATAGACCCGCTCCATGTTATTCATTATAATCCTTGTTTTTCACAAAAAACACTACATAGTGCATTCCCATAATTTGCTGGGTGCTTGATGCTTGTAGCCAAAATGACAGATTCATCATTCAATTGAATTTTCAATTCTGTTCAGAATCAAGCTGATATTTAGGTCCACCTAATGCATTTTCAATTATACTGTTTTTCTGTTATCACTGTGTTTCATACCAATTCTTCCCATTTCCGTCAAGTTCAGCTCGCAATTCACTTAACAAAATTCCTCCTAAGGGAAAGGAAATTGCATAAATCCAAAATCCTTTCATTCATCCACAAGTTGACTTCCGTCATACTCCCCTGGTCGATAGACATTATAAAATTATTGAGTCTTCATCTCAATTTGATTTATATGAAATCTACTATTGGCTGGAGGATTAGTTAGTTGATCGAATAGATGAAATAGGACTTTGGGACTCTCACCTTCCTCATTACATTTTCCCTCAGATACACAGAGCACCTAAATTTGTGAGGAAATGGCATGACTCCTATGATCCTAGTCAAAGAGCTATCATTTCATCTACAGGAGAAATCCTCTGTTTCATCAATGATCAGTCTATTGAAAAGATGTTGCAGGCCCCAACTATTGCACCAACCCATCATTTTTCTCATGAAAGCCTGATAAAAGTCGATCAAAAGCTTGATTTCACTAAAATATCTCAAACTCCTTAACTTTTCCTAGTTGTAGATAGACCTCTGCCTAAAAGAAACCCTCCCTATGATTCATCCATGTTCCAAGATAGAACCAAGCAAATTACAACTATACTTTCTTATCTTCTTGGTTACAATTCTGATCAGTATGCAAATGAATCCATCATAGGTTTCTTGTCTATCTTTTTTGCTAATTCCAAACCCACTGTTCTCTATAATTTTAGCCAATTTCTAGTTGAGACCATCCATGAACAGTTTGTCCAGTTTAATACTAAAGAAGTATTCAAGTATGCTTGAGTACTTGTATATCTTATTATATATTTTTAGGGAGACAATTTTCCATTCACCTTGCAGAAGTTAGATAAATAAGGCAATCAATAATCAGTGATATTTTGGACTTCTATGGGAATGAAGGAGAAGGAAAAATTTACATATAAATAGTTCATATAATTTTTTGTTCATAAAACTATTAATCTTATGAGGAGCACTCCAGTAGCAAGAATCAGTGATGAAATTATGAAAGTATTGCAGTTGGTTGATCAAGCCACAACAGGAGATTGGTATCTTTACCAAAACTATATAAAAATCAGAGTCTATGGCTATGAGCTTCCACCCTACAAACTTCATAAGTACGCCCCTATCAGAATTTTTTCATTGGAATATATTAGGCAGAGGTTAAATGCATATGAATTACATTTTGTGGTTGTAAATAAGAAATCATGATTCAAGCTAAAGGCTTAGGCTGGTCCATTCCTCTGTAACACTAGAGCAGTAGGAGAAGAAGCAGACAAGTTATTGAAGGAAATTAAGTTTGGTCTCAGCTTTTCTTGGTCTTATGACCCAATGGGGGTAATTTCAAAACCAGGGTTGAAAATAAGTTTACTACATACCACCACACAGCCAGACTTGAAATAGAGAAGTACAAAAATCAGTTAGAAAGGAAGGAGAACACCCTTCAAGAAGATGAATAATAGGGAGTCTCTACTTCAAATGTACAAACTCCACTTGCACAGGAAACGACAGCTAAATGAGCAAGGGAAGAACATTCATCCCCTACAACTGAAGCATCAAGCCAAGGCTTTAGAATTGTACATAGAAAGAAGAGACCTAGGATCTCTGTGAAGGTTAGTGCAACAAGTAAGTCACAGAAAACAACATTTGATGGACTTGGAGAGACTTTTCTTTTTACATAGTCTACTATATAGTCTACTCAGTCCCACACTCATTCCACTACTTCTTAGGAATAGTAGGTGATTCAAACCAGTGGAAGTAGTCAGAAGGACAAAGAAGATGATATCTTTCATGTCTTCAGGGAAATTAAGAAGAAGAATGAGGAATTGAAGTTGAACACTTATACTCAATTCTAGAAACACTCTTCCAATTCTCAAGCTAGACTTCTTTTAGTCTTTGACTCTGAAAGGGGTAAGATGCAGATGGCTTTCTTACAAGCTCAAATTCCATAGCTCAAGACTGTTGCACATTATCAGAAGCCAAACTCCTTTGAGTTTAATATAAAAGATGTATATCCAATTGACCAAATTGAGATGCACAAACAGTTTGGCCAAATAATTTTTGCCACTTTAACTAACACTGCCGTGAGTTTAACAAAGTTTCAGGTCACTTTGGCCAATACATAGTCACAGATCAAGTTGGAAAAAGTTTCCTCACTCGCAAAGGACACCAAGATCAATTTTTTGAAAGATTTGGTGCTGAAGATGGGATATGTTCCAACAAATATAAATGTTGCAGAAGAACTTGTCAGGAAGAAAAATGCTAAGCTCTCACCATTAAGGAAGAAACTCAAACTGCCAGCTTCTAAGGACCCAATGACTAAGGAGATTGAAGAAACTGAGACTCAGAAATCTAACATGAGGAAGCTCATCATGGAACAAAATCTGCAAATAAAATAGGTGGAGGAGCAAATGGAGAAATTGGTCAAAGAGAAAGAGGAAGCTATGAAAAGGGCTCAAATTCCAATGGATATAGTTCCTCTTACATGAGTTCTATAACCAGAGTTTCTACTTCAGGCACAACAACAACTACAGGTACAGCAGAAGGAGCTGAACAGCTTGTTGAAGCTATTCAGAACTTGTCCATTCAGACAGTAGAAATCAAGAAGTTGCAGGATGAACTAAAGGAATTACAACATATGAAAGTAGTTGCAGACAATTCACATGCAGCTGAGTTGCAGAGGGAAAAAAGTCAAATTGAAGTATTGTAGAAAGAAATCAAAGAATCTTACCTTGGAAACAAACTAGGTTTGGCAAAGGAGATTTTATGGGAAGAGATCACTGAATCAATCAAGGATACCTGGCCTTATATCAAGATAATCTTTGATCAAAAAGACTTGTTGGAGAAAGCTCATGAAGCTATTGAAACTATCTCCAAGGAACTTGAGGACATGTTAGAATTTACCACTGAGATAATCAAGTTTCTGAATTCTAAAGACAACTATGAGCTTGAAGAATTAGGTATAAATGATAGGACAACAACCATACTGGAAGTGAAGAAGATCATTACAAAGAAAAACCTCATTCTTTAGTTGGAGGAAAAATTCAACAACATTAATGTCATAGCTCAATGATTTTTTAGCAGGTTAGAACCCTTGACCAACAAGTATTTGCCCTCTATGCTTGTGATAAACAATAAATTAATGTCCATTTAAGATTATGTTTGAAAGCTTATAGAAGTCGGTACCAATGCAACTTTAGTTTCAAACATAAGAGGTGCAACAACACCAAGGGTTGTGTTGAATGCACTCAAAGATACCTTTTTCATCCTAATTGAAATCAGATATATATTTTTAGTAAAACCCACTTTTACTAAATATATAAAAATGGATGAAGTTTATCTAAGGGTAACTAAGTTATCTATCCCAGATAAGAAATGTTGGGAACAATTAACTGATTTACTTGACTGAAAGGAGGATCAAACAACATTCAATATTTCAGAGAACAATCATGAACAATTCAGCAGTTTTCAGCTTTTCCAAGAACAATCATCAATAGCTCAACACCAAAATAGTGACAAATCGACTATCAATTTATATCCCTGACTTTGTATTTATCTATTTTTGTAAATTTCTTCAAGATATTTTCTTAGCTCTAAGATTGTATAAATAACTCCCTTCCATGAGTTATTAAAGGTTGCACCCTTGAAGAAACATTTGTAAGCATTAAGTGTACTTGGCTTTTTCTGAATCATTAATAAAAAAGCAAAGGATTATGAGTTTTGATTCATACAGGTTTGTGTTTCCTCCAAGTTTTCCAATTTTCATTCATTGTGTTCTTTCTTAATATTGTTAATTTTTACAAAGATAAATAGGTAGGAATAGTTGTGTTTCAATTTACTCCTATAATATTCTGAAGTGATCATCTTAAAAGAGAATAAATTATATGAACTGTTTGTTTAACTAATTCCCTCTAAATCATAAAATCATTAGCATATTTTGTAATCTTAGGCATATTCTGTTAAACTTTCTGAACATTGTTTGAAGGTTTTCTTACTTATGGTTATTTAATTTTCTATTTGAAAATTGTAATAGTCATATCATCTTTCAGAGTATGCTCATCACCAGACAAGCTATATCACTGTGTCGATTTTAATAGCAGCCCTCTGTTTAAGTATTAATACTTTTGAAAAAGGTTAGGCATGACTATTTTAAATATGTTTCATACATTGGTACTCCAAAATTAAAACAAAACCCCCAAAAAAAAATACTTAAATGCCCTGGCATGATAGCTTACCATTATCATCTCAGAGATCCAACACAACCTTCCTTGTTTCTAGGTTCCACATCTTATAATCTTTTAAACCATCCTTATACCGAATAACCATGCACCTTTCAAATTTAAAATCCCCTTAGTTCTTATCTCCTTTGGAACATGTGCATATGCATCATAGCCAACTACCCTTAGATGCGAAATAGAGGGTTTCTTACCATTCCATACCTAATGTGGAGTATTATCCTCCAACGATGATGAAAGTGATATGTTCACTAGGTAACATGCAATATCCACCACAATTGTCGAAAATTTGTGTCCTAACTCAGCACCACTTAGCGTACTTCTTGCCTTTTCCATTAATGTCCTGTTCATTCTTTCTGAAACTCCATTTTGTTGAGGTTTGTATGGAGTAGTCTCCTACCATGATATGTGACAATTCCTACAAAAATCTTCAAATTTATCTTGCAGAACTCTCCACCATTATCCGTCCTCAACACCTTTATCTTTTTCTCTGTCCAGTTTTCCACCAGAGCCTTAAATTCCTTAAACCTCTCAAATACTTCATATTTCTTCCTGAGGAAATTTATACATGTATTCCTTGAGAATTCATCTATAAATGATACATAGTACACTGACTTACCTATTGATAGAACCGACACACGTCCAAACACATCACTGTGCACAAGCTCTAATATCCCTTTCACCCTCTTATCACTAGAGGGGAAACACACCCGATTGTGATTCCCCTATACACAATATTAAGAGAAATCGAGATCCAGAGAGAAATTAGACATACCTTATACCATACCATTACCATTAAGTATTTGAAGTCCGTTCTCTCCAATATGTATAAGCCTTTGATGCCATAACATGGTCTTTTCTCCAAAGACCACTAGATTTTCCACTCCACTTTCAGGAACCATAGAATTGTTGCACCCATCAATAACAATACTGCTTAGAAGCTTGTACAAAGTTCCAATTCAAACTACCCCCATCAATACCAGTGCTCTCCAAACCATATTGCAAGTAACTTTATCAAACACAATTTTTACACCTACATCATCTGTGTTTCTTACAAAAATCATATTTATGGCCAATGCAAGAATATACACTATCTTTGATTCCTAGAAGCCATAATTTTATCACTAATTCCCTTTCTATTGCAGCTAGTATGTTTAAGATTACCATCCATTCAAATAAGAAGTTTTCAATTCATGTCAAGCATCGTCCAATTGTCCCTAACAATCTAAGATTTTTGCCAACATTTTGGGATGACAAACAAATTAAAAATTTTCTACAGATGGAGGATGAATTCTTGCAGTCCCATAGTGATGATGCATCTAATGAGAATGATCTGGAAATTGAGGCTACTAAAGTTGAAATGTGGTAGTTGAAATAAAATAACATTCACGACGTCTCATACCTTTGGAAGAGTGATTTAATCGTGATGATGTCGCCAAAAAGCCAACAATGGTCCCAACATAAAAATGTGTTGAATATGTAAAAATTGGTACAATTGACAAGCCCAAGATGGTCAAATTGTCAAAGTCTCAATCCCTTGAGGTGAAAAGTAAGTACACTGCTTTATTGAAAAAATTTCCTAATGTATTTTCTTCGCATTATTCATATTTAAAGTTGTATGACAAGAACATAATTTAGCATACTCTACCAGTCGAGCCTGATCAGAAGCCATTCCACCAGAAGCTGAGGAGGATTAATCCTAAATTGATGGCATCCATTGAGAAAGATGTAAATAGACTTTACAAATATTGTATCATAGTTCCTATTCATTTTTCTGGATGGATGTCAAACCTTGTGCTGGTAAGGAAGAAGAAGGGGGAGATTCGTCTCTATATTGATTTCAGGAATCTGAGCAAAGTTTCCTTAAAGGAAAATTATCGTCTTCTGAAGATGGACCATATTGTGTAGATGGTAATTGGGTCTTGTAGAATGTCACTTCTTGATGGATACTCGGGCTACAAACAATTTTTTTTGCTTGAAGCTGATTAGTTGAAAACAACCTTTACGACACCATGGGGTAATTTTATGTATGCCAAGGTGCCGTTTGGTTTGAAGAATGCAGGGGCGAAATTTCAACGAGCGATGGACATTTCTTTCGCCAATGAAAAGGTTGTATTTCTAGTTATTTATTTGGATGATCTCATAGTTTTTTCCAAATCTTATGATGAGAACTTGCATCATCTTAGAATTTTCTTTTCAGAGATGCAGAAAATTTGGAATTTCTTGAATCCAAGGAACAACTTATTTTCCCTGGAGGACAGCAAACTACTAGGGCCCATTATTTCCAAAGATGGTATTCGCATTGTTGGGTCTAAAATACAAATGCAAATTATAGTTTCATTTACTATCAATCCGGGTAAGTAAACTTCTAGGATCATCCAATATATATGGACTTAGAGACAAACTAAACTAAGCTAGGTGACGAAATGCCAAAGCTCCCTTACAGGAGGTCATGGGATTTCCAACACCTATTTAGTCATTTAACAAAATGAAATCTAAAGACACTGTGACAAGTGTAGGAAATATTGAAGCCCCGTTACAGGAGACTGTTCATTAATATTTCTAATCATCTTAATCTACAAACTATTTAAACTAATGAAATTAAATAACTTAAACCTAATTCTGATTGATTGCATTACAAGAGACTATTCATTTATATCTTAGGCATATAAATTAGAAACATAAACTAATGAAATCAAACATTAAATAACAAATCAAATTCATTGAAAGAAACATTAATACTTTCTTACAAAAGGTAATTCGTTAATATTTCAAACATATGAACCTAATGAAATTTACAAACAAATATAAAATGAAAGCTTACCAAAACAAAAGTGTACTTTCTAAACAATGGGGTCCCTTCCAAGGATTCATAGGCACATCAAAAGAGAAGTCAAATGTAGAATATCAAAGAAGCTCCATTTTATTTATCATCAATTGCAAATTGCAATTACAGGTTCTACATTCCAAGAGGTTCTAAAATATCCATTACAATGATTCTAAATTCCAACTTCTCATTACAAACTTATAAGATCCTAAGGTTCTAAATTCTAACTTCTCAATTCTAAATTCTAAATTCCAAAATTACAAATGAAGGAGATAACACTCCTATTTATACAAAACTTATGATAACAAACTCATAAATATGGATCCACTATTCCCTCTTCAGATCCACATGTCTCTCAACCAATGGTTACACATAACCCTATCCTCCATGATCTTATCCATGAGGTCCATGATCTCCTCAAATTCGAATTGGAACATAGAGTGCCACATAGGGGTGCTTTAGAAGCTTCCTTTGTACCTACACATGTCAACAAACTCATTCTCTTGTTAGGTATAAGTATATGGATATTATTTTCTAAAGTTTAACCACAAATTCACTTAAAAATACTAAGAATTAATAATGTTTTGGAAAACACAATGGTAACCCATTTAATGATGAAGTGAATCTGATGTGGTGACATGGTGGTGGAATAGAGGTGAGAAAATGTGTGAATGGAGTGAAAGTGGATGTATTTTAAGGATAATTATTAGGCCCAACATGTCCCCAAACTGAAGGTACTTCATGTCCTCATGCAATCTATTACATTACTTTTTGATACTTGAGCTTTGCTTAAACTTTGCCTGATATCATTTACTTAACATTTGCAAAGTGTTTTTGATGAATTGCAACTTGGTTGGTTGTTGTGTTTCAACCATATTTTGTTTGTTGCATTCGATTTTAATGTATGAACTTTGCATAATGATAATTTCATTTTTATTGCAAAGTATTTTGTTGGAATGCATCATGGTTGGTTCTTCTGTAACAACCATGATTGTGTTGCATCCAATTAGATTTTAAGTAATTTTTACAAAGCCATTTATATGCTCATGTAATAGTGAATATAATTTGAAGTTATGTGGGTTTTAGAATGTGATATATGAATATGGAAAAATATTAATGTGACAAAGTACGAATGTAAATGTATCTCCCCCTCCCCAAATTGATGGTTTTGGCAATTTTATGAAATGAGGAAAGGAAATTTTTTCCAAAAATTATCATTCTAGCTTTCAAGGAATTAAATGGTTAAAAGTTAGAAAATATCATCCCGCAACTTAACCTTTCAAAAATGGATGAGAGTTGTGCATGTGTGGCTACAAAATTCTGATCATATTCTTCTTTACTTGGCTGTGAAAATGGTGGATGAAGTCGAAAAAGTGAATCTTTTATTGTTGTTGTATCTGCTGCTAAATCTGTTGTTGGATCTTCTAGTGATTGTTTAGAATCTGCTGCTGAATGTGGCTGAAAATGTATAAGGCTTGGAAGGTATACAAAATTTATAATTTACATCCCCCCCCGCCTTGTGTATTGACTTGTCCTCAAGTCTTTTACATCAATAACTAAAAAGTAATGAAAGTAAATCTACTTCCTCTACTACAAAATGATTGGTCTTCAAGTCTTTAATGCTCATTGGCACAATTCTTGTCATGTGAATAAATGTTTCAGTGTCGAACATAACAAGAAATTGTTAACTTAATGGCGATTGATGGATGCCACTAGTCAACATGAGAGCTCCCATCTTTGCTGTGGATGAGAGTTATGATGTGCCAAACACATTTTCTAAGTATGAATGAATTTGTTGTTTTTGAATACTTAGAATATCTGATGAACAAGGGACATTGATGTATTCCCTTTATTTATCGGCATGATAGCTTACCCTTAAGACATGCAAGCTTCAAGGTGTTTTTAGAAAAATATTTAGACTCAAGGACAATGGAATCAATGGTGTATGGAAGCAAGGTTTTATTTGCAAGGGTAGGAAAAAGGAAACTGACAACGAATATGTAAAGTGGAACAAAAAGCTTGTAACTAAGCTTCATTGCATTTGTTGGTGCGTTAGGATTGTTGAAAATGTAACGAAGTGTATGTGTATAATGAGAAATGGATAATGACTCTTGCTGGGAAAAAGTGAATTATGGCATGTAAAATCTCAAAAGTAGCAAATCTTCTCATTAATTCTGTAATTTATGCTAAAATAGCTGATTTTGACCAGCATTGACCAGCCATCCATAGAATTATAATTCATGAGTGGATAGATATTTATCCATCCTTGGACATTTAAGAACAAATCCCAGATCTTTGAATTTGCTAATCTGTCATGCAACATGTCAAACCATTAAGCTATTACAGGATGTTGCAAGAACTTGTAATTTTCTGGAAATTTCATTTATGATCATGGACTTGTTCTTTAGAATTTATCATGAAATTAGTCTTTTGAAGACCAATTGTGCACACAATTAGTTTCCTTAATGATCATTTGATCATCTGAAATCTGCAAAGAAAAATGGCATAAAGAACATAAGTGTGTTAAAAAAGAAATGGCCAATTCCTTGATGATTCTTATGCAAAAATTAATGCCAAATGAAATAGATTAAGGAGAATCAAAAGCATAATGTTCATTCCAATTCATAATATTGATAACAATCCATTTTTAAGAAATAACCATGAAAAATAAATCATCTCCCTATTTGTGTCAGATGTCTCATGGAATGTGCATGACAAAGAGCTTGGCATTATAGATTTGTTGTGTCCTGCAGATTAGTATGTCACATAAAAGCATACAACAAGAATGAAAGCATAGATTTTAATGCCAACTCTAAGCATAATTCTCCAAATGTTCGATAAATGAATCCTCCTAATTTGCTTCCAAGTGTTCTATAATTTTTAAAAGGTGCATGGCGCATTTTTTTAATTAATGAAATCTCACAAAGGCCAATGCATAACTTTATTTATCAATCTTGGAAATAAAATCAACCTGAATCCATTTTAATGGATTAAATTTATGGAGGTGCAAAATTTCCTTCAAATTTCCAACTTTCTCATGGCATATTAAAAGTGACAAGTAAAACAAAGTTTGGAAATCCATGATAAAATATGTGAAACTTGATTTGATACTCATGTGCCTTTGTGCAGAGTGCCCTTATAGACATGAATTCTAAATGTGGCTATATAGAGAAAACATGTAATGTGTTGAAAAAAAATGTTGGCATGTTTTCTCTCAGGGTTTGTAATAGGAAAATTTACAACTTGGCACAATTTAACTTTTACCCGAAATTTTTAATCTTTACCTTATTTACAAGCATATGGTCACCAATAAAGGGCCTCTTGCAGCATGCCGGGGTGAATGAATTTCATGAAGTATTGATTGTTCAGTTTCGCATGCTCTTTGTAATTTCATATCTCGATTAGCAAATAAATCTGCATGTATTTGTGCTTGAAGAGATTTGATGACCTTGCTGTTAATGGTCTGCTCTCATGTTCAGATTTTTTTTTTTTTTGGAGCCTATAATAAGAAGAGAGAAAGTCAGATGCGGAATCACGCTATTTTTTTTTTTTCCTCTTCATTTCGACAAGTTGGCTTCACTCCTGCATCCAGGTGGAGTCGTCCTCTATCCTCATTTCTAAATGTATTTATTGATTACCGATGGTTCTTGATGATGGTTATTCACATGGAAATTCATTTAGTACAAAAACATAGCAGTTTATCACGTTATGGGTTTTTGTGTATGCACAACAAAGGGTGCTACTGAAACGTTGAAGCTCAATATGGCTTTAATGTTGCCGTGTGTGTGTCGGAATACCATCACATGGCTTCAAAATAGAACACAATTGGGTGTTGCAGTCCCATTCAATGACAATTTCAACTTCCACAAGGTAATTGTAGTGGCTATAGCAATAGGAATTACTTTTCATGTCAGGGCTCACTTAATATGGGATTTTCCTCATCTGATGCATACTTCCACGAAAGAATATGAGGCTATGAAGCTGTTCTTTGGCTCTGATAAGCCACCAAATTACTGGTGGTTTCCTCATGCGCTAGACCACTGACGCAAAGGATTGGGATTGCCATAAACGCAAAGGATTGCATTTCTCTAGAGAAAATAGTGCCCTAATCTGCATTAAGATGCCCTTTATTCTGCAAACAAAACCTAGAAATAGACTACCCACATCTTGAATATCGAACCTACCTGCCTATAGATAGCCGAATATGGTGACATTTCTCCTGTCAGCCCGCCGGATTTAGAAGCAATCCCATTCGATGAATAGGAAGCATAATGAAATGGGCATTAGGTGGATCGAAATATAGATTTCCTGTTCCAACAATTTCTTCTCTCAATTCAGATGATATCTGGGCATCCCCCGATGTATCAGCTCTACTAATCGTATCAGAAGGGCCTGATATATTAGTTTTTCCATGTTTGGGAGAAACTCAAGCTATTAGCTTTCGAACTTCATCGTAGCTGTCCTCTAGTAAGGATCTGGTTTTCACATGTGGAGAGGGTAAATAGCTTGCGGAGATTTGGAACCAGTGCTCGGCCTCAGCTGTTTCTTCAGGGGTTTCCCTGGCTAAGAAATTGAAAAATCAAGGAGCCAAGAACTCGTATTTTTCATCGATGTAATTCTGTGGGGCATCATTGTTGGCCATGGTTGGAACAAACCCTTAATTAACAGAGAATTTTCAATGATGTCATAATGATTTTGAAGGATTTATCAATCTAAGCGCGACATTCTCTGTGTTGAGATCCTTACATCGGCCTACCAATCAGAGGATTATATGAATTTTCTCCAATAAAAACCCAGAGACTGCACTTTCAACCACTAGGGAGAAAAGAGACGGTGGAAGCTTTCAAATTTTAGAAAAATCTTACCACATGGAAACTATATACAGAAATCGAACAAAATTAATTTAAATTCACTTCATCGACGGATTTGCCATGATTGGAATACTGGAATCTTGTATTTTTTAAATTCTCCTGAGATGCGATGTTTGTTCTAGGGAATCAAAATTGGACCAATGAAATCCTAGTCTTGTAGAATTTGCAATAGGTCACCAAAAGAATAAATAAACATAGGCAGAGAAGTTTTAACACATTGATCAAATCACTAAACTACAGATTTCATTTTTAAATTTGAAATCGAAAATAAACATTTAAAAAAAATGATTTTGATTTCTTATAATGTTGTAGTTTTAATGATTTGTGCAAATTCGGAGCAAGAGATTTTTATTCAATTTTGAAAATAAATCAATAGATTTTTTGATCTTCCTGATCGCTCGAAGCGCAGGAAGAGAGCATACTAACCTATTGATTTGTTTATTTTTATTTTTGTGGGTTAGCGTGGATGGAGTGGCTCTTACTGCACTACTAAATTTATTCATGAAAAATGATGATGATTTTATTATTATTATTATTATTATTTTTTAAACAAGACTAAAAGAAAACCATATGAGATCTCATTTTATTTTTCTAATCTATTCTACCTTAACTTGAAAGTATTTTTTTTTTATTTCCTAGGTAAAAGAATGCTTCCAGTGAAGCCACCTATGGACTAAGAATTCAAAAATGCTCACATCAAGATTTAAAATTTTTACCTTATGATTTGCAAACATGTGAGTAAGTTGTCTTATTCTTGGAGGTGGCGCAAGGTTCTTTTGAAACCAGTCTTTGATATTGTCCTTACTCTCTAAGAAGTACCTGCTCGACATCTTCAATTTTCTCAACCATAGATGGATTAGTAAGAAATGGGGGGGTTTAAAAAGACTGAATTTGAAACTAAATGCGAAAATAAAACAAATGCTCAAACTTGAACTTCGTTATGAAGAACCTATTGTCACCAGGTTTCACAAGTTAGTCCATAAAAAGAAATTGTAATAAAAATAACTTCTTAAGTCTATCTTCAGATGATCCTCCTCGACAACCACGTCAAAATGTTGGGTCTAAAATGCAGATGCAAATTAGAGTTTCATTTACTATCAATCTGGGTAAGTAAACTTTGAGGATCATCTAATATATACGGACTTAGAGACAAACTAAACTAAGCTAGGTGAAGAAATGCCAAAATTCCCTTACAGGAGTTATTTCATTGGGATCTCCAACACCTATTTAGCCATTTAATAAAATGAAATCTAAAGACATTGTGACAAGTGTAAGAAATATTAAAGCTCCCTTATAGGAGACTATTCATTAATATTTCCAATCATCTTAATCAACAAACTATTTAAACTAATGAAATTAAAGCACCTAAACCTAATTCTGATTGATTGCATGAAATATTGAAGCCCTCTTACAAGAGACTATTCATTTATATCTTAGGCATATAAATCATAAACTTAAACTAATGAAATAAAACATTAAATAACAATTCAGATTCATTGAAAGAAACATTAATACTTTCTTACAAAAGGTCATTCATTAATATTTCAAACATATGAACCTAATGATATTTACAAACAAACATAAAATGAAAGTTTACCAAAACAAAAGTGTACTTGCTAAACAATGGGGCCCCTTCCAAGGATTCACAAGCACATCAAAAGAGAAGTCAAATGTAGAAGATCAAAGAAGCTCCATTTTATTTATCATCAATTGCAAAATGCAACTACAAGTTCTACATTCCAAGAGTTTCTAAAATCTCCATTACAATTATTCTAAATTCTAACTTCTAATTACAAACTTATAAGATCCTAAGGTTCTAAATTCTAACTTCTCAATTCTGAATTCTAAATTCCAAAATTACAAATGAAGGAGATAACACTCCTATTTATACAAAACTTATGATAACAAACTCTTAAATGTGGATCCACTATTCCCTCTTCAAATTGACATATCTCTCAACCAATGGTGACACATAACCCTAACCTCCATGATCTTCTCCATGAGGTCCATGATGTTATCCATGAGGTCCATGATCTCCTCAAATTCGAATTTGAACATAGTGCCACATAAGGGTGCCTTAGAAGCTTTCTTTGTACCTACACATGTCAACAAACTCATTCTAATTGTTAGATATAAGTATATGGATATTATTTTCTAAAGTTTAACCACAAATTCACTTAAAATTAGTAAGAATTAATAATGTTTTGGAAAACAGAATGGTAACCCATTTAATGATGAAAGTGAAGTTGATGTGGTGACATGGTGGTGGAATAGAGGTGAGAAAATGTGTGAATGGAGTGAAAGTGGATGTATTTTAAGGATAATTCTTAAGCCCAACATGCATCAACCCTACACGTGTTGAAGTAATCCAATAGTTATGTTTTCCAAGAAACAAAAGAGAGATTCAATCCTTTAATGGAAAAATCAACTTTTTGAGGAGGTTCATCCCCAACCTTGCTGAACACTTGAGATAAATGACTAATATGTTGAAGAAAGACAATGAGGTAACATGGTCAGAAAATGCTAAGAAATCATCCAATGTGGTTAAATTTTCATTATCTATTGCTCCCACTTTGATCAATCCTGATTATACTTCATATGATATTATATTTTCATTCACTTCCGAGCATACTTTAGTTATTGTCCTGATGCAAAAGAGGGACTAGAAAAATGAGCACAGCATAGCTTTTTTTAGTCAAAATATAAGAGATGTAGCACTAAAGTATAACATTATTGAGAAGTAAGCTTTAGCCTTGGTGAAAGCTCTAAATGACATTTGGCTTTACATTCTGCATTCACACATTCTAACTTATATTCCAACAACAGCAGTGAAGGAATTTCTTATGCAAATAGCTCCCGAAAGCAGGCGTGGAAAATGGATTGCAGTGATGCTAGAATATGATCTCGAGATAAAACTGAAAAAGTTGATCAAGGGAAAAGGTTTGAAAAATCTCATGGATGAATCCAACTTGCATGCATTAGATATCAATATAATTGTTGCCCTGTCTGAGGAAGAAATGGAAGACTCACAGGTACAAGTATTAGAAATGTTTACTTCATCACCTTCGTATACCGACATTGTGTATGCGTTGCAGCACTTAAATCCTCCACTGGAAGTCCTAAGAGGTAGGAGTAGATCATTAAGATTGAAAGCTTCAAAATATTGTATTCTTGATGGTGTCTTTTTTTGGAAATATTCGAGGGGTGTGTTGTTGAATTGTCTTGTCGAAACTAAAGAAAAGGTTGTGATGAGTGACTTCCACAAGGGCAATTGTGGTGGCCACCTCTTTTGGAAAACTATAACCAACAAGATTTTGAGGGTTGACTTTTATTAGCCGACTCTTTTCGCTGATGTGTATAAAATTTTGATGAGCTATCATGAATGTCATATTTTTCAGGGGAAAAGGAAGTTGTTACCATTTCCATTGCAGCCCATTTCAATTGCAGCACCAATCCAACAATGGGGTCTTGATTTTGTTTGAGAGATCCATCCTTCACCGTCGGTTGAGCACAAATGGATCCTAACAGCTACATAATACTTCACGAAATGGACTGAGGCGATCCCGACTAGGCAGGGTACTAATTCTATAGTCATTCAGTCTATGGAATCTAATATTTTGTCAAGATTTGGCTGCCCATAGAAAATAATCACCGATAATGTTGCTGCTTTTAAGTTAAAAAAGATGGTGAAATTCTGCCAAAAGTATCATATCACATTGGGGCATTCAATCGCTTATTACCCACAAGGGAATGGGTACGGAATGAAGAAAATGGAAAGCACAGTAAGTTTGAAAATCTGTGGAAATGATGGTACAAAATGTCAGCTTTGAGAGGAAAGAATGTTTATTTTGTAGAAGAAATGAATGGACAAGATTATTCAAGAGGAGAAATCAATGGCAGGCTTCTCAAGCACTACCTTTCTTGAGAAATTTCTGGAAATTTTATTTTCATTGTACATACCAATTTACTTTCCTATCAGAATGTGAAGTGGCTATAATGGGAACTTGAAGCCCGAGGAGAAGGCCATAAGGCTTCATTGACCAACTTCTAGTTTGAAAGATTCAGTTTGTTTTTTTTCTATTATTTGTCGAAGTCAGTTAGTTAGTCAGTTTTTAGTTTTGATTTTGGTCTTTGTGTTTAGACTCCATGCCCAATGGATAAGGCTACCCGGTCCACAGTGTTCTTGACACCTCCTACAGGAGCTGCCATCCTCAGTTGAAGCCAATGTTAGTGTCTATCAGTCCTTCCAGTCACCAGTGATCAAATATCCTGTTGCAATGTTTTTGTTAAGGTTTCAAGTCAAATTTTATCGTTTCATTAGGTTTTCAGAATAAAATTTGGTCATTGGCTAGTCTGTCTGGGTCTATTACTACTCCTTTCAAAATATCATGTTCCGGTCACTTCCTTCATTCAGTTGGATGTGCCATCCCTGAAAGGTAATCATCACCATCTTAGTCATACCATCATGGTCCTCATTAAACTCAGTGTCACCTTTAGGTCATTAGGGTCAAAGTCATCAAAATATGTCATTTCATTCATAAACCAGGCAAATGAAGGAGTAGTTATAAGGAATTTGCTGATTTATTTTTATTTTTATTTTTTCAAAGTGTAATTTATTTCAAATTTATGTAATAAGTTCTAATTATCTAAAACTACATTAAGATGTTCCACACTGCATAGTTTCCAAAAACAAAGTGAAAATCATATGGTGGGCCACCCTGCCACAATGAATAAGTTGTCTTCTACAAGCTATAAAGACCATTACATTTCATTTCTCTCTCTAATTTCATAAGATAATAACTCACATTCACCAACAAGACACTTCCTCAACATTTTTAGAGCCAAAGGACACTCCAAAAATTGATTTCAAGCAGCCACGCTACGCTTTTAGAACCTTCACTGTGTTTTCTCTCCTACAGCCACAAAACCTATTTCTAATGGTTTTCAAAGGGAAATTTAAGTTTCATCAGCATTTTGCAAGTAAGTTCAGCTCCTTTGACCCCTCCATAAGCTTTATTTCCTTGATTTCATAGTGCATATCATCCATTTTCCTCCACGCTGCATTTTTGGTAGTTTCCTAGCTAGGACTGTATATAAGTTCCCTAGACCAAATCCTACACCCAATTCATCCCTTTTCACTTCCCAAATTTCCCTAACACCACTATCTACTTCCCTAAATTTTTTTATCCTCATTTCCCTTCCCTAAACCCTTCATACTATCCCCTCATCCGCTTCCCCCGTTTTTCCCACTAGGGTTTTCCCTTGCACACTACCAACATGGAAGAAGAAAAGAAGTCCTATAATAAGGGAGGTAAAACCTCTAGGTATGAACCACTCAACACTCATGAGCTGATGTCTTGTCCACTACCCAAGAAATTCTTTCATAATGTAAGGTGTTTAGGGTTTTGTGAGCAGATTCAACAGGTCATGTATCATGCCAATTTTACTAGCTTATTTGCCACTGATCTTAGGAGAGATACAGTCACTATTCCGGGGGTCAACTTCACAATTTCAATTGAAGTCATAGCAAAAGCCACAGGGGTACCCAATAGTGGGGAGAAATGGTTTAATAGCCTAGACTTGGATGTGCAAAACTACCAACCTTTCATCAAAGGTCACTATAAACACAACATTAAGAAGGTTTTTCCTTTTGGTCAGCTCCTTGGGAAGTTTTCCCCAATGATGAAGATCATTATGAAGTATTTTACATGTGAAGGTGGATTTTCTAGATTGTATGAATATCATGTTAGGTTTCCCATGCATTTCACAGCGGTAAAACCACTAAACCTACCCTACTACCTTTACAAGAGCTTGGCTAAAATGGAAGAGAAGGTGAAACATAAACAAAGTGATCATGAAACCAACCTTTTTCAACAGGCCCTCATCAAAATAATTGTATTGCATTAGCTTGCACAAAATAATATCACTTGGGAGACATTCATTCAGTCAACTATCTTTTTGTCTTCTGCTAGTCAATCTACAAGCCAAAGTACAACATCAACATCATCCAAGCCCATGGAGATTTCCTCATCTAGCAGAACTATAGTCAAGAGGACACCTAGGCCTGAGGTGACTCAAACATATTAGAGAGGAAGGAGGCTTGTGTTTACTCCACAGATTGTGGAAGGGCCCAAGCTTTCATCAACTAAACAAGGATCACAATCACAATATGAGCCAAATTTTGCAAGATGAGGAGCCATTCCATATTGACAATGATATGGTTGAATTGAAGGTTAATGAGGAGCATAAGAGAGTAGAGAAGGTCATCATTGAGAAATATGGTGAGATCAAAGAGCTTAAGGACAACTTATCTATGGCAAATTCATGATTTCATTCCTAGAGCAGGAGAATAAGAAAGTGAAGGTAAATCAACTACTCTTGATTAAGAATAAGGTTGATGTTAGCAAAGAATATGTCAAGGGAAAAGTAGTAGTTGAAAGGGATTATTCAGATGAGCATAAGGAGCAAGTGAAAAGGAAGAGGCCAAGGACTAGAGGGCTCAAAAGGGCATTTCAACAACAAAGAGAGCAAATGTCTTTAGCTGACCTAATTGTAACAGAAATCAATGAGAATAGGGAGTTGTGTCTTGACAAAGTGAATTTTCATTTGTAAAATATTCTTAAGAGGGCTAACAAAGACAATAAGTTACAAAGATAAATGGCTTCTGATGCAGGAGCATTCAGCTCAACAATTTCAGCATAGTCTAGTTAACTTAGGGGTCTTGTGTTTTCAATGAAGTTGGATTCCTATGTATGTAATTATTAATGTTTTAAGTGATTAGAGTAGGAATTAATTAGATATTATGAGGATATTTGTAAATGCTCTAGAATGTAGGAGAACATGGGTGATTAATGATGATGAGAGAGTTAGAAATCAATTGTAAGTCTTGGACTAGAAAGTCGTTTCATGATTCAAGGAGCTAGAGAGGATTCATAAGGATAAGTAGGAGTCATAAGTGGACTCAGAGGATATTTAGGATTTAGTTTAGCATATTAAGGATCTGAACCAAAATTAGTTCAACAAAACCTTTTGTATAAATGTAAGCCTAAAAGGCATAGAGAGTCAGTAGTTAGAGGAGCAGTTTTAGAGTAGTTAGTGATTCAAAGAGTCAGTTAAGCCTACGGGTAGAGAGGACAAAATGCCACTAATACAGAAGATCAGGCCAAGGAAAGAGTTCCTGTGTAAATACATGGTTATTAAATATACAACTCGATTCTATGTTCATGTGTGTGTATTGAGTAATTGAGATGAATATTGTATATGATCTTGAGTTATTCTGTGTAACATAGGTTCTAGGTGCAGATCCAGAAGGGTGGCAAAATACAAAGAAGAGCAATAGAGAATTGTTACGACTTTTTACACATCAGAAGTACAGGAGGAAGCCTTTAACGTTACAGTGAAGGTGGAGGAGCATAAAGGCACGAGTGGAGTTAAGTTAAGGAGAGAGTTGTGGCAGAACAACGAAGGACCACATTCCTAAAGGAAGTCGAAACCACAGAAGTACATTGAATGAATGGCACAAAACTAAAGTAAAGAGCAGCAGGGCTAAGAGAGAAAAAATTCCCTTGATCGTGGTTGAAGTCCCATAGTAAATCTTAGCCATCGATCACAAAATTCAACAATCACGTCATAGTCAAATGTGGGGTTAAGTTGGTTGATAACCTGCGTGCTAGTTGAAGGGCCGCATACTGTAGGATTTAATGGCCTCTGTCATCCAACAGATATTGGGTCGTAAAAAAATCGAACTTTAACTCCAAGGGCAGACCCGAAATTTTATATATCGAGGACTTATATTCCCTATCAGCTCCGTAAAGGTGGTAACTGTCATGTAAGTGATCCACCCGATATCACTGTGGACCATCGGATCAAGTGGATTTTGATCAACGATTATAAAGCGTCGGGCTCGTTTGTTGATTGGGAAAAAGTGTAGCCATCGGATCGCGGGTAAGATCGATGGTGGAGATTGAAGTGAAAATATTTGTTGAGAGAGGACCCAAAGAGGTTATAGGCACGACTTTAAATTAATTGGAGTACGGTTGTGTTATCTCATATCGCATGCAAGAGGAAATGAAGTCACATGATGGTGTGATGCGATATTGCGACAACAGTTTATCTGGTGGACGAAATCAACAGCGGAAAAGGGGAATCGCATATCACAAATTGGGAGTTCTGAAGAAATATTTTATTGAGTTGAAAGGTTTCGCAAAAAGAAATAACCAAGGGTCAGACTCGAGTTAGTTGTTGAATCATTCCGCATGAGATTTAGTTAAGGGGCCTTAACCTTAATTTATGAAGGTTGACCAAGTAGGTCATAGAAATTACTGGGATTGATAATATTATGCATTTTATATGCATATTATGGGTATCGCGGGTTTTTCTTGCATCATCCTCTCATTACTACACAAGGAACCAGGTCTCCAAAGTCAAGATCACGCAGTTGAAGGAAAAACTCAAGGAAACCCTAATGAAGACAAAAGGGAGGGTTAAGTTGGATTTTCTTGTTGATGATTCCCTCATAGAACAACATACCTACTCAGAACTTCATGGAGTAGCCTCAAACCGGTTTTGAAGAAATTTGGAGAAATTTTGGTTTTTGGTGAATTTTTGGAAATTTTGAGACAGTCACTAGGTCAAAAACACAATGTGCCCCATGTTGTGGTTTTGATGAAGGACTCTAAATGATGTCTGGTTTGCATATCTATATTTTTCATGACTTGTACATCACTTCTAGCCTTTGGTAACATACTTACAACAAGTTTTGGTAGGTGGAAAGGGCTAAAAAATACCTAAAAACACCTCCGTACCCTCTTTTTGAAGAGCACGCTGTGCTTTTCGGAGTACCTCTAGGAGAATGAAGTTTTGGAGGGATATAAGCAACCTTTCTCAAATCTTAAATATTCCATCTTGTAGCATACATACACATCTTTCCAATGAGCCATCAAGCTCCTTATTTTGACATCAGGAAGGCCTCCAAAAGTCAATTCTCCCAAATTCGCTGTGATTTATCCTCGCATGTTGTGCTTTTGACTAATTTCACTGTGCTTTTTCCTGAAGCTACTTTTTCTTGGTTTCATCAGCCATATTTGAGTTTTTATGATGTAACTATTTGAACTTGATGTAATTATGATGTAATTAATGGTAAATAAGCTCGTTAGGTTGTTTTCATGTAAATTTAGGCCTTATTAATGAGGATAGTTTAGTTAAAGTGTAAATGGAGGATTTGTTTCAACCTCCATGGACATTAAGGTTTTGTTTGAATGCCTCATGAAATCAATTCGTAAACTGAAGGATTCAACCCTGAGAGAGGGGAATATGGTTTTTAGTCTATATGTATCTACTTTTCAGTCATAGAACGGGTCAGAGGTTGGAATACTTGCAGCTTACACTTCAACTCTTTTTTTAGGAAATCAAGGGAGCAATTTGTAGCTATTATCTTGCAATTCATGTGCAGTGAGTTTGTGATCTTGTATTTTCTCTGTTACATTTTTAGATGAATGATATACATCTCTCCTTTCAATCTCTTATTTCTTCATTGATTTTCCTTAAAGGTTATAAGCATAATTCTTTCATAAAAGCTTTGTTTTGATGGGAATACCATTTTGTGTAATTTTCCTTCTTACATAATGAATTGATGGTACACATGCTCATTAAGACCTCGTTTCTCTTTCAAACCCTACACTACACTGACAAAACCCTCAAGCCATCACAAAAGTATTGCTACCTTGCTCCTCTATATATTTGTTGTTGTAACCTTTCAATACTTTGACCTAGCTACCTAGTTTTCATCCCTAATCTAGCATCAAAACCCTACCTTAGCCTATCATATCTATCCTAACATCCTTTTCCTTTGTAGTCGTCATTGGATGTGAAGTCATAGAGAGATCCCTCTCTGGTTTAGCAGGGCTAGCTATTGAACCCTAAGTGGTTTGAGGTTACCTCCTTCGATATCCCTCCTCAACCTTGGGGTATTGTGGAGGATAATACCTTCTGCCATACCATTATAATGAAGTATTTGAAGGCCTGTCTCTCCAATATGTCTAAGACTTTGATGCAATAAGATGGTGTTTTCTCCAAAGACCACTAGATTTTTTGCTCCACTTTCAGGAACCATAAAACTGTTGCACCCATCAATAACAATTCTACCTAGAAGCTTGTACAAAGTTCCAATTCAAACTCCCCGCACCAATACCAGTACTTTCTGAACCATATTGCAAGTATCTTTCTCGAACACGTTTTTTACACCTGCATCATCTGTGTTGCTTACAGAAATCATATTTATGGCCAATGTAAGAATATGTAGAACACCCGGAAATGTTCTAATCCTTCCACCTTGTAACTTAAGCTTGAAGTTTCTTCCTCCAATGATTCTAGCCTTCCTATCATCCCCTAAGAAAGCATCACCACTATCATATTTCTCATACTCGCAAAACCACTCCCTATGGGGAGTGAAGTGAAAAGATGCACCTCATTCAATCAACCATGCCTCATGATCTACATGTGTACTTGAAAAATACGCTAAGTACACATCCCAACATTCATCTGAGGTGGTTTTCACATCTCCAAAAGGAGCATCATCAGAGCCCTTTCTTCTTAGGAGCTTTATATCTACAATCCTTTTTGTATTTCCCTTCCTTCCCACATTTGCAACATACCTTTACAGGTTTTCTTGGAGATATAGATCTCCCAGTTGATGACATATTTTTGTTTCCTTTTGGGGACTGTCCTCAGACAGAAAAGGCATCTCCATTCTATCTCTCCATATTTTTCCATATCATCTCAGACACAAGTATGAGATTATTTCATCAAACTTCAAGGTAGTTGTATTGCTACCTATAGCAACAACCAGACTATTCCGTGAATCTTGTAGAGAAAAAAAAAAATGATGCACCTATCTTCATCTAAATTTTTTATATCAACAGATAGCAACTGGCATACCATAGTATTAAAGGCATTCATATGATATATCACTGAGTCTCCATCCTTCATCCTCACGTTGTACAACTTTTTTCGTGGGAACAATTTGTTCACCAGAGGCTTATATTTGGACAAAGTCCCTAACTTGAACCATAAATACTTCGTTGTAGCTTCCCCTAATACATTCAACAATATTGAATCTGAGATACATAATTATATTGTGGTCTTTGCTTTCCAATCCAACTTTAGCAAGTCTTCAGCTGATATTGTCGTTGGTTTAGTACCTAGATCTACCATGATCCATTGATCTTTATCCACCAGAAGATCCTCCATCTTGATTTTCCACTACTCAAAACTCTTTCCATTATATTTCTCAATATCTATCTTTCCACTGCATCTTCTTTCACTGCAAGAATCAATCTCACAGATCTCCCACTGAACAAGGTCTACGATAGGCCCAAGCAAAACCCATCAACAACAAATGCATCCCCTTGAAGCCAAAACAACTCTGATACCAAATGTAGGTTTTAAAACTGTAAGGGAATTACATGCAGGCGAATTCTAAAAACATAAAATAAACAATGATGAGAACATAAAATAAATACACAGACATTTCCCTTGGATCCCAAAACTGGGACTACCACATTGATTTTTCATTATGTTCATTTGAATGTTACGATACACATATATACATGTCGAAGCATTCATAAACCCCAATTCATTAACCCTGGATTAGAACGGAACTATAGTTCCATTGACCAAATCTACAAAGTACCATGGGCAGAAAACCATCATGCCCAAAACCATGTGTAAAACCCATGCACAGAATCATAGGTAGGTCTTCCTACCTAATATAGGGTACAAAAAAATTTCCCAAGGCACTGGCCCTGACAGCCTGAAGGGAGGCTACTGCCCCCTTGAAACAACCTAATAAGGGGGTTGTGCCCCCCCTGTAACACCCCTGTTTCCCCTTGTGTAACGAATAGAGGGGTTTGTTGCCCCCCAGTGCGTGGGACTAGTTGTGGAAATAATATAACACACAACCAACATTATTAATAATGTTATGAAAGTATCCAGACTTGCTACTAGTGAAAATTTTTCTTCATAATCCACTCCAAGCTATTATGCAAAGCCTTTTTCTACCAATCTGGCTTTATGTTTTTCATTTCTCCATTTTCATTAAATTTGGTCTTATATACCAATTAAATCCAATGCTTGTTTTTCCTTCGGCAAGATATAAAGGATTCCATGGATCATTCCTCTTTATGTTTGCAATTTCTTCATTTAGAGCTTCAACCCATTCTTTCGTTTTTATTGCTTCTTGAAAATGTGTTCCTTGGAAAACCAATGAAGCAAAATGTACTTGTTCATTATCTAGTTACTCATAAATCTCTCTAATATATATATATATATATATATATATATATATATATATATATATATATATATATATATATATATATATATATATATATATATATATATATATATATATATATATATAGATAGATAGATAGATAGATAGATATATAGATATTGTGGAATCATGGATTCAAATTCACTGTTTGAGGATGGTGATGGCCTTCATTGTTGCAACATCAATGTTGAAACTCTCAAATTTCTCAACTTTAGTTATCAACCTAGCATTCATACAAAATTAAGAGGCGTTGACACTAAATATGCAATAGGAATTATCTCTTCTCTTGTTAATTTTTACCTAGTTTGAAACACTAAAATGAAATCTAGATGTACATAGACCAAGTTAATGAATCTATGCTATGGCAAAATTTCAATTACAGAAAATGACTTGTTGAAAGGAAAATATCACGAAAATATAAGCTACTTGTAAAGAAAGAAAGAATACTTGCACACTTCTATAATCTCTACAATGAAATGCAATCACACTTGCACTTCTATGTTACTTGCAAGGAAAAGAAAAGCACACTGCTAAAATGAAAGATTGTGAATTGAACACCCTAATTTGCAGGAAAAAGTAGTTTTTGAAAGAAAATCAATCAAAAGGATGTAAAAGGTCTGTATAACTTCAAGTTCCAATATCAAGGATCTTGGAGTGTTTTAAAATATCAAATAATTCGTTTCATGAATTTATTGCAAAGGTGAGTGGGAATGAAGGTTGGTTACATGTTGTTACACGAGTCCCTATTTTGCTACAAGTGACAGTCCAACGAGCATGTAACTAAGAAAAATGGGAGTCTGAGAGGAAAGAAAGCTATAGAAAAGTTATACAATGATAAATTCAAAGTGATAAATGCTTCAAGACAACGTTTTATGAGTTTAACATAACAAAACTAAGCTCAGTGTGTCTCATGCAGCTACAAAATTCATTATAGGAAAAAGAATAGTGAATATTAAATTTTTGGTAGAAAGATAAATGAAGTAGATGGAGATAAGAAATGACATTAACTACCATAAATATTAGAACCAAATACTCTAATAACATGTAAGAGAGAAATGTTCATAACAACCTTCCAATTAACCATGCATAAGTGTTATAAAAAGGTAACCTCCAGAAATATTGATAAAGTAAGTAAATACATAATTCTAACAAAAAATAATACAACAGGGATCTAGATCTCCCAGGCTGGGCCCAACCCAAGGATTTCTAGAGCCCCTTAGAGGAAATCCAAACTAGGAGTTGAAATCGAACACAAGTTCTATTAACTAAGAAATTGTTTGTACATTAACAATTTATAAAACTTGCTTGGAAACTCAAATCTAGTCCTCCTATTCTTCACACTCTTTTATACATGTCTATTGAGCTAATCAAGCCTCTTATTTATACAATTTTTGGGGGTGGGGGGGTGGGGTGGGGGGGGGGTGTGGGAACCTCCTTGAGGGGAGGACTAGATTTCCCTCCAAAAATACCAAAGGGGGTTCTTGATCCTAGTCCACCTCACAACAATAGGAAGGGGCATTAAATGCCCTTAGCATTGGAGTTGAGACTCTTACAATTGGGAACAAGTCCTATGATGTCTCTAGTGTTGTATCTTCTTGAAATGTGTGTAACATATCTTCAAATTCTACACAATACACATATTAGTGCACATAACATATGAAAAACATTATTGACTCTTCTAAGAACTTCTAAGCTAGAAAGGTGTGGCATTAAGTGCAAAAGGTAGGTTTAGTATAGTTCTTATGTCCCTCAAAGTGGATAAATGAGCCTTATTATTTACTTATTTTAGAGGCCCATGAGACCCCCCTACTAGAAGTGTTGCTGACACTTTGAGAAACTTACTCTTTCCCTCTCCTCTTCTCTTTCTCATTCATCTCCGATAATCAGGCTTACATCCCAATATGAGTTAGTCATGGTCATGTCTACTAGGTGCAATCTTGCATTTTCTTCCATAACCTTCCATTCCTTAGATTTCTCTTCTTGATCCTTATGTTCTTTTAGTTCTAGTAGCAAGGGTGGATTGAACCTAAGCCCAATCCACTAGACTCCAAGTCTTTGGACAATCCAATTTTATAAGGAATTCTTCGCTACTACTACCTATAACCAACCATGAAACATATATTATCTAATTTTCATGCTATGGGGAAATGTTTTCAATATTACTTGACAAGCCTGTGATCTCTCCTCCCATAATAGTCACAGAGTTTCTGTAAAATGGAGGATAGCCTCTGCTTGTCTCTTCTTCCAAATGTCCACTATTTTAGGGTATTCTACAAGGATGGTATGAGTTGTTGTGAGTATGGAGTGGTTTGGATGCATTGGCTTGATTTATAGTGGATCCCTTAGTTCACCATCTAAAGATTTCCACAATTCCTTTGTGCTACTTTCTTCATGGCTCAACTAGGATGTTAGGACCACAATTGTGCATCCCCCAAGTATGGGTTTGGATCCCATATGGTCATGTTGGTAAGTACAAGGTTGTGGATGTAGAATTCATCAACCTTGGTTTTTTCCTCCATATTGTATTCCAAGAAAAAATTAGTGATCTCCTTAGTATCTTATAAATGGATTGTCCTGCTTTGTGTTCTTTTGTTTATTTGAAACCTGCACCATTTTTCTTTCAAATCTAGTGAGCAAGCCCTTCAATGCTTCTTGCAGCTAATTTCCTCTAAGGAGGGGAGTGCCATAGTCCCCAAGGATGTTTCCAATGATGAAATTTGAGTGTATTTTTGCTTTGGCAATCCTTTTTCTTGTTGTAATTGGCTCTTTATCTATTTCCTTTTCTTCTCAATATTTTCTGTTATGTTTTCCTCATATAACCTTAATATGGCCATCTCTTCCCTCATTTCTTTCATTTCATCCTCCATCTTTGTAAGGTCATCGAATCTCTTATATTGTGTTATTATATTCCATAGGTGTGTTTATGTTTTTCCCTTATCCACTTCAAACAGTAAGTGGGGCAGTAAGTGTTTAGGGAGTACTCTTCTAGATCTTCCTACATTAGGGGATGGGATGTTGAAGGTTCTCCAATGCATCAATGACTATTAATGTAATCAGTCCATGATGGTTTAGGTCATTATGCTTGTCTTCTTTGACCTTGGTGCTCATTTCCTTGAGAGATTGAAAAAGGAATAAGGGAAAACTCTAGCTCATGGATTGGAAGGTGAGCCTGAAACCTCAGCTAATATAGAATATATAGAATTCTAAATTGATAAGCATGTACTATGCTCAACCTACCTTCACAATAAATATATTTGAGAATGTGATAATATTCATCATCCCAAGGGATAGGAAGAATCTCCCTCCTAACTCCACTTTTGTTTTCAATGGGTGCTCACGGTGTAGAAAGAATTCTCTCTTGGTAGCTTCTTGTCTCTCATCCTTGATGCTTTATTGATAATAACATTGTATTATTTTATAATAAAATTATTATTCATTATTATCTGCGCTAATTTTTTAAATTCATATGTAGCACTAAGTGTCCAATTAATAAATTTATATAAACAACGAGTATTTTATATATCTTTTTAAAATTGAGATAAAGAAATTAAAATATATAAAATCATATATTAATAACTTTATATGAACCATCAGAATTTTATATTTATATTTCTAAAATTCATATAAAAAAATTAAAATAAATATAAATAATGTATAAAATATAATTGTTACACAATTTTTTTTCAAAAAAAGAATTATGCGCAGAAAAACTCCTAAGTTAAATGTGTAAGCTAAAAAAAGGTCTAAAATGAGTTCTTGGTGCAAATCCAGAAGATTATTATTAATTTTTAACACCATTTACTTCTGGAGTCCTGTAAAACGCATTTGTATCGTCTCCAAAACATAAATAAATCATAAGACCCAATTAAATAAATCATAAGAAACAATTAATGAAGTAACAAAATAAATGTCATTGAGAGGTAATATTAATATCCAAATCATTGTTGGAACTACTACACACCTACATGCGGACTCTTAGTTAGAGCATGGGACTACATGCAAGATTCCTTTTACATGATTTACTCCTTGATTTGCTCCTCCTTTCACTCTGCAACTGACTAGTTATCTCCGGAACTTGTTGTAGGTGTTGAGTCTTCTCATTGATCACCACTATGGTGCATTACCTTGGGATCTTCACCCAGTAATGCTATATCATGAGCATTGTAACCTATTTTCTAATGAACCATTCTTTTGTTCTTTCAATTTTCTTTTAGTGTTTTTGCTCTGCAAAACTATATTCTCAACCTTTACTAGCTAGATTCATCTATGCAGGTTTTCTAGCACATTTACATGTTGTCAGAGCCCACAGGTTGCTAGATAAAAGACGCACCAGTACCTTATTTTGCAGGTATTACAGCTTGGAGATCAAAGATCGACAGAAAAATGGAGTTTCCCAAAGCATCGATCCTAACACCGTACAACTATCATGAATGGAAGGACGAAATGGCTCGATACCTTCATCATAAAGGGTTGTACAGGATTACCATGGCTATAGAAGTGGAACCCACTTTAGCCATAGAGAAATCCAAGTAGCTCAACCATATGGTTGAGGCCCACGGATCCATATGCATGTGCATCTCTCGAGAGTTGCAGTTTCATCTATCTGCCTGCAATACTCCCAAAGAGATTTGGAAAAAGGTTGAATATCTCTACGGAAAATAGGATGAGATGAATGTACATCTGCTCAAAGTGGAGCTGCTGTCATTGGATCCACAGAACTATGACAGAATTCAAGACTTTTTCACCAAATATAATGATCTATTGCTGCAACTCAAGGGTTGTGGAATTGAAAAATCAAAGGAGGAGAGTCGTCAAGTTCTCTCTATTATGTCAAAGCTCGGATCGGAATACTCTGTCTTTGTGTCTACATTTCATGCAGTAAGGCTCGCAACAGGTAAATCCTACTCTATGCCTTCTCTCAAGGAATTTATGGAGTCCCTTATTTTTGAGCAAGATAAACTCATTGGCATGGGGAAAATCAAACCTCCAAAAGCACATGCACTTGTTGTGCATGATGGCAGCCACAATAAAAATCATAGATCTGATTCAAATCAGAAAAATCAGCAGCAAAAAGACAAGGGAAAAGCGCATTCCCATCCAAAGAAAGAATGGTACACCAAGCCCTTCAATGACTCCTCCGACTCGATAAATGAGAAAGGGAAGAAAGGAAACAGATGCACCTACTGTCAAATAGGATTGCATCTAGAATCCTCTTGCATGAAGAAACAAATTGACCAAATGGCAAAAATCCTTTAGAAGCACAACCTTGGGGACCACATCCCTCAGGGCGCCAAGAAGAAAACTGAGGATCTGCCACACGAGAAAGGTAACAATTTTCATGCTTTAGTTGCAATTAATTCTTCTAGTGATGCATGGATTATAGATTCTGGTGCATCACATCATATGGCTGCTGCAAAGGAAGTCTATTCCTCTTTGGATGCATGCAAAGGACCTCCCATCCTCATGGGAGATGACTCACTTATTGAGGTCACTGGAAAAGGTAGAGTGGAACTTTTACACGGAATCTTTGAAGATGTGCTTCATGTTCAAAAACTTTCAATAAACCTGCTTTCAATTTATCAGATCACTCATTCCGACACCGGAAAGAGAGTGGAATTCACTCCAGATGCAGTGAACATATATGATCTACATAGCAACTCCAAAATTGCAACTAGTGAGGTAAACAATGGACCCAGACTGTATACATTTTCTGAGTTTATTGAATCTGAATCCTCCTTATTGCTTACACATGTTGATGATAGTAGTAGGCTTTGGCACGAGAGGTTTGGTAACTTAAATTACAGGTATATGTAGCAACTAAGCAAGAATGAGATGGTGGAAGGCTTGCCAAATATCAGTTTCTCCAAAGGAGTTTGTGAAGGTTGTGTCCTTGGCAAACATCCCAGAGAAAAGTTTGACACCGACAAGACTCACAGAGCATCCTCTCCTCTAGATCTGATCCATAGTGATCTCATGGGGCCTTTTCCTCATCCTTCCATCAACAAAGCAAGGTATGTGCTTACATTTATTGATGATTTCTCACGGTATACTTGGGTGTATCTTCTCAGGGCCAAATCTGAAGTTTTTGCGCACTTTGAAGATTTCAAAGCACTAGTTGAGACACAGTCAGAGAGAAAGATCAAAGCCCTCCGTACAGACAATGGGGGGGAATATGTTAACACAACACTTTGGAACCTTTGCCTTCAGTCCAACATACAGTTGCAATACATAGTTCCATACACTCCGCAATAGAATGGAGTTACTGAGAGAAAGAACTGATCTCTCAAAAAGATGGCTTCCTGCATGTTGCATGCTAAGTCACTGCCTCATAAGCTATGGACTGAAGCACTTAATTGTGCTAATTACATCCAGAACAGATCTCCTCATAGGTCTATCAAGGATCAGACCCCCTTTTAGGCTTGGAGCGGCACTAAACCAGAGGTCACTCACTTCCATGTTTTCGGCTCTCGAGCATGGGCCAGGATCCCCTCTAAAAAGTGGAAAGCTCTTGATCCACAGAGCATTGAGTGCATCTTTGTTGGATACCCTGATGGTGTGAAGGGATATCGGCTCCTGATTTCCTCTACGGACAAGCTCATCATTGAGAAAAGTGTCAAATTTGAGAAAAGTCTCTCGCATGCACCTCAATTGCCACATGCAGACACCTTTTATCTACCTCATGTCTGAGATGATGACTCAGTACACTCAGATGCAGATACAGAGCATGTACATGCTGACGTAGAGCATGCAGATGTAGAGACAAAGTCTTCAGATACAAATCTAGTTCATGCAAATGATGATCCACATCCAAGTCCAGATCGGGCTTCCAACAGTGACTCATATTCCCCTATAATAAATTAGAGAACAAGGAGCTTACGTGAGATATATGCACAATACCACCCAGTTTCTAGAAATGGTCTTGTGGGGGATAATTCTGATTTGCAGAGGATTAGCTCAGAGTTTATTGAGCCTCCTCTTGTCCTCACTGCCACTGAACCATCGCCATCCTGGCATTGTCATTTGGTTCAATCTTCTGATCCATATTCTTACGCTGAGGCTGCTGGACATCCATCTTGGGAGACTGCCATGGACGAGGAATATAACTCCCTCCTCAAGAACCAGACCTGGGATGTGGTCCCCCTTCCTTCAGGAAGGAAAGTTGTCCGATGCAAATGGGTCTACAGGACCAAGAGTGCTGCAGATGGGCAAATCACCAGACAGAAAGCGAGGCTAGTAGCTAAAGGCTTCCAACAAGTGCATGGCATTGATTATGATGAGACCTTTGCTCCAGTAGAAAAGATGGATTCCATACGCCATACACTTGCCATTGCGGCTGCGCGGGGATGGGAAGTACATTAGATGGATGTGAAGAATGCCTTTCTTCACAGAGACCTATGAGAGGAGATTTACATGGACCAGCCACATGGTTTTATTCAGGATTCATCTTTGGTCTGCAGACTGAAGAAATCTCTCTACGGCCTTAAGCAGGCCCCGAGAGCTTGGTATGCGAAGATGGATTCTTTTCTCTTATCACAAAACTTTGAAAGATGTAAGTCTGATCCGAATGTTTACATACTCAGGACACATGATTCTCTTCTTATCTTAGTTTTGTATGTGGATGATCTCCTAATCACTGGAAGCTCGGCTTCAGCCATTGCTACAGTCAAGAGGGCCTTGCATGATAGGTTCTTGATGACAGACATGGGTCCATTACACTTCTTTCTTAGTCTTGAGATTAGCCAGGATGCCATAGGCATCAAAATCTCTCAGGCTAAGTATGCACGGGATCTCCTCGAGAGATTTCGCATGACTGACTGCAAGCCAGCACCGACTCCTTTTCTGTCTGGGGTCCGCCTTGAGGATGGAGGTGACACTCCATTAGTTGACAGCACTCTCTACTGACAGCTAGTGGGGAGCTTATTGTACCTCACCCACTCCAGACCAGATCTCTCATATGCAGTAGGGGCAGTTTCGAGATACATGCAGGAGCTGCATGAGCTACATTGGAATGCTGCCAAGTGCTTCCTCCAATATGTGCAGGGCACCATCACCTTCGGGATTCACTATGCAATCGGCACTGCATTGGATCTCCTTGGCTTCACTGATTCTGATTGGGCGGGCAACAACATTGATCGCAAGTCCACCTCCGGATATTCACTCAGTCTAGGGTCTGGCCCTATCTGTTGGTCAAGCAAGAAGCAAGCTGCTATTGCTCTCTCTTCAGCCGAGGTTGAGTACAAAGGAGTAGTCAACATCACCATTCAGGCTCTGTGGCTACAACACTTCCTCATTGAGTTGGGCGTCCAGTTCCACCAGCCCATTGTCATCTGGTGTGATAACCAGAGCACTCTCAAATTTTGCAGGGATCCAATACAGCGGTAGTGGGCGAAGCACATAGAGATCCATATGCACTACATCAGAGACTTAGTACATGATCGGGTCATTGATTTGCAGTTCTGTTCCTCAGCAGAACAGACTCCAGACATCTTCACCAAGACATTCACTCAGCAGAAGTTTCGCTCTCTGCGCGATCGTCTTGGAGTGAAGGACACAGTTGCTTAGCAAATGTCTTTTCTTCCTCTTTTCTTTTGATTAATTGTATTTTGAGGGGGGGTTTTTCCCATGAGGTTTTCCCTCTTTCCTCAATTTTAGTACAAGTTGCACTGTATTTTGGGTGACCTTTGGCCTTAGTTGCTAGGGCCCATTTTCTATTTTTCCCCATAGTGGTGTTCAGGGGGGCTATTGGAACTACTACACACCTACATGCGGACTCTTAGTTAGAGCATGAGACTACATGCAAGATTCCTTTTGCATGATTTACTCCTTGATTTGCTCATTCTTTCATTCCGCAACTAGCTAGTTATCTCCGGAAATTGTTGTAGGTGTTGAGTCTTCTCATTGATCACCATTGTGGTGCATTACCTTGGGCTCTTCACCCAGTAATGCTATATCATGAGCATTGTAACCTATTTTCTAATGAACCATTCTTTTGTTCTTTCAATTTTCTTTTAGTGTTTTTGCTCTGCAAAGCTGTGTGTTCAACCCTTTACTAGCTAGTACACGTTTTCTAACACATTTACAAACCTAACACATTTACAATCATTACATCATATAAAATCATAGGACTGTTTACTCTAATTTCAATCAAAAGTTTCCTTCAGTCATTTAAGCGGAGAAGAATTTAATAGGACAAACGATCTTAAAATTTTCGAAATCTTCAATATATCTATGGTTAAATATAGTCCAATGAACATGGTTTTAGGTGCGTTGAGATTTAAAAACGGATTATTCATTTCCCTGCACGGACTTTTAGTTCATACCAAGCCGGATATTGCCCAGATCACGGTACAACACCAAAATGTTCAGAAACGATAATTAAGAATCGTTAGGCCCAAACGATAATCGAAACGCCTCGCACGATGGCCAAGATCCAAAAAGAATGGAAACCCTCCATTAATTTTTATATCTTTAAAATAATTTTAAAGGTCCATGTCGTCGCTCCATGCTCCAGACGTGGTATCCACTTTTATACTTAAAATAAAAAAAATAAAAAAAAAATAAATCAATACCGGTACATCCACTCAGGCTGATATAAAGACGCCTTTGGCAAAATATACTTGTCCAATTTAAATTTAAAATGGGATATGTATCATCTATTTTGAAAGATAAACACCTCAGTCGTTTTATTATAATATAACTGCGTACTTATTCTCTCTACCACCCAGAGAGAAACATAACTCTCATAAGTAAGCACCTCCCTCCCAAACATCAACATTCCAACCAAGCCAAGCCTGGCAAACTATATACTCTTTAATTTAATTTGAATACATACTACTTAATTTGAGATGATAAGGACCACCTTAAATTGAGCGAATCAAGTTAATAGCTAATATTATATAAGGCAGCGGTTCCATTCGGGCCTTCGTCGTCCATATTCACTGGGAGTTTGCCCCATGTTCCAACAGATCTCCCAAACCAACCATTTATATTCTACAATGATTTAGTTATGTAATCTTCTCCGCCCCGACAAAAAAAAAGGCTATCAAAGTAACGTATATGAAAAAGAAATTCAAAGTCGTTTTGAAATGGAAATTTAACCCTGCAAATTTCGTATTCACTAGTCATGATCGTGTTTCCCATTCGGTGTTGCCAAAAATGTTTCAGCATGACTGCTTCTTTGTTGTCTAAGAGCCCTCAATCAATGGAACAACACCATTCGTTGCAGTCCCTGGCGACCATTGCAGGTGCAATAATTACCTTGGAAACTCAGACCAAATATTTCCATATGCAGAAATTATAATTTTATTTTTTCCATTTGATATCATTGACTTTTCTTCAAATATAATTATGGCAAAGGCGTTTTCTAAGCGTTTTTTAAAAGGGTGGTTTTATTCACAGCTTCATTATTTTTCCATAGGTATCCTCTTTGTGCCCAAACACCATCTACCTATCTTATTACCATTTATGGGCCAAATACATTCACATTTTGATTATGTAAGCATCCAATGCACATCTTTACAAATTAATTTGTTCGGGAGACCTTTGAAATGTTTCTAAAAATAATATGTTAATTATTTTCTTACACATCGATGTATTATTGTTAGACTTGTTCAGGATTTAGGGAGTTGAAAGAAAAGAGTATTATTGTTGGACTTGTTCAATTGAAAGAAAGGAGGCTTATGTAATTGGCTTTCTCTCTCTATCTATTTCCTCTTACCTCCCTCTCTTTCCTCTTCTAACTCCATCTCTCTCTCCCTCCTTCTAAAGTCCTCTCTCTCTCTTCCTTCATCTCTCTCCCTCTCTCTCCCCCCTCATCTCTCTCTCTCTCTCTCTCTCTCATCGTCAACCTCTGTCACTATCTCCCTCCCTCATTCTCTCTCCCCCTTCTCTCCATCTGTCCTCCTTTCTCTTTCTATATCACCCCCAAACATCACGCTCTCTCTCCATCTCTCGCTTGTGACTCCATCTCCCTCTCTTCCTTTCTCTCTCTATCTTTTCGTCCAACTCTATCTCTCTCTCCCTCTCTTTCTACTCCACTCTCTCCTCCAATCCCTCTCTTGATCTATGTGTCCCCCTCTCTCTCTCTCTTACCCTTCTCTCATTCTCTCTCCGCTTCTTCTCTCTTTCTTCACTAGTCTTCTCTCACTTTCACTTTATCTCCATCTCTCCCTTCTCACTGGCTCTATGTCTCCACCTCTATCACTCTAAGTCTTTGCTCTTTCCTCTCATATATATTTGGAGCTAATATACATCCTAATATATTAATATAGATAGTAATATAACAAATTTTATATTACCTTAAAGTTAATATTATATTAGTCTAATAAATTTAATAATATTAATATTAAAATCGTATTTCATAATTTAATATTAATAATAATAATTTTTTAATATTAATATTAGATTTAATATGATTTTTATATGACATGATAACATAAATTATAATAAAATTTGGAATTTTAATATGGTAAATTATATATATATATATATATGGAATTTTAATGAAGTGAAAATATTGGTGGAAGGTAAATGTATGATCCATTAAATTCAAGGTATATTTTGAACATGGATAGACATATTTACACATTTCTCCCAGAATGAGCTATAGAATGCACTTCTCAGTGCAATGACATAAAAATTCTCTAGTGTTGTTTATAACTTAAATCAAATTTAATTTTCGTTTTTACTAAAATAATATCATATCAACTTGATTAAATTATCAATGGATCAAATTTTAGATCTTTATTCATTCTAAAATCTAAATTATGGGATTATGGGATTTACATAAGGATTTTAATTCATTTATTTTTAAAGAGGCTCGAAAAAGCCCCTCCTTAACCATGTCAATGACTCCATCAAGGGTTTAAGAAACCTTCACTTGTGCTTTCTGAATTTAAAATTTAAGCGACCAATCAACGTTTTAAGGGCTTGATCGAGCTTCTGAGGTCCTAAAATACACAATTTTAGCAAATCTTTTGCAATTTTTTCTACAACACCATGGCTCGATTGAGTCCCTGCTTAACCACATAAATGGCTTGATTGAGGGTTGAAGAAACTCTTACTGGAGCCATATGAATTTAAAATTTAAGCACTCAATAGAGCTTTTGACTTCCTAAAATCCACAAAATCCACAATTTTAGCACGTCTTCTACAAATTTTTCTTCAATACCATTTTATATCCTAGCAAACTTAGGGAGAAATTTCTCCTTAGATGACAAAGTTGATCATTTTGGATTCATAAAAGAATCTTATATCCAACCGAATATGCTTTGGCATATTTTAATTCATATAATATTCTTCATCTAATTTACTCGAAATATTTTTAGATAGTTTTAAAGAGGATAAATAAAAATCAATAACATAAAATACAGACAAAAAAAATCAAAAAATACGATTATCCTCTTCAAAATGATACTCTTTGTTTTTCAATTTATTTAAATAGTTGAAAAAACCTTTACACACATCTGCAAAAATATAATAAAATATTACTTAACCAACTTCAAAAAATAATAAAAAATATAAATATTCATAAAAAAATATTTTTTCACATATAAAATAAATATTTTTTCATATGTAAAATATATTTCTCTCCATATAAATCATGCTCATATATATATATAACTATTGAGCCATTATTAATCGATAGAAACCATATATGCCACCCAACAAATTTCACAAATAAATTATAAAATAGATGGCATATACTGCTGCACATTAATAACTATACATATTGTTAGCTTCACTTTTACCGTATATATTGTTGGCTTCACTTTTACCATTGCAAAAGTTTTAATTATTGTCAAATACATTTGAAATTCCAGGCCTGGTATCAAGCAGCTCCAGCCTCCGGAGTCCAATGTCATCCGTGCAACAGTGACAGATTTGATGACGTCGTTGAACAAGCCCTGCCATCAAAATCTTCCAATAGACGTTCATATCTCTTCATTTATTTGGAAGTTGATCGTTAAAAAGCCGCTGTCACGTCGGCAGATTTGAATTGAATTGATATTCAAAGGTTAAGCAGGTTGTTAGCTCCTTGATGATGATGATTAGATTCTGCCTGTCCATATACGGCGATGGGAAATTTCTGTGATTAAATTGCATTTCATTCAGTGCAGAAGATGCACTCTGCATATTCAATGGAGAGATGGCAGTCAAAGGCTTGAAAGGAATGATAAGCACGATATTTAAAGGTAACATTCATAAAGAAAGGCTCTAGTAGTTTAATTAGGGGTAGTTTAATTTGGAAAGTTATGGAAATTAATTTGGCAAAGATTTTTGTAAATCCAAGTTATAATTGTTAAACTTCAAAATTTTAGGTGTTTTAGACTTTTTTAATGGTGCTGAATCTATTTCCACCATCAAAAACACAATTCAAACACTGCCTCAACAAGATTTTTTGAAATTTTTTTTCCTGAATTCCAACATTTTTGACTGTCCAGACAATTCCTCCACCTAAATAATTAAAAGAAACTGAAAATATGGATAATCCAAGAGCAATCCAGAGATTGCCCAGATCGGGGAACAACACCAAAGACTTTGTATTCAGATCACGCTTTATATCATGCTTTATACCCTGCAAATTCCGTATTCACTACTCATGAACGCTTTTCCCATTCAGTGTTGCCAAAAATGTTTTGGCACGACTGCTTCTTTGTTGTCTAAGAAACCTTGGTAAATGGAACAACACCCTTCGTTGGAGTCCTTGGCCACCATTGCAGGTCTAATCATTATTTTGGAAAGTCAGACCCATAATTCCATATTTACAAATTATAATTTTATTTTTCGAGTTGATATTATTGACATTTTTCTAATTAGTATAGTTATATAAATTAAATTAAGTATTAATTTATAAAAAAATCAAAAGATTTTATTTAGATTTTACATTATTAAAATTGAAAGGATGATAAATAATGATTAAATTATAGGTTTAATTATTGTTATTATTATTATAAAATAATAAATATATAAGTTAAATATAGATACATTTTAGGTTTGGAGTATGTTTTAAAACTATTTTTGTTTGGGTAAGAGTTAGTCTTTCTTTAGTGTAAGGAAGCAAGTTAACTACCCAAAACTTTTAGGCATCTGGGTCATTCAGTGTGGCTGGGATTTTCTTGAATAACAGTGATGAGTGAGCGTGCTGACAGCCACATATGATTGCCCTCACTAATAATGTTTAAAAAATAAAAATATATATTTAAAAAAATGTGAAACAAGATTCTTCGTCATGGAATTTTATTCCCACTATATCATGAAGATTATTAATTTATAAATAGGCTTTCTTACAAGACTATGGGCCACTACCATAGCTTATCAATATCATATGCTCAAAAGACCATAACTCACTTCAAATGACACTTGTTCATATTACATTTTTTAAATTGATCAATTTAATTAAAAGAGAAAAAAAAAAAACATAAATAATTTGGAGATTAATATAAACCTTTGATTTGTGTATACTACTATGAATATTCTAGAATATTAACTGGAAGTGAAATATTTATCATATACCTCATAATTATTGATAATTAAATCAAAATTTTGGAAGCCATATTCCAAAATAGATACACTCAACATTATAATTAAGTAAAGAAAATAAAAAAATAAAAATTATTTCTCAAACATGTCATGAGTAAACATTTCATCCATCATTAAATGTTGAAATTATATTTTGAATTAAGGAATTGTATATATGCATTTGTTATATGTAATTGAAATGATTCTTATAATTGAGCATTTTTCATTTGGCACAAACAATATTTTTTTAATTGAAGGAAGAAAATTATTGTAGGACATTCATGATTAACATTTATAAAATGGAGGCCCATGAGGGTAGGCGAGTTGGTAATCATAATGCGGTGAAGTTCCTTAGAAAGGCAGGCTCTGTACTGAAGGTCACGAGTTCAATTCCTTCGAACTAACCCAGAGCTGTAGAGAGGTGCGGCCGCAGTTTCCCAGGGGTTATAGTGGTAGTGGTCAGAATCGACCTCGTGTAACACGAGTTGCGAGGCTGCTCCAGTTGCCGATTCCTCTGTTAACAAAAAAAAACATTTATAAAATAGTGAATTATCTTAATTTCTTTTGCTAAAGTTGGTCAACCACCTCCCATTTCAATTCTGAAAAGAAAATATAAGAAAAACTACACCACAATTATATGAATGATTTTGTTGTAAAGAAGATATATAAAGGTATTTTGGATGTTGGAAATTTCACTATTACTTTTATAAAAAATCGCAAAAATAAATGAGAAAAAATAATTATGGCAAAGGCATTTTCTAAAGGGGTGGTTTTATTCAGAGCTTCATTCTTTTCCATAAGTATCCTCTTTGTTTCCAACCACCATCTATGAAACCATCCACATATCTTCTTACCATTTATGGGCCAAATACATTCACACTTTGATTATGTAAGCATCGAATTCACACCTTTGCAAAATAATTTGTTTTGGATGCTTCTAAAATGTTTCTAAAAACAATATGTTAGGGTTTTTTACATATCGATGTATTATTGTTGGACTTGTTAAGCATTTAGGGAGTTGAGAGAAAGGAGGCTTATGCAGTTGGTTTTCTCTCTCTATGTATTTCTTCCTACCTTTCTCTTTCTATGTATCTCTTCTTACCTTTTCTATCCACCTTTCTCTCTTTATGTATTTATTCTTACCTACCTTTCTTTCCCCCTCCAACTCCATCTCTCTCTCTCTCCCTCCCTCTAAAGTCCTCTCTCTATTCCTTCATCTCTCTCCATTTCTCTCCTAGCTCCCTTTACCTCTCCCCCTCATCTCTCTCTCTCTCTCTCTCTCTCTCTCTCTCTCTCTCTCTCTCTTCATCCTCCAACTCTGTCACTATCTCCCTCCGCGTTCTCTCTCCCCCTTCTCTCCATCTCTCCTTTCTCTTTCTATATCACCCCCGAACATCACACTCTCTCTCCATCTCTCGCTTGTCACTCTATCTCTCTCTCTCCACCTTTCTCTCTCTATATGTCTTTCTTCTTCCATCCCTATATTTTCCTCCAACTCTATCTCTCTCTCCCTCTCTTTTTGCTCCACTCTCTCCACCAATCCCTCTCTCGAACTTTGTGTCTGCCCCTCTCTCTTTTACCCTTCTCTCCTTCTCTCTTTCTTCACCCCTCTTCTCTCACTCTCACTTTATCTCCATCTCTCCCTTCTCACTCCCTCTATGTCTCCACCTCTATCATTCTAGGTCTTTGTTCTTCCCTCCCATATATATTGGAGCTAATATACATCCTAATATATTAATATAAATTATAATATAACAAAATTTATATTATCTTAAGGTTAATATTATATTAATCGAAAATTAATTATTTCATAATTTAATATTGATAATAATAAT